>VDFB02270651.1:317899924-317912368 GCA_007258455.2 Sequoia sempervirens | reverse complement strand
GATTAATAGATGAATACTAAGTATGATTTGTTATAATGTACGATTATACAAGTGATAAGATTAATAGATAAAAACTAAGTATGATTTGTTACTATGTGGGATTACCCACCATTCCATAATAATCGTTAATGGAAGTAATGGAAGCGCCAAAATCGCTTATATCGGGTGAAAATTGTGTACCAATTAGATTCAAGAGAATTGATTTTTGAAATATATTTTGTTATATAATTCACATCTATACATTGATAATAGATTGAAATAATTCAAATAGAAAAATTATTCAAGTTCTCATTGGTTAAAGTGATAGTTATTAATAACTAGTTAAATTCTAATTGGTGCCTATAAGAGGAAAATAAAATAAATCTACGTTTGTTTATAGTTTCACTTTTAACTTTAAATGTTTGTTCACTCATTAAGTTGTATTTTTTTACAATCACATTTTTATTTTAGATGTTTGTTTATAAAATATAAAGATGCATTAAAAATATATTAGAAATATTTTTCTTTATATTATATAGCATTCATAACATTAAATTAACATAGAATAATTTCACAATATCACTTAACTAATCAAGAAAAATTTAATCATTACTATGCAACATTATTCTCACATCAAAATAACAAATAAACATTGAAAACAAATTTATTTTTTTATATTATAACATTCATAACTTAAACCTTTTATACACAATATCAAGTTAATTATAAAAAAAACATAAAATTATTTATAAGCAACTTAAATTTTTTAACAATTTAATAAAATATAATTTAATATAATTAAGAAAAATTAAATAGAATTATGAATTTAAGTTATAAGGGAAATATTAGTTTCTATCAAGAAAAAATTAATTATAAATTTGTTTATTATTGATAAATTTGCCTAATCTATTTTAACCATCGAGAAAAGAATTAATCATTAGTGATTGCAACATTATTGGCATATCTTTTCTTGACAAATAAATATTGAAAACACATTTATTTTTTAGTTCCTCCCAAGGGAACTATAAGCGACCCCTTTTCCTTAACAAGTTATTAATAACTTTGATTTTAACAAATGAGAACTCAATTTTTTTTTATAAGGCTGATTTTTGAGGCATAAACTTTTTATCGCAACTTTTCAAGGTTTTTTTGCCACAAAGACTATAAACAATTTTTTTTATTTTTTTCACTTGTAATTAATCTATTTCGTTATTTTTGAATCTTTTTATTAGTTCCTGCCAGGGAACTATAGGCACCACCAAATCTTAACTAGTTATTAATAATTCTCTTTTTAACCAATGAGAGCTGAAGCATTTTTTCTATTTGATTTGTTTTTATCTATTATCAATGTATACATGCCAATTATATAACAAAACATACTTCAAAATTCAATTCTCTTCAATCTAATTGGTAGACAAATTTCACCCGATATAAGCGATTAATGCGCTTCCATTACTTCCATTACTTCCATTTCAGAATCTTAACTAATTTTTAGGAGTTTTTTAAAACTTAGGTTGTTTATTTCCAATAATTCAATGAGGTAAACGATACTAACTATTTTGAAAATTAAATTACACTATAATGATAAATTACACTATAAAAATAAATTACTTTTCATTAAATTACTTACTAATTACCCCTCACATTGGGTACGTAACATTTATTTACTATTTTCCTTTGCATTATTAAAATAATAATAATAACTAGCACTTGCACCAAAGGGGGTGCAAGGGTTACGCCGATAGATTACTATATAAAAGTAAACATGGTAATGAAGTGTAGTTTGAAATATATTCAAGTTTGTTTGCAAAATTTACAAAATATTTGTAATACATATTTGGTGCAAGAAAATTGAACAAAAAATTTGTATCTATTTCATTTGTGGTGATTGTGTAGTTGATGATTCCATGTGGTAGTATGAAATAAGATGACACATAGTTTGTTGCCTTTTCATGTATTTTGTTCCTACATAATTAAAGAAGAAGTTAATGGATGTACATCAAAAATGGTATAGGTTTTATAAAAAAGTGAAAGTAGGTGTTGGAGAGGAATTGTAGGTATGTTAAGTGTAGGAATGTGAATTTGCATGCACTACACTTGGTTGAAATGCCACATGGTCAATTCAATGCATGCTCAAGTAAGAACTAATTGTCATATGTCTCTTTGAATATGCATCATATGAAAGAAAGTTGTATAAAATAAAGTTGATCTCTATATTTATTACTATGAAGTAGATCTGGAACTGGTAAGAGTAAAAAACTACAAATGATAAAATATCTACTTGTACGAAAACTGTAGTGATTTTGAAACGAAGGCAGACTTATGACTTATGACTGCTCAATGAAAATTGAAAAATATTGAAAACTAAAAATAATTCAAATGATATTTCTTAATATTTAGAAATTACCTATATAAATCTTCAAAATGAAGATGAGTTTTCAATATAAATGAATAAAAAGCCAAAGATCCTAAACTCATTAGCAAACTTATTGAGCTCCAATCATAACTACTACCTCTAATTTTTTGCTTTTTTATTTACAAAATGAAACCATCAATATTGTAACAATTGAATTCAATCATACAAAAATCAACAAGGTATAACAACAAGCAATATGGAAAGCTATTTGATGTTTATTATTAAAGTACTTTAATACATTATAATAAGATAAATCAAACAATTTATTTGTTGTCGAGTATAAATTTTTAGATTTTTAATTTTAATTATAAGGAACCTTTATTAACCAGGTGTGAGGCTGAATAAAATTAGTAACCGGGCACTGAGTAATTTAGAATCAAATTGAAAATTTAAATTCCTACAACCACCATGGCTTCGATGTGAAGATAAATGTGCACAAACCAACCCGTTATCAAACAATCAAACAGATGAATCATAATATTATTGAAGAAAGGAATTTTATTATTTAAGAAATGCATATATTCAGAGAAAAAGAGGATTTCATATGGTTATGAGCAAAATCTTCCCTAAAAGGCCATGAAAGATGATGTATGGTTTATACCTCAAACTTGGCAATCAATCAACATCATTGACAAAGTAGGAAGCTTGACTTAAACGAGAGCTACTTCTTGCCTTTTGCAGTTTTATTAGATGAGTACAAAAATATACTTACATGGTCCACATCAAAGAAAGGATTTTTATTTCATACAAGAGAAATATTAATATGATTACAACATCTAGCAACATATTTTTTCTCGAGTAAGCAGGCTAAATATTTTCTTATAAAATATGACTGTCGATGGTCTTAAGGGCATTTGGGCTTGTTGCCATGGGTCTTTATGTTGGCATTGTAGGGGCAGAGCTCTTTGTTCCCATATGTCCCTGGGGGAACACATTTGCATTTGGTACAACATGTATCATAGACTCTCAAACACTAGTCATTCAGAGATGTTGCTGCTTTACATCTACCTGTACAAATAGCCTTGCAATCTGCAAGCAAGCAAACGAACATACTCACAAACAATTATTAGCCTATGAGACCAACCACTTAAAAAAAACCAAACCCCCATCAAAATAATAACCAATTCCATAGTGGTGAAGGTGAACACTTAGTTTCTTTGTCAAAAATGTTGTCAATCATTTTGCATATGATGGGCTTAAAGTGATGAGCTTTTAGACTCATACCAATCATTTGCAGAAGCCTGCAATATATCCCATTTGTTTGCTGTTGAAATCATATCAGAAAATTCATTGGCAATTAATTGGATATGTATGCCCCCTCTCTCTCTACACACACACATAATGTAGATAGATATACTTAATCCAATGGACTTTGATTCTAAAGCCTAAGTCGCTTCTGCATACATATGTGGTGTACATGAAGAGATAAATTAGAGTCTAAAAGTTGTTTTTCTTGGCGTGAGCAGATAACAACAGAATTGTTTTAGAATGAAATAAAACACGGTGGGAAAAATAGTTAGGTCATGTACAGATTCCACCCATAAAAATCACTTAAACCATGGCAAGTGAATTACCTCAAGATTCGCGCTCCATGTGGTAAAGGTGGGAACATTCCATTGATCCTTGACCGATCATTTGTTCAGGAAAAATAGCCCAGACCATAAGTGGAATTTTTGAAAATGTTCTCGAATAACATAATCCGACCATTCAGCGATGAAAGAAGTATGATCCATAGTTTTACAAGGGTTCTCATTCAATTTGGTAGGATTACACTTTCCCCCAATTAATCTCACAGGGTTTCCAACAACAGTAGTCTTGGGCGGTACCTCCATGAGCACGACAACCCCGACTCAAATCTTAGCCCCTTTGCCAATATTAACATTCCCGTGAATGGTAGCCCCGACGCCGATCAAAACCTCATTTCCACTTTTGGGATGCCTGTTGCCACCATGCTTGCCGGTAAATCCAAGGGTAATATGGTGGAGAATGGTGACGTTGTCACCAATAACAGTGGTCTTGCCGATAACAAGCCCCATTCCATGGTCGAAGAGCAGGCCCTCGCCAATCCTCGCGGCAGGATGAATGTCCATGGCGAACACTTCAGAAACCCTTCTCTGGATAGCCAGAGCGACCGAGAATCTTCCCTGAGACCACAGGCGATGCACCAGACGGTGCGCCAGACAGCCCAAAAAACCCTTGAAGTTGAGCACGTAGTGTAAATAGGAAGCGCAGGCCGTGTCTCTCTCTTTGATGGCGTGAATTTTGGCTTGAATAACATGGCATATGTTAGGGTTTTCTGTAGACACGTCCATTAGTAGGTTGTAGAACAGCGTGCTAGGAAGCATGGTGCTTGACAACTTGTTGGCCAGATGGTACGCCAGCGTGCTCTCCATTGTCTTGTGGAAATTAATTCTCTGACTGCCATTAAATGTCTGCTTGATTGTTGAGCTCTAGACAAGATTTCTGCGACCTTTACAACAAAAATATCCAATGCACGTCAAAATTGGTTTTCAGGCGTGAGGCAACGAATGTGAGAACTTTGTAGAATGTGAAACTTTTTAATGGCGACCTGGAATCTGTTTTATGGCGAGATAAAAAATTGTTTCACGGCCAGTTAAAAGCTGTTTCAAGCGTGAGACAGGTTTTGTCTCAAAGTTCCCACAATATATATAGCCTATCGACTAATTAATAAAATTTAAATTTGAATAACAAATGCTAACTAATTTATCAATATAACATCAAAATTCAACTATTTTTAATTACCTTTAATACTAAATTGATTTGTAGTATAAATTTAATTGAGCTAATTCTTTCAAAATATTAATACCAATTACTCAAAAAATTTACTTTTTAATATAAATTAATTAATTATTATTTAAAAATAAATGAATACCTTGTAAATTATTTTTATATTATAATTTAAATAAATTAATACTAATCACCTCTCTTTGTCATAAATTAGTTCTAAAACAACACTTATTAAACATATATTTAAACTAACAAATTTTCAATTGCTTTGAAATTTGAACTAACTCTAATTTAAGATACGTTTTGCAAAATAAATGAATTAAGACTACAATAATTATTTAGAATAAATACTAATTACTTTTATAAAACATTTATTATTTTTAAAAATCAACTTTAAAATTAACAATAATTACTTTTGAATCAAATTTAAATTAATATTAATAAATTAATCATTTAAATCAATCACAAATTCTATCATAATTTTTTATAAATAATTCACCTTCTATTTACAACTTATATTAATTACTATATGTTAGTTTGTGAAATAAAAAATGTTAACTAATTAATAATTAATAAGGAAATAAATAACTTTATTATATTAATTAAATAAATAGTCTAAATTTAAAGATTTTTTCTTCTCATTTAAATTAAAAAAAATGTTTAGTTTTAGCCAAGTTTAAATTTTCATATCCAATTTAAATGTTCATATTAAATATTTTAATATATATATAAATATATAATAAATTTAAATATTTGTAAAGACAAATATATATTTTATATTATATTATAATTTTTTTAAAAATAAATATTAATTAATAATAAAATTAAAATTTTATTAATTTTTTTTAAAGTAACAAGGCCATTGGCCTCACCATGGATTTATGTATGTTGTAAATATATATTTTAAATATTTATATTGAATTAAAATAAATAAATATATATATATATATAATTATTATATTTATATATGTATTAATTAGTAATATATATATTTATAACTATATAAATTAAAATTGACATGATTCCCTTTTTTATATTAATATTTGAATAAAAATATTATCATAAAATATTAAACTTTAATTTATTGAAGTAATGAAATGTATATGATTTTAAAAATTGTAAATAAATTGATTGAGTAAAATAATTTAGAGGAAATAATATAAAGAAAAATTATTTTAATTATTAGATTGTTTTTTTTATAAGAAAAACATAATTTCCTTCAAGATCTTTTCATAAGAATATGGGTTTGAGCCACATAAAATTATTTTAGAAAAAAAACTATCTTCAAAACAAATTTTAATTTTCAAAGAACATAAAAATTAAATATATGCATTTTAATATTTGAGTCAAATATAGATTTTTAAGAAATATTTTTTTTATATTTTTTTTAATTGATTCCTCTACTTGTTAAGTAGGAAAGCATAACTAGCTATGCATATTCATCTCAATTCCTTTCAACCTTATAAGTTAATATTCAAGTAGATACCTACTTATCAATTAGGAAAACCTGACAAACTGTGCAGATTGTTTGTAACTATGTTTACCTCAACAAACTCTTTCTATTCCTCTCAATTCCTTTCATCCACACGTGTTCATTCTAAACTATAAAAAATAAACTACCTCATCTTCAAAAAAAATTGGCTACACAACAAGTACAATTACGTTTCTTAATCTATAACATCATGTAATATTATAATCTTATCAAAATATTATCTTTTGACAACTCAAGCATGATCATCCTTAAATAGTTTCAAAAATTTATATCTATTGGATAACATAGTGAATTTGAGCAACTTAGTTTTCCCTAGATTTTGAAAGCAATTATAGTAGCATTGAGCTTAGAGACCATAATGTTGTATTATGACTAAAACAATTTTTTTCCTTTAGATGGACTTGACAGCATATGTAGAGAAGCATGAATTTGTTTTCGATGTAGTCCTAGATGAGCATGTCACAAATGATGATGTGAACTAATGTACCCATGCCATTGTTCTCATTTGGAGTAAAATCATTATATCATGCTTATAACTATCCTTGATTACGTCTATCAATAGATTGCCTAATCTCCATTGAGAATGTCATAATCTAAAAATATTGTCAGGTGAATGGCATAATCTATAAAAGGGGTTAGATATTACTATTATTAACACCTAGAGTTTTCACATGGTACACCACTATTGTATTCGATGTAATACAAATTTGGTCGGAACATTTATCTCTCTTAATGGTGTCAGAAGTTTTATCTTAATGTTGATGACTAAAAGCAAACTGGATGTTGAAAGAGTGTTGGTTAAACTTGAATTTTTATGGTATGTCATACTTCTATGGTTTGAATTAGTGTTATGATTAGGGTCAAGTTCAAGTTATAGTTAGGGTTTATTTAGGCTTATTTTGGTTAATCTTACAATTGGGGTTTAACTAGAATGTTAATTGAACCCTAATTTAACCCCTACAACAAGGTTCAATTAGAGTTAGGGTTCGAGTTCAATTAGGGTTAGGGTTGGCATTCAATTAGTGTTATGATTAGAATCAAGTTCAAGTTACAGTTAGGGTTCAATTAGGCCTGCCTAGTCTCACTTGCATAAATTAAGGCTTCCACTATTAGAGCTAGGTTTATGGCTCACCAGGGTTAAGGCTAGGTTCATTTAGATTAAGGTTCAAGTAGGGTCTAATCTAGGATTTAATTAGGTTATGATTATTGTTTAAATAGGGTTAGGTTAATGTTGCTAGGATTAAATTATTAATCTAGAATAAAACTTGAAACTAAGGTTAGAGCTATGGTAAGTGGTAGAGTTAGGCTTAAATTAGGGTTTAATAAAGGGTAGGGTACAATAAGGGTATAATAATATTGGTTAATTTTTAAGTCATGACCATGCTAGATGCCAATTTGGTTTAAAAGACCCCTTATTGAAGCCTACAAGACATTTATTTCTATATACCTTAGATATGTTCATATTTACACATTGTGTTTGACCTCATGAGAATGTTTTGAGTAGCATACCAAAATCCACCTCTAGCTAATGAGAACCATTCAATCTCTCAAAATTTCATCAAGTATTCGAATGATTATCAAATTGATATGTCCAAGCTTTTGCATTAAGTTGACTTGGCAATTTCTATATCAGATATACCTCTTGTCAATCCCAACTGTGAGTACTTCACTGATAATGAATTGTCTTTTTTCAATTCGATTAATCATCCCCATAGGGTCCCTTCTATAAATTAGGGATTAAGCAAGAGACTCATTATCATGTTTTTTCCATCAAAATGGTAGAGGCCCTTAGTGTAGAACTTCTATACTTCAGCCAAGAGGTTACAAAAATTTACATGACTTCCAATTCTAGCAGCACAAGACAGTACATAGTGTTTGCAGATGTTACTTGACTTACAAGATAGATGAGTTTCTAGAGGAGATGTAAATAAAGACAACTTTTCAATTTGTTTTAGTGTCCAGTGTGGAGTATCTAAAATTTATTGTTAATTATGAATCTGACATTGACATATATCATTGAACTAAGATTGATACTACTGTTCTGATTCATTGGCGATAATTATTGGATCAGTGTGAAAAATCTAGAGATTTGTGTTTGACTGCAAAGAGTTATCTCTTGTGATTTATCAACAAATTATTATTTCTATTCGTGGGCTTCTTACACAAGACAATATATTTATGCATTTCTTGTAGAGTCTATTCTAATTGATCATAATAAAAAAACTTCTAATTTTGAAAATAATATAACATAGAACCAAATAGCAGTGAAAATCCCAAACAAAGATTGTCAAGAGTGTATCTCATTTAGTTTTTATTTAATCTTTCTCTTTATGTCTACAATTTCTTGAAGTTTTTTTGATCCAAATAATTTAACGTTGATGGATATGTAACACATTTAGTTCATTCATGCCCTAGTTCATCATATTTGGCAGAGAGCATGCCCATCTAGAGATGACCTTAGAATTTGGTTGACTTATCCAGAGATAGTGATGTCGACAAAAAATTAAATGAGACAAGAAGATTTGGAAGCTAAGGGTATACACATCAATGTCTAAGCTAAACAATTAATACCCTAGATAAACATCAGTTCACACAGTGATGAGTCTGTAGTACGTAGTTGTGATTCTAGATAGTAGGCGAGCCAAATTTGGTTCATGGTGATTGGTTTAAACTTGGTGCAATACTAATTGATCTTGGCTTAAATGCAGTAGAGGTATGACACCTTCTAACTGCCTTTTTTAAAAAAAGTTTGTAAGTAAAATATGGTTAATATATAACAAATTAAGCTGGTATTGGCATGGTGTGTTGGTTTATAGGTGGCATTGTTGTTCTTTCCACAAAGGTTCAAACCCCATTGGGGTGGTATTGTTGAATGGTTGTATCCAGTTCATAGTCTACTTCAGTGCTTAATTCCCTTGAATAAAACATATATAGCAAATTAAAACTATTGCTTCTACTTTTGCATGATCCTAGTGCTAAAAGAGAATACCAATTAGTTGGTCATGTTCTCTATGAAGAGGATTCAAGAATAACTTCATCAATTAATCCTCTACCTTGTGGTCTTGGTCTAATGAATATTGCAATGCTTTTGTCCACTACTCTACAATCAACAAAACGAGAATATGGGTTCAATTGAGATTTTTGATGTTTGATCCAGCCTTTGCAATACACAACAAATACAAAACAAAACTATTCTAAAAACTTTATGGCAGAACTTCACTCTCATGTTCTTGTTATATTATAACATTCATAACTTAAACTCTTTTATACACAATGTCAAGTTAACTATAAATTGTATAGAGTTTAGATTTGCTATATCTCTCATACATCAACATAGGTAAATTTGAAAATATTTTAAATTATATAATTTCAAAAAAAAATTGAATGAATTTATAGAAGATTATTTTTATTAAAGTGATAGAATCTAATCCCCATACTAACATTAATTATAAGTCTAACCATAACCCCAATCCTAAAACTAACACTAATTAACTTCAAACCTAACTCTAATTTTATATCCAACCCTAAACATAACTATGATTCTAAAACTAACATTAATGAAACCCTAATTGAACCATAACCCTAACCCTAATACTAACCCTTGCCCTAATTGAACCCTAACACTAACCCCAAGCTCTATCATAGAACTTTAATCTTTACCCCAACCCCAACCCTAATCCTAATAGAATCCTATACCTAATTTTAATTAAAGTCTAACCCTATTTGAACCTTAAACTTAATTGAAACTGTTTAGGGTTAGGGTTCAATTAAAGTTAGGGCTGGATTATGGTTATGATTAGGTCAAAATTCAAATAGGATTATGGTTGGAGTTTAATTAAGGTTTCTATTCACTTAGGGTTAAGGTTCAATTAGTATTCGATTTGGGCTAGGGATCAATTAGGGTTATAATTCAATAAGGTTTTAATTAAGGCCAGGGTTAAGGTTATCTTAAATTAGGGCTAGGATTGGAGTTATGGTTCAATTAAGGTAAGGGTTATTGTGTATTTTAGGGTTAGGGTTCAATTATAGTTCTCTAGGGTTTTGATACAATTAGGTTACGACATCGCTCAATTAGTCTTAGAGTTAGGGTTATAATATGAGTTCAATCAGGTTAGGTTCAAGGTTTAATTAGTGTTAGAGTTAGGGTTGCAATAATAAAATTTTCCATAATGATATGGAAAGGCACTCAATTGGATTCATATACAAATGCATAAATAAGAATTGGTAATTAAGAATTCTCTAGAACTAAAGTTATAACAACAAATACAATCCTTAGCTTAATCATTTGTTCTTGTTAGGGTTGGGATAAGAATTTAATGGGTCCAACAGAGACTTAGGAAATAAAACCCTGTAGAGGAAATAAAGCATTAAAATCAAAGTTGGGTTTTAACTTTAATCCGGTGACGTAAGCCTAAGCCATTAACTCCAGTGGTCATATTGCCGACGGCTTAACCAAAGCCTTTCATTAAATACTAACTGTGCAATGTGTAGGTTTTCCAGATTCGAAGATATGGGAGAAGATCTCGATCGTACCCCACCAACTCGCAGACCTAAGGTGTCACCCTGTTATTTGGTGCGAGGTCATCAAAAGGAAAATGTGTGTCCTGTATGGAATGTGGGGCCCAATCTCCACTATTGAGCTCATAACCCGTGGTTTTAGATCGACAACGAAGATCAAAAGCTAATGTAAATATCTGCTGTTCTAGCTGGCAAGAGGAAGATGAAGGTTGGTGAAGCATTAATGAATTATTCCTTGCTTATGTAGACACGTCGATCTCAATCTGTGTGAAGATGTTGTTGTTGGAAATCATGAAGGGTGATCTTTGGATTCTCATGTAGCTCTAGTTAAACGGTGACAGCACATACGCTGCCAAATTGCCATGTTTGCACATGCATGTTTACTAAGCATTGATGAAGGTTGCCATTACCTCGCACAATAAATATAAGAGGAATTTACTACTAATAGTGTCATTCTTGTAGCAGTTAGAGCACTTTGTGGGTTCAGTCTAATCAAGTTTGAGTGCTTGTCTGAGAAGAGAAAATGAGTAAGTCAGTAAGGAGGTGTATTCGTTTGAGCTCACAAAAGCTCGGTCCTACTATTTAGGAAGGTACTTTGGTTGACAAGCTGAGGCTTGTGCCCACTAGATGCAATAGAAGGTTGCAATTCTAGGACGTTGCTGCTCAATTGGTAGATGACAAAGGCAAGCAGTCGGCGGTGTGCTCCATTACTAGTGTTGGTAGGAAAATAAGGTATGGGCGGCATGGCTCCTCTGGATGCCAACACTCGCCCATTGACCTTACGAGCAACACTTCTGATGATGTAACCAAGACCGACTCGGACTACTGTCGGTATTTACCTCTCTTCAATCACGGTCTGTTCTCTGATGACGAAGAGATAGCTGTGGTGCCATTGGTTGTTAAAACCCCAAGCGGACCGACTCGAACCATATTGGGCAAGGACAATAAAGAAGACGAGGCTGAGAGTCTACTATATTGGGAAACAACTAGAAGCAAGCGTGTATACCAGGGTCAGAGTGTTGGTAAGGGAATGGTGGTGGGTAAATAAGAAGTTGCTGTGGTGCCTTCGTGGCAATTTGGTTTCCTGGCATTTTTGCGTGGATAGCGACAAGGGGATTTTGATGACAATTTGTGTCTTTTCTTTTAGCCTCCCTAGTTCGTATTTCGTGATTTTGATGACAATTTGTGTTCCCTTTTCTTTTAGCTTTCCAGTTTGTGCCACTATGTTTTGGCAGATTCAACATGTGGGAAGTTTTTGAAATGAAATTCAAAATGCAAATGGAGATTTTGT
>VDFB02270651.1:317678130-317899824 GCA_007258455.2 Sequoia sempervirens | reverse complement strand
TAGATTCCTCCTGTAACAGGCTCTCAGACACCCCATTCTCCCTAATTACCCTCGTTATACCATCCAGCTTAGCTTGTGCATCAGATTTGGCATTAAAAATATTTCCAAAGCAATTCCTATTCCAATGTTTAAGCTTATACTTAACAAATTGAAGAAGCTTAGTAAAGACATACATAGCAGTACCAAAGGCCGGTCTACCCTCCAGCCACCAGCGAGCAATGAAGTCATGGAGATCAGGATCCCGTAGCCACATAAGTTGGAATTTGAAGGACGGCTTGAAGGGCCGCCTAGCTGAGAGGATAGAAATCTTTATAGGCCAATGGTCTGAGCCCCTCCAGTCAAGAATCTCCGAGGTAGAAAACCACCTATCCCCAACCCAGAAGCAAGAAACTAGAAACCGATCCAACCGCTCCGCAATGCAGTTTTCACCAGGCCTCCGATTGTTCCAGGTAAAGTGTCCATTACCAGGCTTGATGTCAACTAGATTCAAAAAAGAGATATTGTCCTGGAATAGGAAGGCAGAAGCCTCCAACCGCATAGTACCACCCTGTTTCTCAGCAATCTCTGTGATAGCATTGAAGTCACCTCCAATAATCCACGGAAGAAAAGGATCCATACTTCGTACAAAGCGAATATTCGACCACAAAATTTGCTTGCCTTGCATATCCACCGGAGCATAGATGTTGGAAAATAGAACCAGCTCACCAGATTCATGACAAGAGGCTACCATAGAGATGGAGGACCTAAAGGACACCCACCACTGAGGACAGATCTTCTGAGGGTTCCATAAACAAGCCACCCCTCCGGAGGAACCTTGAGCACCAATGCACTGGCATTCCCCACTCATCCAAATCTTGGGCATAATACCCATCATATCCTCTACAGAAAGTTTGGTCTCCTGCAAAAAGAGAATATCAGGAGACTGACTTCTAACCAAGTTCCGAACAGCTTTTTGTCGAGGGCCACTGTTCAAGCCCCTAACATTCCATGAAAGGACAATCATTTCAAAGGGCTTGGGAAATGAGAATCCAGAGTCTTGACTGACCCTGACTCCACCAAATTTTCCCCGATCAATTTGATCTTCTCCAAATCCTTCTTCCTCCCCAGTTTAGTGGTTTTCTCCGCCCCTCCTTTCTTAAGATCCTTTTGCAGGATACCCAAAAGAGGAGATGCCTTACTGTTCTTTCCCCCTTCCAAGCCAGACTTCCGCCCTGAAAGAGGCAAAGCTTCACTCTCCTTCGCCACAATACTACTTGATTCTTTCTGGGCCACGGTCTTTAGATCTGAAACAACCTGCAAGGACCCATCATTGAGTGGGTCAGGAGCAGCCTCGGGACTAAGCCGCTCTTGACCCAGAGCCCCCCCATCTAGCACGACACCCTGTGAATCCAAACTCACCACTTGATGGTTTGCCTGTTCCAACACCTCCGACTGCCCCTGCTGAACAGTGCACAAAATTCCTTGATCCAAATCAACCAAGCCAGGATTCACTTCCTGCTGACTCAAATCCTCCAAAATCTCGAATCGATTGAAAGTATCCTCATCTTGCCTCTCTTTTATAGTCCTTTTATGCCCCTTATTTCTATTCCGAGATCTGATAGTAGTAAAGCCCTCCTCCCCGGTATCACCACCTGGAATAGGACCCTTGCCCTTGTCCACCCTAGGCTGACCATTGGAGGGCTGTGAAGAATTAGACTCCAAAGGCTTGGCCCTTGGGCATCTCCGAAGTAAGTGGCCGTACTCATGACACAGACGACACCTAAAAGGTAAGGTCTCATAATCGAGCTGTTGAACCCATGAATAAGATCCTGCACTCACTTCCAGAGAGTCTGGCAATGGTTTACTTAAATCAATTTCCACACAGAATCGAGCAAAAGTCATTACCTTTTTGAACTGTGTCTGTTGAGAAGAGCCTACAGGCTTACCAAGCATTGAAGCGAGTAAATGCAGAACATCCTCACGCCAGCACTCAACCGGGAGCCTCGGCAATCTAACCCAAACTGGGACCCGACTTGGAATCTCCTCAGCCGGGTTGAAACCCGCATGCCACAGCTTGATAAACAGGCCCACCTGATTGTAAAAATAAGGACCTCCTTCAAAAACCCTAATCCTATCTGCCATGCAGTCAAATGAAACCATAAAATAGTTATTTGCTAGGAGCTTAATCTCCATCTCTCCCTCTGGCAGCCAAGTTCTCTGGGCCCAGGCCTCCAAAAATTGCAACGAAATCTTCAATCCCAAAAATTTACAATACAACGAGTGACGTGAGTAGTACTCAATATCATCCGCGAGCATCTCCATCGGGATCACAACATTTGGCCTCTCCTTGCACCTTTCTAGGCAACCATTAATCTTCGAAAAACGAAACCCGCCTGTTGGTCCCGTCTCATTCTTTTCCAAGGTCTGAGAGAATAAATTATTTTCGAAAAATCGTGACCCATGAGGCAAAGGTTTCGAGCCAAAAGCATTCCGAAAATTCAACTTGGCTCCAAACCCCGACGGCTCCCCATGCTCCATTGAGGAAGAGAACAAAAGCAATGCACCACACCCAAACCCCAGCCAGACAAAGGAAGAAAAACCCCACACCAAGGCGATCACCCCACACACCTCCACCAACAAAGAGCCACGCACAAGCAACCCCCACAACACCACCCAACACCACCACGAAAACAAACCCCCGGCACCCACACCCCACGGCACCCTAAGCCCACACCCGCAGACCAGGCCGAGCCAAGGCGGGCGCCAAGAGACTCGCAGCCCACCCCACGGCAGCCCCCAGATCGGAACCCCACGCCACACAGCAGAAAACGTCCAGCCAGCAGAAGAAACCGCCACAAACGGCACCACAGCCCACCCAGGCGGCCACAACAAGACCAAACAGCAGCGAAAATGGCACCCCAAAAGACGAAAAGACACCCCGGTATACGGCAAGAGCGGAAGAAGAGGCTGAGACGCGAGCCTGGCTGCGGCTCCCTGGAACAGGAGCGCCATTTTTCCTTCCACCTTTTAATGATTTTCTCTATTTAATAGTTTCATCATTACAAATACTATACTAATTTTTTAGTGCTATGTCTTTAACATTGGCATCAAACATAAAGGTATTTCTTTAATTTTAAATTTATGAGAGATGTTAAGTAGCCCTCAAATTCTTGTAATTAGCAAATGGAACTCATACAAATATAGAAACACAATTTTGTATATCCAGAATGGGTGTATTTCAATAGATTGCCCTGCAACATCAATATCTACACCATTTGCAGATGAACAATAGAATACATCAAAGAAATATTATAATGTGGTGCATGAAAATGCTAGAGACAATGTTGTGAAGGATTAGTGGGAATAATTATAGTAATAAAGTAAATTCAAAATTAATCTATTAAATAAATAGTAGACATGAAAGGGGAAAAGGACAAATAAAATGGGACATGAGTGAAATATGTTAAGGAATTTTTAGATTGATTGGGTATTAAAGTATCTATTCATTGAACTGTTGGAGAATGAAATTTGTGATGAATATCTAAGAGAACATATTTGTAAGATTTAAAATTGAATATATGGTAGGAATTAAAAAAAAAGCTAGAATTTGACATTATAAAAAATCATTTTGGTAAATTTAATGAATAATAAATCATAAATAGAGAAGAAAAATTATTGACAAGATGGAAAATAAAGTCAAATTTTCTCCATATTAAGTATACATTCGAATATGATAGAGTGTATTAAAAAGCATGAAAATCTTGCTACATGTGAAGGTACACTTCTAGCTTAGTTTATCTAATTTTTGTTTCCTACTTATGTCCTTTTTCACTCCTTGTTACTTTAGTTTACTTGAATTTTTTTTAGGGAATTTAATTTTTATGTCTCAAATAATAATATTAAGGCACATGTCATAATATTATGATTTGGGCTCTAGATCTTTGATTCCCCTATTGTGGTTTTTTATTCTACTGCCTCCATCAATGGATTATGCTTATGTAAGGATGTTCCATTAGTTTAGCCTACTTTGTATTGGTGCTAACTTGGAAGGAGTGAAAATTTTCTCAAGTTTCATCTAAAAATATGATGATTGGTGATGGGATTAATTAATGGCTAGTTTTCCTTTATTGTTTTATATTTTTATCATTTCTTATTTCAAGTTTCATAGACATTCCTAAAACTTCATACATATTTTATATACCTTTCATGCACTTTAAAGAAGACCTAAGTATGTGGAAATACAAATATGATCTGTTGACATTTGTATGTGTGAATGCATGAATGTTCATGAGATTTAGTATGATTCTATGCTTAAATTATGATTATTAATGTTGTGTATGCCTTAGGGATGAAATCGACATCTTGCAGCTAGAAGGACTATAACCTGCAACAACTAGATTTCCAACCCATAACATAAAAACTAAAGATGGTTGTAGGGGAGAGGTCAAAACATTTGAAGTACAATATTTCTAAAAGAGAATGAAGGTGATCATTTAATAATCAATTATGAGTCACTACAAAATATTGTTATCCACCAAATAAGACTACTGGAAGGAGAAGAAACCTATTTTGAGTATGACCAATCCATGATGTCACAGTCTCTAGGAACATGTCTCATGGTGGTTAACCGTTAGGCATAGAGTTCTAATTAAGTTTTGTAATGGATACTGGCCCATGTAGTCTTAATCTAATCAAAACTATGCAAAGTGACCTATATAGGATTCAAAATACAATTTATAAGCACTCCACTCCCTTCTATGGATGGTTCCCAAACATAATTACTTTCCTATACCATAAATTAATTAAATTATGTATTGTTCCTCGAGTACTAATGATATATTGAATCATATTTTAATTATTTAAAAAAAAATCAATCTATAAACACATGATAAAATCACTTGAAAAATAAATTTGTTAAAACATTGAATTAGTAAAGCCATAGATATAACGTAACACATTAATCTAGAGTTCACTAAAATATCATTAATTTGTTCTCTATACTAAAATCCATGAGCTTGTAATTATTTATAATCATTGATACAAGTACATGAAAATAAAAAATCCTACATTTCTAGAAGAAAACAAATTGAAAATAGAAAAACTATATTTCTAGAGGAAAAAGAGTTGAAGAAGGTTGAATTAGATTTTAAAAAGTATGAATTTTTTTTTATTTGCAATGAGTGTTTAGTTGAGTTCTAAAAAAAACATTATAAATGAATCCTTAAAGTTTAAATAAAATTGGTTTGAGTATGACTTCTTTTAAACAAAACACAACTTTTAAGTTGAAAATATCATTAGCACATCAATATATATAAAATTATTAAATTATTAATGTCATGAGGTATTCTACATTGACCAAATCATATTAACAAAAACTTTTAACTTTTATTTTATATTTGACACTCATTTACATGTTAAAATATTAATATTTAATATAAACATAATATCTCTAAAATAAGTAGTACATATATAAGTGATTTTCTAAAATTAAAATTACAAAAAAAATGATTAATGAATTTTTAAAAATAGTAATATTAAAAGTTATATATAGAAACAAAACAAGTGTATAATTTTTTTTTTTATATATTCATGTACGTAGTAAATTTTAAAATAGTTTCAAAGTAAAATAAAATAACTTTTAACTAAATAAAATAGTTTCTAATTTTTTTAATAGATGTTTTTAGCGAGATCCTCTCCTAAAAATTAGTTTTGTGAAGAATAATAGAGTGGTACCATTATTTCATTAAAATAAAGGTGTTTGTATATATTTTTTAATCCTTGTACACATTCTTTTTATCAATCTTTCCTCGAGGCACATGTTACCCTTGTAGGTGCATGAATATAGGTTGGATAATTTTTAAAAAAACTATTCTATTTGTTTTATATTCTTTTTCTTTATGCATATACTTTTAATTTTTTGCATGATGCAAATCATTGAAGCATTTAGGCCTCTTCCATGTTGACCTAAATTTTTTATTTCATGTGTAATCCATTTGTACTTGTAGTTTCATAAGGCTTGGAGCATGACAACATTCCAATTCCTTCTCTTTATTTGGTGTGAATGATTATAATCACACATATATTCATACTAATTCTATGCCTATGGATCCTAGTGTTTGTGTGTTTCAAGTGGTGTTATTTATCTTTTCGTTACATCCCTACATCATGTGATGTCATACCATGAGCATAATGTCACATATTTCATGCTTGCAACATAATTGTAGGTGTATTATTTTTGTCTAGGCATCTCACTATCTCTCTTTTCTCTCTTCTACATTAAAATAACATGAATTATTCGTATTACATATTTATTTAATGGTTCTATCAATTCTTATGATCTTCAAAGAATCTTACTCCAAAGAATATATTATCTTTATACTCACCATATTGTTGGTAGCATATGATCCACCTAGCATAATGCAACTTGCTAGCTTGTAGGCCCTTATATGTCTTACCTCCTTTTATTAGTTTTCATTGTCACTTTTTAATGTAGCCTATAGTGTTCATGATTAATCAAACCATTGTATTGAATCTAGCATAATATAACCTTTAAGCCATACTTTCTATTCCTTCTAGCAAGGCATTACTAAAAAATATCTCTTATGTGAATATATCTTAGTTACTCTTACTCTTTCTTTTCTCCTTTTCTAAACTTTTTTTTTTTGTTTTTGTATGTTTCTTATGTGTGATTGTTTGTACTATTTTTTCCTTTATATCTAATATGTTTTCTAGTTCGTATATAATTTGGCTAAAAATTTTGTTTTGAAGATTATTGCATAATGTTTGTGTCCTTGGTAGGATTTTTTTGGTAGGTGTTCATTTTAGGGATGTATTCATCTCATTTGAAGTCTCTACATATTTTACAATATCTTTGGGTATATTTCATGACTTTTTCAATTAATTTAGAATCCATATTTTGTGTCTAGATCATACATATGTTAATGTGGGAGAAAAACATACATCCAAAATTGCATACCCTTACAATTTCACACTATATCTTGTCATCACTTTGACATCTTGATATGAATTATCTTAAATATAAAATTTTGGAATTTATAGATCATATTTTCTATGGTACTATAAAAAAAATATCTCTTTTGTTGGAGGTTTCTTGGGAAAGAAGAAGCTTCACTTGATGACCTCTTTTCTAGTCCCTTTGTGTTATTCTTCATTTTTTATTTCAATTTTTAAATAGGTTTATTTTTAAATTTGGTCATGTAATTCTAGTTATTTCATATTTGAATTGTTATTTTTACTTTTTTGTGCATACAAGACTTTTCTTGGCTAATAATGTACAATTAGTTGTGTGTTTGGATTGGATGATGACAAGTCATATAGACATCCTCATATCGTGTTGGTGTCACAAATGAAAAATTCTATATTTCCATTCCATGTTTCTTGTTGTTTGTATTTTTCACTTATAATGTTATAATGTTAGAAATTTATTGTTATTTTTATGCTATCAAATATCCTCACTAGTTAATCTTCTTTGTGTCTTAGTCAATTTTTTTTTTTTTTAAAGTCAAAATTATACTCAAAACTATTGTTTTATTCTAGAATAATTTATGAAATTACTCTCAAAGGAATCTAGTATTATTTTCATTAGAGTGATATTTCATCCTTTACAAATACATACAATGGTCATCTAATTAAATCAATGGTTACTTATCAAACACACTTTTTAAGGTAACATATTGATTATTCCATTAAAATGATTAATTTTTTTTTTAGAATATTTTTATATAGCTAGCATGTAATGGTTAATGTACTAACTATCTATAGATAATGTGTTTTATGTTTTAAACTTGGGAGATTCTCTTAAGAAATCAATGATAAAGAAAATGTATTTGTAAGGTACTAATAAATATCCTTAATTTTATTTTTACCCTTCATAATTATATTTTGTATTCTCTCAATGTATACAATAGTATAATTAAAATACCTCGTTAAGTTTATCAAATATCTATTTACCTATCTTTTTATTATATTATTTTATCACCGTACTATTTCTAGCCTATCAACCAAGGAAACTAAGCACACCTACATTTTACTTAAAGCTCCTTTTTTTGTCATCTTATACATTCCTCAACACCAAAAGAAAAATAGGACTTATGAAAAAGAATTCATCTTACAATAAAATTTTATTTAAAATAGTTATACATCTAACAATAACTCTCCCTGATAAAAAATATCCCAATCAAACAATTATAATGGAATAGTTTTAGACATACTTGATTATTATTCAACATAGGGTCATGGAATACATATTAATCTAAATTATAATGGAATAGTTTTAGAGATACTTGATTATTATTCAAAATAGGGTCATGGAATTATCAAAAAAATTCCAATAACTAGTTTTAGGAAACTTGCATAGGATTGCATTGAACCTTATTGACTTTTGTGTGACCATTGTCTCCTTTGTTAACTACATTATAGTTGATATTAAGCAATTGGCCTATGGATTATGAACCACTAACATAATATAAGACTATATATTGTAAAAAGAAAAGATGACTTCAAGATTATAATCATATTTTCTTTAGCTAACCTTTCAAAGTGATCTATTTAGGATTCAAAATACTATTTAAAAGCACTCCATTTCCTTCTATGGATGCTTCTCAACCCCATTACTATCCTATACCAAAATTAATTAAATGAACTTGTCTCTAAGACTAACATACATACATACATACATACATATATGTATGTATGTATGTATGTATGTATGTATATATATATATATATATATATATGTATGTATGTATGTATCTATATGTATGTATGTATGTGTATATATGTATGCATGTATGTATCTATGCATGTATGTATGTATGCATGCATGCATGCATGCTAATGCATGTATGTATGTATGCATGCATGCATGCATATACTGTCTTATGTATGTATGTATGTATGTATGTATGTATGTATGTATTTACCCCTCTTATATATATATATATATATAAAAGAGGGGTAAATGCTTTTGATTTGAAATTGAAACTATGAACTGATAAGTTCACAAATGGGCGACCTCATCCCCAATGTAAATACACAACAATTACATCCCAATGGGGTTTGAACCATGATGGAAAGAAAAACACAACTTAATCATCACACCATGGCACTATTAGCAACTAAAATGATATATTGAATCATATTTTATTTATTTAAAAAATACCTATCTATAAACACATGATAAAATCACTTGAGAAATAAATTTGCTAAAACTTTAAAATATTAAATTCATAGATATAACTTAACACATTAATCTAAAGTTCATTTAAATATCATTGATTTTTTACTCTATACTAAAGTTGAAGAGCTTGTAATAATTACAATAATCGATACAAGTACATGAAAATAGAAAAAGTACATTTCTAGAAGGAAACAAATTGAAGAAGGTTGAATTAGATTTTAAAAATATATGATATGTAGTATTTGCAATGAGTGTTTAGTGAAGTTCTCGAAAAAATATTATAAACTAAAATGATAAGTTTCAAGAAAATTGTTTAAAAATGACTTTTTAAAAAATAAAACACAACTTTTAAGCTGAAAATATCAATAGTACATAAAAAAGTACACAATTTTTAAATTATTAATATCATGAGGTATTCTACATTGGCATGAGCATATTAACAAAAAAAAAAATGAATTCTATCTTATAGTTGACACTTATTTACATGTTAAAATATAAATATTTAATATAAACATAATATCTTTAAAATAAATAGCATGTATCTAGATACTTTTCTAAAATTAAAAGTATCAATTGTTGAGTTTTTTAAGAAAAGCAATGATACAAGTTACCTATAGAAACAAAACAAATGTATAAAAAAAATTCAGATATAATAAAATTTATATGTTCATATATATAATAAATAAAATATTTTTAAAATAAAATAAAATAATGATTAACTAAATAAAATAGTTTCACATTGATATTAGAGTTTTCTCAAATACATCTAGCCTATTTAATGATCGACTCTGCTTAAGATTTATGCTGAGCGGTTTAAGACTCCACTACTTAACATGTAAAAGGAGAGAACATTGCATTTTATATTTTATGTTAAACTTTTTAAATAAAAGAACTTAAAATATGAAGGTAGTAGATTTTCAACGTCGCCGTCCAAAGAGGTGGGGCATAAGACTGTCCAGGAAACTAAAATATTCGTATCTCCATCTTATTTGGAAGCACAGCACTCCAACTACAGTGGCAAATCCCACCCCATAACTCAATCCCAAAGACACTGCCCACCATCTCTTCATTTCATCATCTTCTTCCTCTTCCTCTGCCTCTCTCTTATGCAAATCTTCTTGGCTGCCTTTTGTATCAAAATCAGGACTATGGGTTATGTTTTCTAATGGAGGTCCATGAAGATCTGGATTTCCTGCAAAAGAAGAAGCATCAAAGGTTGAAAATTGCTTGCCTTGTGGTATCAAACCAGAAAGCATGTTGTCTGAAAGATTCAAAACCGCAAGGAACGTGAGGCTCAGAAGTTCTGAGGGAATCTTTCCAGACAATTTGTTTGCGCTGAGATCCAGGGACTCCAGATTAACCAAGGCTCCAAGAGATCTTGGAATGGAACCATTCAACTGGTTTCTTGAAAAGTTCAAAGCATTAAGATTCTTGAGAAGACCTACTTCTGGAGGAATATTGCCTGATAGCTTGTTGTAAGATAGGTCCATGAATCTAAATGCCTTGAATATCTTTTCATATCGACTTGCCCGCCCTTTAACCCAAAGAGTAATTTGATCCGGGATCATGAAAGAATAGTCATGAAAGGCATCATCATCTGTGACAGGCCGACCAAACTCTGATTCATAATTATATGATTGGTTGGCCATAGCATCCAGCATTTGTAAATTTTTAGGAATAGGTCCTGATAAACAATTGTGGGATAAATCTAAAATCTGTAGAAACTTCAGCTTAAGCAAGAAGGCAGGAACAGTGCCTTCAAATTTATTTGAAGCCAAGTTCAGGATTCGGAGACCTCTCAGCTCTCCTATGGAAACTGGTATTTTTCCTTGAATCTGGTTGCTTCCTACATCAAATACTTTTAGGTATGTACAATTTATAATGGATGAAGGAACGGCACCTTGTAAATTGTTGCCATTGAGATTAAGTGTACTAAGAGAGGTCAGTTCTCCCAGTTGCTCTGGTATCCCCCCCTGCAAATCATTCTGAGCCAAATTCAAAACCTCCAACTGCTTGCATCCCCACAAATTTGGAGGAATGGTGCCTCCCAGATTGTTCTTTGACAAGTCCAGATATCCAATTGACATGTACCAATATTCAATCTGACTTTTATCAACTGAGCAGAATGAAGATGGAATTTCACCAGTTAAATTATTGCTTGACAAAAGTAAATAAGCAGCATACATTGTAGCTGGAATCGAACCACTAAAATTGTTCTCTGACACATCAAATAAGAACATCCAGTTGTTAAAAGATGGAAGAGAGCCTTGTAACTTGTTTCTTTTCAAGTCCACAATGTTGAATTTCTTGGATATTACCAAGGGCAGAGAACCTTGTAGCTGGTTATTTGAAAGAATGACCACGTCAAGAGCGGGGAGATCCCACAGCCATGTCGGAAGAGTTCCTCCAATGTTGTTATCAGACAGATCCAAGTCTTTTAGCAAGTATTGAGTAGACAAGAAAGCAGGAAAATCACCTTCAATATTACAAGATCTCAATCCCAGGTACTCGAGGTGGGAAAACCGTGGAATCCAACTTGAAGAAACGCTAACTGTAAGGCTATTGTTAGAAAGGCTCAATTCTTGAAGCTGAGTTAAGTTATCCATCAGCGAAAGAGAAAAGCTCCCCGTTAAGTTATTGGTAGAAAGTTTCAGTTTTTGTAATCTGCCAGGCTTTAGAAGGGTATCTGGTATATTTCCTGAGAGCTGATTATTTTCCAGATTAAGACTTCTCAATAGAGGAAGGCAACCAATAGAGGGCGGTATATTGCCTGACAATTTGTTTCTAGAAAGATCGATTACTGAAAGTGGTAAGACTTTGCCAAATGCAGATCCAAACGGAGGTATGTCCCCAGTTAAGTAATTATTTGCCAGAACCAGATTTTTAAGTTCAGTAAAGTTTACAAAGAAAAGAGGGATTATTCCATCTAAACTGTTCGACTGGAAGTTAAGGTTGGCTATTGAGGAAGATTGGTATCGAAGGAAAGAAAACTGGCTTCCTTTATACAGGTTATATGACATGTCAAGATTTCTCAGGTTTGAACGATGCAAAAAGTTTGAAGGGATGGAACCGTTGACATAACAATACGAGAGATCGAGGGAAACCAAAGACGAGACATTTTGAAACCAAACTGGAAATGGGAAATAAAAGTAATTCTGTGAAAGATGGAGATGGGATAAGCGAGTGAGGTTTGGAAAAGAAGGTATTGTACCTGAAAGTCCACAGTAAGCCAGATGAATCTGGGTAAGATTAGAGAGGCTGCTGAGGGCATTACCCCAGTGATCATTTGCCATCCACAGATCCACACCATTCATAGCTAGATACTCCAAGCTTCTCAGGTTTCGTATCCATCCTGCAAAATTCTTACTTTGGAGATCGAACTCATGTTCAGTATAATCTAGTGAGAGATCAAGGTGGCGCAAGGTTGTAATATTCCCCAACTCCTTAGGGACCTTGCCCCCAAATTCAGCACCTGCCAAGCTAAGGAAAGTAAGGCTCCGGAGTTTTGCCAAGTGATGAGGTATGGAAGTACCATTGAAATAATTGTATCCGAGATCCAGATGCTGAAGATTCTGCAGATTAAACAACGATGGATGTATCGCCCCACTAAGTTTTTTGGAATCGTCCCTGTAGAATCTACCAAAGGGGTTTTTGAGATCAAGGCTGATCACATGGCCTGAATGGAAGTCGCAACGAACACCCTTCCATTGGCAACAATTGTAGCCCTGCCACGACGACAGGCGACCTGCGGGATCGGTGAGGCCTCCTTTGAAATCTAACAAGTAATTTCTTTCATCAGGTGGGCATCCATTGATTAAGGGATAAGTCATCTGCATGAGCATCGCCAAGGCAAAAGTGAGAATCATCCAGAATGAAACGGAAGAGATCATGATTGTTTACAAGCGTTGAGAATAATCAGGCAATCATACATAGTATTCAAATTCTCTTATTTATAATCTTCCTTCGAGACTTTTTCACGTTCTACTTTTATCACAAGTCATTTTTCCTTTAATGAGAGATTAAAAAAAAAAACTAAACTAAACTAAACGCATTAGCAAGTCAATGAGAGACAACTAACAATCTATTTATTAGTGTCTGAATATAATATTTTTCATGGTTAATAACGAGTAGTGATATAATCTCTAGCGATTTATGATTTCTTTTATCGGTTTTCTCTATTTAATAGTTTCATCATTGAATATTATATTAATTTTCTTTAGTGCTAAGTCTTTACCAATGACACCAAACATGACGGTATTTATTTCATTGCGTTACGAAGAATCTAAAGTGTAGCAATATTTGTTCTCAGTAGGAATAATTTTAGAGAAAAAATTAGATAAATTAAACTTGAATTGTAGACATTAAAATATTATCTTAAAAAAATCGTAATAACATTATAATTAATAAATAAATAAATTGGTTCATTAAAAACATATAAACCCATTCTCTTGGGAAAAATTGTCCACAATCCATTAATATGATTTTCTCTCTAATCTTAGGAAGTCAATATACATGTCTAGTAATCTAAGGAGAGTTGGAAATTATCTAAAGAGACTTCTTCTAGCCTTTCAAAATTAGTAGATGTATGGAATACTCTAACGAGACTTCACTAATTTCACAAAATCGAAATAAATTTTGGGAAACAACTGTCACACATGCAAGAAAAGACTTAAATTATCATACCGTGTAGACATAAATTATCGTAGACTGAAGACTTTAAGTTTTTTTTTTTGTGGGTGTTGATGACTTAGACTTCAATTATCATAGACATAGACTTAAACTACTGAAACTTTTCCATGCATATTTGAAGAAAAGTTTCTCTTTTCAATATCATATGGTTATCCAACCTTTTCTACACTTTGAAACATAAAGTATAAAATATGACTCAAATCCTTCACTTTGAAACATATAGTATAAAATATGACTCAAATCTAAGGCATAGTACATAACAGATACATAAATAAGTAGTTGGATATATATTTAAACTAATTAATAAAATGGGCAATGCTGAAAAATAAAAAATAATACTAGCACTTGTATCTAAACAAGATTCAAGGTTTACATCGAAAGAAAATTATATGTATTTTAATATGTTAGAGAGTATGCATGAGTGCGTATGGATGCCATGTGCTATAAATTCTAGTTGTACATTGTTAGATTAAATAATTAATAATAAGTGTTAAATAATGGAATGAAATGAAGTTAGACAAATCTAGATTTTTTCTTAAAGAAATTAATTATTATTTGATTTTAAAATATTTGCATAGAGATTTTAAAAATAAATCAATTCAAATAAAAAATAAAGTTTCCATCAAATTGACAACAAATATAAAATAATGAAAATAGAATGTTACTGGATCCAACTAGAAAATCAATATTTATTTGGATTTTATGTGATAAGTGAGATTTTGGAGGCTTTCACTTGCCAATTTTGGAGGCCTTTACCATTAAATGGTAGTTGGTTTACCATTAAATGGTAGCTAGAACTTTTTTTTCTGATGACTCAATAGTGGTTTGCGAGTGTGAGACTTGTTTAAGGCTGAAATCTCACACTATATGTAGTCTACAAGCTAATTACTTTATGTTAAAAAGTGAGATTAGTATGCTATGAGAAATGAAACTTTTTTATGGTAACAAATTTTGGTATTGTTCATTTTGATAATTCAAAGTAAATATTTCATTTTTCTCAGAGTTTTCTTATGATTTTTTTAATGAATTGTTTTATGTTAAATTTGTTGGGCCTCAAATTTGAAGGGTTTTTCTTATGTTCAAGTCTATTTTTATTTCCATGTGTTGCTTTGGTATTTTGAACCCATTTGTTAATAACCAATTTCACAAAATCTACATGGTTTTTTCATGCCTAGGTGTGCCCCAAATGTCAGTGCTTTCCCTTCCTTGAACTTGAGTCAATTCACCAAAATACAAGTTTAAAAAATTTCCTAAATGAAGGAAGTTATTGGAGCTTTTGGGTGATGATGGAAACTAATCAAAGGTTCCACATGAACCAATATCCATTGCTTCTAAGTTCCCTTGGAACACTTGGAAATGAAGAAGAAACAAGAAAATAATTAGAGCTTACATATCAACCAGAAACCAATGGTTCTTGATTCCCATGGACCCCTTGGCACACAAAGGACACAAATAAAAAGGAAATGATCAGAGGTTCAATTTGTTTTAGGAACCAAAAGAACCTCTAATAAGTTCCTAGCTCTTTTTAAAACCTTGAAAGCTAGCAATGAAAGGTAGAGATAAAGTGAAGCATGCCAAGGAAGGAAAGTAGAGACTAAGGAAGCTCGAGGAAAGATAAAGATGCACACAAATTTTCTACTCACTCCACCAACTCACATTTATGGCTCCTAACTACCAAAAGTGGTTGTGGAAATCTTCTTTCAATCTAAAACACCCATTTTAGCTGCAATTTGTTAGAGAAGTTTATTGCCCAATATATATGCTCCATTTTGGAACCATTCACCAATTTCAGACTATTAAATTAAAACATTAATAAATAATGTAAGATTAGGAGTCAGGTGTGTGCAGGATCATGATGGGCCAAAAAGTGGCAAAATGATGGGTATTTGTAGGGTGTGCGGCTGACGAATTTTTTCTTACCCATAATTGCTGAAATGAAAAAGGGTTTTTAAAGGAGATTATTAGCTTTCCAACAATATAAATTATGCTTTACTTTGAATTTAATAAATATTTTTTATTCATTTTCTACTTGAATTACAACTAAAGTCTTGATTGGTAGGCTGATTGAAAAACATCTATAGCTTTCAAAGGATATCACATTTTTTGAATCCAAAATATGCACCACATTCTATGCTTCGCATAATATAGGATTAAAAAAGGAAAAATTAAATTTCATGAATTTTTGACCAAGTTAAGGTGGTTAGACATACGAGTTTTTATATCTTTTAAAAGTTGTAATAAAAAAATCATAATTAATTATTTACTTGGAAAAAAAATTACAAAAAAAATCTGTCACGTCTAGACATGGTCCTCTACTTATTTCTAAAATATTATCATTTTATTGTTGTTAGGGTGGTTAGACAAACACCTACTTCTTATTTTTTCCTTGAAATTTAAGTACTACTGCATTGAAATTTCAAATTTTCACCAAATAATTAAAAAATAAAAAATAAACCTAATAGTTTAGAAACTGTATTTAATTTTCTACAGATTTTATTCTTACATATTTTTGAAATAATATAGATAACTTATTCAAACTTTTATGTCGAGTTTCCAAACTCTGATTTTTCTGAATTTTTTACCACTTAAGCGCCTGTTTTTTCCATGATGATCCTGCACATACCCAGTAGTTTTGTGCATCCATAATAGTGTATCATAACTATGAATTTATCATTAAGAGATTTGTTAAATGAATCTATATCATATGGGTTAAATAAATCCAAGATCTAGGTGTTGAATATTCTTCTAAGTTAAGGAAAGTAAAGCTGATGACATGGCCTAGAAATGGAAGTCACAACAAACACCCTTCCTTTGGAAAAAATTGTACCACTACCATGACAATAAGATACTCATTGTATCAATGGGGACTCATTTAAAATCTAAAAATTAATTTATTTTATCAAATAGGTGGCCATTTATGAAGAGAACTCATTCTTATGAGCATTGCCAAGGAAAAAGTTAGATTCATCTAGAATGAAATAGAAGACATGATGATTTTTTGCAAGAATTGAGAATGATCAGGAAATCATACATAGTATTCAAGTTCTCTTATTTATAATCTTCCTTTAATAATTTTTCATTTTCTACTTTTATTATAAGTAGTCCTCCTTGAATGAGTGATAGAAAATAAATGAAAGTCATTAACAAGTCAATAAGAGACAACTAACAATTTATTTATTGTTGTATGAATAGAATACTCCTAATGTTCATTTAGCTATCTAGTTTCATTATTGTAGTTAATAATGAGTACTGATATGTCTAACCTCTAGTGATCTATAATTTCTTTTAATGTTTTCCTCTATTTAATAGTTTCATCATTACAAATACTATACTAATTTTTTAGTGCTGTCTTTAAAATTGGCATGAAATATAAAGGTATTTCTTTAATTTTAAATTTATGAGAGATGTTAAGTAGCCCTCAAATTCTTGTAATTAGCAAATGGAACTCATACAAATATAGAAACACAATTTTGTATATCTAGAATGGGTGTATTTCAATAGATTGGCCTGCAACATCAATATCTATACCATTTGCAGATGAACAATAGAATACATCAAAGAAATATTATAATGTGGTGCATGAAAATGCTAGAGACAATGTTGTGAAGGATTAGTGGGAATAATTATAGTAATAAAGTAAATTCAAAATTAATCTATTAAATAAATAGTAGACATGAAAGGGGAAAAGGACAAATAAAATGGGACTTGAGTGAAATATGTTAAGGAATTTTTAGATTGATTGGGTATTAAAGTATCTATTCATTGAACTATTGGAGAATGAAATTTGTGATGAATATCTAAGAGAAAATATTTGTAAGATTTAAAATTGAATATATGGTAGGAATTAAAAAAAAGCTAGAATTTGACATTATAAAAAATCATTGTGGTAAATTTAATGAATAATAAATCATAAATAGAGAAGAAAAATTACTGACAAGATGGAAAATAAAGTCAAATTTTCTCCATATTAAGTATACATTAGAATATGATAGAGTGTATTAAAAAGCATGAAATTCTTGCTACATGTGAAGTTACACTTCTAGCTTAGTTTATCTAATTTTTGTTTCCTACTTATGTCCTTTTTCACTCCTTGTTACTTTAGTTTACTTGAATTTTTTTTAGGGAATTTAATTTTTATGTCTCAAATAATAATATTAATTCACAAGTCATAATATTATGATTTGGGCTCTAGATCTTTGATTCCCCTATTGTGGTTTTTTATTCTACTGCCTCCATCAATGGATTATGCTTATGTAAGGATGTTCCATTAGTTTAGCCTACTTTGTATTGGTGCTAACTTGGAAGGAGTGAAAATTTTCTCAAGTTTCATCTAAAAATATGATGATTGGTGATGGGATTAATTAATGGCTAGTTTTCCTTTATTGTTTTATATTTTTATCATTTCTTATTTCAAGTTTCATATACATTCCTAAAACTTCATACATATTTTATATACCTTTCATGCACTTTAAAGAAGACCTAAGTATGTGGAAATACAAATATGATCTGTTGACATTTGTATGTCTGAATGTATGAATGTTCATGAGATTTAGTATGATTCTATGCTTAAATTATGATTATTAATGTTGTGTATGCCTTAGGGATGAAACTGACATCTTGCAACTAGAAGGACTATAACCGGCAACAAGTAGATTTCCAACCAATAACATAAAAACTAAAGATGGTTGTAGGGGAGAGGTCAAAACATTGCAAGTACAATATTTCTAAAAGATAATGAAGGTGATCATTTAATAATCAATTGTGAGTCACTACAAAATATTTTTATCCACCAAATAAGACTACTAGAAGGAGAAGAAACCTATTTTGAGTATGACCTTGATATATGATGTGGCAGTCTCTAGGAACATGTCTCATGGTGGTTAACCATTAGGCATAGAGTTCTAATTAATTTTTTGATTAGAGGTAGAAAATGGGTTTTGAAGGGGTGTGGAACCCTTTACAAAAAAGAGCAACTAAAACTAAATAAAACAACATAAAATATATATTAACCCATATGTAGTGCACCATCACTAAAACATCAGCCAAAAAGGGGGAACAAAGAAAACAACACTACATATTCTTTAGGATATCAACAACCTCCACATTGCATGCCACAACCTTCTGACTATCATCCAAGACATTCCACAATTCTTTAACAGGAGCCCCAACCTGAGTCTTAGTCTTTTTCATGTTCTAGCCCTAGGTCCACCCACATTCACCTCACTAATCAAAACATTATTCTTATCACCACCCTTAGATCAACATACACCTCTTCCTCTAGTAGCTTACCGCCAACACCAATTTCTTCAAAATGGACAATCTCCTTACATTTCTTGGCACTATCAAAAGGAAAGGTAATACCAAAAGAATCAAAATTAACCATAGATTTTGTCCCCTCCCCACCCTTTTCCATGTTAGCACAAATCCTCTCCAATTGGTCCTTTAGGGTGAGAGTTCTCAACCTTCAAGATTTATTTTCATCTCAAGCGTTTCATTTGCCACAATTTTCAAAGAGAACTAAATAGTTCATCAATCTGGTTTTGAACTGAAGGCTCGTTAGCTTTACTGATCAGACCTTAAAATTTAACATTGGTCATGTTAAGTTCATGGAACACCCATTTAAACAATCTAAATAAAATAATGGAACCCTCTCTAGTAGTTCCCAAAACATCAAAAATTTCTTCCCCATCAAAGTTGAGAACACCCTTACCCATAACATCATCCTCCTAAGAGGAGCTTACCTTTTCTTTCCTAGTAGAGACTGTTAGAATCCAAGATCAGACATGCAAACCAAAAACACCTTCCACAAGAGAAAAAAAGATACAATAGAGAAATTTGCATGAAATGTGCAAATTGATATATTCAAAGATTCATAATTACATGAGATGATTTGCTTTATAAAAGAAAAGTATGCATAACCCTAAAGGAAACACTAAAAGGAAAAACCCTAGTGTGCACAAATAATTAATAAATAAATAATTATTAATGTTCCTAAGTAAAATTATTCAAGTGTAATTAAATAATTAATTACACTAACACCCCCCCATAAGTGCGACTTAGGGAGACTAAAGAAGCATGCACTTAAAACTAAGATGAATGCAAGAAAGCATGAATGGGTCTCGACAACAAGGCTTGATCAGGTACCCATGTACAAATGCAATAATGAGATAGAGAAGGAAAACCTAGTGGGACAAAACCCCCCTACAATGAGATGACTGTTGCAAAGAAGCACTAGAAGAACTCTGTGGAGTAACACTGGAACCACAATCTTGCAAGCAAGGAAAGATACTTTTGTCTACAAGAAACCAAATGCAATTCAATGAAGGACTCAGGCGGAATCATAATAATGCAACAATAGACCCAATGCCATGGAACACTGGAACACTCACAAATTGGAACAACCCTAGAATCTATGAAGCAACAGTAGATAAAATGATGCCCCCATAAGAGGGAATGATATAATGAAAGAATCTGGAAGCGAAGAGTATCTCAATTTCAATGCCAAATTGTGATTAAAATTGATCCATAGGAGCAAGTACCATGAAGACTCTGGAACATTAACCATAAATTTAATGGCCCTCAAACTGAGATGTTACCCAATGTAGATCAATAACCATAGGCTCTCAATATGAAGTGTGAACCAATGTGAATTTGATATGTATCAAGCTATAAGCAAGATGTGGCCAAAAGAAACTACAAAAAATAGATACAACACATGCGAGTTGTCATCAAAATCAAGATGGAGATCAAAGTGCAACTACAATCTAATTAGATTATCATCCAAGAAACCCCTCTAAAGGAAATTTATCTTAGTTCATTGATTACAATAACCCAATGATTGTAAAAGGAGAGAATGCTAAACATGCATAAATAGAAAATAAAATGATGTGATACTGAAATGAAGTGCAAATATTCAAGTTTCACCTTTCCAACTGCCAAAACATCCAAGTAATCTCAAAAAACCCCATTAGGAAAATATGGAATAATAATCAACCTAGGATAGATATAGAAAAATAGATCTCCTCAATACCTTTCCAACACTGCAAAGAGGGTGAAAATTAGAGATCGTGGCAAAAAGTTATGAGCTCAGAAGCCATAAATGAACATATGATTTCAAACAGAAATAAATGCAGCTAAATAGAAAAGTAATGAAAAATAAAATACACCATTGGATAGTGCTTTGAATCATCTTTCCAATGATATCTCGTTTGCTTGATTTTGACATCGTGGACAAAAGTTATGGCCGTTTTCGTGAAAACTACTCCAGGAAGGCCAATCTGGCCTACAGGGCGCCCATGGGGCTAAAAAAAAGTTTGGCCCTTGGTCCTATGCATGACCAGGGGTTGGTTATCTAGGGCTGTGGTGGATCCCTTAGTCCTCCATAGGACCACTGCTGGTGCTACAGGGCCGACCGAGGGTTGGGCACATAGCACCTGATTTGCCAGATGACTAGCGGTCGGTGTTGGAGAAGCCTACAAGGGCTAGTGGAGGTCCCTTGGTCCTCCATGTGACCAAGACAGAGCTTGAAGGAGCTTGCCTACACTGTAGGTGCCGACAAAGATCCCAAAAAATGCCATTTTTTTGAATTTTTCTCAATTTCTAAGCCTCATAAAACGTGCTCTAGGGTTGTACGACCTTGGGGCAAAAGTTTTTTGCCTCCCTAGTTGACAATGTCCAAAATGGACAAATTTTATATGAAAATAGGGGTTTTTGGGCACTACAAACTCAATGGAAAGGTCCATTCTAGCCAAAAATGCCCAAAAAATTAGGCAACCCCCAAATCTTGCAAAAAAACCACCAAACTTGAAACCCTCATAGATTCCTTCAACAATGAGCAAAATTAGTGAAATAAAAGCCAATTCTGACTTTTTCCAGTGCTCTAAATCCAATGGAAAGGCCCAATCTAATCCAAGATTCTCGATAAAAATACTCAAGGCATGAAACCCTTGAGGAACCATGAATGATCTCTGCAATGAAATTCTCCAAAATACTGAGAAGGTGCTGCAAAATCAATGCTCTAATACCATGTTAAAATCCAAGATCAAACATGCAAACCAAAAATAGCTTCCACAAGAGAAAAACAAGATACAACAGATCAATTTGCATGAAATGTGCAAATTGATATACTCAAAGATTCATAATTACATGAGATGATTTTCTTTATAAAAGCAAAGTATGCATAACCCTAAAGGAAACCCTAAAAGGAAAAACCCAAGTGTGCACAAATAATTAATAAATAAACAATTATTAATGTGCCTAAGTAAGCTTATGCAAGTGTAATTAACTGATAGAGACATCCTCACCCTTCCCAACAACAATTAGAGTTTTTATTTTTTGAATGGATTCCATAATCTCCTCAGGCACAACCTTTCTTTTCTTCTTCCAATTCAAGTCCACAACACCCTTTCCAACCTCAACCACATCCTTTCTTTTCTTTTGCATATTCAGGCCCTCAACCATGGAATCCACAACACCTTGTCCACCCACTAGCTTGAAGAGAGAATTCATCTCTAGCAATTGGCTTGCAGACCTTACAACTAGTTTCTTGTTACTTCCCACCTCCAGCTCCTTCTTATGCTTTGTGCCCAAAATAGGGGGCAATGAAGATGCCTAACTAAGCAATTCATTCTTCTCCTTTAGGCATCTACTCAGCATTTCAGTAGCCAGCTCCTCACTATAGGTTTCATAACCCCTATTAGGGTTTTGTACCCTTTTCTTAGACTTACCCAATGCTTGAGGGGTTGTGGGACCACCTCCATGGAAGCAAGAGAATCTGTGACATAGTCCACATCCTCCTTAGATTTTGACTCCTTTTGCAAGACAAGTTTCTTCTTCTTCCCTTTTTTGCTAACTGGCTCCTCTTCATACACCGTATCATATTCCTCCAACGGCTTCAACTGCTCACCCTTAGGGGTAGTAATCAACTTAGCCACCTCAAATGCTTTAGAATAATGAACTATTAAAATAATGAGCCCCACATGCAAAACCAAATTTTTGGGGTTTTTTTATGGTTCTTAAGGGTAGAATCTAGTGATGCCAAGAGATAATAGGGAAAATAAATTCTCTTTTTATGGTGGAAGTGATTGAGCATAACAAAATGGTAGGAATTTACCGCAAAGAAGCATTCTTCAAGGGTAGTGTATCGCATGAGTTCCTCATTTGCATCCCCCCACAATGCCTTGAGTGAGCTCCTCTGGTAACCACCACTCTTCACTGTCTTCAGGTCTTAAGCTTCATCCTCTTTGAAAAAAAATTGCACGACTTCCTATGATTACTTCTTGTCTCTGAAGTCTTTCTTACCATTTGTAGACAACCCAGTGATATTGGCTATGAAATCTTCATTCACATCAAACTCCATTCCACCCAACTTCAAAACCCTATTGTTCCATGCTTTTGCAAACAAAGCAATCATTTGCAAGTTTTTACCATGCAACCTTTCCAGGTACAGAGTTAGCCCACCTTTCTCTAAAATCCTCCACACCTCCAACTTCTTCTTGATAACATCACAAGAGAAAGGATCTATATGATTCCTATCACCTCCCATAGCTACAAAATTTGTAGAGTTGAGAAGATTGAAAACTTTGAACGCAATGAGGAGAAACCTTGAGAAGGTGATACAAATAATGCCCATAATTTGTGTGAGGTAGGAGAAAATAATGAGCCTATATTTTTGTTCCATATGGCTATGAACCATGGTACAATCAACTCAATCCATATCTAGCTTGCTATCATTCAACATAATAACCTACCACGTGATGATAGTCATGCATGCCCCAAGCCTTAATAAATCATCAATCAATTTAATCTTAAAAATCATGATTAATAATTGCAATAACTTCCATGGGTAGGGGGTCATTTATACCCCATTCTCTAACACCTCTAACTCCTAGATTAACGAAAACATCAGCTAATTCGTTTCCTTCTCTCAAAATATGAGAAATGTAATACTCATCAAACGATTTAAGAATATCAATAGAATCCCTAATCAAAGATTCAATAGTCCATGAAGGGGAAGCACAATTCTTTAGATTATTGATGATATTGAGAGAATCCCCCTCAAGCCATACTTTCTTGTAACCTGTTATTTGTGCCAACTTTAGACCATGATAGGGAGAATTCTAATTAAGTTTCTCTTCTTTTGATTTATAATTATTTCTTTCTATTTTAAAGACTAAGTCCTCTCCCTATCTTTGATGGAGAGTGGATGAATACATTATGAATTCATTTTCTATCTCAAAGGAACAAGACTCCCCACAAACCCTATATAGTGGGATCTGTTGTTGAGGAGTAAATCTAGTTAATAGTTGCAAGTAGTTGTTGATCATTGTTAGTTGTTATTTTGTTACCATGATTGCAATAGTAAATATGTATTTTTGAGTAAGAAATATTTACCAAATTCTTGTCAGATTGCATGTAAGATTTCAAATTTTTATGCAATAAAGGATTTGTTCAATAACATGATCTATTGATTAAGTAGTGAGTGTTTGAAATATTACGTGGAAGTAGTGACTCAACTAAGGACCACTTGAGGTATTTCTAATCCACTCTATTTCATATTATTGGATTAATTAAGAATTATTGAAATTAGTTAAGGTAGTTTCCAGTTACATTCATATGGAATTCATGAATGTGATTCTATAGTTTGGATAGAATTTTGTAGCTTCATGTTTATTCATTTTCTAGAGAAATTAGTTATAGTTTAGTTTTAGTAGTTAATGTTACAGTATTAAGTGATAGATACCCATAGTATAAGGTAGCAACTTATATTTATTTCCCTTCTTTCATAAATTAGCATTTCATTTCATTTGTTAGCTTTTATAGTTTTATGTACATGTGTAATCACCTATACTCCATTTATATAGGATGTGTTTAGAATCCATGAATGTATATATCGTGACAACACTGTCTAAATTTTACAAGTCCCTGGCTGATAATTAAATGTAGCCCCTTATGAAAAATTAATTGTTCATTTAGGAATCCACCATCTGAATTGTGTGTCTACCTGTAGCACCAAGTTAATCAAACATTAGAGAGGCCCTAATTTTTATAATTTTTATTGGGGATGGTGCTAAGTTTAGGATTCTCTTGTATATTTTCAATTCCTTTCAAGATTTCATAGTTTAGTAGTTTTGATTTCAACATTAGGGTAATTATGTTTTATCCACTAATAACAACATGAGTTACTAACAATGTGCAAGAACCACTGATCTAACAAGTCACAACCATTGCATGAAAAGGCTTTGAGATTCTTTAAGAATATTTTTCCCCTTAGCAAACAAAACATTAGAGGATACTAGCGAACAAAGTGAATAGAGCAAGGGTATCCTTGAAGAATAATCATCCCTAACACTAGTACCTACACCAAACATAGAGAAGACTTCTCACATACATATAAGAATCATGGATGATGCAATAGTAGAATACCCACTAGATACTTAGGAGAGGGTAGTTCTTCTAAGAAGATACCTCCTTCAACACTCTATCTTTTATAGATTGGTCACAAAGGACCTAGACATCTTTATTTTTGAGTTTGATGTCCTATGCTAAAGTTATGACTATACCAGAGATGCTCATAGAATCAAATTGCTTCTAGGAACATTGAAAGATGTTGCTCTAAGATTGTACATGGGGTTGGGAAGAGATTGTTTTAGGATAGGTGACATCATAATTACTATCCTATGTTAGTTTATGTGTCTCCACGTTCTTTGGAAAGTGTTCTTAAGGATGTTTGAGGGACAACATATTTATTATTTATTTTCCTATGAAAAATTGTAATTGCATTCAAAGAGGTGGGCCCTTTTGTAAGGAATCTAAGGTAGTGGAACAACTTCCTACACTAATCATGAGAGGAGAATAATGCAAAAAAATTATAGATCTTTAATAGTTACAAAAACTTAAATATAAATAAACACAAAAATCATGTGTACTACAACATAGTGATTTATGTGGGGAAATCCCTTTTAGGAGAAGAACCCTACACTCCAAAAGTCACTCAAAATATTATTCATAAATAACAAAGATTACAATATACTTGTAGAGCAAGCTTCTCAAAAGAGTATCACCAACTATCTATCCAAAGGCAACATGACTACTATTAGAATCTCAAAATACATCACAATTGTAATACAATGCCCTCATAAAATAGGGTTTCATTCTAGGGCAAGTCAAACTAGAAAAATATCGACCCATAGATCTAAGACCTAATGATGAATGGTCTCTAATGAACCCTAAAACTAGAATTCTTAATGATAGTTAATGAATATTGTATGGATGTAATCAACCTCATTGTGGTCTAGGAGACATATCACATTTAGCATTTAATTATATTTGCAAAGTATGTAAAAACTATTCTAGTTCCTTCACCAAGAAGACGAAGGGAGACAAGACCTCTAGAATCAACAAATAATCCACTGCAGTCTCAAGGGTGGATCTGAGTAATCTTCTATCAAACATAAAGGAGGATATCATTGGCCACTTGGATACAAAAGATACCCTCTACATCAAGAAGAATCAAGAATAAGTAGAAGCAACCCTCACAAAATACTACCCACATTTTCAACAAAAGAAGATCAATTGTAAGTGCAAGAAGTTGGAAAATATTTCTGAAGATAAGCAAGGGAAGCCAAAACTTCATGCCCTAGAAGATGAATATGGTCAATTTTTTTGCATAAATCAATATAAACCATGGCAGCTAAAACAGGGTATGCCCCAAGTTCCCTTGACCTACAACATGTCATTTCTAGGCAATAATGCAATTTTGCCTAGTTAGAACCCTCAATCTTGGACCAATGTGCAAAAATCACAATGGCCAATGATGCCTCAATCCAACTAGAATAAACAAAAAAAAATCATGTGGCCACCATAGATAGAACTACCAAGTACCTAATTATAATTCTTAGCGACCATCCCAACAAAATCAATGACAACCATAGTGGCAAAGAGGTTAGTAATGAAAAAATCAAAATATTAATTATTAACAATCATATTAGCTATTATAGCTACATCAATAAGACATAATTCCAAACCCAACAATAGCTCCACCAATACCACCAAGAGCACTTCAATTGCTAGAACAACCTACACCTAACTAATGTAGGAGCATTGACACCAATTTTGGTTTCCAAAGATGAATTAAAAAGGAAACACATGGAAGACAGATATAGAGAGATGAAAATATAATGAAACATTGTACATGTTGAAGTGACCATGCAATTGAAGGAAAAATACAATTAAAAATTCAGTTATAGAAATAGATTGCAACATGTGGGTGTAAAAGAATAGACATAGATAAGATAAAAGAAGAGGCATGAGACTTACAAGTGTGCAACACAATAAAGAGAGGAAGAAAATAAAGGGATACACCCTTGATAATAACCTTTTAGAATTGTGAAAAAATGAATGAAGATGGGGTGCAAAAGGTGAGATAAGAGGAGATATTCCATGCTTCATAATGAGGAGAGAGCTTTGTTGCAAATAAGAAAAGAGAAAGTGGGATTGAGGGAGATGTAGCTATGTGGGTATGGAGAATTAAGGAAACACAAAAAATAAAGAATTCATCAGTGGGTGTATAACATTGTAAGTGATAAAGGTTTGAAACATGGAGAAAGAGGAAACTAGGAGGGGAATCACGCCATAGTGTGGAAGATAATAGGGTAGAAACAAGACCATGAAAGGGAGTGGAATATGATGTAAATCCAATTCAAGGCCCATAAAAGTGACTATGAATATGAACAAAGCATTTAAAATAGGCATAGGTATGATAGACAAGAATGTGCCAAGATAGGAATGTGGAGGAAGCCATGAATAGGAGTAAATAGGAAGGTCATGCCAAGGAAGGTAATTTGTATTTATTCTTAAATTTTAATGAATGGTAATTATGGAGTCTATGAACAAGTCATTTGTTTAAATAATTTGCAAGGTAATACTTGTTTATTTGAAATTGAATATCTGAGTAGATATTTCATTAAGCATAGTCAAGTTTGGATGTAACTTGATTTTGGGGTAGAATCTTTGTCTAAAGTATTTGTTTCTTTTTCTGTAATATTTGTGTCCTATTGTGGGATACAATGAGAGCTAGAATTTAATACAAAGAAAATATTTTATTGTTTTTTGCAATATTGGAATGTGATGATTTAAAATTGAATTGATTTTTTTTACAAATGAAATTGATAATGTAAATAGAGTCTAAGCAATCAATGAGGTTGGAGTGAGTTTGCATTTGCGTCATTTTGGCATTAGAGCCTAAAAGGTTGAGAAGGAGAAGCTAGATATTCTCATAGGATTTTGAAAAATTATGTGTGTTAAAGTTTTGATAGGTTAACAAGAAGAACCTAGGTACCGAAAGACTAGGAAAGAGGAAAAAGGAGAGAAGCCCTAAGTCAGGTATCAAGAAGCCAAGAAGAAAAATAAAATGACGTAGCAATATGCCATAAAAAAAATCCTTAGGAAAAAAGGAAAAATGAAAATGAATGTGAAGAAGAAAGATTCAAAGTTGGATAGATAAATGATAGAGTTGAGAAGGGATCTAGAGAGGCATAAGCTCAAGGTGAAGTAGTGGTTAGAGGAAAGAAGCCAAAAAATATGGTTGGTAATTGAAAAAGAAGTCAATGTGGCTTGCAAAAGCCTCTTGTTAAGAAAAAAGTTAAAGGAGGGCTGCCTTGAAAAGAGAAAATGAGAGTATTAGAGAAACCCATAGAGGTTTGGATAGCAAAGAGTTGCTAAGTGAGCAACATTACCCAATAGAGGTGAAGGAAGTTCTCATTTTGGAGAACACGAGGAAAAATAAGGAAGAATGGAGAGAGGAAGAACTAAAAAAAGAATCACTTGAAGAAGAGTTAGGAGAATGTCCATAAAAGAGGCACTCATAGAGACATGTCGGTCTCTTTTTTTGTTATCTAATGTTATGTTTGAGTATGTGCATGCAAGTATGAGGAAATTTATAAGGAGGGTCAAGAACAAGACCTTGAATTTGACAAGTGAAGGGGAAAATAGACTACCCATAGAATTGCATGATGCCTTAGAAAGTGTTGTAGAAGAAGGAAAGAAAGCCTACAAAATGAAAGAGTTGGCAAAAAATGAAGTCAAGGATGAAATTAAATCCATACAATAGACCATTGAATAGGTAAATGTGAGAAGAAATGTTGGTTTTGGTCATGTATGTTAAAATAAGAATGTAGATATGTAAGTTAATAGGGAGAAGAGAAAATTCGAGTTCTCAAATCTTGCCAAGAATCATCGATACAAGGTGCCAATTTGGATTAATAAACTAATTGTTGTGGAATAGTATATAAAGTGTAAACAAGAGGTTGCTTACGATGGAGTTTCTAGCAGCAAACAATTACAAAGTATGAAAGACATGACAACATTCAAGGAAAACTAAGATCTTAGGAAAAGTGGTCAAGAAAGGAAGAAGAAACGAGGTGTTTTAAGGAATAAATAAGTCCATGGATTAGGGAGACTAAGTGCAAAATTAAATAAACATCCACCGAAAGTTATAAGAAACAAATTTTGGGTGGTTAAGTGTGTAATAACAGAGAATGAAGGTGGTGTTGTGGGACATGGTGATGAGGAAAAAATTAAAAAGAGTATAAGATGTGAAGAAAAGGTCAAGTCCAATGAACAAAAGATCATGATTAAGTCAACAAAGGAAGAAAATATAGCATTGCAACAAAGTATTCTAAGAAAATAAGGTGTAAATTATGTAGATAAATCCAAGAAAGAGAAGAAGCATTGCCACACCATGAAGATGACATGGAAGTAGATCCTGAAGAAAATAAAATGGATAAGAATATTGACACACTTTTAGAAGTAGCTTGGAAGAAGCTCAAGGAGAACACATGCAAGGTGAAAGGTAAGAAAGTTGGTTTAGATTATTTAAATTTATGACACTTTTGAATCTTTGAAAGAAATTGTTGAAGGGAAGAGTGTAGAAGAAGATGATGAAAAGGAAGTGAAACCAAATAGTGACAATGATATATATGAATGTGAGATGGAGTTTTGGAGGCTTATAGATGAAAAATACATAAGAAGGACAAGATACAAAAGGAGAAAGGAAAACAAATGAAATCGGATTGGAAAAATTAGAATGAAAAAATATATGGAATAGATCCAAAGAAAGAGTTGGCCAAGAGAAAGGGCAAGTAAGAGTGGGAAGTGAAAGCAAGGTATGATGAAGGATTGAAGAACGAAGACCAAAAAGAAGGTGCATCTAAAAAATGAAGGAAATGTTAGAGCAGTAGTGGAAGGAAAAGAAATTCATGGTAAAGCAATTATAGAGATGGAATTTGAAGAAGGCACAACAAGTGCAAAAGACTTGTGGGCTCAATTTTCAGCAATAGAACATGATTGGATGTAGAAGCTTGCTAGTTAAGATATGAAGAAAAATGGGACAAGAAGATACAAAGATGAAGTTGGAAGTTGATGATAAAGAAGCTATTGTAGTGAAAAAGGAAGAGGAAAATTTATTGGTCTTAAATAAGGACATTGTTTCATTTTCATTTGCTATGTTGAATTTTGCAAAGCCTAGGAACAAGTATGGAGGAGTATATGCAAATTTCAATATAGATGCCATGGGTTGCAATGTGAATAGTAAAACCAAGGATGATTTTTTGTTGAATATTTTCCATCGAAGAAGAATGGATGGAAAAATAACTAACGAAGGTGAGAATTTGAACATTATAGCATAGATTCAAAAGGTAAATTTATTTGCAAATTGCGCGAAGATTATGTTTTATTTCCATTTGAGATGTTAAAATTTCTAGAATGTGTAGAAGAGTATAGGATAGTAAGTTTTGATTTATATAAGAATGTGGATGATTTTGATGAAGTTGAAAGACAAAGTTTTGGATAGAAAAGAGTTTCTAAGTGAGAAAAATTAGCTAGTAGAGGTGAAGGAAGTTCTCATTTTTGAGAACATGAGGAAAAGTATGTAAGAATGGAGAGTGGAAGAAGTGAAAAAGAAGCAATTGAAGAAGAACATCAAGAAGTGAGGAGAGTGTCCATGAATGAGGCACTCATAGAGACATGTTGGTCTCCTGTTTTATTATCTAATGTTGTTTTTGAGTGTAGGAGGAACTTTATAAGGAGGGTCAACAATAAGACCTCAAATTTGACAAGTGAAGGGGTAAGTAGAATACCCATAGACTGAGATGAAGGTGTGGAAAATAGGAAAAAAGTTGAAATAGTTTACCAAGATGATATACACGCAAAAATTTAACACCAGTCCACCAAGGAGAGGTACACTACAAATTACCTAAACATGAATATGAGAATAGTGTATTCAAGAAAAATGATATTTTGAAGAAAAATGCCTTCATGGAATTATGTATTCAAGAATATTTCTTAGTATTAGTTAGGGGGTTTTCTTCAATACATTTTCTAGCATGAATTTAATGTTGTGTTATATGAATTTAAAAATATTTTGAAAATATTGCAAGGTTCGTAATGATCTTTCTCACTTTATGTATGAATATACATAGTTGTGTTCTTGATTACTAGTTATGCTTTGTTACAATATTTCATGATCATTCTTTTTTTTACATCCATAGATGCATGTTCCTTTTTTTTTCTTTTTATTCTCTTCTTAGTGTTCTATAACTCTTTTTCCCAATATATAGGCACTAGTCTGGGACCATTCACCAATCTCACAATATTATCTCAAAACATGAATGAATAATGTAGGATTATGAGTAGTATTGTGCATGCATTAAATTGTATCATAACTAGGGATTTATCATTAAGATATTTTTAAAATCAATCTATCTCATGTGGGTTATGCTTGCATAGTCTCATCAAATATATAGGGATTTTGAGATAGCTAGTTGTTCTTAGTTCAATAATAGTCTTTGGGGACACGACAAAAAGTTGTGTTTGCTTATCTCATTTGCTAATTTTAAGGATTATTTTATTTAGAAGAATATGTATCTGTTGATGGTGTTTTTATGCACTTCTCAACACAGGCAGTGCATAGGCACCCTACCTCTCTTGAAAGACAATCTCCCACAATCGAATTGCAGAACACTATCCCAAGGTCTCTCGGATGTCAGGTCATGACAGTGCTTAGATACCTCAGTAGTTTGATGTGATTTGCTGGAATCACAAGCCAGTCTTACAAAAAATACAAAGTAGGAACATAAAGCTTGAAGTTGGATATTTGAAAAGGAGTTCCTTACTATCAAGGCAATTATGTGCTGGCTGTAGGTTCAAACAGCAGCCTTGAACTCCATCTAGTTGCAGATTTGGCATTACAATGCACAATGAACATTGATATTGTTCAGTTTCTAAAAAAGTAGAAAAAGAGCAAAGGGGAAGAAAAGTTCCTAAGTCTGAAGCTTGCAATGAATAGTGACAATGGAGTTCCTACAATGGACAATTCCTCAAAACAATATCTCACTTAACTAGGGATTTCACAGTATCATGGGAATTGTGCTATCTTCTAAGGGCTGCAATTAGTTCATCCTTCATCCACAATATACATGCATGAATTAAAGATAAATGTTTGGGGCAGCTTCAAATCAAGTCCAGGCTAACTTTGCACAACTATCTACCTTTAGCAAACAGCAAAAAGTATGGACTAAAGGATCGTCAACAAAGCAGAAATTTTCATAAACAGCACACAACATTCCTCAGATTCAACTAAATACAGTAAACAGCTAACTAAACAGCCACAAGATCTAAACTAAACATGTGAACTTGGAGAAATGAATCAAATGGCAAGAGAGAAATCAAGGAAATACACCAAGTCAATGATATTTCTTACAAATTTCTGTAGCATGCCTTTACAACAACTCAACTCTCACTTTTGCAAATGAGGGGAGTGCTCTATTTATAGTTTTCCAAAAGTTAAATGAATGGCCAAGATTCATTACAATTGTGTGGCCAAGATTCATTACAAAATAGGGTTTCACCTACCCCCAAATAGATTTACAATTTAAAAACATTCTTTGTCTCTTCCCTGTTTCGTCATCTAGTGGATCACACTATTGCTCTTTTGTCTTGTAGCTAATTGTTGTTTTCTTAGCTGTAGCTACTCTTCAGGGAGGTCTTCTTCCTTGGTCGAGCTGTCCTCTTGCTCTTCAGAAGCTGCATGCTCTATATACTTGAGGACAACGGCCTGGAGCTTGTCTATCTCGAGGACTTCGCATCTTAACACTTGATAGCTCCATTCTTTGGCGTTCTCTTCCAGCCGCTTCCAATCTTCATCATACTTCGAGCCTTGGTCTCTAAACAGCTCTGATCGATCGAAGGCATGGGCGGTAAAACTCAGGAATTTTGTGGTGATTTCTCTGGCTATCCCGTCCTTCATCTTCTTTTCGAAGTATGGCTTGATCTTTTGGGCATCCATTTGCACCGTGGGCATACCATAGCCCGTCATTAGCTTGAGGTACTCAGTGCATTCCGCCTGGATTTCCTTGATCCACTCTATATTTGGATCTGCCTTGTTCAGGATTTGCTCCATCCTTTCCTTCTGGTTGACCAGGTCTCTGCGCCATATGTCCACCAGCGAATGATCCTCTTTCTTCAGTCCTAGCTTCTCCTCCGACGTACTTTTCGGCATCCAAAGGATGGCTTCAACCCTTGGGAAGGTGGAGTCGTAAATCACAGGGAACTTGGCACAAAGACCCTTCATGCTCTCCAGGGATTGGATCAGGTCCAGGAACTTGTTGGCTATCTGCACAGCCAAGCCAATTCCCACGTTTCCAATGTTTATGACCTATTGGAACCAATTCTCAGTTGTTTTCTTTAAGTTCTTCCTCCTCTCCATCTTGTCAATCTGCTCCTTGGAGAGCAACTGCGGTGCGGCCGTGGAGGTGGTGGGCAGGTCATCCACTGAGGACCACTACTGGATATAGTCTGTTAAGGCAACAACCTATGCTTTAAGTTCATCCTTGGTGACCTTGTCTTGCTTGATCAGATGCACCACCATGGCCACTGACTCCTCCAGATGTTCAACCTTCTACTCCCTGGTGGCTGTCCCCAAGTCGATGGTGGAGATACTGTAACTCACCCCGGCTTGGCCAACAACTGGTGTTGCTATTTGTGTTGTTCGGGAGCCGGAAGTATCCATGGTTATCTTGGAACGGACCTTAGGCTTCTTCTCCTTCTTTGTTGTGGTCAGGGATCGAGCCAAGATGGCTTCCAATATTGACCTTGGGTCCTTTAGCACTGGGGTTTCCCTTTCAAGCTGTTTCTCCAACCTGTCGGGCATAGAAGATTTTTCCTTGGGTGAATCATTGCTGCCCTCACCCTTTTCAGTCAGAGACAAGATTTCGGTCTCTTTCTCCTTTTGGGGCTCCTCCTTTTCTTTGGTAGTGTCCTCCTCATTGGAGTCCTGAACGAATACGAGGTGTCTGACGGGTAGCTTGGTGGACAATACCTGAGCGGGATCTTCTTTTTCTGCCTCTTCTCCTTCCTTCTCTTCAGCAATCATGGCCTCAGTGATATCCTTTTCAAGTTGCTCCTCTTGCAGCTGTCCCTCTTCACCATGTGGTGGTTGTTCTGCCTCCCAAACATCTTTCAGCTGCTGAGCCGAATCCTCCTCGATATCCTCATCGAATGTCTGAATAATCTCCTTATCACCCGAGCCATCCTCTTCATCTCCGCTCTCAGAAGAGCCTGTTTCTTCTCCCTCATAGACCACCTTGTCGATGGTTCGATGTTCATAATCGGGATGCTCATGATATTCGTCAGCCTCCTCCTCAATAGGCCTTGAGGCCTCCTACTCTTGCTCCTCCAACTCCTTCAAAATCTGCATTGTGGCTTCCATGGCGGGCGGCCCTATTGGCAGTTGTGAAGGCTGAGCTGTTGCGAGGGCTTGGGCGAGGGCTGCTTCGAGTGCGGGGTCCATTAGGAGTTGTGATAGCGTCGGGTATGGTGGAAAGGGGGACAAGCGACGCTATTGTTGCTAGAGGCAGGGAGGTAATGGGTGACATGGTGGTAGAGGAAGGAGAAGTGATCATGCCAGAGGAGGAGTCGATGTTGATTATTGATCCAGTCGAGGGCGAAGAGGCAAGATGAATAGAAATGTCTACCGCTTGCGGAGATGAGGCGATTGCGGCCTGAGAGGCGGGCAGCACACCGGTCGGGGGAGGAAGGAGCAAGGGAGGCTGCACTTCTGTTGTAGTCACTGCCTGCTTGAGCCTCCCATATCTTTCTTTGCTTGCTCTTTAGGGTCCGCAGATTGTGCAGTTTCTATTTCTTTCCTCTTCTGGGACCTGGTGACAGGGGGAGACTTGGAAGTCTCACTAGCCGATGTAGAGGCGGCAACGTCCTCCACGGCGCTTAGCTCGCTCTTGAGCGCCTCATATTTTAGGGCCACCCCTTGTTACTTTAGTTGAGCGACCCACCCGTCAACCCACTCCTTGGTGCCAGCTATGATCGGCTGGGTGATAGTATGTAGATCATTGACCTCTTGCTCGTCCCAGTTGATTAATGGTATTGGCAGGTTAGCGACTGCAGGGTACCTTGGGTGCACTATTGTAGACTCGTCTTCCTCGAGCTAGTTTGGCACCTCAAACAGTCGCACTCTTCTTAGAGATAACACCGTCATGCACATGTAGTGCCTTGCGCAGACCTCCTTGTCATCTTGGCAATCTGCCCAGAAGTCTTCAACATGGTACTGATGGGCGTACGTCGACCCTAGTGCCTTCCTAACATGGCCGTGTGGATCCATACGTGGGCGTGTCATGTACCAATCAAAATGATATTCCTTAAGTTTTTTCTCAGAGTTGCCAGTGCACTGAGATGTTTGCAATCGATACTGGCCTTGGCTGAGGGTCATGGGATAGGGGATCCCTGTTACATGCTTGTTGCCGAAGACTGTTTGGATGTGTTGGAGCTGCCGGGAAAGCTCTAGGAGAATGATCCGGTCATTCGGGTATCTTGGCAGCTTGTTCGGCCGTTCCGTGAATCCCTAGGCATGGATGTAGGTGAACTTAGGGAATTGGATGAAGAGGAAGGCATACTCCTTTAGAAGTGCCCTGGCGCTATGGGAAACCCTCCTTTCAAAATCTCTGGCAACCAATCTAATGATGTGGCCAATGAAGGCGTCATTGACCCGACAGTACTCCTTCTTGAAGTTGCGGTATTGGAGTTGTGGGTACTTGTCAAAAGGTTTGAGCCCTTGCCTATGCCCCTGATCTGGCGCCACAAATAGTCCATTTTATTGCCTTTGGCCTACCAGGGAGTATACCAGGTACAAGGTCATGTAGAACTTGGAACTCTTCTTGACATTTACAAACTGCCCGTGAAAGCAGTTGCTGATGATGCCTCCCCAGTTGAATGAGGTCTTAGTGTTTACATCCTCATTCCCTTGTAGGATCTGCTCGATGTAATATGCCATCCATTCTTGGAAGTAGGCGGCTACTGGGAGACCCATGACCCTACTTAGCATAGTCACCAAGTCATGGTAATCTTCGTGGAAGTCGCTACAGAACAGCTCCTGGGGAACCTTTGCAGCACTGCCCAGTTTCTCCTTTAGCCAGTAAAGGTTAATTGATTTCTTGCAGCCCAATGGATTGGCATCCCATGCCGCCTGACACTACTCCAAAGTGGGGACCTCCATATGTGGGAACGTGGGGATGTGAAATATTTTCATGATTCCTTCCCGCGACATGTCGACGAGGATATTCCCCTCCTTATCCACGATTGTTCTAGTGTCCATTTGGTAGGCTTCTCGGCAAGCTATTACTAGTTCAGGTGCTATCAGAGAAGGAGGGAAGCCGACAGCCTTGGCGATTCCACTCTGCCTTATCATTCTAGCGTTCTTCGTTTTAGGGTCGACCTTGACCCTCTGGGTGAACTCATCTATGTCCACCTGGCTGATGTTGGTGTCCGAGATCTCCTTCTAGTCTGTTGAGACCTTTGACTGGAGAGGCTCACCCTGGAACTAAAATTTCATCTGATCTTTATCGTCATTTCCTCGAGCGGCTCTTCCGGACTTCTTACCCTTGTCCTTTTCGGCGGAGGCCCCTGAAGTGCCCGCAGCTGATTCCATATATCCTGTAAGCAAAGGGCGGAGTCAACACGACAAAACATTAAAAGCGTTAATGTTAGTCCATATTTAGAGCATATCATCTAAATAACCATTCAAATATATCATAAATCTTATCCTTAGATGATATCGATTTCATTTTAGAGTGTTTGGACAATCCGGGCCTGGAGGGCTGGACTTCCCTAGCAGGAATGCTGTCAGGAAGGGAAAACACGACCGAAAGTTCCCGAAGATCACCTTTGGCCAAATTTTAACATTTTGAAAGGCTCAAGATGGAGATCAGCAAATTTTAGGAGATGGGTCGAAGCCAGATTTTGAATTTGAGTTTGTTTGGATCGATTAAAAGGGCACCGGAGGTTCCAAGCCGGAAGGCAGGCAGGAGAAGACACACGGAGACGGCCGGCAACCAATGGAAACCCGGAGGCAGAAGTCCAGAGCCCAGGGCCCGAGCGGAAAAAAGGCGGCCGTTGAGATATTGGATTTAGGCTAGCGGCATTTGGACCACTCGGGCCCGGCGGCCGGGAGGATGCGGCATGAAGGCCGCCGTGAGGTTTCGGCTATGGTTTGAATGACGGTGGTGAAGGGCAGCCTGGGACTCAACGACCGGAGAGACGGGAGAGATTCACGTCGGAAGATATGCATATTGTTCAGCGGCGATGGCGAGGAGAAGACCGGAGCCCGAAGGGCGGGGAGCCGACGGAGGTTCGCCGTCGAGGGCGGTAGAACAGTCATGGAGTTCTGGGGCCCGAAGCATCCTAAAGCATCGAGGAGGTTTGGCACGACCAGACGGTAAAGCGTGGCCCGGGGTCCGAAGGCCGAGGTGCCAGGTCGCGCCGGCCGCTGTTTCATTTAGCAATGATGGACGGCGGCGACAAAGGGCAGCATGGGGCTCGGATGGCGAGGAGCCAGCAGGGTTCCATCGTGGACAACAGCAGAAACATCACGGAGTTCCGAGGATGGAACTCCAGATGGCCGAGCCCGGCGAGATGACCCACAGATGGCAAAGGCAGACGGCGAAGGCAGACGACGAAGGCAAAGGACGAGCAGATGGCGAAGGCGGACGACGAAGGTAGATGGCGAAGGCAGAGGGCGAAGGCGGAGGGCGGGCCCAAGGAGCTCGACCGCCCTGCGTGAAGAACAGCGGCGACCGAGAAGAGTCCCGAGCCAGCGGAAAGGGCCAATTCGACAAGTTCGAGAAAATTCTAAGACATGGGTTATGGGCGCGACTTGATGTTCTTCAATTTTATGCCAATTTAATTAATTGTTCAATTAGTTAAATCCCCTGAAATTATGAAAAATATGGGAGGGCACACGGGGATGGCCTACCTTAGAAAACGCTAAGCGGGGAGGCACAAAAATCACCGGGGATTGACGAAGTGAATTTGATGGTGACGGTCATGATGCTATCGATCGCGATGGGCTCTAGATAATCAGCTCTGCAACTCACTTCAATTCAGACAATGAAAATGACATTGGCGAACCGGGAATTATATACCCCATTCACCATTAATGCCCGCATTAATTGTTTGTATGGCCGTGCAAAAGTTGGTGAAATTCAAATTTAGGTCGGCGGTGGTGCCGAGAGCTCCGGGACCTGTCGGCCGGAAAGACGTGGAGCGACGGCCGCTGTTTGATTTTGCGACGACCGGGCGACGGTGGCAACGGGGTTCTCTGGGCCCGGAGGGCGGGGAGCCATTCGGAGTTCACCGCCGAAGACTTCTTCACGCCGCCTGGGTGACGGCGGTGGCGAGCATCATGTCGAGGCCCGGGGGTGAGCGGCCGCCAGAGAATCACTGTCACAGACGGCGATTTCGGGACGGAAGTCTGGACGCAGACTTCTGGGGACCGAGGCCCGAAGGAGCAGATGCCGCTTGGGAGATTTGTGCAACTTTCAACCGGCGGGTGGCAGGTCGAAGCCCGAGGGGCGGGCAGACGTTCAGCGAGCGCCGTAGAGGATAGCGAAGGTGGAGAGGCAGCCCAAAAAGGGAACTCCAGATGCCCAGGCCCGGAAGGGCTTAGGGCCGTTCTAGAGCCAAAATGCCAAAGGGAACCCACAAGGCCCCGAAGGGCAGCAAAAAAACCAAAACGGAGGCATGGTCAATTTACGATAAAACTTTTAAAACAACCTCAACCACACAGAACATCATAAAAGAGGGGCACGCAAAATGAGGTGACTCCAAAAGGCCCGACAAAGTGAAAGAAAAGAGGATCCCCGTTCTAAACGGGGCGTGTGTGCTGAGGGCACAACAAATGGTGACTCCGCTGGAGAATGCTTCGGAGCATTCTAGGGATAAATATTCATTTAGGACCCAGAATCTCTGGTTTCGCTGACTAGGAGCGGCTTCCAAGGATGAACTCGGGAGAACGAGATCCTTAATTAGGTCAGCTTACATGACATCTCGAAAGTGTGTGTGAAGTGAGTTCATTCTTTTTCTAGGGATAGTAACCAGGGTTATCACTTTGACTGAGTGAGCTACATAAGTGGCCTAACACCAAAAGTAACCCGGACATTGCCCCACTGCCAGTCAGGCGTCCATAGCCTTGGCAGAGTTGTCGCTACAATCTCATGGATATTGCTCTACTGTCGGCCGGGCGTCCATAGCCCCGGTAGAGTTATCCGAATGCCCATACAGTCATTTATTTTCTTTTTTGGAGTTTCTTTTCTCTTTCTCTCTTTTGCTTTGATATTTCATTTTCTCTTTTGCCATTTGGTTTGACCGGGTAAGCATTGAAGCCTACAATGGGTTTGAGACTGCAGTGGTCATTGGAGTAGACTTAAGATTTTTTCACTCACTAGGGTGTCATAACAACCATAGTACGGTCCTTCAGAACTTATTTATTATGTAATCTGTGCGAGATCTGAGATGCAGGTAAGAAGATCCGGTGAAGGGCCAAGTTTTAGGCAGAGTTCAGACAAAGAAATCATTCGTGGACAGCTTTGCAAAGACCAATAGTCTAGAGTGAATGTTTAGCCAAAGAACATAAAGAACGGACAGCAAAGTGAACCGCTTGTTAGGCAAGCACGGCCACCACAAAGGAGCGGAAAACATCTTTCGAAACAAAACTGTCGGGAGGGAGAAAGCAAAAAGCAATGCGAACAAAATGAAAACAAGCCAGAAAGCAACTATTCTAACCTATGTACAGGTATTTACAACAAAGACCTCGAATGAGCTCAAGCTTGGAAGTAATGCTTCAGGTGTTGCCCGTTGACTGGCAACGGGACGTTCTCCCTAATTAAAGTCTTTAAGCGGAAGGCATTATCTCCCAAAATCTCAGCTATTTGAAAGGGGCCAAGCCAGAGCTTGTCGAATTTGTTGTGTCCCCCTTTCTTTTCATGGGCCTTGTCCCAATATAGGACCAAATCTGCAATCCTAAAAGCCTTGATTTTGGCTCGACGGTCGAACCATCTCTTCACTACGCCCTGATGTTTGGTGAAATTTTCTATTGCACGGTTTCAGACTTCCTCTAAATGTAAAATCTCAGCTAATTGAGCTTCCCTACGATCTCCTCCTTCATAAAAATCATTGATGAACTGAAGAGTAGGAATCTTCAGGTGGATGGGGAATATAGGTTCAAGGCCATAAACAAGGTGGAATGGAGAATCACCAAGGGTAGCCTTGTGGTAGGTGTGATCAGCCCAAAGGGCGAAACGGAGTTGGGTATGCCAGTCCTTGGGATTCCTATCTAGCAGCTTCTTGATCACAGTAATCAGATTTTTATTTGTGGATTCGGCAAGGCCATTGCCCTAAGGATAGTAATTAGATGAGAATTTGAGGGAAATCCCATAGTCAAATGCCCAGCTAGCAAATTTTAATGAAGCGAAGGCAGGTCCATTATCACATACTAAAGCATAGGGACAACCAAAGCGATTTAAAATGAAACTTTCTAAGAAATCAGTAACTACTTCAGTTGTGCAATGCTTACATACTATCGCTTTCATCCATCTAGTGCAATAATCAGTAGCAGTAAGAATGTACCTATGTCCCACAGACAATGGAGGGCTTACCAGACCGATGAAGTCGAGACCCCACTGCGCAAAAGGTCTTACCTCCAGCACGGGCTACAATGGGACAACAACATTCCTCTCCCTGGTGGCAGCGGTCTGGCACATATGGCAGGAACGAACATGGCAATGGGCATCCTTGAAGACGGTTGGCCAATAATACTCTGCCCTTAATATTTGGTGTGCTGTAGAAGAGCCCGAGCCATGGCCCATACCAAACTTATTGTGAGACTCCTTCAAGTCGTGTTCTGCTTCCTCCTGGCCAAGGCATCTTAGATAAACGCCCTCATGATTCTTCTTATAGAGAATAGAACCTTGAAACATATAACCATTACTTTTCAATCACAGGGCCCTCTTCTGGACTCCTTGCAGACGCGACGAACACTTATGATTCAATAGATAATAAATGACATCTTGGTACCATTCTCCCGGGGAGACATCCTCAAGCTGATACTGTTGTACCGTGAGTTCAGGTCCAGCCTCTGCTGTTGTTTCGGCCATTGTACGGGTGAGTGCCTACCCTCTCACCAATTTCATCGGTTGGATTTCCATATCATATTCTTGGAGCAGGGTGACCCACTTAGCCCTTCGTTCGCCCAATTCATTCTGCATAAGCAGCATTTTGACTACTAGGTCAGGGACAATAGCGAACACCTTGTTGCGTAGAATGTAGTGCCTAAATTTCTTTACTCCTTTGACAAGAGCGTACGCCTGCTTTTCAATGTTGTGGTAACGCAGCTCAGCATCTTTGAGGGGAGCACTCATGAAGGTGATCGGATGCTCATTTCCTTCATCATCCTTCTGGGTCAACATGCTAGCATAGGAATGCTCCGAAGTAAATGAGTAGATATAGAATGGCTTCAGATAATCCGGGCTGACTAACACAGGTGCCTTAGCAATGGCCTGCTTGATTTCTTCAAAGGATTGTTTGGCATCTAGCGTCCATTCAACTTTGGTGTCTTGTTTGAGCATAGCATTGAGAGGTTTGACAATTTCTGCGAAACCTATGATGAATTTCTGGACAAAGTTGATCTTTCTGAAGAAAGATTTCAATTCCTTCCTACTGTTTGGGGGCTGAATCTTGAGTAACGACTCAATGCGCTCAAGATCAATGGAGATTCCTTGTTCTGAGATGATGTGCCTGAGTAATCTGCCTTCAGTCACTCCAAAAATGCACTTCTTAGGATTAAGAGAAACCTTGAACTCTCGGCATCTCTGAAATACTTTGCATAGGTCGGAGACGTGATCACCTCTTTTCTTGGAGAATACGGTCAAATCATCCATGTAGATGATTATACATTTGCCAATTAGGTCCTTGAAGGCAATATCCATGGCACGTTGGAAAGTGGCACCAACATTGATGAGCCCGAACGACATTCTTCTGTACGCAAACATCCCCCACTTAGTGGTGAATGCGGTCTTGTGGTGATCCTCATATTGTACCATTACCTGGTTATACCCAGAGTATCCGTCAAGGAAGGACATCATCTGGGAGCCGTTGATGATTTGTAGCACCTCATCCAGTGAAGGTATGAGATAGTTGTCCTTTTCCAAGGCGTGATTTAGATTGCGGAAATCCACACACAATCTAATCTCTCCATTCTTTTTCCTGACCAGGACTAAGTTGGCCACCCACGTGGAATGTCTGACAGGAAAGATGATTCTTGCCGAAAGCAATTTCTGCACCTCCTTGTAAACGACAGGTTCCAGCAGGGCATTGATAGGGAGCTATCACTGGTAGAATGGCCTCACTTCGGTCTTGAGAGGGATGGTGTGGGTGATGACAGAGGTGTCATACATTTTCAAATCTTTGTAACTCCATGCTACCATGTCATGGTATCTTCACAACGCATCTGTAATTCCTCTCTTTTCTTCAGTCATGCACACCTTGCCAATAAAAACATTCTTGATCTCCTCGGCTGTTCCAAGGTTGTGTACGTTGCACTGATTGTTGATAGCCTCCTTTTTCGTTTGTTGCCCCTGATCCCTGATCTGATCCAAGTTAAATATGCGTTCCAGTTGAACCATCCCTCTGGGAATTGTGTTGGTCTTGAGGTTGATAACCCCTTCTATATGTAGGTCGACCTCCTATGGATCAGCTTCATCAATTATTTGGGCAGCGAAGACGTCGGAACTTGTGATGAACTGGAGGATATGCTTATCATCATTGAAGACCTGCAGGTGAGTGACATTATCCAGGACCGATGGTGTGGATGTCAGCTCAACGGTGAATTTCTTGAGCCCAGACAAAGAGAGGGGTTGTAGTGTGCTGGTTGCTTGAGCCAAGGCATCAACTGTGCAATTTTGAGCACGAGGGATCAATTGTATGTTGAATGCATCTAGGCCTTCTAGGAGATCCCAAACCCTGTGCCTGTAATTGGTGAGTCTCTGATCATGACAAGAGTATAATTTCCTGACTTGTTTGACTACGAGTGCGGAATCCCCGAAGACTTGCAGTGCTTTCACATTTTTGTTCAAGGCCATGAGAAGGCCAAGGACTAAAGCCTCATATTCTGCTACGTTATTGGTGCAATAAAATTGTAATCAGTGGGCAGCGAGAAATGTTTTACCCGTTGGGCCGATGAGTTCAATTCCCGCTCCAGCTCCTTGTCTTGACTTTGATCCATCAAATCGGAGCATCCAACACGCGGAGGATTCCTTATCCTCTAATCTGATTAGGCTCCCATTCTCTTTCAGCTGGACAGTGGGCCTTGTGATCTTAGGAGGGTTTTCCGATTCAGGGCAATGATCAATAGGCGGTTCTACTGTTGTCTCCTTGGGTGTTTCTGTGTGAGGGCTGACTGCTTTCTTAACATGCTCCACTGCTGCTTGGCACAAGCAACAGTCGAACTCGGAGTGAGCAGCATTGTGTACCCTACACCAGTTGGGCAATAAGAGATCCTGGAAATTCATTCTAGCTCCCAGGTTGAGCTGATCCTTTGCACATTTTTCCATGAAATCTTGGAATCCATCAAGCAATCCCTAGTCGTCATTCTTACCCAGCTCATTATCTGTTTCTATCAATACTTTGGTATCTGGGGGCATTCGCACGGAGTCTGCTGAGGCACTGCACAACACCAGCAATACTTGATCTGTACTTTCTTCCTGAAGCTCAAGCTCATTTTGGTAAGCAAAAGGGTGATAATTCCCTAAGTCGGTCTCAGTGAACAACACCTCGCTGAGATTATTATATTCCGTGATCATATACTTCATACGGGGTTCACGGTCGATACAGATCTAATTTGGCAACCCCTTCTATGGTAGCCACATATGAGAAAGGTCTGTGGCGATGTATCCATTTAGCGCCTTGGTGAACTCCCTCCCCAGAATAATTCCATAAGCATCGGAAATGTCTGTCACTTGGATATCAACGACCTGCTATATCCGGGGGTCTGCGGCAATTTGCATGGGGATGTGGTTTATTTCACCCACGATGTTGATCTCTATTTTTTCCAGGTGGGTCACCTTTCTCTTTGAAGGCGTGGGGGTGATACCAAGAGCCTTGCATATGGCCAAGGGCATGACATTGGCAGAAGCGCCTGAATCGAGCAAGCAGTTATGCAAGTTCTTTCTAAAGACTAATGGTAGTCAAGAAAGGGGGAGTTTCCGGTGTCCCTTGGAGGATGCCCACAGGTGTGTCCATTTGAGCTATTTGACCTTTATTCCTATCACTGCTCATATCTTTGGTTTTCTTAAATTGATGGTCCTTGGGAGGTTGTCTACCAGCCCTTTTTGGCTCTTTTTCAACATATCTACTCACTGACTAATTTACGAGCACATTGTTCCTTCTTCCGGTATTGTCCTATGTTTCTTGTTCTTTCCTGGGCTCCTCAAAGGTTACCCTCTTGGCTGGTGTTTCGTGTGTCGTGTTAGAGGATGGAGTCCCATTCAGAACCCTAAAGAAAGTGTGCCTCACGGCAGGAACCTTGAGTAATTCGAAGGTTGACAAACTAATTTTTACCTTCTTGAACTCTTCTGCCACATATTCACCCATTTGCTCGATTTCGGAGCTAAAGGCTTGGCCTATAGCGGAACTAGGGGTTTGGACCTTCGTTTGCCCAGGCGGATTTTGATGTTGGCCTTGAGGCTAATTTTGCGACTAGTTTTGAGATTGATTCTTGTTAAGGTATTGGGCGGGTATGTGAGGAAGCCCAGGGTTATTGCTGGCATTTGGATCAGGCGGAGTGGTGAAATTGTTTGGTGGGGTAGAAGTCGTGAAGGGTCCGCCCGCTTGCCTATTCCTAAGGAAGGACTCGACCACTGGTGGAACATGTGGATCTCATCCACAAATGGTTCTTCCTCATCCTCTGGACCATTATCTACTGAATCCAAAAGTTGAGCCAAGGTTTGTTCATTACTTACCTTTTGCGCTTTCTCATCCTCAATAGGGGTGGGCTTAGCTTTGGGCTCATTGTGGTCACCTCAAGAAAATGGTGCCTGATTGACCACCAAGCATGAAGAATCGTAAGGCTCTGATGGGACGATGTCCCTACAATTGGCATTATCGACCACATTTTGTACCTCCACCTGGAAGATTTTAGCAGCCATCTGGAACTCGAGACAATCCAGCTCAGAATGCCTGTTGGTTTTGTGAAGTCGACACCACCCGGACAAGGCCGCTTCAGTGAGATACATGCCGCTGGATGTTTTGTCATTACTTGTCGGCTGATCGAAAGGCATGGAGACTCCGCCATTATTGGGCCTGGTGTTCCATGTGCGATTCTGTCTTTGAGAAGGTCTCCTTTCTATATTTTGATTGGCGTTTTGCCCCCTCTCATAATTTTGCCTGGAGGAAGTACCCACTTCCCGATTGTCCCTATTGTCTCTATTGTCTCAACTATCCCTGTTAAGGTTGGCCTAAAAATTGCGTTGGGAGGCCTGTAACTGATTATTCTGGTTCTTCAAATGCATCATCTCTGTGGACATTTTCTTGATCATCTCCGTTAGTTCCTCCAACTTGTCCTTCTCAGTTGTGCCTCTAGGCAAAGGCGCCGAATTTTGGAGAAAAGCGGGTGGGGCCACTGACTGATTTTGATAGGCTAGAGGAAACCCCGGTCTTGACAAGTACAAGGGCACCTCAGGCTGTTGGGAATACGCCTGTTGTTGCAGAGCAACCTAGGAATAGCTATACTGTTGTTGGGGCTGTAAATAGGAGGACGCGGAAGGTGCATAATTCAACGGCTGCCCTGGATGCGACACCATAGGCAATTGAGGCACCTGGTTCATAAGACGGGTTTGGTGAGCAAACGCCTGATTGAGCCCTTGAATCTGCATTGGGTGAGCTACCGGCCCCAAAAAGGGCAATGGGCTAGAGATATTTTGTCCCAAGTCTGCACTTGCGACAATGGCTTCTGCATAGGTGGCCAATAGGGTAGCAGGCGGTGGGCGCATCCTCTTCACCAAGGCTGACGTGAGTTGTCCAGGGCCGCGTAGTAGACGGGAAGAGTTGCCGCATCATTATGGACGTAAGGATCCTGAAGCTTCATGTGAGCCCGATGGAAGCGATCATTGAAGGAGCCGATAAGTTCGTTGACCTCCCTTCTAATAGACATGAACTATTGGTAAAGGTCCGCGGGGTTGACAGGGATCTTGTATTTCTGCAGAAAGGCGTTCTTCATCAGGTTCCACGAGGTGATGGATCCCCTCGGCAGATTGATGTACCAGTAGAAGGCCTCTTCTCCCAACGAATGCAGAAAGAGGCGACATGCAACGTCCTCATGGTCCACTTGCATTTCGGTGATCATCGTTTCAAATATCTTGATATGCTCCTCGGCTGTTCTTTGCATGTCTCACGGATGGAACTTCGAACAAAAGCCCTTCGGATTCTTGGGCATATCATTGTAAACAGCAAAGTGTATCAGCAAAGGGTTATGCGCAAGCCAAGCCATGGGGGGAGGCAGAGGTGGCACTTGTTGTTGGAGAATAGGGATTTGGGGCTGTACTGGTAATACAACCACAAGGCGGGGCTGCCCTTGAGCTATGGCTGCCTGGACTGTGCTTTGGGCTAAAAAGGCCAGGAGAGGAGCGAACCCCCGGCTGCCGGTGGTAGGATGTGCAAATGCTGTTTGAGATGGTTGGGTGGAAGATAAAGGCCAGCCAAATGAAGGTGGGGGTGAAATGGAGGTGGATGGAATGGAGGAAGAGGCAGAGGCAGAGCTGCTTCCTTGTGCTTGTTTTGCCCTCGTGGGAGGCTGCAATTCTTCAAATTCTCCCTTGTTTGGTGTTGATCATAGAATTCTCTGAAACTTTTCTGGGGAGAATGATCAGATTCGATCCAGTTTCACCTTATCCTTCAACTTAGTATCTTCACCATGGCCCTCCTTCTAATGCCAGTTCTGTTGATGGTGTTTTTATGCACTTCTCAACACAGGCAGTTCATAGGCGCACTACCTCTCTTGAAAGACAATCTCCCACAATCGAATTGCATAACACTATCCCAAGGTCTCTCAGATGTTAGGTCATGATAGTGCTTAGATACCTCAGTAGTTTGATGTGATTTGCTGGAATTACAAGGTGATCTTACAGAAAATATATAGAAACATAAAGCTTGAAGTTGGATCTTTGAAAAGGAGTTCCTTACTATGAAGGCAATTATGTGCTGGCTATAGGTTCAAATAGCAGCCTTGAACTCCATCTAGTTGCAGATTTGGCTTTACAATGCACAATGAACCTTGATATTATTCAGTTTTTAAAAAAATAGAAAAAGAGTGAAGGGGAAGAAAAGTTTCTAAGTCTGAAACTTGCAATGAATAGTGACAATGGAGTTCCTGCAATGGACAACTCCTCAAAACAATGTCTCACTTAACCAGGGATTTCACAGTATCATGGGAATTGTGCTATCTTCTAAGGGCTGCAGTTAGTTCATCCTTCATCCACCACATACATGCATGAATTAAAGATAAATGTTTGGGGCAGCTTCAAATCAAGTCCAGGCTAACTTTGCACAGCTATCTACCTTCAGTAAACAATAAAAAGTATGGAGTAAAGGATCATCAACAAAGCAGAAATTTTCATAAATAGCACACAACATTCCTCAGATTCAACTAAATACAGTAAACAGCTAACTAAACAACCACAAGATCTAAACTAAACATGTGAACTTAGAGAAATGAATGAAATGGCAAGAGAGAAATCAAGGAAATACACCAAGTCAATGATATTTCTTATAAATTTCTGTAGCATGCCTTTACAACAACTCAACTTTCACTTTTGCAAATGAGGGGAGTGCTCTATTTATAGTTTTCCAAAAGTTAAATGAATGGCCAAGATTCATTACAATTGTGTGGCCAAGATTCATTACAAAATAGGGTTTCACCTACCCCCAAATAGATTTACAATTTAAAAACATTCTTTGTCTCTTCCCTGTTTTGTCATCTAGTGGATGACACTATTGTTCTTTCGTCCTATAGCTAATTGTTGTTTTCTTGGCTGTAGCTACTCTTCAGGGAGGTCTTCTTCCTTGGCTAGGCTATCCTCTTGCTCTTCAGAAGCTGCATGCTCTATATACTTGAGGATGACGACCTGGAGCTTTTCTATCTCGAGGACTTTGCATCTTAACGCCTGATATCTCCATTATTTGGTGTTTTCATCCAGCCGCTTCCAATCTTCATCATACTTTGAGCCTTGGTCTCTAAACAGCTCTGATCAATCGAAGGCACGGGCGGTAAAACTTGGGAATTCTGTGGTGATTTCTCCGGTTGTCCCGTCCTTCATCTTCTTCTCAAAGTATGGCTTGATCTTTTTCGGCGTCCATTTGCACCGTGGGCATACCATAGCCCGTCATCAGCTTGAGGTACTCGGTGCATTCTGCCCGGATTTCCTTGATCCACTCTATATTTGGATCTACCTTGTTCAAGATTTGCTCCATCATTTCCTTCTGGTTGACCAGGTCTCTGCGCCATATGTCCACCAGCCAATGATCCTCTTTCTTAAGTCCTAGCTTCTCCTCCCACGTACTTTCTGGCATCCGAAGGATGGCTTCAACCCTTGGGAAGGTGGAGTCGTAAATCATAGGGAACTTGGCGCAGAGACCCTTCGTACTCTCCAGGGATTGGATTAGGTTTAGGAACTTGTTGGCTTTCTACACAGCCAAGCCGATTCCCACGTTTCTAATGTTTATGACCTGTTGGAACCAATTCTCAGTTGTTTTCTCTAAGTTCCTCCTCCTCTCCATCTTGTCAATCTGCTCCTTGGAGAGCAACTGTGGTGTGGCCATGGAGGTGGTGGGCAGGTCATCCACTGAGGACCACTGCTGGATATAGTCTGTTAAGGCAGCAACCTGTGCTTTAAGTTCATCCTTGGTGACCTTGTCTTGCTTGATCAGATGCACCACCATGGCCACTGACTCCTCTAGATGTTCAACCTTTTGCTCCCTGGTGGCTATCCCCAAGTCGATGGTGGAGATACTGTAACTCACCCCGGCTTGGCCAACAGCTGGCGTTGCTATTTGTGCTGCTAGGGAGCCGGAAGCGTCCATGGTTATCTTGGAATGGACCTTAGGCTTCTTCTCCTTCTTCGTTGAGGTCAGGGATTGAGCTAAGATGGCTTCCAATCTTGACTTTGGGTCCTTTAGCACTGGCGTTGCCCTTTCAAGCTGTTTCTCCAACCAGTCGGGCATAGGAGATTTGTCCTTGGGTGCATCATCGCTACCCTCACCATTTTTAGTCAGAGAAAAGATTTTGGTCTCTTTCTCCTTTTGGGGCTCCTCGTTTTCTTTGGCAGTGTCCTCCTCCTCGTCGGAGTCCTGAACGAATACAAGGTGTTTGACGGGCAGCTTGGTGGACAATACTCGAGCGGGATCTTCTTCTTTTTCTGCCTCTTCTCCTTTCTTCTCTTCAGCAATCATGGCCTCAGTGCTCTTCACAACATGGGTCTCGGCCTCAGTGATATCTTTTTCAAGTTGCTTCTCTTGCAGCTGTCCCTCTTCATCATGTGGTCGCTGTTCTGCCTCCCCAACATCCTTCGGCTGCTGAGCTGACTCCTTGATATCCTCATCGAATGTTTGAATAATCTCCTTATCACCTGAGCCATCCTCTTCATCTCCGCTCTCGGAAGAGCCTGTTTCTTCTTCCTCATAGACCACCTTGTCGATGGTCCGATGTTCATACTCGGGATGCTCATGATATTCGTCAGCCTCCTCCTTAATAGGCCTTGAGGCCTCCTGCTCTTGCTCCTCCAACTCGTTCAAAATCTGCATTGTGGCTTCCATGGTGGGCGGCCCTGTTGGTGGTTGTGAAGGCTGAGCTGTTGCGAGGGCTTGGGCGAGGGCCGCTTGGAGTGCGGGGTCCATTAGGAGTTGTGAGAGCTCAGGGGGAAGACTTTGTAGATGCTGTGTGATAGCGTCGGGTATGGTGGAAAGGGGGACAGGTGACGCTATTATTGCCAGAGGCAGGGAGGTAATGGGTGACATGGTGGTAGAGGAAGGAGAAGTGATCATGCCAGAGGAGGAGTCAACGTTGATTATTGATCTAGCCAGGGGCGAAGAGGCAAGATGAATAGAAATGTCTACCGCCTGCGGAGATGAGGCGATTGTGGCCTGAGAGGCGGGCAGCACACCGGTCAGGGGAGGAAGGAGCAAGGGAGGCTGCACTTTTGTTGTAGTCACTGCTTGCTTGAGCCTCTTGGGAGATGAGTCTCCCATGTCTTTCTTTGCTTGCTCTTTAGGGTCCGCAGATTATGCAGTTTCTGTTTCTTTCCTCTTCTGGGACCTGGTGATAGGGGGAGACTTGGAAGTCTCACCAGCCGATGTAGAGGTGGCAACGTCCTTCGCGGCGCTTGGCTCGCTCTTGAGCACCTCATATGTTAGGGCCACCCCTTGTTGCTTTAGTTGAGTGACCCACCCGTTAACCCACTCCTTAGTGCGAGCTATGATTGGCTGGGTGATAGTATCTAGGTCATTGACCTCTCGCTCGTCCCAGTCGATTGACGGTATTGGCAAGTTAGCGACTGCAGGGTACCTTGGGTGCACTATTGTAGACTCGTCTTTCTTGAGCTGGTCTGGCACCTGGAACAGTCGCACTCTTCTTAGAAACAACACCGTTATGCGCATGTAGTGCCTTGCGTGGACCTCCTTGTCATCTTGGAAATCTGCCCAGAAGTCTTCAACATGGTACTCATGGGCATATGTCGGCCCTAGTGCCTTCCTAACATGGCCGTGCGGATCCATACATGGGCATGCCGTGTACCAATCAAAATGATATTCCTTAAGTTTTTTCTCAGAGTTGCCAGTGCACTGAGATGTCTGCAATCGATACTTGCCTTGGCCGAGGGTCATGGGATAGGGGATCCCTGCTACATGCTTGTTGCCGAAGACTGTCTGGATGTGTTGGAGCTGCCGAGAAAGCTCTAGGAGAATGATCTGGTCATTCGGGTATCTTGGCAGCTTGTTCGGCCGTTGCGTGAATCCCTGGGCATGAATGTAGGTGAACTTAGGGAATTGGATGAACAGGAAGGCGTATTCCTTTAGAAGTTCCCTGGCACTATGGGAAACCCTCCTTTTGAAATCTCTGGCAACCAATCTGATGATGTGCCTAATGAAGGCGTCATTGACCCGATAGTACTCTTTCTTGAAGTTGCGGTATTGGAGCTGTGGGTACTTGTCAAAAGGTTTGAGCCCTCGCCTGTGCCCCTGATCTGGCGCCACAAATAGTCCACTGTATTGCCTTTGGCCTGCCAGGGAGTATACCAGGTACGAGGTCATGTAGAACTTGGAACTCTTCTTGACATTTACAAACTGCCCGTGAAAGCAGTTGCTGATGATGCCTCCCTAGTTGAATGAGGTCTTAGTGTTTACATCCTCGTTCCCTTGTAGGATCTGCTCGATGTAATATTCCATCCATTCTTGGAAGTAGGCAGCTGCCGGGAGACCCATGACCCTACTTAGCATAGTCACCAAGTCGCGGTAATCTTCGTGGAAGTCGCTGTGGAATAGCTCCTGGGGAACCTTCGCAGCGCTGCCCCGTTTCTCCTTTAGCTAGTAAAGGTTAATTTATTTCTTGTAGCCCAATGGATTGGCATCCCATGCCGCCTGACACTGCTCCAAAGTGGGGACCTCCATATGTGGGAATGTGGGGATGTGAAATATTTTCGTGATTCCTTCCGGCGACATGTCGGCGAGGATATTCCCCTCTTTGTCCACGATTATTCTGGTGTCCATTTGGTAGGCTTCTCGGCAAGCCATTACTAGTTCAGGTGCTATCAGAGAAGGAGGGAAGCTGACAGCCTTCGCGATTCCACTCTGCCTTATCATTCTGGCGTTCTTCATTTTAGGGTCGACCTTGACCCTCTGGGTGAACTCATCTATGTCCACCTGGCCGATGTTGGTGTCTGAGATCTCCTTCCAGTCTGTTGAGACCTTTGACTGGAGAGGCTCACCCTGGAACTGAAATTTCATCTGATCTTTATCATCTTTTCCCCGAGTGGCTCTTTTGGACTTCTTACCCTTGTCTTTTTCGGCAAAGGCCCCTGAAGTACCCGCAGCTGATTCCATATATTCTGCAAGCAAAGGGTGGAGTCAGCACGACAAAACATCAAAAGCATTAATGTTAGTCCATATTTAGAGCATATCATCTAAATAACCATTCAAATATATCATAAATCTTATCCTTAGATGATATCGATTTCATTTTAGAGTGTTTGGACAATCCGGGCCCGGAGGGCTAGACTTCCCTGGCAGGAATGCTGTCAGGAAGGGAAAACACGACCGAAAGTTCCCGGAGATCACCTTTGGCCAAATTTTAAAGTTTTGAAAGGCTCAAGATGGAGATCAGCAAATTTTAGATGGGTCGAAGTCAGATTCTGAATTTGAGTTTGTTTGGATCGATTAAAAGGGCGCCGGAGGTTCTAGGCCGGAAGGCAGGCAGGAGAAGGCACACGGAGACGGCCGACAGGCAACGGAAACCCGGAGGCAGAAATCTGGAGCCCGGGGCCTGGGCGGCAAAAAGGCGGCCGCTAAGATATTAGATTTAGGCTAGGCGGCGTTCGGACCACCGGGGCCCGGCGGCCGGGAGGACGCGTCGCAAAGGCCGCCGTGAGGTTTCGGCTATGGTTTGAATGGCGGCGGCGAAGGGCGGCCTAGGACTCGGTGACCGGAGAGATTGGAGAGATTCACCGCCGGAAGATATGCATATTGTTCAGTGGCGATGGCGAGGAGAAGACCGGAGCCCGGAGGGCGGGGAGCCGACGGAGGTTCGCCGTCAAGGGTGGCAGAACAGTCACAGAATTCTGGGGACGGAACTCCGATCAATGGGGCCCTAAGCGTCCCAAAGCATCGAGGAGGTTTGGCACGACTAGACGACAAATTGTGGCCCGGGGTTCGAAGGCCGGGGTGCTGGGTCGCACTGGCCGCCGTTTGATTTAGTAATGATGGACGGCGGTAGCAAAGGGCAACATGGGGGCCGAATGGCGGGGAGCCGACAGGGTTCCGTTGTGGACAACGACTGAAACATCATGGAGTTCCGAGCATGGAACTCCAGACGGCCGAGCCCGGCGAGATGACCCACGGACGGCGAAGGCGGATGGCGAAGGCGGACGGCGAGCGGACGGTGAAGGCGGATGGCGAAGGCAGACGACAAAGGCAGAGGGCGAGTGGACGGCGAAGGAGGATGGCGAAGGCAGAGGGCGAAGGCGGAGGGTGGGCCCGGGGAGCCCGACCGCCCTGCGTGAAGAATAGCGGCGACCGAGAAGAGTCCCGAGCCAATGGAAAGGGCCAATTCGACAAGTTCGGGAAAATTCTAAGACATGGGTTATGGGCGCGATTTGACGTTCTTCAATTTTATGCCAATTTAATTAATTGTTCAATTAGTTAAATCCCCTGAAATGACGAAAAAAAATGGGAGGGCACACGAGGACAGCCTACCTCGGAAAACACTAAGTGGGGAGGCGCGAAATTCACCGGGGATCGACCGAGCGAATTTGATGGCGACGGTCATGACGCTATCGATTGCGATGGGCTCCAGATAATCGGCTTTGCAACTCGCTTCAATTCGGACAATGAAATTGACATTGGCAGACTGGGCATTATATACCCCATCCGCCATTAATGCCCGCATTAATTGCTTGTACGGCCGTGTGAAAGTTGGTGAAATTCAAATTTAGGTCAGCAGCGGCGGTGAGAGCTCTAGGACCCGGCGGCCGGAAAGACGCGGAGCAACGGCCGCCGTTTGATTTTGCGACAACCGAGCGATGGCGATGACTGGGTTCTATGGGCCCGGAGGGTGGGGAGCCGTTCGGAGTTCGCCACCGAAGACTTCTTCATGCCGCCTGGGTGACGGCGGTGGCGAGCATCATCCCGGGGCCTAGGGGTGAGCAGCCGCCAGAGAATTGTCGTCACAGACGGCGATCCTGGGATGGAAGTCTAGACGCGGACTTCCGGGGACCGGGGCCCGAAGGAGTAGATGCTGCCCTGGAGATTTGTGCAACTTTCAACCGGCAGGTGGCAGGTCGGAGCCTGAGGGGCGGGCGGACATCTGGCGAGCGCCGCAGAGGACAGCGAAGGCGGCGAGGCAGCCCGAAAAGGGAACTCCGGATGCTCGGGCCCGAAAAGGGCTCAGGGCCATTCCAGAGCCAAAATGCCAGAGGGAACACACAAGGCCTCGAAGGGCAGCAAAAAAACCAAAACGGAGGCATGGTCAATTTACGATAAAATTTTTAGAACAACCTCGACCACGCGAAACATCAAAAAAGAGGGGCACACAAAATGAGGCAGCCCCGAAAGGCCCAACAAAGCGAAAGAAAAGAGGGTCCCCATTCTAAACGGGGCGTGTGTGCTGAGGGCACAATAGTATCATTTGCTACTTTTGAGGTATGTAGTTTTATGAAGAAATGAGCCTTAAAATTTTAGAAAATAGAAACAAAACATGAATACAAATTGTAGAAAATTTGAAGATGAAATAATAAAAAGAAGGTACATATATAGGTATTTGAGTGAACCAAATTCCAAAAAAATGGAGGGAATGGTTCATTCAAATTCATAACTACTTGAGAAATAACTATCTCTCCAACTTCATATGCCAACTAAGTAGTGATTAAACCATAATAAAATATGTGGCATAAATGATGGTAACATGAATTTTATACCAACACCATGCATAAGAATATCTTAGGTGGGGAAAAATTTTATGCCTTAGCAACAAGGATTGATAAGGTACCTAAGAACAATCACCCTTGACCAACCAACCTCCAAGAAGCTCTGGAAAAGATTTAGGGAATTAGGATACTGATGCAAAATGGGAGGAAAGTTGTCCCAAGAATCAGACCAAAAGAGAACCTCAGTCCCCCTATTACATATCCAAAACAATCACTCCTTGATTAGTGCAACCCCTTTCTTAAGAGTACCCCAAATCACAAAACCTTTCTCAACTAGAGGGTAGTGGGGAATCTCATCCTTTGAAACCCCTAGAAGGTACTTGTAAGATAAAATACTAGCCCAAATATGATCCTATTCTAAACACCACCTCCAATAAAGATTTGCAACCATTGCCACTATAGCCAAAGATGCTTGCCTCAATCCCAAACACGTAAACTGCTTCGGACTACACACAGTATCCCACTTCACAAGGCTCCACTTAGAAGAAGACAAACTACCAACCCATAAAAACTATCTAGCCAAAGAATCCAGATCCTTAATAAACCCCACCGAAGCCACCTTGAGCATACACCTATAGATGGGAAGAGCCTTCACCATAGATTTAACGAGCTAAACACTTCCAACAAAAGATAACCATCTATAAGTCTAATGAAATTAACCTTCTCATGGAACTTGTCCATAATATTCTACCAAGAACCCCTAGGAAGAATAATAAAAAAAATAGGAATGCCAAGATATGTTAAAGGGAGAGAACCAATTTGAAACCTCAAAATATGAGCAATCCTCTATTGAATAGGTTGTGGAGTATTGAAGAAGAAAAAGGAGGATTTTTCTTCATTAATTCTTTGACTAGAAGTAACAAGATAAGTATCCAATGCCTTGAACAAATTAGTGGCTTCTCTAACCTTAGCCACACCCATGTCAAAATAATATCTGTCAATCCACCACAAATCCACTTTGTTCCTCAGAGATAATCCATCTAAGCCATCACTTCAACCTTTCAACTATTAGCTTGGAAATAATTTTATAAACCACATTGCAGAGGGAAATAGGCCTAAATTGATTCAGCCTATCTGCCCTCTCACATTTGGGAATGAGGGCAAGGAAGGTAGAGTTCAAAGCCCTCAACATTTGCTTATTCCTTTGAGACTCACAAACCACCTCCAATAGATCCAGCCTAATGATATCCAAAAATTCCTAAGAGAATTCAACTAGAAATACACTAGGGCCTAGGTCCTTCCCTTTATTCATTTGAAAACCAATACTCTCTAATTCATCCAATGAAATGAAGCCCAATAGATTCTCATTTATCTCCCTAGTAACCAAGGAGGGAATATAAGACAAAACCTAGTTTTCTTCTGCCAAAACATCTTTTGAATCCTCACTAAATAAGGAAGCAAAGAATTGTGAAGCTTTTTTGGACATATCATGCAAAGAAGATACATGTTCACCACTGTGATTCACCAGAAAAGGAATAGAGTTACCATGTCTCTTGGATTTCACCGAATTGAACAACAAAGTAGTTTTTTTGTGCCCCCTTTGTAACCACTCAACACGAGCCTTTTGCATCCAATAGAATTCCTCACACAACTCACACCCTTCCAAAGTTTCCAAAGCTCTTGCCTCTTCCCTAAGTAAATTTTCTGAAAGACCCAACTCTCTTATCTCTTGGGTAATGACATCCAAGTCTTCCTAAAAAACAATCTTCAGATGAAAGATATTTCTAAAACATTACCTATTCCACCATTTGAGTTGATACTTCACATATTATATCCTTTTAGCAAAATAGTAAATTGTAGTGCCATAAGTAGGTCTCCCCATCTACCACCATTCAACCACATACTCTTGCAAAGAAGGATCCCTTAAACACATAAGATGGAACTTGAAAGAGGGGGATCGAGCAACAAAAATTGAGTAAGAAAATAATTTTATAGCCCAGTGATCTGAGCCCCTCCAGTCTAGAATCTTAGAACTAGTAGACCACAATCCTCCAATCCAAAAATAGGGCACCAAAAAATGGTCATGTCTTTCCACAATACAATTCTGCCCCAATCTCGTATTGTTCCAAGTAAGCTAACCATTTCGAGGCTTGATGTCAACAAGATTTAGGGAAAAAATATTATCACAAAGTAGGAAATACGAAGGCTCCAACCTCGCAATACCACCCTTCTTCTCATCTAACTCAACAATGGCATTGAAATCACTAGCAATAATCCAAGGAAAAAGAGGAGCAAGGCTTTGAATTAAATTGATGTGAGACCTCAAGTATTGCTTACCAGGAAAATCAGTAGGCACATAGATGTTTGATAGAAGAATAGTTTCGCCCATCTCCAAACTTGAAGTGATTGCAGAGAAAGAGGACTTAGAGGATATCCACCAAAGAGGATGAATCTTTAAAGGGTTCCATAAACAAGCCACACCCCCAAATTACCATGAGCTCCAACACATTGACATTCACCTCATTTCCATAGCTTCAACATTAAACCAACCATACTCTCAATAGATAACTTAGTCTCCAGTATAAAAAGAGCATCAAGAGAATGAATTCTCACCAAATTATGAACAACCTTTTGTTGAGGGCCACTGTTCAAGCCCATTACATTCAAAGAGAGGATGATCATTTTAGAGGATTAGAAAAATAAGAGTCCAAGGTCTTAACAGATCCTGACTCCACTAAAGTCTCCCCCATCATTTTTATTGTCTCTAAATCCTTCCTTCTCCACACCTTGGAGGACTTTCCAACAAACCCTTTTCTTTGATCTCTTTAAAGGAGTCCCAGAGAAGGAGAAGTCTTATTTCCTTTTATCAAATAAGATCCTTCTTTCACTAGTGGATGAGTAATCTCCCCTTTGCCCATCTTCACATCAGTAAGCATCTCAGGCTTCCCTCAAACCATCATACTAAGATCAGTGTCCATTTGTAAAGTAGCAGACTCTTGAGAATTATGAATGTTATAATCTGGAATAAATCCCTTCTGAACCACTTCCAAAGTACCTTGATCCAAATCCATCAGAACTAGGTTTACCTTTGCTAACTCAGATCATCCAATATCTCAAAGTGATTAAAGGTTTGTCAACTTCCATTCGATCCTTAAAAGTCCTTTTTTTACCACAATTTCTGTTGTGTCTTAACAAGAGTAAGCCTCTCAGCACCTATAACATAACCTAGAATGGGAGCCTTGCTTTTATCAACCTTAGGAGGGTTGCAAGGAGGCTGAGTAGCCTAAGGCTCAAGGGATTTGACTCAAGGGAATCTATGCTACAGATGTCCATATTCATGACAAAGATGACACCAAAAGGGAAAAGTCTCATAATCAAGTTGTTGCACCCAAGAATATGGCTACACACGAATTTCAAGAGAATCTGAAAGAGGGTGACTTAGATAAATCTGAACATAGATGTGAGCAAAATTCATAACTTTTCTATCCTATGTTTGCTGAGAAGGGCTCACTAGTTTCCCCATGTAAGAAGCAACTATTATCTCTTAAAATTTCACCCAAATTGAGTTGTGAAACTCAGTTAGCTAAAGAAACATGGGGACATTCTCGAGTTGTGGGTCACCCAAAATGAGAATGAAACTCTGGATAGGCTGACTTCCTAGCTGGTTATATGACTTAAACTACTAATTTTTGAAAGGAAAAGGGAGAAGGAATGCTAAAAAGTGATAATACTGAAAGAATAAAATGAAGTGATACACCAAACTAACTAAAAGACATATAAACATAGCTTAACTACACAGTTCAATTAACAACTGAGAAAAAGCTCACACAACTTATTTTCTGCATATTGCTCACACAAGTACTTTATATGAAGGTGTTGACACACATTGATTTGTGTAAATCCTTCTTATGTTACATGCACTTGTATGGATGCAATAATTTGTTAAAATGGAATCTTTTGAATTATTTCATTTATGCACTTGAATGTAATATAGGAAAGATTTAAATGTGCCTTTTTTTTTCTTTTGTCAAATCAAATCAACAAGCTCTACCTGATTGAATAAGTAAAAATTTGGTAACAAGAACCATGTGAAAAATGTCATTATGCCAACACTCTACTAGAAATCGGGGAAGATGCACCCAAACCATTACTTTATTCAGAAGTTCCTGTGAAGGATTAAAGCCAACATGCCAGGGTTTGATAAATAAACCAACTTGATTATTGAAGTAAGGCCCACCCTCAAAGACTCAATTGTGATCATCCATGCAATTGAAAACCACCATGAAATAGTTGTTTTCCAATAGCATTATTTCCATTTCACCCTTGTGAGACCTGTAATGTAGGAAAATAGTAGCAAGCAAATAGATTAAAGAAAATTCAAAGCAAACTAACCTACATCAAACAACAAACCACAAAGGAAACTAAAACATATAACAATCTCACCAAATGTCCATAAGACTCCATGATTCATCTCTATTGCCCTTCTTCATTTTTCCTTTGAAAGATATTTGTTCTTAGATTTTCAGTATTAGTGCAAATATAGCCTCAATATATGTGATTAATGATGAAATATAAAAAAAAAAAGTTTCTCTCAAAAGTCATAAGATTTCAAGAGAGGGAATAATGACAAAGGTTGGACAATTTATGGAAAATTAATGTTTTGAATGATCGATTGAGATCAAAAGTTGAATGGACGATCGAGATTAAAATTAGGTCATGCATTCAAATTAGGGTTTTGAGAGTGCGAGTTATAAGTCAATAATGTTGAGAGATTAAATCAAATAATAATTTAATCTTTCAGTAATGACTATTTGAAAATTGGAAGAATAGAATTTGCATGTCATGTTGACGATTTGATTGAGGAAAGAGGTTGTTCGAATGCACACATAAATTAATTAATTAATTAAAATTATTTAATTAATAGATGTGCACATGCAAAAGGTGAAAGTAGATAACTGAATGACTAAATTGAGAAAGATCCATTCCTTAGAAATAATATTGACTTAGAAGATAACTAAATGCTTTAATTTAGATCTTGACTCAAGTGACAATGAATAATTAGATAACTTAGTGATTACTCAATTATAGAAGAATATGTTAGAATAATTATTTAATGAATTAAATGATTAATTTAATTCAACATTTGAATTAAGGGATTAAATAAATAAGAATTTATTTAATTTGACTCAAGAAAAGGTTTAGTGAATAATTAAATAATTTAAAAAATTATTTTATTATAGTTGAAATTTAATAAAGATAAATTAAATAATAATTTTATTTAATTTAAGGAAAGGGGGATTGTTAATTAGTGACACAATTAAATAAATGATATTTATTTAATTAATTAGGATTAGACAATGATAAAATGATTTAATTAAATAATTAAAATTATTTAATTAATAGATGGAAAGAGACTTTAGAAATATAATTAAATAATTAAGATTATTTAATTATGACAATGACAATGGCGAATAATGAAGAAATTGAAGTCACAAGCCTAGACCAATTTTTGGTGTCTACATTTTTCCCCTCTTTGATACAATGTTATTTCAGTATTGTGTCAAAGAAAATCAGTCAAAAGCATGCCCTAGTTATGCCCCAGTGTAAAATGGGTTAAGGTATGCCCCCTCAAGAAAATTGACAAATTTTTGAAAAATTCAAAAAAATTTGGAAGTTGTCCTGATTAGTCAATTTGATAGCCATAAATTCGACGGTGGTGGTAGAAATGAGTTTGAACATGATTTGGGAATTAAGATCTAGTCCAAGATGTCCTTATACCATGGGGAATTAGGACCAACAAGTACACATACCATCTTGGAGTCTGGAATATCAAAAGTAGGGACAAAAAGTTGTTCTACCAAGAACTCAAAATTAGGCACATTGGCAGGTATGTCTAATAAGGAGCCAATAGTTTCCATGGCATCTACTGACTTGTTCTGAATACGAGGAACTTGATGAAATATGATGTTAGCAAAATACTACTTAAAGCTATCTGCCATGAGTTTGTATGGCACAAGTTTCTCATCCTTTGTGTCATAGTCATCATTTACCTGTCTAATTACTAACTGAGAATCACCATAGACATGCAATTGCTTCATTTTCCATTGAATAACCATTTGTAACCTTGTCAAAAGAGCCTCATATTCTACTAAATTGTTGGTGCATGGAAAGGAAATTCTAAAAGACTTAGGAATGGTATCACCCTATGGTGTAATGAATAATATACCAGCCCTTGAACCAAAGTTTGTATGTGACCCATCAAAGTATATCTTCCATGTTGTATCGATGTCAAGTGTAAAGATGAACTCGTCAAGAAATTCAGAGACTAAAGGGTGATCTACCTGGGTTGGTGCATCTACTAATTGATCAAAAATGACTTGTCCTTTTGTAGCTTTTCTTTCCACATACTAGATGTCATATTCACTTAGTATCCTTACCCACTTAGCGAGACATCTTGTTAATGCTCCTTTACTGAGAAGATATTTTAGAGGGTCAATCTTTGCTACTAGCATCTTTTGGTGGTTTAACATGTAGTACCTTAGTTTCTGAGCATCAAAAACTACTATAAGACAAGCACGCTCTATAGGACTATAGTTTAACTCATAACCTACCAAAGTGCGGCTGATATAGTATATTTCTCTATCTTGGCCCTCTATGTCATTTTGTGTAAGTGAAGCACCCAATGCTGATGTGGTTACTGTGATGTATAATATCAAAGGCTTTCCCTGAATTGGTGGCATTAATACTGGCAGTGTAAGCAAATAGTCCTTAATCTATTGAAAAGCATCTTGACACTTAGGGGTCCATACAAAAGGTACTCCTTTCTTTAGTAGATGTTGAAATGGGTGAATCTTTTCTTCCAATTGCACTATAAACCATCTAATTGATTGTAGTATTCCTTGGACTATCCTTAGTTGACTTAGATTAGCTGGTGGAGGGATGTCTCTTATTGCTTTGACTTTCATTGGATCTACCTCAATGCCTTGTCTAGATATTATATAGCCTAGAAGTCTCCCTGATTGTACGACAAATAAGCACTTTTAGGATTAAGTCTTACCTTATATTCTTCTAGTCTTTTGAAAACCTTATCTAAAACCAGTAGATGATCTTCCCTTTTCAAAGATTTAACTATGATATCATTGACATAATCCTCCATGACCATGCATAAGGTAATGGAATATAGTTGTCATAGCGCGTTGGTATGTGGCTTTCACATTTTTCAGTCCAAAGGGAATTACATTCCAACAATAGGTTCCCCATGGGCAAGTAAAAGTAGTCTTTGGTTGATCTTTAGTTGTAATCTTAATTTGGTTATATCTTGAGAATCCATCCAAAAGAGATAATACTTCATAGCCAACAATCAAGTCCACTATTATATCAATGTTAGGCCATGGAAAGTCATCTTTGGGGCATGCTTTATTTATGTCTCAGAAATCAGTGTAGATGTAGATGCCCCCAGTTGGTTTCATTATTGGCAAAAGGTTGGATATCCATTCTGCATAGTCAATGGATCTAATAAAACCAACATCCAAAAGTTTCTTCAACTCAACTTTGACTAGCAAGGCAATCTATGGATGCATTTTTCTAAGTTTCTGTTTAAATGGTTTGGCATATTAGCATATCAGCATATGACCATGAAAAGTTTATTTTCCTTTCTATAAAGAAGTCTTGATACTTAGGTTTTTCCTTCTCTATCAATGACTCTACAAAATAGATAAGCCATGGATTCCCTTTTTTTCCTATATTGACTTCAACAGTTTCCTCTATCAAAAGTGGCAACTTTTCCTATTCAACGGGGAGATTGTTCAACCTTCCATCCTTGGGTGCCTCAAAGAGGTTTTCGCCCTTAGATGCATCCTTTATTTTTGCTTTTTCATCATCTAAAGGTGCCTTTCGGTTTTCACCTAGAGAATCATCTTCATTTTTATCATTGTTTTTCTTATTTTTGTGACTAGAAGGATGAAAAAACTCCCCAAAATATGCCATGTTGTGTAAGTCAATGGTAAAGCCAACTTTGTGATCACCACTAGGTATTCCTTCTCATAATCCAAGGAACTTAGCTATCACTTCGTCATTCTCAAAGATGTCTAAGACGGGTGTGCCTTGTTGATCCCAATCAATAAGTTGGGGATAGACTAAGGGCATGTTATCATCGGGAGTGTTAAAGTCTACTGGAATCAAGGTAAAGACTGAGTTGTTGAGGTGGTCACAAAATTTTCTTACCAACTCTTCTTTATTATTTTTCTTAGGAATTGGTAAACTCTAAGGTGGACAAATTGCTAAGGTTTGGTCATCAGGAGTGGTTTGGTCATTAGGAGTGGTTTGGTGAGATCCCCAAGTAGCAAGATCAAGGGATTCCCAAAAGTAGTTCTTAAGCCACTGTTCTTTTGTAGCAAGCTTTTTTCGATGAGTATCAGGTGAAATCTATGAGGAGATAAACATTTGGTCAAGTTCTCCATACAGTTTTTCTAGGTCCATGAAGGTGGTGGATGAAAGAGAATCCCACTCGTATTCATTAGAGTTGGGTAATGGGCATTGTAATTGATTGGATGGTTCAATAGATGTCTTGATAACTTCAAAAATACTTACTTCCTCTTGTGGAGGCAATGGGATACTAGAATCGCCAATCTGAAGTAGTTGATACCCTAACCCTAGGCCTTTTGGTTGCTATGAAACAAAGATAGGATCATTCCTTCCATTTTGATGTAGTCCTAAACCACTACATCCATTATAGCCTTTGTCTCACATTATCTTAAAGCCTTTTCTATATTGATGTGTCTGTAGATGTATAGACGAAGGAGGTACTTCATCATCTTCTCTATATAACCAAGATATCACGTCTTCTTCATCTAGGGATTCCTTACTCGGTTCTCTCCATCTTATGAATTTCAACGTAGGAGGAACATGTATAGTGACTCTAGGTTGTCTCTTGTTTGATGTAGGTAAACTGAATCCCTTAGGAGGAACCAACTAACTAACACAATAGGATGCCTTCATGTGATATTCTCCACAACCATTGTCCTAAATCTCAAGCTTAGGAGTGGGTGATGGTAGTTGGGAAACATATGTCTTAGAAATTGTGGATGGATCGACATATAAGGATGAGCTGGATGATGATGATGCTTGATTAACAAGAACTTGATGGTGGGGGATCCCTTTTAAGTGAGAACAATACTAGAATGGATTGGCATCACTATCTATTGTAATTTTTGTGCCATTATATGGAAACTTAAGGCATTGATGATATGTGGATGGGACAACTTTCATGGCATGTATCCATGGTTAGCCTAGAAGAATGTTATAGGGTAGGATGAGATCTAGGACTTGGAAGTTAGTATCCACTACTGCTAGGCCAATTTTGATAGGAAGTGTATAAAATCCCTTAGAAGAACGCTCTTCATCGTCATAAGCTTTAATCACTATACTCTTGGTAGTGTCTACGCATGCTTCTAGGAAACCTAGTGCCTTAACCAGTTGAAAGGTACAAATGTTCAACCTTGCTCCACCATCTACAAAGACTTGTCTAACTTTGGTTTTGTGAAAAAGGACGTCAAGATGTAATGGATTGTTATGATTCATCTTCTCAATTGAATTGCCATTTTTGGAAAAATTAGCATGGTGAGAATTGGTTAAGTATCCTACCATTTGTTTGAAGTGATTGACATCAAGATCATTGGGAAAAATAATGCTTTGTAAGGCTTTGTCTAGGATAGCTCGATGTTCAGGTGAAATGCACAATAGCTCTAAGATAGAGATCTGTGTAGGGATTTTTCCTAACTAATCAAGCAAGTTATACTGTGATTTGGGAGGCTATATTGGTGATGGTTCAGGAAGCCCTTGAATGGTTATTTTTGTCCGATGAGTGTTAACAAAACACTCAGGGGTCTTCTTGATGGTAATAGTATTGACTTGATCATTGATGGCTCAGATATGATTTATGATAGTGTCATGATTATAGTTATACTTGACATTGGCGTACTTAACAGCATTGTCATTGGTCTTAGTCCCCGAACTGGAGGCTTTTCCCTTCCCATGGTCATGTAGAAAATTTGAAAAGACCTTATGATCGGTGTTTGAGGTTATTTGCTTCTGCCCAACAACTTCAATGGTTTTGTTCTCGACAAGATTGTATATGATATTCTTTAGTTGTCGATAATTTTGCAAACTATGTCCCTTGATCCGATGGTAGTCATAGAAAGCATTTCATTCCACTAAAAAGGTTTAAATTTCCTAGGATCATATGGTTTTGGCCCTTGAAGCTGTATAAGGTTGTGTTGCAGTAGCTATTTGAAGACTGATTCAATAGGTTCCCCTAAAGGAGTGAACTCATATTTTGGAAACTGCCTTAACTGTTGTGGTCTTTGAGTGTTTTGGGGAGTGTTTGGTGTTGGATTGACAGTGTTCAGTGTGTTGGTAGAGGGATTATGACCTCTAAGTGTTATAAATGGTCCTACTTGTAAGGAGGCCTTGGCATCAACAACCCCATCACTAGTAACATTTTTATTTTGAGACCAAAATTTATTTTTAAAATCATTGAAGGTGTTCTGCACATTTGGGTTTATGTGGGGTGGCTTAAGTTCTCCTTTGTCGATTAAAGCTTTTTCTAAGATAATCCCCTTTTACACGAATTCCAAAAATGAGCTGCAAAAATGTACACATAGGTTAGCTCTCAGTTTAGGGTTGATAATTTCTTGGAATATAGTAACTTTTTGTTTTTTGAGTATTTTGACAGGACATTGATTGGCCATGCTTCTCCATGTCTGGAAAAAGGTAATAAAATCATCTCCTTTCTCTTCTGTATTGTGACACAAGGTTGCTATGGTAATGTTTTTAATCTATGTTAAAGGAGAAGTGTCGAATAAATTTCTCAACCAGTTTAGCCAAAAAATTTATGCCACTAAGTTTAGAAAACCATTCAAGCGGAATTGCAGTAAGACTTCCTAGAAACAATCTCATGAGGTAGGTTGGATCATATGCCACATCTAAGCATGCTATGGAGAATTCCCTGATGTGTTTGAGTGGATTGCATTTTCCATTGTACTTAGGAAAATTAGGTACAACATACCCTTGTGGAAACGGTGTCATGTACAATCATTTTTCAAAGGGAAAAGGATATAGATCCTTTGCTGAAATAGTTTTCTTGTTAGACATAACCATGTTTTCCATTTTTGTTTGGAGGGCCTATATTTGTGTTTGTAGGACATCAAACTGTGTAAGTGATGTTTTAGCCAGATTGTTAGGGTCCACATACATTTTTTGAAATCTATGTGATGGGTTTTGATTAAGTGTAGGTATGTAGGGTGTGTTTTGACTCCGAATTTTGAAAAATGGATTTTGAATCAGGATGTTTGCGAATGAATTCTAACTTGGAATCTATGTGAATGGATTCTAACATGGGATTTTGGTGAATGGATTTTGTCCAGAAATTTGTATAAAGAGATTCTGACCTAGGATGTTAGTGAATGGATTTTGTCCCAAAATTTGTGTAAAGGGATTTTTTCCTAGAATAGGAATGATTTGTGAAGGTATGTTTTGTGAAGGTATGTTTTGAAAAGGTATGTTTTGTGAAGGGATGTTTTGTGAAGGTATGTTCTATGATGGTATGTTCTGTGAAGATATGTTCAATGAAGGTATGTTTTGTGATGGTATGGGTCAAATCCCATGTTGAAATGAAGGTATGTACCCTATTTGTGTAACCCCTATCTATGGCATAGTGTTGTTGACGTTCATACTTGGTACAACTGTTGTCTGAGGAATGGTACTAGTAATGCTAGTCGTAGGTATAACAATTGTTTGTAGAATAGTACTAGTAACACTAGTCATGGGTATAGCAATTATTTGTGGTATCATGGGTATATCAATGATTGCATTGGTTCTTTTACTTCTAGAAGAAGGTCCAAATGGATTAGATAATGTTTTCCCTATAGAGAAGTTAAACCATATTATCATGCTAGTTGTACTAAATGGTGAAGTATGGACTGTCATGCTCTATGTAGGTATACTAGACAGTATAGTTTTAGTTACTTGTGATGTCATACCACTAGTGGTCATGGTGTTTGTTCCTTGAGTAGTTTGAGCTTGTACGGTACATATGTCAAATCCTATAGGTAACATAGCTCCCTCAACTAACAATTTTTCCAAGAAAAGTTGAGGATCATGTGATAGGTAATCATCTACAAAGGAAGCAAACTTAGGGTCTTATGCTATGACATCTAGGTTTTCCACTATTATGTTTCCTTGGGAGTCTCTATTGAAAAATTGTTCAATAAAAGGTATGTGAGGTCTTGAATATGGTCCTTGAGAGGAGCTTGTGAAAGGATTGGTGTAATCATTTGGGTCTGACATTTCTTCTCTCTTTTTCCTTTTATACCTAGTCTCTACCATGTAAAATGAGCTCAAAGTGCATGCAATGAAAAACTACACCTATGAATTGGTATGAGTGTAATCTATGTTTTTGGGATTTTTCAAATGCAAACAAAGGATGTATGCTATAATTAGATCCAATTGACAATTTTGTTGAATTAAGGATTTCCTAAGGGATGGAAAGTAAATGTATTCTAAAGTTTGAAAGTGACCTACCTAAAAGATGAATGAATCTAAAGGTAGAATGTAACGCTAAGATGAAACTAAAATTGCAACTAGGAAACATATGTCTATGACTAAATGATCCTAAAAGATGCAAACTTTGAGAAAATTTGTTCTGGTTTTCTGTTCAAGAACTACTATTATAAGAAACTAGTTTGACTGTGTAAACTTGACTATGACAAGAATTTTTGACTTTCTGGTATTAGGAAATTGTGGTTAAGTATCTCAAATGCATCACAGTGTCTGACAAATGCAGTTTTCTATGACAGATGCATATAATTGGTAAACTGTGTCAAAACCGTGACAAAAAATTGCATTATTCCTGATAGCAAATGTAGCTTGACTATTCAGATGCATCACAATATTTGATAAATGTGATTTTCTATGATAGAGGGTTTCGATAATTTAACAGATATGACTCTTGTTTTCAATTGCGATTTTCTACTAGACAAATGTGACTCGGGACTATAATTGTGACTCAGTGTTTAATAGATGCGACTCAAATCACTAGTTAATGATAGCTTGGACTGTATAATGATAGATGCGACCTTGTATGTAACATATGTGACTCTTGTTTTCAATTGCGATTTTCTAGTAATCACTTACAGTTTTCTAACAGAGTTGACAATTTTGAACAAATTTTGGCAAATAACAAACACAAAAAACATAATATTTTAGTTTGGTTTCGACTCAAAGAATGTTTAACACAGTAACAGACAAGCACATCCTAGGCTAACATGAACTGTATTTGCTGAGTTCTCACTTGGGTTTCCCTAACTACGCTTAAATCTAGAGCGGATGTTTGGAAGCTTGACCCCACTGGCTCCAATCCACAACACTCACTTATACGGGGCAACCAAGCTCTAGTACCCATAAAAAATCCTTATGGTTCACTTTACATCTCTACTAAGGACCGTAAGGATGTGAGACAACTTCATAGGTCCAACATGTTGCACCAACAAATAGATAGGGTTTTTGGCCTTCTACAACAATGGTGTTTAATAAGGGCATTTGTCTCATGGGGTATCATCCATGTGGTGAGAGACCATTGTTTCCCTTCTTGTCAGAACAATACTCGTGATTCTTGAGTTTTCCTTAAGAATCCACTTTTATATACCAACTGGAAGTCGCTCGAGTTTAGTGTGCTACCAGTCTGAGTGGTCTTGGGGTGATTACTTTTTCCCACCAATAGAAGCCTAAATTCTAGATTCGGTAACAATTTCTCTTACACCCAAGATCGCACGAATGTGCAAGGGGAGAGGATACTCCTATATACTAAATCATGTAGGGTTCTAAACTAGACTTGTATTGAAGCACCAAACATAGAAGACAGTGATTAAGTTTTTAAACCCAAAAGATGATTTTCTAAACTACTAGACAGTCTGTTTTAAAAAAAAATCTTCGAAATATGTCCTACAAGACAATTCATCAATAATTTTCAATATTGTCTTCTACTAACATCCTGCAAACACTATGTTAACTCCAAAAAAGCACACACACTGAAAATTATGATATTAGTAACAAATAAATCAATTGAAAATTTTTGATGTCAAAATTTAGAGAAATAGAAACAAAAAATATACCAGTCAATTGCATTGTTGTTTTACTAGTCAGATGTGTCACAAATACTCAGATGTGTCATTTCTCTCATCAAAAGTGGTGCGAAGGATCAATTGCATCGCTTTTCTTGCCAGATGCGATGCGAAGAGTCAATTGTGTCCTTATGTTCGTCAAATGCGTCATTCTGTACAAAACCTGCAAAATTCGTAAAAAAAGAAAGATTTTTTTCTAATACTGTGTCTTCACGTCGGGTTCACCAAAATGTAACATAGGAAAATAGCAACAAGCAAATAAATTAAAGAAAATTCAAAGCAAACTAACCTACATCAAACAAAAAAGCATAAAGGAGACTAAAACATGAAAGAATCTCACCTAATGTCCATAAAACTCCATGATTCATCTCTATTTCCCTTCTTCATTTCACCTTTGAAAGATATTTTCCCTCAAATTTTTAGTATTTGTGCAAATATAGCCTCAATATATGTGATTAATGATGAAATATCAAAGATTAAAACAAGTTGCTCTCAAAAGTCATAAGATTTCGAAAGAGAGAATAATGACAAAGGTTGGACAATTTATAGAAAACCAATGTTTTGAATGATCGGCTAAGATTGAAAGTTAAATGGACGATCGAGATTAAAATTAGGTCATGCATTTGAATTAGGGTTTTGAGAGTGCAAGTTAGAACTCAAGAATGTCAAGAGAATAATAATTTAATCTTTCAGTAATGACTATTCAAAAATTGGAAGAATAGAATTTGCATGTCAAGTTGACAATTTGCACGAGGAAAGAGACTATTTGAATGCACACATAAATTAATTAATTAATTAAAATTATTTAATTAATAGATGGGCACATGAAAAAGGTGGAAGTAGATCTAACTGAATGATTAAATCGAGAAGGGAATGCAACCATGATCCAATTACAGGCCGTAGGCATACTCGTCCTCACATAGAACCGTTGTCACCAACATCCTTTTGTGGTTGAAAAAATGAAGAATGTCTTCATATTAATTATAACTTCGATTATAATTAATATATTCAAATAAATGAAAATATTGTTACAAGTAGAGGTACAATTCAAGCTTAATTTATTTAATTTTTGTTTCTCACTTAGGTCTTTTTCACTTCTTGTTACTTAAGTTTACTTGAAAAATTATTAAGAAATTTACTTTTATCTCTCAAATAATGAGATTCAGACACATTTCATAATCTTATGAGTTGGACTCTAGATCTTTTCTTCCCCTATCATGGTTTCTTCTTCTACTACTTCCATCAATGGATTGGGATTATGTGAGGATGTTCCATTGGCTTAGCTTTCTCTAGATTGGTGCTAGTTGAGAGGGAGTGAAATTTCACTAAAGCTTTATTTCTAGATCTAAAGATTGGCATGTGCAACTAATTATTGGGGATTCTTGGTGGATTTATTTATTTTTGTTGGGGAAGCTCTACTTTTTTGATATAGGGGATGGTCATTTTTTTTCTATGAAAAATTATTGTAATCTTGTACCATGACATGTTAATACTGCAATATATGTCCTTTAGTTCTTTCTTATTTTTTATTTTATTTTTTCTATGTTTTATAGTTATCTTGTAGCTGGTTTATTAATTCTTTGTTTCTCTTATTTGATTCCTTTGTTGTAGATTATTTTGTTCTTAATCCAATAATGTTTTTTAAAATAAACAAAACAAAAGCTACCCATGAGATGTGAGAGAATAATATAAATAAATAAAAATGAAAAGGTTACAAGATTACCAAAATAGAGATGTATAATAGAGGATACACATATGAAATAAGAAATGAATACAAAATTGGGGAAAAGGTATAGACAATAGATTAAAATTTATGAAAATACCACCTTAGGAAGTTCATGTGATTTTTATGTTTGATTGAATTTTTTTAGATGGTTTTGGTGATGCAAATACTTAATGGACATTTAGTTTTGAGTCTAGATTGAGGGACTGTCTTAATACAATTAAGTAACTTGACATGTTGCTTATTTTTTTAAAAATTTAGCTCATTTATTAATCAACATCTATCATCATTCTCTCATTTACACACATTTCTACACAACTATTGGAAGCATAAATGCATGTTTATGGTGCATAGTAGCAACCCCACATAATGTGAACTTGGCTTGAGTATTTAATTTTTTAAAATCTAAATTGTTGATTCTCGCTCCTTCCTCACAATTATTGAAAGATGATGCAACAATTTATTATGTTTTAATATTTAAAGACTTTCATTTGAATATTTAAAGATAAGATCTTAAAACATTTAAAAATCAAATATGATATATGCACACACTTTTATTTTCTTCCTCTTCACTTTTTTGTAGAATACATATGTAAAATAAATATTTTAGAAATAAATATTAATAAATCATTCCTATGAATAAATTATATATATTTAAAAAATATCTTTTAAAAATATTTTTATAATAACATTATAATTTAAAAATATATAAATTAATTAATTCATTAAAAAATATAAACCGATTCTATTGTAAAGAATGTCCAAAATCCATTAAAATGATTTTCTAGTACTTATGGAACAAGCTAAGGGGGCATATCTAGTTTGAAAAAGTCAATACACATGTCTAATAATTTAAGGAAACTTTGGAGTAATCTGACATGACTTTTCTAGTCTCATAAAATTGGTATAAAATTTGGGAAACAACCATCACACATGCATTAGAAAAAACTTAAACTAGCACTTGCACCTAAAAGAGGTTCAAGGATTATGCCGATAGAAAATATATGTATGCTAATATGTTAGAGAGCACATGTTTGTGTAAGGGTGTGTATGGATTACACAATTAATAATTAGTGCTAAATAATGAAATGAAATAAACTAAAAAAAATCTATATTTTTTTCCACTTAGATAAATTTAGATTTTTTCTTTACAAAAATTGGGTGTATTTGATTTTGAAATATTTGCATGCAAATTTAAAATATAAAGAAATGCAAATGAAAAAGTAAAGTTATCATCAAACTGAAAAAATACACTGCGAATGAAAACATAATGTTCCCATCTAATTGGAAAATCAATGTGTATGTGGATTTTACATGATTAGTGAGATTTTAACGGATTTCACATGATATTTTGTAGGATTTTACTATTAAATGGTAGTTGATTTAACAACAGTTGAAAATTGTTTTCTGGCAGCTTAGCAGTGGTTTAACCATAAGTAAATCTTGTTTTCAGGCATGAGATCTAGGTTTATTGATCAATTTTGTCACACAAGTGTGAAGTAGGCCATTGCAATAGGGGCTTGAGGTTTCACAACACCTCCTTTCATCACAATCAAGGTTGTGGTGATTCTTCAAGCTCTCTTTTTCCATCATTGGCTAGTGAGCTCTTAGTGGAGGTGGTAATGTTTTCACTCCTCTCCTTTACAATTTGGTTGAGTAGCTATATACTATTTTGTACTATTATTCATGTGCTTTCTTTCTTTACTTCTTTATCATACTTTTCTCTATCATTGGTATCTGGTTTTCCGTGAAGGTGGAAACACCAAAACAAGGGTCTGACTGAAGCAGGCTCCTATATAGCCCCAACAAATTTCCCCTCTTTCTTGTGAGTAGGTGGACATGCATTTGGAGCTAGCAGGTGAACAAGCACTTTTGTGAGATTGTCTTCATCACCTTGGTGCTAGTTTTTCTATTTTATTATCTCAGTATTCACTTTGTATACTTTCTCACTTTGTTCTTACCTTCTAGATTGTACTAGCTAGGTTGTTACTAGGTCTTTTTGGTAGTTTCTCTATCTTCATCATTTTTTGGTCGTACGAATGCCAACACTCCCCAAAGAGCATGCCACATTGACATCCCAGAGTTGTGTTTTCATCCTTGAATAGAGAGTTGTCTAAGGCACATAATTGACTCCAAAAGGCTAGCTCACCTAGCCCAGACTATAGTTCAAACCTGCAGAGTGATTGAAGGACTTTATAGTCCTCATCATTCTCATCCTTCACATCAAACACCCCTTTAGAGTGATGTAAGTTAGGGTAGCCTCTCGCTCTTGATTCTCCATGGCCTGGGGCCTTGACATAGTTGGTCCCCCTCTCTTACATGAATAAAATAGAAAATGTTAAGTTAATACTAGAAAAGAATAAGATTACCAAGTATGTGAAAAAAGTGAGATTGGTATACTATCAGATAGGAAACTTTTAAAGAGATAATTTTAGGGTATTTTATTCTTTTGACAATCCAAGGATGTAAATATATAATTGAGAAAAAATTTATTATCATGTGAAGTTTTAATTTTATATACATTTTTGTTCATTTTGATAATTGTAGGTAAATATTTTGTTTTGCTTGTAGTTTTCTTATGAGTTTTTTTAATTGATGAATTTATGTCAAATTTGTTGAAAATAAAATGTAGAGAATTTTTTGAATGAGTCCCTTTGTTTTGAATATGTTTCCTTTTCCTTTTAAATCCACCTATTAATAACCAATCTAAGAAAATACACATGGGTTTTATGTGCCTGGGTGTGCCTTTAATGTTAATGGTTTTCCCATCCCTATACTTTATTCATTTCATCAAAATAAAAATTAAAAAAAAAATTAAGTTAGGGAAGTGATTGGAGTTTTTGGGTGATGAGGGGAAGTGATAAAAGGTTACATTAGAACCAAGATCCATAGGTTCATAGTTTCCATGAAACCCTTGAGAAAGAAGATGAAATGAGAAAATAATTCTAGATTCCATAGCAACCGGGAATTCCCATTGAACCCACAACACATAAAATAAACAAGTGAAAAAGGAAATTATTAGAGGTTTATTTAGTTTTGGGAACCAAAGGAACCTATGATAGGTTCCTAGCTCCCTTTAAAGCCTTGAAAACTAGAAATGAAAGGAAAAGATAAATTGAATTGTGCCAAGGAAGGAAAGTAGATACTAAAAAAGATCAATGGAATATAAGATGTACAAATATTTTCCACCCACTTTGAAACCAACTTATATTCATGGTTTCGTATCTCTCAACTACCAAAAGTGATTGTGGATATTTTCTTTCAATCTAGGACACTCATTTTGGGTGCAATTTATCTTAGGTCATAAATTTTGAATGTGCAATAGTGACATGAGTTAGGGTTTCATGCTTGGTAACATATATTTAGAATTTTTGGATTATTTTTGAAGATTTTAGTTGTTATGTGGCCTCTAGACACCAAGGAAGTTGTCAGGTAACCATTAAAGACAAATCTAGTTTATTGGAGGATTATAGACTTGTGAAATAGAAAAGTACTAGTATAGTAATGGTATTAGTTAGGGAGTCTTCTTCACCACATTTTCTAGCATTAATTTAATGTTGTGTTAGATGAATTTAACAACATTTTGAAAATATTGCAAGGTCCATGATGATCTTTCTCACTTTATGTATGAACATACATAGTTGTGTTCTTTATTACTAGTTATGCTTTGTTACAATATTTCATGATCATTCTTGTATGTAAATCCATAGATGCATGTTCCTTTTTCTTCTTCTTTTTATTCTCTTCTTAGTGTTATATAACTCTATTTCCCAATATATAGGCACTAGTTTGGAACCATTCACCAATCTCACAATATTATCTCAAAAAATGAATGAATAATGTAGGATTATGAGTAGTATTTTGCATCCATTAAATTGTATCATAACTAGGGATTTATCATTAAGAGATTTTTTAAATCAATCTATCTCATGTGGGTTATGCTTGGATAGTTGCCTCAACTATTTAGGGGTTTTGAGATAGATAGTTGTTCTTAGTTCAATAATAGTCTTTGGGGACAAAACAAAAAGATGGGTTTTCTTATCTCATTAGATAATTTTAAGGCCTATTTTATTTAGAAGAATATGTCTCATTGGGTACTTTTGAGGTATGCAGTTTATGAAGAAATGAGCTATTAAATTTTAGAAAATAGAAAAAAAACATGAATACAAATTGTAGAAAATTTGAAGATGAAATAATAAAAAAGAAGGTAAGTATATAGGAATTTGAGTGAACCAAATTCCACAAAAATGGAGGGAAAGGGTTCATTCAAATTCATAACTACTTGAGAAATAACTCTCTCCAACTTCATATGCCAACTAAGTAGTGATTAAACCATAATAAAATATGTGGCATAAATGATGGTAACATGAATTTTACACCAGCACCCCCATAAGAATATCTTAGTTGGGGAAAAGCTTGGGCCTTAGAAATAAGGATTGATAAGGTACCTAAGTACAATGCACCTCTTAAAGAAGAGGATAAAATTATGTGGGAAGAAAATCCCCCCTAATGAGGGTAAATGAAGAGAACTCTAAGGTCCTCCCAGGAAGATGTTGCTAATAAAGTCGACCACACTCCAATAAGAGATCATAGATTAATAAATCTATATCCACTAACTCTAGAAAATGTGTAAGTAAGAAGGCTCGAAAGGATAAGAAGAGTATGATGGAAGGTACTTTGGTTACTATTTTCCATGCAAGATAGGATGAAGACTACTGGGTAATTGATAGTGGATGTTCAAATCACATGACTGGGGATTAGAGTAAGTTCACTAAACTTGAAAAATATGATGGTGGTTTAGTTATGTTTGGTAATGATTCAAGAGCTAAGATCTGTGGTAAAGGTTCAATTAGATTTGATGGAGTGCACAATACTAATGATGTTTATTATGTGAAGGATTTGAGGCATAACCTTCTAAAGTGTTAGTCAAATGTGTAGCAATGGCTTTAAAATTGTGTTTCACAACAATACCTATGAAATTATAAAAGGATCCAGAATTGGAGATATGGTTGTAGCTAGAACTCATGGAAACATCTATCAGTTGAAGGGATAGATGGTCAGTGCATGGTATCTCAAGTCAGTAAAAGTTGGTTGTGCCACTGAAGAATGGAACATGTAAATTTTGATAACCTAGTCAAGATTAGTTCAAAGGAGATTATTTGAGGACTTCCTAGAATCACAAGACCTACTAATACTATCTATAGAAGTTGTCAATTGGGGAGGAAGACTAGATGCAACTTTAAAGGAAAGGAACATTGTGCTACTAGAATGTTGGAATTAGTTCACACTGATCTATGTGGTTTAACTAGAACTGGAAGCCTGAATGGAGACAGGTACTTTATGTTGCTTATTGATGAATATACTCGAATGACATGAGCTACATTTCTTAGAGAAAAGACTCAGGATTTGAATAGGTTTAAGGTATTTAAAGCAAGAGTGGAAAATGAAGTAAATTTGAAAATTAAGTGTTTGAGATCTGATTGAGGTGGTGAATTCACTTCTAGTGAATTTAATACATTTTGTGAGAAGCACAACATAAAAGACAATTTTCTGCTTTGAGAACCCCACATCAAAATGGAGTAGTTAAAAGGAAAAAAGGACAATACAGGAAGCTACTAGAACTATGATGAAAGAGTCCAATGTACCAGATGTATATTGGAGAGAAGTGATACATACAACTATTTATGTTCTTAATAGATTTCAGATCAGACACAACATTACAAAGACACCTTTTGAGCTATGGATTGGTAAGACTCCTATTGTGAAATATTTTAACGTATTTGGAAGCAGCTGTTATATTAAAAGGGATTATGAAAAACTTGGAAAGTTTGATGCTAGATGTGATAAAGGAATCTTTTTTAGATATTCTAATACTAGCAAAGCATACAAAATATTTAACAAAAGATTGAGGAAGATTCTTGAAAGTGCTAATGTGAAAGTTAATGAAGACATACATAGACCTATTGAAATAATTAAGGTTGAACCTAATGATCCTATCTATGGACATGCACTAAAAGAGAATAAAGAGAAAGAAGAAAAAACTAAAGAAGAAGAAGAAGATAATGAGTTGGAACCTATTGTTAGGACTCCTAAGTATGTACAAAAGAATCATCTAGAAGAACAAATAATTGGAAACAAGAGTGAATGTGTGAAGACAAGAAGAAGAGTTGCAGTTGAGGTAAATTTGTGTTTACATTCTAAAATTGAACCTAAATCTGTGAGTGAAGCATGTGATGATGAGAGTTAGATGAGAGCAATGAAGGTGAGCTACAACAAATAGAAAAGAATCAGAAATGGGAACTAGTCCCTAGGCTTGTGAATAAGAATGTGATTGGATTGAAATGGGTGTTTGAGAATAAGTTGAATGAAAGTGGAAAAATTGTAAGAAATAAGGAAAGACTGGTTTGCAAAGGATATTCACAAGTTGAAGGAATAGATTTTGAAGAAACATTCACCCTTGTGGCCAAAATGGAAGCTATCGGGATGTTTTGGCATTTTTTTTCCACAAGAACTTTAAAGTATATCAAATGGATGTTAAGTCATATTTTTTGAATGGTGAGTTGGAGGAAGAAATGTATATGAAACAACCTGAATGGTTTCAGCTATCTGACAAACTAAACATGGTTTGTAAATTGAAGAAGGCGTTGTATGGACTAATGCAAGGTCCCAAAGCTTGGCATGCAATATTGGATAGATACTTGACAAAGCAAGGATTCAACAAGGATTCTATTAACAACAATCTCTACTTTAAGGTACAAGTTAACAAAATGTTGATAGTAGTTGTGTATGTTGATGATATCATTTTTGGTGGAAATGATGGCATGCTTAAAAAGTTTGTTGAAGAGATACATAAAGAATTTGAGATGTCTATGATTGGTGAATTGAATTTCTTTCTTGGTCTACAAGTGAATCAAACTGAAAAAGGGATATTCATTTCACAATCTAAGTATCTAAAAGAGTTGTTGAAGAGTTTGGGATGGAGGATTCCAAACTGGTTTGTACTCCTATGGTAACCGGATGTAAACTAAGCGAAGATGATGACTATGCTAAGACTGATAAGAGAAAATACATATCGATGATTGGTAGACCGTTGTATCTTACTGCTACCAGATCGGATATTATGCATGCAGTATGTTTAGTCGCTAGATTTCAAGTAGATCCTAAAGAAACAAATGGTACAACACTGAAGAGAATATTTAGATATCTTAAAGGTACACCAAAATATGGATTATGGTATCCTAAGAGATGATTTTACTCTGATTGCTTACATAAATACTGGTTGAGCTGGATGCATAGTTGATCGAAAGAGTACCAGTGGTGGTGATTTCTTTCTTGGTAGAAGACTAATTTCATGGTTGAGTAAAAAATTAAGACTCGGTTTCTTTATCTACTACAGAGGTAGAATATATTATTGTAGCATCCTTTTGCACAGAAGTTTTGTGGATGAAGCAAACTTTGAAGGAGATTGGAGTGGTATGTGATGAGCCTATATCTATTGTCTGTGATAACACACGTGCAATAAACATTTCAAAGAACTTGGTTATGCATTCAAGAACAAATCACATATCTATCAAATATCATTTTCTGAGAGAAAAAGTGTTGGTGAATGAAGTCAGACTGGAATATGTGACTACAAAGAATAAATTGTAGACATATTCACTAAGGCTCTTCTGAAGGATACTTTTGAAAATCTTAGGGAGAGGATGGCGGTCATTGTCCCTTTGAACTAATTGCACATGAAGGTATCAATCTAGTAAATTCACAAATTATTTATTTATCTAGACTGATAGATGGGTCTACTTCGCATGGGGAGTAGAAAGGTTTTTTATTGTTGTAGGATGGGTTACTCTTGAAGGGGAGTAATTAGAGCAGTTGTTCTTTACCATTGATGTGAAAGGGGGAGAGAAAGTCATGTGAAAAATAGTTGCAATAGAAGAGAAGGTGTTCTCTCAGAATATTGTGTAAATTATTTTCTTTGATTTTTTTTCACACCATGTGTTGCCATCAATGACAAAGGTGGAGATTGTTGCAAATATGGGCTATTCTGGTGGTGTTGTCATTGATTTCAACACTTTTTAGTATGTTGTAGATTGTACATGTATAGTTGAGATGTTGCTGAGATGATGTGAGTACATGGAGCTATCTTATTTGGTTGCAGATGAGTTGTGTTCATGAGTTTCCAAGTGCTTTTAGGAAAATGATTAAAGAAGAGAAGTCAGAGTAGTGAATGTGTTCAAATTGTGCTCTAGTATGTACTCCACGTTTCTCATGTGTTGATCCTATGCATGTGCAGTTCTGAAAATTTCATTATGGTGATTTGCTGGTGATATATTCTGAGTTTCAATTTTTGGTGAGATGGTATGTGAAAGTTGTGTCCACCGGTATGTGTGTTCTACCGATAGAGTTGATCTTCTATGGACTAGGAGAAATGTTTCTACTTTGTAGTCCTTTTCTAGTTTGTTTTAGATTTTGCGGATCTGGGATTTGTCTTATGGCAGTGTTCTCTATGTTTGGGCAAAGAAGGTTGAAGTTTGGTAATCTAGAAGTCATGTTTCTATATTCTAGTGTAGGTTTGCATAGTTTGGATGATCTGGTGAAAGGTATTCAATGTATGAAGTACATTATTTTGTTGTGTATGGATCTGAAGAAGTCTGAGATGAAGTCTTGTGAATATTGAAGCATGTTGAGGTATTTTCCTGTCATCTTCATGTTGGGAAGCATGTGCATCATTTTTCATTTGTGTCTTCATTAGGTTTGGCCAACTTGGTTTTTACACTTCATTCGAAGAATACAAATTTAATTAAGGAAGCATGTGATTGATTCAAAAATGATTTTATTGGTCCACTCTTATTCCTTTCCACTATGGGAATTTTGAGTTGCCAACCTAATTTGAATTTATGAAATGGGTTATTTGCGGCCGACCTTGGTAAATGCTTCTAAGGTTGAGAATGGTATAAAAGTAAGTAGAATTGTGAAGAGTTGTATGAAAGTGTGATGCGAAGTGATGAAAGTAAGCCACAAATCATAAGAGCAGAAGTGTGTGAGGGTCAGTAACTTGTGATAGTTTAATTTATTGTGTTAGATTCCTGAAGGCAGTGAGCTAAAGGTTTTTCCAATTCTTTCTCAAAGTTGTGAAGGTGTGTTAAATGTTGTGGTGGATCTTTTGTTCTCTTTTGTATCTGTAGGGAGTGAGCCTCCTTGTTGGATAGTGATTCCTTTGTAGGCACTCGTGAGCCTTTGTATTTGGATAGTGAGTCCTCTTCTGGGTAGTGAGCCCTTGGTAGTGAGCCTCTGTATTCAGTTTTATAATCTTTATATTGTGAGTTAACCCTCACTGTGGTTTTTCCCTTATTGGGTTTTCCACATAAAAAATTTGGTGTTTATTGTGTTTATTTACTTTATGTTATTTATGTTTCATGCTCGTATTTAATAACAAAGTAGTGTGGTTGAAGAATTGATAAGTGATAAAGTTTTAAGTTTAAATTTGTGTGACAACTGATTCACCCCCCCTCTCAATTGTCCTACACCTGTTTAACACTTTTCCCATCAACTTTTGGCAATAAGTAATGAAGCTTTGTAAGATGAATCTTATGATACTTGCAGTGCAATCAAAGAGTCTACATTATGAACCTAAATATAATATGTGGCACTTGGAGGCTAAATTCAAGGTGATCAATCATTGTGTGTTCCAATAATTCAAAGCTACCATATATCCATGAAAAGTACATTGAGTGTAGAACATCATTTACTTAATGACTTAGAAATGGCACTATTCATAGAATTCTAATGGTTTAAGGTACAAATCCAAAGGTAATGAATAAATTCCCTTCTCTTAAACTTAGAATCTCAATGAGAATTCAAAACTACTACAAATAAAAATAATACTATGTGTGCAAGAATAATAGTACCAAAATTTGAATAGAAGAAAAAAATAATTGTGAGGAAGCCACAATGAAAAACTAACAGTTAAATGCTTAATTTAGGATAATTGGTGTTTTAAGTGATACTAATAATTTATATAAATAGTAAGATTTATTAAAAAGTAACTATTGTTGAAGCATATCAATCTACTTTACACAAAAAGGAAAGTGAACTCAAACATAATTGAGAAAAATGATATTATTGGAGGATAATGTCATTCTCAAGACCATATTTTGATTAGGCTATGCAAAATTTCCTTTGAAAAATGCAAAAGTGCAGCTCCACATTAATTATCACTTTGTTTTATGTTTTGATCCATCATATGTCTTCTATCTTGAGAAGGGAAAAGGGATAAGGGCACTAACGAATATTGCATATGCAAGTCTAAATAATCAAGGGGAGGACATACATGTCAATTATAAATAATTCAATATTCAATTAAAACTATTACCATTGCTCTTAGATTTATTAGGTATAGCCCCGATACTAGGTGTCAACCAATGTCAAAACCATTTTTGATGTATTGGATACTAATTGGTCCGTGCATCTCCATGTGGATATACTCATATGCTCACAAGCTTTCAATGCCATATGCTAAGGACTTTGCTCATCGACTTCTAGGTAATAAGACATGAAGGCATGGAGTTTGTACTACTTAAAGTGTGATCAAATGGTTTAACACATCATGAATGCGCATCTAAATAGTGATACTTGATACATATATTCAATCACTCATTATATATAAGAGAGAGGAGAGAGAGGGATATGATGAAGAGAGGAAGATAGAGAGAGGTAGAGAGACATTGCGAGGGATGTGTACAAAGAGGAAATATTTTTTTATATATAATCTCTTTATTTATTCTTTTGTGCATTATAAGAATGCTACATATAGGAGACTAAATTTTAAATATTAAATAATATATGAAATTAATGTAAGATATCACTTATCCGTCAAAACCTTAATTACACATATCATTTACTTAATAACCGACCAATTGATTTCATATCTTACATAAATATATAAATAATAATAATAAAAAACCTTCACATCTTTTTTTTCCTTTTTCCAAAGAAATGCACTTTGTGATGAATCTTCCCCGTCCCTGTAAGTTGAAGAATACATCTTTTAAACAAGTATAAAGGATGGAAGAATAATGTGAATAATGTGTGATGAAAAATATGAAATGATCAAATTTGGGATATCAAACAATAAGATCTAAAAGGAAACATTTGGGTGGATTATCCTAGGATGGGAAGGTGGGATAAAAAGATGCATATCACTAGATATGCCCAAACTCGGAGACATTTAATAAACCCTCACATATCTTAAACATACCCATCACTCACCCACATATAATGTTGGTTATATTATTACAATGAAAATTTCAGACATAATAAAATACATTACATATCCTAGCTACTCTACGACTAGCCAACGCCGTTGTCTTCGTAGCTACAATGCATTAAATAAGACAAAACGAGATTACGAAGCTAAGGCTGAATTATTTCTGGTTGACAAATGGTAATGGACTTATGTATCTGATTCCTTCATACCAAATCAAATGGACCGAATCGCTTGTGGGGAAGGTGCAAATCATGTTCCTCGCATGTCCATGTACAGATTCATCAGTCCACAAGACTCTGAGATTAGGGTGTACAACCGACTTTTTGACTCAAGACTTAGATTAGGGTTTATGACTGACTTATTGACTCAAGACTTAGATTAGGGTGTACAACCGATTTATTCACTCAAGACTTAGATTAGGGTTTATGACTGACTTACTGACTCAACGCTCTAGAAAGGGCTGGTCGAAAAGGAAACTTGAATTAGACAGCCTTGAAAAGAAAGTCGAAATCGAAGGGTAGGCGCTGGTGGGGAAGGTGCACAGCTAAACAGTTCACAAGACTCTGGCGGAGTTATTAAAAAATTGGCTCATTGAAAGGACTCGTCGAAAAAGGAAAGTTGAATTAGATGGCATGTTGGACGTACTACACCATCAAAGCACGAGAAAGAAAGAAAATAGTGTAAAAATTTGTATTTACGTTCCGTAAGGTTGGGGAACCAGACCTTGTCTTTCGTTGGCATGCGCGAGCTTCACCATTTCCAACATTTGGATTCAATAATGTCTACTGTTTCTTTTTGTCTGTACGTGAAACCAAGCTAAGAATCTTCATTCAATGGTGATGATTCATAACGCCTACCTGACATTTATAGAGAAAGAATTGGTAAACAATTGTTTCTTCAAAGTGAAGATATGAGAACGACTAAACTTTGCCTAGACTTAAGACGAAACGAAATCCATAATCCATATGCATAAGCAATATTTAATCTAGATTCTTGGATAGGATAGAGATATTAAGAAATATAAATATTAAAAGTTTATTATATGAAGTGCAAATGTAATAATTAAAGAGATTTACTTTCAGATTTAAAAATGAGAGATAGATTTATTGTAGACATTGAAATTGGAGTGTTTTGGATTTAGAAATGATGAATATATAACAATATTTTGTCTTATATTAGGAATACCTAATCTTAATTATGCAAGTCAAGTCCATGTCTTTAGGTCACTTCCACATTTGTAGATTCATGTTTTGTTGTGCCTCTACTTTTTGACTGACCTAGCTCACCATTATTTCTTTTGTTTCCTACTTTGCTATAAAGATTAGCAATGTTTCAAAAGTAATTTTAGAGGACTATTAATATGTCACTAGGAGATAGGTTCTCCTAGATTGATTTGAAAAGCTATATAAAAGGATTGAAGATAGTAAGGAAGCCTTAGTTTAATAATATTTCTAGTATGAATGCGCAAATCAAGGTACACTTTATTGCACCAAGCTAAAATGTTCCGTTATATAGAAATGGTATTCAACTAAATGCTTGGATGACGAGGAGATGTAAAATTAATGTAATAAATAGGCTTTAAATACAAGGACATGGTAATAAAATAGGTATACACATGTTTAGTTGGACCTTAGTGGGAAAGAAATAAGTGATAATTTCCTAGAAAGTATGCTTAAATTTTGAGATTTAGGGACCAAGTTTGTATCCAAAGGGTCGACCACATACCCATGGAAGTGACCCAAGATGTGGAAAGACTTAGATAAATGTTTATGACATATGTATAGGGATAAGTTCATGAATACGTATTATTAATGTATCTTTTCCATGAATATATCAAGGAATGTGTGCACATTTTTATTACATTACAAATAAATGTGTAGGAATAAATGCTTAATTGATGAAGAGATGTAAAATGAATGTTATAAAATAGCTTTAAATACAAGGGAATAGTAATAAATTATGTGTACATGTGTTTAGTTATCCCTTAGTGGGAAATGAATAGGTAACAATTTCCTATAAGTTATGTTTAAACTTTATGATTTTAGGGATCAACTTTATGGTCTCAAGGTTGACCCAAAATCTATGAAAACGATTGAGGATGTGGAAAGGCTTAGATCAATATGGACAACATATGTATCGAGATAGGTGCATGAATATTCACAATTAATGTATGGTTATAAATAAATGTGTAGGAATAAGTGTAAGTGGATGAGTAAATAACATGGGGGAAGAGGACTAAATTTGCATAAGATTATGTCATTTGTCAATATGTGACTATATCCATTCTCTAAATGAGCAAAAAAATAAATGGGAAATGGTATGACTATGTAAATGCCCCAAATCAGGGAGATACAATAGCATGATCATACAAAGGATGAGATAAGGAAATACTTCCCTTATGTAACATTGATCTAGGTATAAAAGGTCCATCTTAAAGGAGCACACCATTAATTATTTGAAATAATCACAATGTTAACATTCACTTCTAACAAACCCAAGGTGCATTGTGTAGACACCTAAAATTGACACATCACCATTTTAATTACAACAAAATGATCCCTCAACCATTTCCTCTATAATTGATTGAATAAATCTTGAGTTATTTGATTAATTATCTATTTTGTATCCCATTACTAATTAAATAATATTAATGAAATTACTACTTATCACATTTCACCCAACCCTATTCCTAGCAGTAATCATTCACCAATCTTCTTCTATAATCCACACTTAGATAAATAAATCTAGATATTTGTTTTTTCAAGTGCCTCATCCTCATCCCAAATAATAAATATATATACCAATTATCTATTTTATCAAATTTTCATTAAGTTGGATAAAACCAATTAGCCCATTCATCTCCCACTTACACATTCCTAACCTTTATCAATCCCTTAAAATCACTTACATAGGCATGGGTCTTTATACATGTAACATGGATCTTGTTACATACCACATGGGTCAAATATTTTCCCATATTTTCAAGGTACTCTATAGTGCCCTTTCAATCCTATCCATCCACTCTTTGCATGATCTCCTCAAGGAGGCCTATAAAAAGACACTTGGCATCATGATAGAATATCCTAGATGAAGAAAACCCATGGTCCACACATACTCAATCACAACACCAACAACTCTATAGGATCAAGTAAAACCAAGATATCCAAGTTAAGAAGATAAACCACCATATATAACATAGGACTAAATACATCACCATCAATAATGTATCCATATAAATAACCATATCATGCCAAAGCTAAAAAAATATAAGTAACCTTGATGACACCATGATCTCCACCCAATTAACCTACATAATTAACCATATTGTGTCAAATATCCAAGAATACTTGAGGAACCTCCATGACACCATTATCACCACCCATTGTACCTATATCAATAATTATGTTGTCCCAAAGCTCCAAGTGTACAAGGAACCTCTATGACACCATCATCACCACCTAAAATACTTGAATAGAAAATCATGTCATGGGATAGATCTAAGTGTAGAAGAACCTCCATGACACCATAATCACCACCCAATTGATTCTAATACATATTATACAATATTCAACAAACATATTCCCTACATCATAATTAGCTAAAGTACCAATATCTCTCTACTTCATAATGACAACCAAAACAATTTATTTAAAAGTGAAAAAATTAATTTAATAAAAATAACTTGCACCCACACTAAAATATCTATGGGTATAGATATCCCAAATCCAAGTTATCCATGCAACCTACAAGGAGAGATATCTTGTAAAATTGCACATGTTTTTATGGTATTAAGTGTATCCGATATAAATTTGAAACAACTTATACCTGAGTAATTTTTTTTTTTTTAGATACTTTTATAAACATATTATAAAATTTGAAAACAAAATATTTAATGATATACTTGAGTGATGGTGCGAACCCACATAGGTCTTAAAATAGAAATAGAAATATAATAGTCTCTAGGTTATCCCACAAAACTAATATCTAGTTGAAAACATAAAGCTGTGGTGGTCACTCTAAGATTAGTGTCCATAACCTAGGTTCATTTTCACAATTTTATAAATTTCATTGGGATATAGATCAACAAGGTGAATTGTTTGACTATCAACCTTAAATGTGAGCCAACCATACCTAGATCTATATCTTAAGGGGGATTAGAATTGATTAGAAATATTTTGAAATCATTAACTTAATGTCATATATTCCTTAGTATTAAAATTGCAAGATAACGAAGATTGACAATCAGAAATAATAGTTTACCAGTGGATCTCAGAAGTGTAGAGAGTATCAAATATGCTAAAAAATATTTTGAGTGGCCTGCAAGGACTCATTTGCCCTTGAGTGAATGGGTCTTTGTATAGGTGTCTGAATAAACTCTCTGGTTCCTTTGGTACAATATCTAAGCTTTTGTTTTCCATTGGTTTCATTGTCAAAAAGTCAAAAATAAAATTTGAATATGAGTTTCCATGGCTTGAAAACAATGAATGCAAAAAATGCAAGATTGTACAATTTCTCTTTAGGATCTTCAATCCCTCTTCAACCTACAATTGGCACATAAAACTCACCAAGCCTTCAATGGATTCCCTTAGAGGATTGAAGACAAACAAATCACTCCAAGGAACTTTATCTTTCTTTGCTTGATGGATTTGGACACTTCAAAATGCTTGTATGCTTTAGGATGAACAATGCATGTTAGCCTTCACAAGATGACATGAACACACATAAGCTTGAACATGTTGATAGGATCTTGATTGTTGTAACAAATGAATGATAAATCTACTCTTGAAGGATCTTGACAATAATATTTTCGCATATGAAGTCTTGATAATGTTGCTTAGATTTGAATTTGATAAAAAGGCTATGTATTTATCCCAAAAATTAGATTCCAAAAGCTGAAAATTGCATATTAAATTTCAATCATTAAAATACTATAAAAAACAAATTAAAATTTGGGACATAGGGCCTAAGGAGGAACTATTCACCCTTGGGAAAATGCATATTGGCCCAAAAGTCCAAGACACATTCATTTCAAGGTGATTAAAATATTAATTGTTGTAGTGTAGGAAAAATTATCCCTTTTTCACACTTAATTTAGGAATGACTAACATTAAAATGAACCTAATGTTTCCTTGATCTAGTGTTGTTATGTGTTTTACACATTCACATTAATTTTAGGGCCCTTTTAAACTAAATAGAACTAATTTTACCTTAATTTTGTGTTGTAAAATGTATTTATTTACATCTTCACACTAAGTTTTGGGCCCTCTTGCATTAATGACCTTTAAATCATCATTAATAGGCCCTTCATACCCTTTATTATGTATCTCAAGGCTTATTTCAATTGAAATCCTAATATATTCAATGAATACACTTAGAATTTTAACCCCCCAACATTCTCTCACCCCGAAAAACTAGGGTGGGACTCATACACCACCTTGGGCATATGATTCCCCGTAAGTGGGACCCATACACCCAAGGTGGTGTATGAGTCTCATTTGGGGAATTTTTAGGGTTTTAAGTGGGAAATCAAGGTTTTCAATTCAAATTTTGTGAATGTTGGCATTTGGGATCTAATAAATGGTAAATTAGATGGAGTGTCTATATAAACAAGGTTTCAAATCACTCTTTCACCTAGCAATTAGGAGTCAAGCATCCTAAGACTTCAAAAGAGAATTGTAGAGTATTTAAGAGCATTTATAAGGTATTCAAGGGAAGATTTGTAGAAGATTATTGCAACAATTCAAGATCCATTATCATGTCAAGGGTTTGATGCATCATTCATGTGGATTGGAGATGATGTTGTGATGTATTGTTCAAGATCAATTCAAGTATTCAAAGGCATTATCCTTCATCAAGAATCATGATCAAGATCTACATCAATCGAGGCTACTTCATGCTTGTTTGTAAATCTACAAGGTTACAAACAAGGTTCTTTTGTTTCATCTTATGTTTCATGATTCATTTTATTCATGTTTTGTTTCTCATCAAGCTTTGATTACCAAAATGGGTTCTGAACAAGGAAAAACCCTATCCACTAACAAAATAACTTTTTTCTCCCCATTCATGTGTGATTGTAGATCTAGGAGTTTCTAGACTTGAAGATCATTTGAAGACAAAGTTGCAAGATTGAAGAAAGTCTTCAAAGTTGTCACAAGGTTGTCATCTTCACGAAAATTCATCAATAGGCCTGAATTCAAACTTTCATACTTGGAGATGTAGTAAGAGAGAAGCTACATTAGATCACTAGAGGATAATAGAGTTTCATACAAACCCTAATACTAGGACTAAATCACCACCTTGGGCATATGAGTACTAGTGAGCTTCAAATAAAAGATTTTTAGGGTTTTAGAGCTTTTTTTGACCACATATTTCTTCTAGGTACCTTTCTCTTTTGTCCTCTTTTATCAGTCTAATTTCATGCACTTAATTTTCTAGGTTTTATAGTTAGATTGGCACATTACTTTTATCTCTTTCTTTCTAAGAAATTGGTTAGTGGTGAACCCTTTTATCTTTAATCATGCCTAAGGAAACCATCCTAACCCTAGTTCATTCCTCAATCAAGTGAATTGGTTGAGGGATCTTGGTTTCCTTTATTGAACTCAAAGTGAAATAGGGATAGGTCCTAAACCCTAGTTCAATCTCCCAAAAGATAGAAACTACTATTTCCTAGTGTTCATTTTGGTGAACCTGGCTTTTGGACACTTTATTTCTAATTTGGAGTACATCATAGTCCTAGGTAGATGTTAATTTTTCATTAGGTATTCCATTAGTTAATTAGCATTTAGGGATTCTAAATATTGCATTAGTGAAAGTGCATATAGGTTGCATTTTTGCATCTTGCATCACTATATTTCATTTGAAATTTGTAATTGCACATTGTCTCTAGACAACATACAAGTTAGAAACATTAGAATCAACTCACAATTTGTTGAATTTGGCACAAAAACCCTAATTTGGGTCTCATTCACCCATCTGGGCAATTTAGTCCATGTGTATGTGTTTTTCTTAGATTTCTAGGAATTGTGTTGTGTTTTTTTTAGTACTTAAACTCTCTAAAGCCCCTAACTAGGACTCATACACCACTCTGGGTGATTTGGTCCTAGATCAAACTTGAAATTTCATTTTACAGCATTAAAAACCTTATTTATGTGCTTTTTTTTGTTGTTGTTAGATATTGATTTGTAAATAGATCTACGACTTTAATTGCTTTTAAGTGAATGCTCATGAATGCGAACAAAATTCAATGCCTTAAACTAAATTTAAAGTTATTGAAAAGATATTAAAGAATTAGAGCAACAAAAATAATAAACCAGGAAAGAATGATAAGACAGATAGAAGAGGAGAGGAGTCACAGGTTTGATAACAGAGTTCATCCAAATAGGACTACTTCTTCGAGTCTATCTCAACTGAGACCCCAAACCATTAACAATGTCTTGGATGCTTCAGTACAAATTCTAAGAAGAAGAGTTTTCAAATTACAACAAAAAGTTGTAAGGAAAATCTAAACTCCATCACCTCCCAAAAGGCTCACAAAGGCCTACAAAGGCTTACAGACAGAACAAAATTACAACATAAAAATATGCAATAGAAAAGTATACACAATTCTCTCATAATCTTCTCAGGATAATTTTGCATCGTATGGCTTACTCCTCTTCAAGAAAATCATTCTCATAGTCTCTAATTCTTCTCCTCCTTACAAAGGCTCACAAAAATAATTTTTATAGTTTTTTACTTGTCCACTCTCAAACAAAAGAGAATTAACTCGAAGATCCAAAATAATAGGATCTCAAACCAACTCAAAGGAAAAAGATTGCAAAAGTCTCAAAACTACCCAAAGACTCTCAACCATTCCCATGAGACTCTCATCCTCTAATTGAGAATTAGAAAATTAGTTGTGAGGTGGCTTCTCATATAAAACCAATTTCTAAAATTATAAATTAATAAATAATACGTGAGTCAATTTTCTACTCACTAGTATTAATCATTTTACATTAAAAAATGAATAAATGCATGACTTTATTCAAAGATCATTTTAAGCATAGTAAAATGCATGAGCATCTCACTTAAAACATTAATCACATAATTGAAAAATGCATGAAACTTATCTCACTTACATCATTAATAAAAAATGTGTGAGATTATAAAACCCATCAAAGCATAAATTCACCAATTTCCCTCTTTGTCACCAAACCTCAAGTTCATCATAATGAGAAAAAAAAGTTATTTTCCATGTGGAGATCCTCTCGGATCATACCTCCCCACAAAAGAACCTTTTGGTCCTCCAAAAGTACTAACTCTAATCTTCAATCTGTTGTATGGAAAATGTCTATGAAAGGCCATGCCTATTCTTCCTTCACCTCTATACTTTAGAATCAAAATGTGAAGCCAACATATGCCACAACTTGCAATCTTGTATCTGATGTACCTATATTACAATTTTTGAATACTTTCCAATAGTTTATAAACATACTCATTGGTCAAGATTACAATGAATTTCCACAATGGCCTAGGAAAATTACCACATTCAATTGTTTACATGATGATTACAAAGAAGCCAATAAGGATTTAGGTGCAAAATAAAATGCCTCCCACTCTCTTCATCTCTTAAGAGTGGCTTAAAAGCCATTTTCAATGCTTGATAATCAACTTGACATAATAATTCAAGCCAATTCAATGGAAATTGCAAGAAATTTCAATGTCAATTTCAATGCAATGTGGCAATTTACAAGGAAATTTAATGTGCCAAAATGTGCATACAATGGGAAAAACCTTATGGTTTTATAAGCCCCATTACAAAATTGTTTCAATGTATCAATTGCACTAATGGTGACAAACCCATACCCCAAAATCATTTTGATAGCAAACAAATATGGCAAGGGTATATCAAATGTGCATTTACAAAAATAACGTGTGCAACATAAATCAAATCAGAGGTCCAAAGTTCCTTTGATTTCCATTTTCAAAATGGGCATATGACCTAATTCGAAAATGCCCCTATAAGATTATCTTCAACTTTTGGAAAAAGTTTCATATTCCCCTTTGATTCCAATAATTCATACGACAACATTTCAATGGTTTCATAAAACTACAAGCTAGAAACCCTTAGCTATATTTTTTGGGCTTATAATAGTTTTGCACATAGGACTATATTGTAAATCCCATGGGCATTAGTATTAATAAAATACCCATTTTATGAATGCAACAAGGGTTTAAAACTTACTAGGAGTGCACAAGTTCAATTTTTTTTTTACCAAAGTCTTGTGACCCTTCATGGCATGTCAAACAATAACAAATTGTTAGTAAGAGAGTTCCCAGCATTGTAGCATGCCACAAATCAAGTGCCATTTTGAGAATTCAATCCTAAGAAATGTGAAGTCCACAACCTGGCAGCCACCTGGCATGGAATCAGGTAAGATGCTCATGAAGAGCAGATCAAAATACTTATCCATTCTGAGACATCCAATTCTGAGAATGGACAACCGAGTAAGATGCTTGGGAAGAGCAGGTCATCATACTTGTCGTTCCTTCCATGCACCTTGGTGTTGAATCTGAGTTGGTCCGCAAGACCACTCACTGCATGTGCACCCAAAATATTATGGGTTACACTACAATTCATTCAGCCCCTTGGAAAAGGCCAACTCCTTGGTGTAATGGAAGATCGCTAGAAACATTGCTAATTCGATAATCGAACCCTCTACTACAATCTCACATTCAACCTCCACCTTCACACGTGGACAAATCTCTTGGTAGCTTGTTCATGCTTACTTCTTCTTTCTTCACACATTCCACCCTTGTGTAGTGCACGGGAACCACACCGATTGGAATATGCAATGACATCACACTTAGCGGCCTTTTTCCACACACGTTAGCTGTGCAACATTCTTCTGAGGGGTGTTTTCTCCTCTATAAGCATGGAGATCTCAAAGCTCTATTTATATGTGTTGAATGTTGTTGTCACAAGGTGAATTCTTGATCAATATTGATCCACTTTTGTAAGATTGAGACTAGACCAAATGATTAATGTTCCATGCTAAGGATATGAATTTGGCCAGTGGAGATTAGGCAACCAAAGGAAATATCGACGATCTCTACAAGGTGAAGACAGTGATATAATAAGAGTCAATCAACCATGAAGAGTGGTCAAGAACCATAGATAACACTTTCCAAGTATGAAAACCAAATGCATCTATCATAGAATCTTCACGCTCTTGCAAACATGGACTACCAATTTATAGAGAATAACTACGAATGCCACCCAAGGGAATTGCACCAGTCAATGCTGATGAGAAATTGATAATGAAGGAAGATCAGCCTTTACAAAAAACCATCCAGACCTAAGACATAGTTTTCTGCCTTTACCAATGTTAGCTGATGATCAATGCATAAGTGTAAGCCGTCATTCTAAATTTGAAGCACCCCAAAGAAAATCACCACCAACAATGAAGATCAGGCAAATTACATAAGAATTGGACAAGGATTAGGCCCAAACACAACCTGATCTTGGGTGCATAGTGTAGCTCCAAAATATTTTAAGCTAGCCAAAAAATTTGACCAAGCAAGGAAGAATAGCTGATCCTAACTGAGGATATGGGTTGATCCCAAATACTAATTCCTCTAGGTATGGACTTAGATCCTCTACCTATCAACAAATTAAACTAGTGAATTCTGATCCGTTACAAGTCCACAAGCTCATGCACATAGCAGCCATGCAACATCATAAGACAATAATGGAGAGAATGGGTAATACACCCACTAACCAACAAGGACCTACGAAATATAACTACAAGCCTCAATAGGGAGCTGATATCAACAACAAACAACCAGTAGAATAATTTTGGAGGTGTTACATATGATGAAAAAGCTTAGCTATGAAAAAATGATATCCATTTCTGTAAATGCTCTTTGCTTGAGTTTAGACCAGATAAGCATTCAAACTAAGCAAAATAGTCAACCTGTCTCTGATACCAAAAGGATCTGTAAACGGATCTATGAAATTAATTGCTTTTAATTGGATGCTCATGAATGTGAATAGAATTCAATTCCTTAAACTGAATTTAAAGTTCTTGAAAAGAAATTAAATAATTAGAGCAACAAAAATAATAAACTAGGAGAGAGAATTATAAGACAGATAGAAGAGGAGAGGAGAAGTCACATGTTTAATAACGAAGTTTGTCTAAACAACACTACATCTCCAAGTCTATCTCAATCGAGTGACCAATCCATTATCAATGCCCTGGATGCTTCAGAACAAATTCTGAGAAGAAGAGCTTTCAACCTGCAACAAAAAGTTAAACCATGAGGAATTTGAAGATGATGCAAATTAGTCATTTCTAAAATTTTGTCTATAGATTCTAAATATATATTTTTTTAAATGAAATCAAATTGCATTTATTTTCCATCTCCTTCAAAAACTAGTTATTAACATTAAACATTATTTTTAAAGAGTCATGTTCACCATAAACAATATAACTTTTTTTTTTATGGAGGATAAAATTCTTTTTTTTTTTAATTAGCTTTGTAACTACAATATCTAGAACATTCATTTGGTTTCATAATGTTTTATTAAATATTTTTTTCTTAATTAAGTTTTGATGTCAAACCAATTACAATTTAGACATAGGTGGGTCGTATACAACATAACTCTTTTGTATGTATCAAATTATTTTTTTTGTTGGATCAAGGACACCAATACCTAGCATGAACATATTTTTCAGAATTTTTTTGATAATCTACTATTTTTCCACATGTGCAGAACAAAGACCTTGATTTTTGGTAAAAAAACTTATGTTTAATTAAAATTAAAAAATACATAATGAAACCAAAATATATTAAAATTATATTTGATGGATAGATCATTCCAAGGACTACCATCATCTAGTTGGGTCTATGAAGTTTCCTCCATTTTCATCCTCAACTTGAGCTCGAAAAGGAAAAATTCTACAAAAAAAATACTAGAGTAGAGGGGGAATAGGAAAAAAATGGGGGTTAGAGTGAACCCCCCTTGACCCCTTCATGTGAACGATGGTTTTCTCAAAGGGGGGTTCACTTGAACCCCCTTGTTTTTTAATTTTTCATTTGTTTTCCTTAACGAAACATGTGGAAAAGAGCATGACATCAAAAAAGGTTTCGCTCAAAGGGGGGGTTTGAGCAAACCCCTTTTTGGGTTCATGCAGACCCCCCCTTCAAGCAAACCCCTAAAAATGAAAAAATTCTTTAATGCATTTTTGCAATTTTCCTTCCTCAAAGGAATTGTAAATGATTATTGTGGGTTTACCCTACCAGAGAGCTCAAAAATGTCATCATTCCCCAAATAACTCTTGAATTAGGGAAGAATGACACATAGAGAGTGAAAACTAAGAGAAAAGGCTTTTGGGTCAACATGGAAGAGACCTAAATGTCGCGATGCCTTGCATCATCCCCAAAAGGAAAACACAAGACAAGATAAAGTAAAAATGTTATGACATATAGAAGAATGTAGATGCAAATAGAGAAATGTCACAAAGATGAGAGAAACATAAAAAAAAATGATACGGGGGTTCACATCACACAAATGCATTAACACAAAGAACATGAAAAATAAGATAAAAGAAAAGACTAGTACGACACATGTGAGTCAACCTATTAGTAGGTTTTCTACATCCTAATCTTGTTTGATATATGCAAAAGGTGGATAACAAGCCAAAGGGACAATGTTGAAAGTTTTTTGTTTGGACAATCACCAAGGTCAACACATGGCGAGTCACTATTTTTAGGACCATCATGGTTGGTATCATTTAAGCTCATGGAAGAGGAAAACAATAAATTCAGCTCATTATGCACATCCTCATCAATTTTAGAAATTTCATTGTCATCATCAAAGTTTATCACAACAAGAGTTCAAATGACAATATCCATGGAAGCTTCTTGTTCTTGTTTTTGTGGAGAAGGTATAGAATCATCATGTTTTTCTTGAGTTGTTGATTTATCTTGATTTTTTAATAAACGAGTAATAGCACGATGTCTACACCTACACTCTCTAGCATTTTGATTTCTTCTTGTTCAATTTTGAGGTTGTGATTATGTAGGAGCATGTTTATCAACCATAGGTTTCTTTTCTTCCCTTAAGAGAGGAATAAAAGGAACCATGGGAGGTTGTTCAACCAATTTCTCTTTAGCTTTGTAAACTTGTTTGAATTTAGGAGGGACAAAAGGACTCATGTCTCTTGGTCTCTTGTAGGAAATAGGTGGAGGATCTATCTAGTTGGAATGCCTTGAGTGCTTGGAAGGGCTTTTGGTTCAATCTTGGTTTTGTCAATGATGAGAGGTTCAATCATAGGTTGAGGCATTTTATGAAGGGAAATTTTTGATATGCACTTCACCTTAAACTTTTGATAAGATTTGAAAAAAAATTGCTCACAAGGCTTAATAGGTTCCATAGGTTCGGTCCAAAATAAATCCAATGAGAAATTCCCACAAGAAGATATTGGACGAAATCCACTATGGTTCATAGTAATGATCTCATTGCAATTTGGAAAATTTAAAAATATATCCACAATCGAAGGGATGGAATTCATGGAGTGAAGCCATGGATAGCATAACTTCACATGAAATTAATCTAGCGATGAGATGATGGAAAATGAGGCATTCAATTGTTTCGGTTCAACTTTCAAAGGTAAATTTATCGAATGTATCATAGGGGAAGAAAAACCATTATGCATGTCTTAATCCATGTTTATGATTTTCATAAGTATCTCGATAAAGTTCATTCACAAATAAATTTTTTTCGGTTATTACATTCTCTACATATACAAGATTAATTAATATCCCATTAGTAGGCTTATTATTGATTCTTCTAGCTATGTAAAGAGCACCATATTGTGCATGTTTGATTTTGTCTTGTTGTGAGAAAATAATAATTATATCAAGAGGATTTTTGCTTTGGCCCTTACGAGGTTGAACTTTAATCAATGCAATCAAGTTTTCCATAAAATTTTGTTCATTTTCTTTTATTTTTTTTCTCATCCATGTCAACATTCATCACATCATTCTTTGCTTCACTAGCTTTGAAAAAAAGATATTGTTTGGCATAGGATTGTTGAATATTTGAAAATTTTGATTAGGGGGGGCCATAGACTTATTACCTTGATCATTAATACCACTAATTTGAATACAATTATAATCAATGAGGTCTTGCATAATATTTTTAAGACACTTACAATGTTCTATATATCTTATCCATTTTTATGGTGATAATGAAAAAAGGAATTTTGTCTATAGTTTGGAAGTAAAGGTTGATTAGGATTAGAAGCTCTAATAGGAGGTAAGGAAATCATATTCTTGTTTAAGAGTTGGAACATGGTGTTATGAAGGGTGTTGAGTAGAGGGTAAATTTTATATTTCTCTCTACAAATTGATATGAATTTGTCTCTATAACAACCACTTGATTGTCAACATTTTTGGTTTGGTTGAGGGGGATTATGTTGGATAAATCCTTTACTCAGTTTCTTGAATGGTTGGTAAGTGGTTTGAGGTAAAGCAATTGGCACCATGCTATGAAATCAATGACCTTTACATCATCCTTTTATTTACATTTCATTAAATCAGCTAAGGTCATCTTAGGACCCATGTAAATTTGGAAATGGTTATAGAAGGCATCAATATGCTTATTGAATGAAAAAAATGAATTCTTTGGTAAGGAGAAAAACCACTCTAAAGTATTATCCTTCAAGTACCTAGGGAATAGCTTAGCCAAGAGTTTATGCTAAAAATATAAGTCACTACATAAGGTTGTTTATGTAGAAACATGACTAAGAGGATCTCCTTTCCCACCATTTTTCTTGAATCTAGGAACCTCTATAGCTTGTGGCATTTGTGTTCTCAATATCTCCAAGGATAATGGGTTGGTCTTGATGAAGTGTGATGGTTGGCTAGTTTGAATTTAGTTTAAGGTAGCAACTTGTTGTTGGAGTGATGTAATTTTTTGTAAAAGTGTGTTGAGGATGGGATCATTGTTTGTGTTATGAGAAGGAGGTGAATAAGGTGGAGGTGTGTACATTTTCGGAGGAAAAGAAAATTGTAAATGTGTGAGGGGAGACAGATTAGGAGATAGGAGATTTGAACACACAAAATTAGAGGGATTCCTAGTGGAAATACCTAAGTAGAAACTTTTCTAGTAGGTCATATGTTTGTAGTAACACAAGGCATGGTGTATGTAGGAATATAGCTCATAGCCGTAGCACGAGGAATTGAATTTCCACCTTGACTTCTAGTATACCCCAAATCTTGAGCACAAATAGATAGTATAAGGACATATTTATGAGCAAGATGAGAAAGAGCATGGAGAGTTTCTATTCCTCATTCATTATCAAGAATTTTTCTAAAGTTGTCTATGGCAAGAACTACAGTACTGACAATAGATTGAGATCTCATTAGGTTTTGTAATTTCTCAAGTTCTTCATCCATTCTTGTAAGGTTCTTGTGAGGGACATTAACATCCATTGTTTCAACATTAGTCACAATGGTAGTGGGAAAGGAAGTCATGGGAAATGAGGTGTCAAAGGTATGGTTCATGATGGGTTGACTAGTGTCAACACTATGAGTGAAAATGATAGAGAACTCAAGATCCATGGTGGATGTAGAAGCATGGTATGGCATGAGTCTAGAGCTACATCTCACAAAAGTATTGGAAATAAGACACCAAGTGGTGAAGCTCATACAAGGTTCACCAAATCTAGTGTGCACCCAAAATGAATAGGAAATGAAATGCAAAAGACACCTAAAATAAGAAGGGAAATGCAAGAACGTAAAAAGAGAACACTTTTTATAGTTCAAATGTAAGACGATTTTTTGATTATGCTATTTAAAAAATTGAAAATATTTTTTTTTAAATATAATTTTGAATTCAAATAATGCACTAAATTTGATAATTTAAGCTTAGAATGAACAATTTGAGACAAAAAATGTTTTGGAAACTGAAACAACAGATTAAATATACAAACAAAGAGTGCATAAATAGAATTTTCAATGCTTAGAAAATTAGAAACAACCATAATTAGGGACTCATTCGCCCTAGGGTTAATGGGTCCTTCTTTAGGGTTCTAAAAAGTTAATTTGCAGGTTTCTGAGATGACTCCTAAGGTTTTCAAATTTTGGTTTCAAACAGTAAGTTATAGTTTTAGATTTCTTGAAAATTATGTCTAAATGCAAGTGCAAAATAATGATAAAAGAAAAGAAAGGATATCTAATTTGAAATGAAAATTTGATTCAATTTTTTATTTGAGTGTTTAAACATGTAGTATTATGAGTGCACTATGTGAAATGAATGAAAAAATATGCATATTTTCATGATTTTTCAGATTTTCAAGTATGTCAAAATGTACTTTAACCCTCTAAAATGCAAATAAAAACTAATGTAAATATGCAAGATCCAAAAATGAAAACCTAATTCAAAAAAATGAAAATATAGACCTAAGAATGAAATGGACTATAGATTCAAAATATCTATAATAGAAGAAATTCGGTTTCACCAAAATGAAACAAAGGGTTTTAGGTTCACCAATATGCAATAATGGAAAATGCAAATATGATGAACCTATTCTCCTATGTTCACCAAAATGAAATGAAGGGAAATAAGGGTTTCCTAAAATGGAAAGATGACTCAAAAGGGTTGGATACAAGCCCTATCTTCTCAAATTCATTAGGAAATGAGATCCCTACAATGAATTGACTAACAACCATTAGGTGAGTCAACTCAAAGTAGGAATTTGTTGATTTCCTTATGACTGAGGGATGAGGTAAAAGGTTGAACAACACTTTTTGGATGTAAATTAAATGTATCAAATAAATTTACTAATGCCAATTCAAACTTGAAATATGATGACAAACCATTTGATAAACACAAATAGCAAAAAAATTACAGATCTAAGAAGGAATAAACATTGTGCACCTATCACCAAAAGGAAGTTTCGAGCTTCTGACAGGGACTAATTCACCTTAGGGTGAATGGATCCAAGTGGATGATTTTTATATAACTTTTAGGAGCATTTGATGATTCTCTAGGTTTCAATGTTGGAAAGTCTAGAACAACTTTGTGATCTACATTTCCATGAGATGATAACAATGTTGACAACTTTTAGGAACTTTACAACTTTCGCAATATTTTTCTCCAAAAGGTCTTCAATCCTCCTTCAACCTAAATTTGCAAACACACATATAAAGGAGAAAAATGTTTTTTTTTGTGAATAGGGTTTTGCCTTGGTCAAACCCCGTTTTGATAATTAAACCTTGAAATGAAATGAAATGACATGAAAAAGAGAATGAAAAATGAACAATGTGATGTTACCACTCAACAAACCCTTGATGAAATTTGATAATGAAGGTCCCAAAATTGCATGAAATGGATTCAATGGATGTGGATATTGACACCTGAATGTGCTTGAAATGATGTTTTGGAATTCTTGAGTGGATCATGAAACCTACATCACAATGTTAGCTCAAACAACATGCATGATACAAGAAGACTTTGACATGATGGTTTGACCTTGATTGGTGCAATAAAAATATAATAATGCTCTTGATCATCAACTTTTCCCTTTAATATTTGATAATGAACTAATAGCTTGCTTCTCCAAAATTCTACATGTTGAATTGATGAAATAACCTTGTATTTATAGGCATGTAACCTTAATTCCTGAAAATTGAACATTACAAGCCAAAATTCTAAATTTGAATTTAGAGTCATAAAAATTCTCCTAATTTTGTTTTTAAATTGGGTTCCAAGGCTTAAGGAGAACCCATTCTCCCAAGGGAGAATGGGTCCCAAGTCCTTAAACTGAGAACATGCATTGCTCAATGTAAAGTGTAATGTTTTGGTCGTATTAATTATTGTCAGGTTTCCGCTTTAGAAATTATAATTAATTAAGATTGTAAATGCATAATAGTCTTATTAAGGTATAATTAAGCTCAATTTAATTAAGATGACACAAACAAGTGAGAAAATGTAAATAAATATATTTAACAACACTTAATTAAGGCAATATTTAGTCCACTTTAACTAGGAGGGCCCAAAAAAAGTGTGAAAATGTAAAGGGATACATTTTCATACACTACATATCACACAATACTTCATCCTTATATGATCCTATATGAAATTACACCAAACATTTATCATTCACCAATATCTTATGCTCACCTTGGATTCATGATATGCTATATGGGTTTGGATGTTTCAGTATTTTCAAATTCAAGAGATGGTTACCATCTCTTCTGAAACTAGATTATTAGTGCTACCACTATCAATGGTAACCTTACATACCTTTCCTTTGGATTTACATCTTGTTTTGAATAGACTCTTCCTTTGTGGTGGTTCATTAGTCACTTATTCATGCATAAAAGTTATCCTCATTACTAGTGATTCACCTTTCTTTAGTTTCCCAAATGAATTAGGGGATCCAATCGGCTCTTCCTCCACATAAGCTACTTTTTTGATATGCTTAGTTTTCTTACTGGGACCTCCCCAATGACATTCAAATGTCTATGGCCTTCACCTCCACACTTGAAACAGGTTCCTCTGAATGGTCGCTTCTTAGATCTTCCTTCATAGATCTCCTATATCCATCACTGTGGTAGGAATTATGACCTCTATCACTTGGGTATAAATTTTAATCTTCTTTTACTCTATAGTATGAATTATTATCCTTCTCTTTGTTGTGGTATGGGTTCCCATCTTTGTTCTACTCTGTATAAGGTCTTATTTCTCACGATTGTGACCCACTCCTCTAGAATCTTCCTCTTGCACTTCTCTGCCTTTGTTCAAACTTATTATTCAAAATTTCCTCCACCTTCAATGCAAATTGGTATGCTTCTATAACTGTACTCATCTTCACCAAACTCAATTCTTCTTGAGTATTTTTCCTATTTTTCCTCATTCCATTGATATGCCTCACGACATTCTCTTTGCTTGCCTCACTATGTCCAGTTCTGATTATCATTTTATAGAACTCTTTAGTACTTATATTCCTTCATATATCTCTCCTTTTTCCTTAGGTTCTTCAATATCTTCAAAAATCCAAGCTCATAATTGGAAGGTATGAATTGATTCTTCAAATTTGTTACCATCCTATCTCACTTTATGATTCTCTCTTTTCCTCTCCTATTTCTTTCCAATTAAACTTATTTCCATCATATAGTATCATGTTCTTTCAACTTTGTTTTTGTAGATCTCACTTATTTTGGATCTTTAATTTCATCCTATTCAAAGTATTCTTCCATATCATTTTTATAATAAATCAATTCCTAAGGGTTCAAATTTCTTATGTAATTTTGAATTTGAATTCCAGGACACTTAGAAATCTTGGAAATAGCTTTCAAAATATTCATTTGATCTGATTCTTCTTCATCATCTAAGGCTTCTTCATTTCAATTCATAGCATGATCTAAGTCATCATTTCTTTCATCCTCATGTTTAGGGTTTAAACCTCTTCTTTCATTTTCCTCAACAATGCCCAATCAGACTCACATTTCTTGCATCATCTCTAACATTTCATCCAATCTTCTAGTTACATTTTCCATAGAAGAAACTCTCCTTGGAAACATCTCTCACCTCAAGTATGGTGTAGTTGCCTCAATTCAATGGTGTAGCTACAAGGGTTTCAATTGCCTTATTTTTAGTGATCAATTGAAAACACATACAGTTTTTCTTAGGTCAGAAATTTTTTCACCACAAGGAATGCCTATAGGACTTAAAAAACTTATTTTTATATTACTTGGTGTAGTCATAGATAGAGGGTTTAGGAAGAATTTTCCAACCATGTAGCTTAGAGTCAACATAATGAAAAATAACACTTGAGTAGTACTTAGTAAATAAAGATATTTATTGATTTAACAACTTGTACTCTTACATGCCTCATATTCCTTATATGTATAATAAATAGGGCTCATAGCCCTGTCACAAGGGCATTACAACATTAAAACTCTCACAAGGCATTTTTACAGTCCACAACCTAGAAGGCTTTATTGAATTGTGAACTATTTCTAATGATTTCCTTGATTAACCCCTAAACTATGTTCCAAATGATTAAAAATGATCTTAAATATGATTCTTTAGCTCTAATAATGATCCACATCAGTCTCAATGGCTTACAACCCCAATGAATGATCAAGCATGTAGGTCAGACTTAAAACATGAAAGATAATCCATCATGAAATGAAACATACTATGGATCCAAGAAAGATCCCCCTAGACCCAAAATTATTTTATACTGTTCTATTAAGCTCCACACTCAAGAATAGGTCTACACAACAATTTGGACTAGGTTAGACCTAAATGCTATAACTAAGAATTATGTTCAGTGAAATTTTAAGAGTGATAACTTTTAGTAGACAAATGAAAATGATTTGAAATATGGATATGATGTAGATTTTACCTTGTGTAAAATCCATCTTAATTCTTGAGACAAGAAATGCCAATATGGTGAAATACATAATGAATTGCTGAAACAAGTACAAAATGAAATGCAAGAAATAAATACTTTTGGTTGATAAAGGATTACTTTACAACCAAGGATGCTCTTGCATCAATTTTCCTTTTGGATCTATTAGAGAAAAAAATCAAAGCATTCATGAAAGGGTTTGCAATATTTTTACACACAACAAGAGCATCCAGGTCAAGAGCAAAATACATAGGCATGAAACCATCTATCCCTAAAGGGTCAAACCTCACTTGTTGTTGAGTAGGAAAATCATAGTTATCATGGTTTGAAGTTGAGCAAGGAGAATATCTTTTATGCCTCACTCCACTTCCCCCATCATCGACACCCTTCCCTAAACATCAATGGTGCTTTCCTTTCACTCCTCCCTAAGTATTCATTACAATGCATTTCTTCCTTCCATCTATATGATCCTACAAAAACCCCTTATGATAGTCCTAGAAAATCCTAGGGCTTCCTTCACACATGTTTTTTCTCATAATTTAAACAAATAAAAGTGTGAAATTAAAATAACTATGTATTTACCAAGTACCTTATTTACCTATTTTTTATTAGATTGTTTTATCGCCATGGTATTTCTAGCCTATCAACCAAGGGCACTAAGAACATCTAAATTTGACTTAAAGATACTTTTTTTGACATCTCTTATACATTAAATACTCAACACAAAAAGAAAATAGAATCAATGAAAAATTTGTCATCCTACAATAAAATTTAATTTAAAATACTTATGCATCTAACAATGAACGGACTTAATAAAAAATATCCCAGTTATACTATACATATTAATGTAAATTATAATGAAATGGTTTTAGAGATACTTAATTATTATTCTAAGTAGGGTCATGGAATTACCAAAATTTACCCAATAATTAGTTTTAGGAAACTTGCATAGGATTATAGTGAGCCTTATTGACTTTTATGTGATTATAGTCTCCCTTGTTAACTATTTTATAGTTGAGATTAAACAATTTCCCTGTGGATTATGAGCCATTAACATAACTTAAGACTATGTGGTGTAAGAAAAATGATTTCAAGATTATAATTATATTTTATTTGATTAAACTATGCAAAGTGAGGTCCCTCTTGAATCTGGTTGGATGAAGTTCAACTTTGATAGCTCAGCCAAACCTAACCCACTTCGAGCGGGTGGGTGTGTGGTCAGTCGTGACCACAAGAGTAAATTATTATTGCCCTATGTTGTGAACTTGGGGATACAATCATATATTTTTTTTGAGGCGGTGTGGCTTTTCATGACATCTTGATTGCCATGCAAGTGGGGCTTTTAGGGGCCTCATGTCTTTGAATCATAATCTTATGATTACCCCTCAAAAATTAGAGAGTTGATCACATGTTTCGAGGTGGTAATAAAGTGGACGATGCACTTGCTAACATTAGCGCCTCCACACCAAATTTAGTAACATGGGATAATACTCTCACATCCTAGAGCAAGTGTAATCCACCATGATGTCAAGGTACTATCAAATTAAGATTGATATGGATCCATCATCAGACCATTTAATTTTTTACACGATTTTCAATTATGGAAATTTAATCCCCTTATGTCACCTTTAATTTACCACATTTATTTATGGCTCTAGTATTTGTCTCATCATTTTTATAGAATTTGTTTCATCACTCTAAAGTCTATGGGATTAGTGATTTGGTTGAAGAGGAACCTACTAGCTATGGGATTTGGAAAAAAGACAAGGAAGTTTAGCCCATCATCCAATGGGGAAAGCTAGCCTCATATGTGGAAGGAATGCATGGGCATGACCCCAATATTTTGGCGGAGTTTGCTACTTCATGGGTTGGCATTGTCATTGTGGGTGGGCATTCCTTCATGATGACTATTGAGCTTATTACAGAGTTGATGAGGCTTCTGCTTGAGGGGGTGTGTATTCCTTAGAAGTCCAAGGGCCACTACCAAAAATACATGGACCATTTTTGAAATAGGGGGAAAAGTTGAATAGGCTTCAAAATGGCTTCAACCATGGTGATCTGTCCAATGTCTAGATTAAAGTTGCAGAGTTCCTCATGAGGTATGTAATGCTCAAGGTCTGGTTCCATAACTTTTGTGCTCATTTATTTATGATGCTCAATCATCTCTAGTACAATGATAAAAATGTTCACTTTTCTTTCTAAATTTTATGCTCTCTTGAAAAATTTGTTAATAATGTCTAGGGTAAAAGAAAAAAATTACCTATTCACCAAGGTCTTATATTTTTTCTATGCAAGTACCATGCCACTTTATTTCCTTCCCCTACCACTATGAAAAAAATGCATTGGTCATTCATGGCCCTATTGAACCCCCCACAGACCCTAGCCTCTTCGTTACCCTAGAAGAAACCCTTCCCACTTTTCGTTCTACACATGTCCATGGTAAAGCCCCTACTACTAAGTAAACCCTTCCTGACCCCATTAAAATTGATCCTTTGTCATTTCCTACTCCTATTTCTACCTCTAGTTCTAGTGAGTCAGACAAGTTGGATGATGAGTCATGGAATCCCACCCTGGCTAATTCTCCCACGCTCTCTCCTATTCATGCCAAGGTTTGAAGCTTACCCAAGACCCCCTAATGTTAACCCTAGACTCCATAACCCCCCACATTTTGCATCAATTTGGAGGGGTCTCAAGTTGATCCTAAGGTGGATTTTATCATTGGGGACTCGGATGAACCCTTAGCAAGAAAATTAATGAATTTTTTTGAGATGACTAATGTCTAGAATGACATTTTTATGTGGCTCCTAGGTCATTTGGTCACAACCAAAGAGAGGATTCAAAATCTAGCTAAATCGTTTGAGTAGTTGGATAATTGGGATAAGGAGTTGGAAGAGTTGAAATTTTTCATTGGCATGAAGGAGGAGAAAAAAGGATTTATAAATAGAGATTGATGCCCTTCATAAGAACCAAGAAAAGACCATGTAGTGCCTCAGGGTTATTATGTATTACAGTAAGGATACAACTAAGAACACTACCCTCACCATTCGTATATTTTAGCAAGAGATAAGGAAGAGACATGGAAAAAGGGTCATTGATGATGGTCATGATGATAGTCACACTTTGAGGAAAGGCAAGGTAGTGGAAACCTTGGTCACGGATGCCCCAAAGGATACTAAGGTTACTAAGAAAGGATCCCTATCATTGGAAGAGAAGATCCACATCTTGTTTTACGAGTAGAAGGATATCAGTGGTATCAACCTAATGGGGGACCTGTAGGTTTTTTTTGGCCTTGTGTTGGTCTCTAGTATTTGTGTTGTCTCTGCCTTTTACTAGCCAAACTGTTTAAGTTTTATTTTTTTGCTTGTTTTTTGGGCACTTAACTTCTTGTGAGCCCTTTTTCACCTTTATTATTGTTTTGTAATGGCTATTGGCCCTTGTAGTCTTAATCTAATCAAAACTATGCAAAGTGACCTATATAGGATTCAAAATACAATTTATAAGCACTCCACTCCCTTCTATGGATGGTTCCCAAACATAATTACTTTCCTATACCATAAATTAATTAAATTATGTATTGTTTCTCTAGTACTAATGATATATTGAATCATATTTTAATTATTTAAAAAAAAATCAATCTATAAACACATGATAAAATCACTTGAAAAATAAATTTGTTAAAACATTGAATTAGTAAAGCCATAGATATAACCTAACATATTAACCTAGAGTTCACTAAAATAACATTAATTTGTTCTCTATACTAAAATCCATGAGCTTCTAATTATTTATAATCATTGATACAAGTACATGAAAATAAAAAATCCTACATTTCTAGAAGAAAACAAATTGAAAATAGAAAAACTATATTTCTAGAGGAAAAAGAGTTGAAGAAGGTTGAATTAGATTTTAAAAAGTATGAATTTTTTTTTATTTGCAATGAGTGTTTAGTTGAGTTCTAAAAAAAACATTATAAATGAATCCTTAAAGTTTAAATAAAATTGGTTTGAGTATGACTTCTTTTAAACAAAACACAACTTTTAAGTTGAAAATATCATTAGCACATCAATATATATATATATATATATACATATATATATATATATATATATATATATATATATATATATATATATATATATGCTCTCTATATATATATATATATATATATATATATATATATATATATATATAATTTTAAATTATTAATATCATGAGGTATTCTACATTGACCAAAGCATATTAAAAAAAACTTTTAACTTTTATTTTATATTTGACACTCATTTACATGTTAAAATATTAATATTTAATATAAACATAATATCTCTAAAATAAGTAGTACATATATAAGTGATTTTCTAAAATTAAAATTACAAAAAAAAATGATAATTGAATTTTTAAAAATAGTAATATTACATGTTATATATAGAAACAAAACAAGTGTATAAAAAAAAAGTTCATATATTCATGTATGTAGTAAATTTTAAAATAGTTTCAAAGTAAAATAAAATAACTTTAACTAAATAAAATAGTTTCTATTTTTTTTAATAGATGTTTTTAGAGAGATCCTCTCCTAAAAATTAGTTTTGTGAAGAATAATAGAGTCGTACCATTATTTCATTAAAATAAAGGTGTTTGTATATATTTTTTAATCCTTGTACACATTCTTTTTATCAATCTCTCCTCGAGGTGCATGTTACCCTTGTAGGTACATGAATATAGGTTGGATAATTTTTTAAAAAACTATTCTATTTATTTTAAATTCTTTTTCTTTATGCATATACTTTTAATTTTTTGCATGATGCAAATCATTGAAGCATTTAGGCCTCTTCCACGTTGACCTAATTTTTTTATTTTATGTGTAATCCATTTGTACTTGTAGTTTCATAAGGCTTGGGGCATGACAACATTCAAATTCCTTCTCTTTATTTGGTGTGAATGATTATAATCACACATATATTCATACTAATTCTATGCCTATGGATCCTAGTGTTTGTGTGTTTCAAGTGGTGTTATTTATCTTTTCGTTACATCCCTACATCATGTGATGTCATACCATGAGCATAATGTCACATATTTCATGCTTGCAACATAATTGTAGGTGTATTATTTTTTTCTAGGCATCTCACTATCTCTCTTTTCTCTCTTCTACATTAAAATAACATGAATTATTCGTATTACATATTTATTTGAATGGTTCTATCAATTCTTATGATCTTCAAAGAATCTTACTCCAAAGAATATATTATCTTTATACTCACCATATTGTTGGTAGCATATGATCCACCTAGCATAATGCAACTTGCTAGCTTGTAGGCCCTTATATGTCTTACCTCCTTTTATTAGTTTTCATTGTCACTTTTTAATGTAGCCTATAGTGTTCATGATTAATCAAACCATTGTATTGAATCTAGCATAATATAACCTTTAAGCCATACTTTCTATTCCTTCTAGCAAGGCATTACTAAAAAATATCTCTTATGTGAATATATCTTAGTTACTCTTACTCTTTCTTTTCTCCTTTTCTAAACTTTTTTTTTTTGTTTTTGTATGTTTCTTATGTGTGATTGTTTGTACTATTTTTTCCTTTATATCTAATATGTTTTCTAGTTCGTATATAATTTGGCTAAAAATTTTGTTTTGAAGATTATTGCATAATGTTTGTGTCCTTGGTAGGATTTTTTTGGTAGGTGTTCATTTTAGGGATGTATTCATCTCATTTGAAGTCTCTACATATTTTACAATATCTTTGGGTATATTTCATGACTTTTTCAATTAATTTAGAATCCATATTTTGTGTCTAGATCATACATATGTTAATGTGGGAGAAAAACATACATCCAAAATTGCATACCCTTACAATTTCACACTATATCTTGTCATCACTTTGACATCTTGATATGAATTATCTTAAATATAAAATTTTGGAATTTATAGATCATATTTTCTATGGTACTATAAAAAAAATATCTCTTTTGTTGGAGGTTTCTTGGGAAAGAAGAAGCTTCACTTGATGACCTCTTTTCTAGTCCCTTTGTGTTATTCTTCATTTTTTATTTCAATTTTTAAATAGGTTTATTTTTAAATTTGGTCATGTAATTCTAGTTATTTCATATTTGAATTGTTATTTTTACTTTTTTGTGCATACAAGACTTTTCTTGGCTAATAATGTACAATTAGTTGTGTGTTTGGATTGGATGATGACAAGTCATATAGACATCCTCATATCGTGTTGGTGTCACAAATGAAAAATTCTATATTTCCATTCCATGTTTCTTGTTGTTTGTATTTTTCACTTATAATGTTATAATGTTAGAAATTTATTGTTATTTTTATGCTATCAAATATCCTCACTAGTTAATCTTCTTTGTGTCTTAGTCAATTTTTTTTTTTTTTAAAGTCAAAATTATACTCAAAACTATTGTTTTATTCTAGAATAATTTATGAAATTACTCTCAAAGGAATCTAGTATTATTTTCATTAGAGTGATATTTCATCCTTTACAAATACATACAATGGTCATCTAATTAAATCAATGGTTACTTATCAAACACACTTTTTAAGGTAACATATTGATTATTCCATTAAAATGATTAATTTTTTTTTTAGAATATTTTTATATAGCTAGCATGTAATGGTTAATGTACTAACTATCTATAGATAATGTGTTTTATGTTTTAAACTTGGGAGATTCTCTTAAGAAATCAATGATAAAGAAAATGTATTTGTAAGGTACTAATAAATATCCTTAATTTTATTTTTACCCTTCATAATTATATTTTGTATTCTCTCAATGTATACAATAGTATAATTAAAATACCTCGTTAAGTTTATCAAATATCTATTTACTTATCTTTTTATTATATTATTTTATCACCGTACTATTTCTAGCCTATCAACCAAGGAAACTAAGCACACCTACATTTGACTTAAAGCTCCTTTTTTTGTCATCTTATACATTCCTCAACACCAAAAGAAAAATAGGACTTATGAAAAGGAATTCATCTTACAATAAAATTTTATTTAAAATAGTTATACATCTAACAATAACTCTCCCTGATAAAAAATATCCCAATCAAACAATTATAATGGAATAGTTTTAGACATACTTGATTATTATTCAACATAGGGTCATGGAATACATATTAATCTAAATTATAATGGAATAGTTTTAGAGATACTTGATTATTATTCAAAATAGGGTCATGGAATTATCAAAAAAATTCCAATAACTAGTTTTAGGAAACTTGAATAGGATTGCATTGAACCTTATTGACTTTTGTGTGACCATTGTCTCCTTTGTTAACTACATTATAGTTGATATTAAGCAATTGGCCTATGGATTATGAACCACTAACATAATATAAGACTATATATTGTAAAAAGAAAAGATGACTTCAAGATTATAATCATATTTTCTTTAGCTAACCTTTCAAAGTGATCTATTTAGGATTCAAAATACTATTTAAAAGCACTCCATTTCCTTCTATGGATGCTTCTCAACCCCATTACTATCCTATACAAAAATTAATTAAATGAACTTGTCTCTAAGACTAACATACATACATACATACATATATACATACATACATACATACATACATACATACATACATGCATACATGCATGCATGCATGCATACATACATATATACATACATACATACATACATACATACATACATACATACATACATACATACATACATACATACATACATACATACATATATACATACATACATACATACATACATACATACATACATGCATACATGCATGCATGCATGCATACATACATATATACATACATACATACATACATACATACATACATACATACATACATACATACATACATACATACATACATACATACATATATATATATAAGAGGGGTAAATGCTTTTGATTTGAAATTGAAACTATGAACCGATAAGTTCACAAATGGGGGACCTCATCCCCAATGTAAATACACAATAATTACATCCGAATGGGGTTTGAACCATGATGGAAAGAAAAACACAACTTAATCATCACACCATGGCACTATTAGCAACTAAAATGATATATTGAATCATATTTTATTTATTTAAAAAATGCCTATCTATAAACACATGATAAAATCACTTGAGAAATAAATTTGCTAAAACTTTAAAATAGTAAATTCATAGATATAACTTAACACATTAATCTAAAGTTCATTTAAATATCATTGATTTTTTACTCTGTACTAAAGTTGAAGAGCTTGTAATAATTACAATAATCGATACAAGTACATGAAAATAGAAAAACTACATTTCTAGAAGGAAAAAAATTGAAGAAGGTTAATTAGATTTTAAAAATATATGATATGTAGTATTTGCAGTGAGTGTTTAGTGAAGTTCTCGAAAAAATATTATAAACTAAAATTTAAAGTTTCAAGAAAATTGTTTAAGTATGACTTGTTTTAAAATAAAACACAACTTTTAAGCTGAAAATATCATTAGTACATAAAAAAGTACACAATTTTTAAATTATTAATATCATGAGGTATTCTACATTGACATGAGCATATTAACAAAAAAAAAAAATGATTTCTATCTTATTATTGACACTCATTTACATGTTAAAATATAAATATTTAATATAAACATAATATCTTTAAAATAAATAGCACATATCTAAATGCCTTTCTAAAATTAAGAGTATCAATTGTTGAGTTTTTAAGAAAAGCAATGATACAAGTTACCTATAGAAACAAAACAAATGTATGAAAAAAAATCAGATATAATAAAATTTATATGTTCACATATATAATAAATAAAATATTTTTAAAATAAAATAAAATAACGATTAACTAAATAAAATAGTTTCACATTGATAGTAGAGTTTTCTCAAATGCATCTATTTAATGATCGACTCTGCTTAAGATTTATGCTGAGCGCTTTAAGGCTCCACTACTTAATATATAAAAGGAGAGAACATTGCATTTTATATTTTATATTAAACTTTTTAAATAAAAGAACTTAAAATATGAAGGTAGTAGATTTTCAACGTCGCCGTCCAAAGAGGCGGGGCATAAGACTGTCCAGAAAACTAAAATATTCGTATCTCCATCTTATTTGGAAGCACAGCACTCCAACTACAGTGGCAAATCCCACCCCATAACTCAATCCCAAAGACACTGCCCACCATCTCTTCATTTCATCATCTTCTTCCTCTTCCTCTGCCTCTCTCTTATGCAAATCTTCTTGGCTGCCTTTTGTATCAAAATCAGGACTATGGGTTATGTTTTCTAATGGAGGTCCATGAAGATCTGGATTTCCTGCAAAAGAAGAAGCATCAAAGGTTGAAAATTGCTTGCCTTGTGGTATCAAACCAGAAAGCATGTTGTCTGAAAGATTCAAAACCGCAAGGAACGTGAGGCCCAGAAGTTCTGAGGGAATCTTTCCAGACAATTTGTTTGCGCTGAGATCCAGGGACTCCAGATTAACCAAGGCTCCAAGAGATCTTGGAATGGAACCATTCAACTGGTTTCTTGAAAAGTTCAAAGCATTAAGATTCTTGAGAAGACCTACTTCTGGAGGAATATTGCCTGATAGCTTGTTGTAAGATAGGTCCATGAATCTAAATGCCTTGAATATCTTTTCATATCGACTTGCCCGCCCTTTAACCCAAACAGTAATTTGATCCGGGATCATGAAAGAATAGTCATGAAAGGTATCAGCATCTGTGACAGGCCGACCAAACTCTGATTCATAATTATATGATTGGTTGGCCATAGCATCCAGCATTTGTAAATTTTTAGGAATAGGTCCTGATAAACAATTGTGGGATAAATCTAAAATCTGTAGAAACTTCAGCTTAAGCAAGAAGGCAGGAACAGTGCCTTCAAATTTATTTGAAGCCAGGTTCAGGATTCGGAGACCTCTCAGCTCTCCTATGGAAACTGGTATTTTTCCTTGAATCTGGTTGCTTCCTACATCAAATACTTCTAGGTATGTACAATTTATAATGGATGAAGGAACGGCACCTTGTAAATTGTTGCCATTGAGATTAAGTGTACTAAGAGAGGTCAGTTCTCCCAGTTGCTCTGGTATCCCCCCCTGCAAATCATTGTGAGCCAAATTCAAAACCCCCAACTGCTTGCATCCCCACAAATTTGGAGGAATGGTGCCTCCCAGATTGTTCTTTGACAAGTCCAGATATCCAATTGACATGTACCAATATTCAATCTGACTTTTATCAACTGAGCAGAATGAAGATGGAATTTCACCAGTTAAATTATTGCTTGACAAAAGTAAATAAGCAGCATACATTGTAGCTGGAATCGAACCACTAAAATTGTTCTCTGACACATCAAATAAGAACATCCAGTTGTTAAAAGATGGAAGAGAGCCTTGTAACTTGTTTCTTTTCAAGTCCACAATGTTGAATTTCTTGGATATTACCAAGGGCAGAGAACCTTGTAGCTGGTTATTTGAAAGAATGACCACGTCAAGAGCGGGGAGATCCCACAGCCATGTCGGGAGAGTTCCTCCAATGTTATCAGACAGATCCAAGTCTTTTAGCAAGTATTGAGTAGACAAGAAAGCAGGAAAATCACCTTCAATATTACAAGATCTCAATCCCAGGTACTCGAGGTGGGAAAACCGTGGAATCCAACTTGAAGAAACGCTAACTGTAAGGCTATTGTTAGAAAGGCTCAATTCTTGAAGCTGAGTTAAGTTATCCATCAGCGAAAGAGAAAAGCTCCCCGTTAAGTTATTGGTAGAAAGTTTCAGTTTTTGTAATCTGCCAGGCTTTAGAAGGGTATCTGGTATATTTCCTGAGAGCTGATTATTTTCCAGATTAAGACTTCTCAATAGAGGAAGGCAACCAATAGAGGGCGGTATATTGCCTGACAATTTGTTTCTAGAAAGATCGATTACTGAAAGTGGTAAGACTTTGCCAAATGCAGATCCAAACGAAGGTATGTCCCCAGTCAAGTAATTATTTGCCAGAACCAGATTTTTAAGTTCAGTAAAGTTTACAAAGAAAAGAGGGATTATTCCATCTAAACTGTTAGACTGGAAGTTAAGGTTGGCTATTGAGGAAGATTGGTATCGAAGGAAAGAAAACTGGCTTCCTTTATACAGGTTATATGACATGTCAAGATTTCTCAGGTTTGAACGATGCAAAAAGTTTGAAGGGATGGAACCGTTGACATAACAATACGAGAGATCGAGGGAAACCAAAGACGAGACATTTTGAAACCAAACTGGAAATGGGAAATAAAAGTAATTCTGTGAAAGATGGAGATGGGATAAGCGAGTGAGGTTTGGAAAAGAAGGTATTGTACCTGAAAGTCCACAGTAAGCCAGATGAATCTGGGTAAGATTAGAGAGGCTGCTGAGGGCATTACCCCAGTGATCATTTGCCATCCACAGATCCACAACATTCATAGCTAGATACTCCAAGCTTCTCAGGTTTCGTATCCATCCTGCAAAATTCTTACTTTGGAGATCGAACTCATGTTCAGTATAATCTAGTGAGAGATCAAGGTGGCGCAAGGTTGTAATATTCCCCAACTCCTTAGGGACCTTGCCCCCAAATTCAGCACCTGCCAAGCTAAGGAAAGTAAGGCTCCGGAGTTTTGCCAAGTGATGAGGTATGGAAGTACCATTGAAATAATTGTATCCGAGATCCAGATGCTGAAGATTCTGCAGATTAAACAACGATGGAGGTATCGCCCCACTAAGTTTTTTGGAATCGTCCCAGTAGAATCTACCAAAGGGGTTTTTGAGATCAAGGCTGATCACATGGCCTGAATGGAAGTCGCAACGAACACCCTTCCATTGGCAACAATTGTAGCCCTGCCATGACGACAGGCGACCTGCGGGATCGATGAGGCCTCCCTTGAAATCTAACAAGTAATTTCTTTCATCAGGTGGGCATCCATTGATTAAGGGATAAGTCATCTGCATGAGCATCGCCAAGGCAAAAGTGAGAATCATCCAGAATGAAACGGAAGACATCATGATTGTTTACAAGCGTTGAGAATGATCAGGCAATCATACATAGTATTCAACTTCTCTTATTTATAATCTTCCTTGGAGACTTTTTCACGTTCTACTTTTATCACAAGTCATTTTTCTTTTAATGAGAGATTAAAAAAAAAAACTAAACTAAACTAAACGCATTAGCAAGTCAATGAGAGACAACTAACAATCTATTTATTGGTGTCTGAATATAATATTTTTCATGGTTAATAACGAGTAGTGATATAATCTCTAGCGATTTATGATTTCTTTTATCGGTTTTCTCTATTTAATAGTTTCATCATTGAAGATTATATTAATTTTCTTTAGTGCTAAGTCTTTAACAATGACACCAAACATGACGGTATTTATTTCATTGCGTTACGAAGAATCTAAAGTGTAGCAATATTTGTTCTCATAGGAATAATTTTAGAGAAAAAATTAGATAAATTAAACTTGAATTGTAGACATTAAAATATTATCTTAAAAAAAATCGTAATAACATTATAATTAATAAATAAATAAATTGGTTCATTAAAAACATATAAACCCATTCTCTTGGGAAAAATGTCCACAATCCATTAATATGATTTTCTCTCTAATCTTAGGAAGTCAATATACATGTCTAGTAATCTAAGGAGAGTCGGGAATTATCTAAAGAGACTTTTTCTAGCCTTTCAAAATTAGTAGACGTATGGAATACTCTAGTGAGACTTCACTAATTTCACAAAATCAATATAAATTTTGGGAAACAACCGTCACACATGCAAGAAAAGACTTAAATTATCATACCGTGTAGACATAAATTATTGTAGACTGAAGACTTTAAGTTTTTTTTTTTGTGGGTGTTGATGACTTAGACTTCAATTATCATAGACATAGACTTAAATTACTGAAACTTTTCCATGCATATTTGAAGAAAAGTTTCTCTTTTCAATATCATACGGTTATCCAACCTTTTCTACACTTCGAAACATAAAGTATAAAATATGACTCAAATCCTTCACTTTGAAACATATAGTATAAAATATGACTCAAATCTAAGGCATAGTACATAACAGATACATAAATAAGTAGTTGGATATATATTTAAACTAATTAATAAAATGGGCAACGCTGAAAAAATAGTCCTAGCACTTGTATCTAAACAAGATTCAAGGTTTACGTCGAAAGAAAATTATATGTATTTTAATATGTTAGAGAGTATGCATGAGTGCGTATGGATGCCATGTGCTATAAATTCTAGTTGTACATTGTTAGATTAAATAATTAATAATAAGTGTTAAATAATGGAATGAAATGAACTTAGACAAATCTAGATTTTTTCTTAAAGAAATTAATTATTATTTGATTTTAAAATATTTGCATAGAGATTTTAAAAATAAATCAATTCAAATAAAAAATAAAGTTTCCATCAAATTGACAAAAAATATAAAAAATGAAAAATAGAATGTTACTGGATCCAACTAGAAAATCAATATTTATTTGGATTTTATGTGATAAGTGAGATTTTGGAGGCTTTCACTTGCCAATTTTGGAGCCCTTTACCATTAAATGGCAGTTGGTTTACCATTAAATGGTAGCTAAAACTTTTTTTCTGATGACTCAATAGTGGTTTGCTAGTGTGAGACTTATTTAAGGCTGAAATCTCACACTATATGTAGTCTACTAGCTAATTAATTTATGTTAAAAAGTGAGATTAGTATGCTATGAGAAAGGAAACTTTTTTATGGTAACAAATTTTGGTATTGTTCATTTTGATAATTCAAAGTAAATATTTCATTTTTCTCAGAGTTTTCTTATGATTTTTTTAATGAATTGTTTTATGTTAAATTTGTTGGGCCTCAAATTTGAAGGGTTTTTCTTATGTGAGTCTATTTTTATTTCCATGTGTTGCTTTGGTATTTTGAACCCATTTGTTAACCAATTTCACAAAATCTACATGGTTTTTTCGTGCCTAGGTGTGCTCCAAATGCCAGTGCTTTCCCTTCCTTGAATTGAGTTAATTCACCAAAATCCAAGTTTAAAAAATTTCCTAAATGAAGGAAGTTATTGGAGCTTTTGGGTGATGATGGAAACTAATCAAAGGTTCCACATGAACCAATATCCATTGCTTCTAAGTTCCCTTGGAACACTTGGCAATGAAGAAGAAACAAGAAAATAATTAGAGCTTACATATCAACTAGAAACCAATGGTTCTTGATTCCCATGGACCCCTTGGCACACAAAGGACACAAATAAAAAGGAAATGATAAGAGGTTCAATATGTTTTAGGAACCAAAAGAACCTCTAATAAGTTCCTAGCTCTTTTTAAAACCTTGAAAGCTAGCAATGAAAGGTAGAGATAAAGTGAAGCATGCCAAGGAAGGAAAGTAGAGACTAAGGAAGCTCAAGGAAAGATAAAGATGCACACAAATTTTCTACTCACTCCACCAACTCACATTTATGGCTCATAACTACCAAAAGTGATTGTGGAAATCTTCTTTCAATCTAAAACACTCATTTTAGCTGCAATTTGTTAGAGAAGTTTATTGCCCAATATATATTCTCCATTTTGGAACCATTCACCAATTTTAGACTATTAAATTAAAAAATTAATAAATAATGTAAGATTAGGAGTTGGGTATGTACAGGATCATGATGGGCCAAAAAGTGGCAATATGATGGGTATTTTTAGGGTGTGCAGCTGACGAAGTTTTTCTTACCCAAAATTGATGAAATGAAAAGGGTTTTTAAAGGAGATTATTAGCTTTCCAACAATATAAATTATGCTTTACTTTGAATTTAATGAATAATTTTTATTCATTTTCTACTTGAATTACAACTAAAGTGTTGATTGATAGGTTGATTGAAAAACATCTATAGCTTTCAAAGGATATCACATTTTTTGAATACAAAATATGCATCACATTCTATGCTTCGCATAATATAGGATTAAAAAAGGAAAAATTGAATTTCATGAAGTTTTGACCAATTTAAGATGGTTAGACATATGAGTTTTTATATTTTTTAAAAGTTGTAATAAAAAAATCATAATTAATTATTTACTTGGAAAAAAATTACCAAAAAAAGCCATCACATCTAGACATGAGTCCTGTACTTATTTCTAAAATATTATCATTTTATTGTTGTTAGGGTGGTTAGACAAACACCTAATTCTTATTTTTTCCTTGAAATTTAAGTACTACTGCATTGAAATTTCAAATTTTCACCAAATAATTTAAAAAATAAAAATAAACCTAGTAGTTTAGAAACTGCATTTAATTTTCTACAGATTTTATTCTTACATATTTTTGAAATAATATAGATAACTTATTCAAATGTTTATGTCAAGTTTCCCAACTTTGATTTTTCTGAATTTTTTACCACTTAAGCACCTATTTTTTCCATGATGATCCTGCACATACCCAGTAGTTTTGTGCATCCATAATAGTGTATCATAACTATGAATTTATCATTAAGAGATTTGTTAAATGAATCTATATCACATGGGTTAAATAAATCCAAGATCTAGGTGTTGAATATTCTTCTAAGTTAAGGAAAGTAAAGCTGATGACATGGCCTAGAAATGGAAGTCACAACAAACACCCTTCCTTTGGAAAAAATTATACCACTACCATGACAATAAGATACCCATTGGATCAATGGGGACTCATTTAAAATCTAAAAATTAATTTATTTTATCAAATAGGTGGCCATTTATGAAGAGATAACTCATTCTTATGAGCATTGCCAAGGAAAAAGTAAGATTCATCTAGAATGAAATAGAAAACATGATGATTTTTTGCAAGAATTGAGAATGATCAGGCAATCATACAAATTATTCAAGTTCTCTTATTTATAATCTTCCTTTAATAATTTTTCATTTTCTACTTTTATTATAAGTAGTCCTCCTTGAATGAGTGATAGAAAATAAATGAAAGTCATTAACAAGTCAATAAGAGACAACTAACAATTTATTTATTGTTGTATGAATAGAATACTCCTAATGTTCATTTAGCTATCTAGTTTCATTATTGTAGTTAATAATGAGTAGTGATACATCTAACCTCTAGTGATCTATAATTTCTTTTAATGTTTTTCTCTATTTAATAGTTTCATCATTACAAATACTATACTAACTTTTTAGTGCTATGTCTTTAACATTGGCATCAAACATAAAGGTATTTCTTTAATTTTAAATTTATGAGAGATGTTAAGTAGCCCTCAAATTCTTGTAATTAGCAACTGGAACTCATACAAATATAGAAACACAATTTTGTATATCCAGAATGGGTGTATTTCAATAGATTGGCCTGTAACATCAATTTCTATACCATTTGCAGATGAACAATAGAATACATCAAAGAAATATTATAATGTGGTGCATGAAAATGCTAGAGACAATGTTGTGAAGGATTAGTGGGAATAATTATAGTAATAAAGTAAATTCAAAATTAATCTATTAAATAAATAGTAGACATGAAAGGGGAAAAGGACAAATAAAATGGGACGTGAGTGAAATATGTTAAGGAATTTTTAGATTGATTGGGTATTAAAGTATCTATTCATTGAATTGTTAGAGAATGAAAATTGTGATGAATATCTAAGAGAACATATTTGTAAGATTTAAAATTGAACATATGGTAGGAATTAAAAAAAAGCTAGAATTTGACATTATAAAAAATCATTTTAGTAAATTTAATGAATAATAAATCATAAATAGAGAAGAAAAATTACTGACAGATGGAAAAGAAAGTCAAATTTTCTCTATATTAAGTATACATTAGAATATGATAGAGTGTATTAAAAAGCATGAAAATCTTGCTACATGTGAAGGTACACTTCTAGCTTAGTTTATCTAATTTTTGTTTCCTACTTATGTCCTTTTTCACTCCTTGTTACTTTAGTTTACTTGAATTTTTTTAGGGAATATAATTTTTATGTCTCAAATAATAATATTAAGGCACATGTCATAATATTATGATTTGGGCTCTAGATCTTTTATTCCCCTATTGTGGTTTTTTATTCTACTGCCTCCATCAATGGATTATGCTTATGTAAGGATGTTCCATTAGTTTAGCCTACTTTGTATTGGTGCTAACTTGGAAGGATAATTTTTTTCTCAAGTTTCATCTAAAAATATGATGATTGGTGATGGGATTAATTAATGGCTAGTTTTCCTTTATTGTTTTATATTTTTATCATTTCTTATTTCAGGTTTCATAGACATTCCTAAAACTTCATACATATTTTATATACCTTTCATCCACTTTAAAGAAGACCTAAGTATGTGGAAATACAAATATGATTTGTTGACATTTGTATGTGTGAATGCATGAATGTTCATGAGATTTAGTATGATTCTATGCTTAAATTATGATTATTAATGTTGTGTATGCCTTAGGGATGAAACTGACATCTTGCAACTAGAAGGACTATAACCTGCAACAACTAGATTTCCAACCCATAACATAAAAACTAAAGATGGTTGCAGGGGAGAGGTCAAAACATTTGAAGTACAATATTTCTAAAAGAGAATGAAGGTGATCGTTTAATAATCAATTGTGAGTCACTACAAAATATTGTTATCCACCAAATAAGACTACTAGAAGGAGAAGAAACCTATTTTGAGTATGACCAATCCATGATGTGGCAATCTCTAGGAACATGTCTCATGGTGGTTAACTATTAGGCATAGAGTTCTAATTAAGTTTTTGATTAGAGGTAAAAAATGGGTTTTCAAGGGGTGTGGAACCCTTTACAAAAAAGAGCAACTGAAACTAAATAAAACTACATAAAATATATATTAACCCATATGCAGTGCACCAACACCAAAACATCAGCCAAAAAGGAGGAACAAAAACAACAACATTGCATATTCTTTAGGATATCAACAACCTCCACATTGCATGCCACAACCTTTTGACTATCATCCAATACATTCCACAATTCTTTAACAAGAGCCCCAATCTGAGCCTTAGTCTTGTTTCATGTTCTAGCCCCAGGTCCACCCACATTCACCTCACTAATCAAAACATTATTCTTATCACCACCCTTAGATCAACAAACACCTCTTCCTCTAGTAGCTTACCACCAACACCAATTTCTTTAGAATGGATAATCTGCTTACATTTCTTGGCACTATCAAAAGGAAAGGTAATACCAAAAGAATCAAAATTAACCATAAATTTTGTCCCCTCCCCACCCTTGTCCATGTTAGCACAAATCCTCTCCAATTGGTCCTTTAGGGTGAGAGTTCTCTACCTTCAAGATTTTTTTGCATCTCAAGTGTTTCATCTGCCAGAATTTTCAAAGAGAACTAAATAGTTCATCAATCTAGTTTTGAACTGAAGATTCATCAGCTTTACTAATTGCACCTTGAAATTTAGCATTGGTCATGTTAAGTTCATGGAACACCCATTTAAACAATCTAAATAAAATAATGGAACCCTCTCTAGTAGTTCCCAGAACATAAAAAATTTCTTCCCCATCAAAGTTGAGAACACCCTTACCCATAACATCATCCTCCTAAGAGGAGCTTACCTTTTCTTGAATAGTAGAGACTATTAGAATCCAAGATCAGACATGAAAACCAAAAACACCTTCCACAAGAGAAAAAAAGAGATACAATAGAGCAATTTGCATGAAATGTGCAAATTGATATATTCAAAGATTCATAATTACATGAGATGATTTGCTTTATAAAAGAAAAGTATGCATAACCCTAAAGGAAACGCTAAAAGGAAAAACCTTAGTGTGCACAAATAATTAATAAATAAATAATTATTAATGTTCCTAAGTAAACTTATTCAACAGCATGAATGGGTCTCGACAACAAGGCCTGATCAGGTACCCATGTACAAATGCAATAATGAGATAGGGAAGGAAAACCTAGTGGGTCAAAACCCCCCTACAATGAGATGACTTTTGCAAAGAAGCACTAGAAGAACTCTGTGGAGTAACACTGGAACCACAATCTTGCAAGCAAGGAAAGATACTTTTGTCTACAAGAAACCAAATGTGATTCAATGAAGGACTCAGGTGAAATCATAATAATGCAACAATAGACCCAATGCCATGGAACACTGGAACACTCACAAACTGGAACAACCCTAGAATCTATGAAACAACAGTAGATAAAATGATGCCTCCATAAGAGGGAATGATATAATGAAAGAATCTGGAAGCGAAGAGTATCTCAATTTCAATGCCAAACTCTAACTAAAATTGATCCATAGGAGCAAGTACCATGAAGACTCTGGAACATTAACCATAAATTTAATAGCCCTCAAACTGAGATGTTACCCAATGTAGATCAATAACCATAGGCTCTCAATTTGAAGTGTGAACCAATGTGAATTTGATATGTATCAAGCTATAAGCAAGATGTGGCCAAAAGAAACTACAAAAAATAGATACAACCCATGCGAGTTGTCATCAAAATCAAGATGGAGATCAAACTACAACTACAATCTAATTAGATTATTATGCAAGAAACCCCCCTAAAGGAACTTTATCTTAGTTCATTAATTACAATAACCCAATGATTGTAAAAGGAGAGAATGCTAAACATGCATAAACAGAAAATAAAATGATGTGATACTAAAATGAAGTGCAAATATTCAAGTTTCACCTTTCCAACTACCAAAAAATTCAAGTAATCTCAAAAAACCCCATTAGGAAAAATCTGGAATAATAATCAACCTAGGATAGATACAAAAAAATAGAACTCCTCAAGGGTAAGTGCACTGAAATGGTCGCACTTTTGTGGCCAAACTAACAAATAACGCGTTCGCGTTATAACAGGTTCGTGTTATTTTTTTCTTTGTAAATTTGCTTTGGTTTTGCCTTGGAATACCATCCCAAAGGCTTGGAGGGCATTCCCAAAGACCAGAGACGTGTTTTTTCCAAATTCAACAAATTTTCACATAATCGGGTTCGTGCTCACCATCAAGATTGCATCTAGTTCAATATCAAGAAAATCGAACACATGGGTAATGTTAGGTTCTTTATTAGCTTTCCAACGATGTAATTTTTTTCACTTTCTAACAATGTTAAGCCTTTCATCCATAATTTCTTTTGTTTATGTCCGTTTTTTTCTTCAAAAGCAGTGTTTGGTATTTTTTTTGCTATAAATTAACCGTTCATCAAATTTGAAATAAATTACATTTTTAGAAACTAGACTCCATCTACAATTTAAAATTTAAAAAAATATATTAGTTTCAAAAAAATTTAGGGGGCACGCCAAAATTATGCTTTTTAGGAAGTGCCCACTTAGAAAATTAATAAAAAATCAAATATTCATTAAAAAATTATCGAAAATGTCCAGTCCTTACTACATACTGTTATCTAACTTCTGACTGGAGCGATTTTAAAAATACTACAAAAAAGTCCACCATGCTCGGGTCACACAAGAGTTGCTATGTTATGTTTTTCTGACAGAAACAACAACAATTTGTGTGTGTCCCTCTTTTGAACCCCTTAATCTCAACCATTTTCAAAATAAATTAGTAGTTTAGAAAGTAGACTCGGAGCACTACGGTCCTTGTTTTGGTTCCATCTAAAATTTTTGAGTGTAGCTATCCTCAATTTCACGTCCAAGGTCAGTATTTCCTTATTTCAGAAAAAAAGTGGCCACTTAAGCCCCTTTTTTGGGAACCATCTTGGTGCACTTACCCTCAATACCTTTCCAACACCGCAAAGAGGGTGAAAATTAGAGATTGTGGCAAAAAGTTATGAGCTCGGAAGCCATAAATGAACATCTGACTTCAAACAAAAATAAATGTAGCTAACAGAAAAATAATGAAAAATAAAATACACCACAGGACAGTGCTTAGAATCATCTTTCCAATGATATCTTGTTTTCTTGATTTTGACATCGTGGAAAAAAGTTATGGCCATTTTCATGAAAACTACTTTAGGAAGGCCAATCTGGCCTACAGGGTGCCCAGGGGGCTAAAAAAAGTTTGGCCCTTGGTCCTATGCATGACCAGGGGTTGGTTATCTAGGGCTGTGGTGGAGCCCTTGGTCCTCCATAGGACCACTACTGGTGCTACAAGGCTGACCGAGGGTTGGGCGCATAGTGTTTGATCTACCAGATGACTAGTGGTCGGTGTTGGAGAAGCCCGGAAGGGCTAGTGGAGGTCCCTTGGTCCTCCATGTGACCAAGACAGAGCGTAAAGGAGCTTGCCTACACTGTAGGTGCCAACACAGATCCCAGAAAAGTGCCATTTTTTTGAATTTTTCTCAATTTCTAAGCCTCATAAAACGTGCTCTAGGGTTGTACAACCTTGGGGCAAAAAATTTTTCCTCCCTAGTTGAAAATGTCCAAAATGGACAAATTTTATATGAAAATAGGGGTTTTTGGGCACTATGAACTCAATGGAAAAGTCCATTCTAGCTAGAAATGCCCAAAAAATTAGGCAACCCTCAAATCTTACAAAAAAACCACCTAACTTGAAAACCTCATAGATTCCTTCAACAATGAGCAAAATTAGTGAAATAAAAGCCAATCCTAACAAATTTCCAGTGCTCTAAATCCAATGGAAAGGCCCGATCTAATCCAAGATTTTTGATACACATACTCAAGGAATGAAACCCTTTAGGAATCCTAAATGATCTCTACAATGAAATTCTCCAAAATACTGAGAAGGGGCTGCAAAATCAATGCTCTAATACCATGTTAAAATCCAAGATCAAACATGCAAACTATAAATAGCTTCCACGCGAGAAAAACAAGATACAACAGAGCAATTTGCATGAAATGTGCAAATTGATATACTCGAAGATTCATAATTACATGAGATGATTTGCTTTATAAAAGCAAAGTATGCATAACCCTAAAGGAAACCCTAAAAGGAAAAACCCTTGTGTGCACAAATAATTAATAAATAAATAAATATTAATGTGCCTAAGTAAACTTATGCAAGTGTAATTAACTGACAGAGACATCCTCACCCTTCCCAACAAAAACTAGAGTATTTATTTTTTGAATGGATTCCATAATCTCCTCAGCCACAACCTTTCTTTTCTTCTTCTAATTCAAGTCCACAACATCCTTTCCAACCTCAACCACATCCTTTCTTTTTTTTTGCATATTCAGGCCCTCAACCAAGGAATCCACAACACCCTGTCCACCCACTAGCTTGAGGAGAGAATTCATCTCTAGCAATTGGCTCATAGACCTTACAACTAGTTTCTTGTTACTTCCCACCTCCAGCTCCTTTTTATGCTTTGTGCCCAAAATAGGGGAAATGAAGATGCCTAACTAAGCAATTCATTCTTCTCCTTCATGCATCTACTCAGCATTTCAATAGCTAGCTCCTCACTACAGGTTTCATAACCCCTATTAGGGTTTGGTACCCCTTTCTTAGACTTACCCAATGCTTGAGGGGTTGTGGAACCACCTCCATGGAAGCAAGAGAATCTGTGACATAGTCCACATCCTCCTTAGATTTTGACTCCTTTTCCAAGACAAGATTCTTCTTCTTCTTCCCTTTTTTGCTAACTAGCTCCTCTTCATACACCGTATCGTATTCCTCCACCGGCTTCAACTGCTCACCCTTAGGGGTAGTAATCAACTTAGCCACCTCAAATTATTTAGAATAATCAACTATTAAAATAATGAGCCCCACATGCAAAACCAATTTTTTTGTGTTTTTTTATGGTCCTTAAGGGTAGAATCTAGTGATGCCAAGAGATAATAGGGAAAATAAATTCTCTTTTTATGGTGGAAGTGATTGAGCATAAAAAAATGGTAGGAATTTACCGCAAAGAAGCATCCTTCAAGGGTAGTGTATCACATGAGTTCCTCATCTACATCCCCCTCCAATGCCTTGAGTGAGCTCCTCTGGTAACCACCACTCTTCACCATCTTTAGGTCTTAAGCTTCATCCTCTTTGAAAAAAAATTGCGCGACTTCCTATGATTCCTTCTTATCTCTGAAGGCTTTCTTACCATTTCTAGACAACCCAGTGATATTGGTTATGAAATCTTCATTCACATCAAACTCCATTCCACCCAACTTCAAAACTCTATTGTTCCATGCTTTTGCAAACAATGCAATCGTTTGCATTTTTTACCATGCAACCTTTCCAGGTACAGAGTCAACCCACCTTTCTCTAAAATCCTCCACACCTCCAACTTCTTCTTGATAACATCACAAGAGAAAGGCTCTATACGATTCCTATCACCTCCCATAGCTACAAAATTTGCAAAGTTGAGAAGATTGAGAACTCTGAATGCAATGAGGAGAAACCTTGAGAAGGTGATACAAATAATGCCCACAATTTTTGTGAGGCAGGAGAAAATAATGAGCCTAGATTTTTGTTCCATATGGCTATGAATCATGGTACAATCAACTCAATCCATATCTAGCTTGCTATCATTCAACATAATAACCTACCACGTGATGAAAGTCATGCACGCCCCAAGCCTTAATAAATCATCAATCAATTTAATCTTGTAAATCATGATTAATACTTGCAATAACTTCCATAGGTAGGGGGTCATTTATACCCCATTCTCTAACACCTCTAACTCCTAGATTAGTGAAAACATCAGCTAATTTGTTTCCTTCTCTCAAAATATGAGAAATGTAATCCTCATCAAATGATTTAAGAATATCAATAGAATCCCTAATCAAAGATTCAATAGTTCATGAAGGGGCAGCACAATTCTTTAGATTATTGATGATATTGAGAGAATCTCCCTCAAGCCATACTTTCTTGTAACCTGTTATTTGTGCCAACTTTAGACCATGATAGGGAGAGTTCTAATTAAGTTTCTCTTCTTTTGATTTATAATTATTTCTTTCTATTTTAAAGACTAATTCCTCTCCCTGTCTTTGATGGAGAGTGGATGAATACATTATGAATTCATTTTCTATCTCAGAGGAACAAGAATCCCCACAAACCCAATATAGTGGGATCTGATGTCGAGGAGTAAATATAGTTAATAGTTGCGAGTAGTTGTTGATCATTGTTAGTTGTTATTTTGTTACCAAGATTGCAATAGTAAATATGTATTTTTGAGTAAGAAATATTTAGCAAATTCTTGTAAGATTGCATGTAAGATTTCAAATTTTTTATGCAATAAAGGATTTGTTCAATAACATGATCTGCTAATTAAGTAGTGAGTGTTTGAAATATTATGTGGAAGTAGTGACTCAACTAAGGACCACTTGAGGTATTTCTAATCCACTCTATTTTGTATTATTAGATTAATTAAGCATTATTGAAATTAGTTAAGATAGTTTCCAGTTACATTCATATGGAATTCATGAATGTGATTCTATAGTTTGGATAGAATTTTGTAGCTTCATGTTTATTCATTGTCTAGAGAAATTAGTTATAGTTTAGTTTTAGTAGTTAATGTTACAGTCTTAAGTGATAGATACCCATAGTATAAGGTAGCAACTTATATTTATTTCCCTTCTTTCATAAATTAGCATTTCATTTCATTTGTTAGCTTTTACAGTTTTATGTACATGTGTAATCACCCATACTTCATTTATATAGGATGTGTTTAGAATCCATGAATGTATATATCGTGGCAACACTGTCTAAATTTTACAAGTCCCGGGATGATAATTAAATGTAGCCCCTTATGAAAAATTAATTGTTCATTTAGGAATCCACCATCTGAATTGTGTGTCTACTTGTAGCACCAAGTTAATCAAACATTAGAGAAGCCCTAATTTTTATAATTTTTATTGGGGATGGTGCTAAGTTTAGGATTCTCTTGTATATTTTCAATTCCTTTCAAGATTTCATAGTTTAGTAGTTCTAATTTCAACATTAGGGTAATTATGTTTTATCCACCAATAACAACATGAGTTACTAACAATGTGCAAGAGCCACTGATCTAACAAGTCACAACCATTGCATGCAAAAGCAATGAGATTCTTTAAGAATATTTCTTCCCTCAGCAAACGAAACATTAGAGGATGCTAGTGAACAAAGTGAATAGAGCAAGGGTATCCTTGAAGAATAATCATCCCTAATGCTAGTACCTACACCAAACATAGAGGAGACTTCTCACATATATATAAGAATCATGGATGATGCAATAGTAGAATACCCACTAGAGCATGTATTTGAGTTCCCTATAGCTAATTAGGAGAGGGTAGTTCTTCTAAAGAGGATACCTCCTTCAACACTCTATCTTCTATAGATTGGTCACAAAGTACCTAGACATCTTTCTTTTTGAGTTTGATGTCCTATGCCAAAGTTATGACTATACCAAAGGTGCCCATAGACTCAAATTTCTTCTAGGAACATTGAAAGATGTTGTTCTAAGATGGTACATGGGGTTGGGAAGAGATGGTTTTAGGATAGGTGACATCATAATTACTATCCTATGTTAGTTTATGTATCTCCACGTTATTTGGAAAGTGTTCTTAAGGACATTTGAGGGACAACATATTTATTATTTATTTTCCTATGAAAAATTATAATTGCATTCAAAGAGGTGGACCCTTTTGTAAGCAATCTAAGGTAGTGGAACAACTTCCTACACTAATCATGAGAGGAGAATAATGTAAAAAATTTATAGATCTTTAATAGTTACAAAAACTTGAATATAAATAAACACAAAAATCATGTGTACTGCAACATAGTGATTTATGTGGGGAAATCCCTTTGAGGAGAAGAACCCTACACTCCAAAAGTCACTCTAAATATTATTCAGAAATAACAAAGATTACAATATACTTGCAGAGCAAGCTTCTCAAAAGAGTATCACCAACTATAGATCCAAAGGCAACATGATTAATATTAGAATCTCAAAATACATCACAATTGTAATACAATGCCCTCATAAAATAGGGTTTCCTTCTAGGGTAAGTTAAACTAGCAAAATATCAACCCATAGATCTAAGACCTAATGATGAATGGTCTCTAATGAACCCTAAAACTAGAATTATTAATGATAGTTAAAGAATATTGTATGGATGTAATCAACCTCATTGTGGTAGGAGACATATCACATTTACCATTTAATTATATTTTCAAAGTATGTAAAAACTATTCTAGTTCCTTCACCAAGAAGACGAAGGGAGACAAGACCTCTAGAATCAACAAATAATCCATTGTAGTTTCAAGGGTGGATTTGAGAAATCTTCTATCAAACATGAAGGAGGATATCATTGGCCACTTGGATACACAACTAGATACCCTCTATATCAAGAAGAATCAAGAATAAGTAGAAGCAACCTTCACAAAATACTACCCACATTTTCAACAAAAGAAGATCAATTGTAAGTGCAAGAAGTTGGAAAATATTTCTGAAGATAAGCAAGGGAAGCCAAAATTTCATGCCCTAGAAGATGAATATGGTCATTTTTTTTTGCATAAATCAATATAAACCATGGCAGCTAAGACATGGTATGCCCCAAGATCCCTTGACCTATAACATGTCATTTCTAGGAAATAATGCAATTTTCCCTAGTTAGAACCCTCAATCTTGGACCAATGTGAAAAACTCACAATGGCCAATGATGCCTCAATCCAACTAGAATAAACAAAAAAAAAATCATGTGGCCACCATAGATAGAACTACCAAGTACCTAATTATAATTCTTAGCGACCATCCCAAAAAAATCAATGACAACCATAGTGGCAAAGAGGTTAGTAATGACAAAATCAAAATATTAATTATTAGCAATCATAGTAGCTATTATAGCTACATCAATAAGACATAATTCCAAACCCAACAATAGCTACACCAATACCACCAAGAGCACTTCAATTGCTAGAACAAGCTACACCTAACTAATGTAGGAGCATCGACACCAATTTTGGTTTCCAAAGATGAATTAAAAAGGAAACACATGGAAGACAGATATAGAGAGATGAAAATATAATGAAACATTGTACATGTTGAAGTGACCATGCAATTGAAGGAAAAATACAATTAAAAATTCAGTTATAGAAATAGATTGCAACATGTGGGTGTAAAAGAATAGACATAGATAAGATAAAAGAAGAGGCATGAGACTTGCAAGTGTGCAACACAATAAAGAGAGGAAGAAAATAAAGGGATACACCCTTGATAATAACCTTTTAGAATTGTGAACAAATGAATGAAGATGGGGTGCAAAAGGTGAGATAAGAGGAGATATGCCATGCTTCATAATGAGGAGAGAGCTTTGTTGCAAATAAGAAAAGATAAAGTGGGATTGAGAGAGATGTAGCTATGTGGGTATGGAGAATTAAGGAAACACAAAAAATAAAGAATTCATCAGTGGGTGTATAACATTGTATGTGATAAAGGTTTGAAACATGGAGAAAGAGGAAACTAGGAGGGAAATCACGCCGTAGTGTGGAAGATAATAGGGTAGAACAAGACCATGAAAGGGAGTGGCATATGATGTAAATCCAATTCAAGGCCCATAAAAGTGACTATCAATATGAACAAAGCATTTAAAATAGGCATAGGTATGATAGACAAGAATGTGCCAAGATAGGAATGTGGAGGAAGCCGTGAATAGGAGTAAATAGGAAGGTCATGCCAAGGAAGGCAATTTGTATTTATTCTTAAATTTTAATGAATGGTAATTATGGAGTCTATGAACAAGTCATTTGTTTAAATAATTTGCAAGGTAATACTTGTTTATTTGAAATTGAATATCTGAGTAGATATTTCCTTAAGCATAGTCAAGTTTGGATGTAACTTGATTTTGGGGTAGAATCTTTGTCTATAGTATTTGTTTATTTTTCTGTAATATTTGTGTCTTGTTGTGGGATACAATGAGAGCTAGAATTTAATACAAAGAAAATATTTTATTATTTTTTGCAATATTGGATGTGATGATTTAAAATTGAATTGATTGTTTTTACAAATGAAATTGATAATGCAAATAGATTCTGAGCAATCAATGAGGTTGGAGTGAGTTTGCATTTGTGTCATTTTGGTATTAGAGCCTAAAAGGTCAAGAAGGAGAAGCTAGATATTCTCATAGAATTTTCAAAAAGTATGTGTGTTAAAGTTTTGATAGGTTAACAAGAAGAACCTAGGTACCGAGACTAGGAAAGAGGAAAAAGGAGAGAAGCCCTAAGTCAGGTATCAAGAAGCCAAGAAGAAAGATAAAATGACGTAACAATATGCCATAAAAAATAGCCTTAGGAAAAAAGAAAAAAATGAAAATGAATGTGAAGAAGAAAGATTCAAAGTTGGATAGATAAATGATAGAGTTGAGAAGGGATCTAGAGAGGTGTAAGCTCACCATGAAGTAGTGGTTAGAGGAAAGAAGCCAAAAAATATGGTTGGTAATTGAAAAAGAAGTCAAAGTGGCTTGCAAAAGCCTCTTGTTAAGAAAAAAAGTTAAAGGAGGGCTGCCTTGAAAGTAGCAAATGAGAGTATTAGAGAAACCCATAGAGGTTTGGATAGCAAAGAGTTGCTAAGTGAGCAACATTACCCAATAGAGGTTAAGGAAGTTCTCATTTTGGAGAACACGAGGAAAAATAAGGAAGAATGGAGAGAGGAAGAACTGAAAAAAGAATCACTTGAAGAAGAGTGAGGTGAATGTCCATAAAAGAGGCACTCATAGAGACATGTCTGTCTCTTTTTTTGTTATCTAATGTTGTGTTTGAGTATGTGCGTGCAAGTATGAGGAAATTTATAAGGAGGGTCAAGAACAAGACCTTGAATTTGACAAGTGAAGAGGAAAATAGACTACCCATAGAATTTCATGATGCCTTAGAAAGTGTTGTAGAAGAAGGAAAGAAAGCCTACAAAATGAAAGAGTTGGCAAAAAATGAAGTCAATTATGAAAGTAAATCCATACAATAGACCATTGAATAGGTAAATGTGAGTAGAAATGTTGGTTTTGGTCATGTATGTTAAAATAAGAAAGTAGATATGTAAGTTAATAGGGAGAAGAGAAAATTCAAATTCTCAAATCTTGCCAAGAATCATCGATACAAGGTGCCAACTTGGATTAATAAACTAGTTGTTGTGGAATAGTATATAAAGTGTAAACAAGAGGTTGCTTACGATGGAGTTTCTAGCAGCAAACAATTACAAAGTATGAAAGACATGACAACGTTCAAGGAAAACTAAGATCTTAGGAAAAGTTGTCAAGCAAGGAAGAAGAAAGGAGGTGTTTTAATGAATAAATAAGTCCATGGATTAGGGAGACTAAGTGAAAAATTAAATAAACATCCACCCAAAGTTATAAGAAACAAAGTCTGGGTGGTTAAGTGTGTAATAGCAGAGAATGAAGGTGGTGTTGTGGGACATGGTGATGAGGAAAAAATTAAAAAGAGTATAAGATGTGAAGAAAAGGTCAAGTCCAATGAACAAAAGATCATGATTAAGTCAACAAAGAAAGAAAATATAGCATTGCAACAAAGTATTCTAAGAAAATAAGGTGTAAATTATGTAGATAAATCCAAGAAAGAGAAGAAGCATTGCCACACCATGAAGATGACATGGAAGTAGATCCTCAAGAAAATAAAATGGATAAGAATATTGACACACTTTCAAAAGTAGCTTGGAAGAAGCTCAAGGAGAACACATGCAAGGTGAAAAGTAAGCAAGTTGGTTTAGATGATTTAAATTTATGACACTTTTGAATCTTTGAAATAAATTGTTGAAGGGAAGAGTGTAGAAGAAGATGATGAAAAGGAAGTGGAACCAAATAGTGACAATAATATATATGAATATGAGATGGAGTTTTGGAGGCTTATAGATGAAAAATACATAAGAAGGACAACATACAAAAGGAGAAAGGAAAACAAATGAAATTGGATTGGAAAAATCAGAATGAAAAAATATATGGAATAGATCTAAAGAAAGAGTTGGCCAAGAGAAAGGGTAAGTAAGAGTGGGAAGTGAAAGCAAGGTATGATGAAGGATTAAAGAACGAAGACCAAAAAGAAGGTGCATCTAAAAAATGAAGCAAATGTTAGAGCAATAGTGGACGGAAAAGAAATTCATGGTAAAGCAATTACAGAGATGGAATTTGAAGAAGGCACAACAAGTGCAAAAGACTTGTGGGCTCAATTTTCAGCAATAGAACATGATTGGATGTAGAAGCTTGCTAGTTAAGATATGAAGAAAAATGGGACAACGAGATACAAAGATGAAGTTGGAAGTTGATGATAAAGAAGCTATTGTAGTGAAAAAGGAAGAGGAAAATTTATTGGTCTTAAATAAGGACATTGTTTCATTTTCATTTGCTATGTTGAATTTTGCAAAGCCTAGGAACAAGTATGGAGGAGTATATGCAAATTTCAATATAGATGCAATGGGTTACGATGTGAATGGTAAAACCAAGGATGATTTTTTGTTGAATATTTTTCCATTGAAGAAGAATGGATGGAAAAATGACTAATGAAGGTGAGAATTTGAACATTATAGCATAGATTCAAAAGGTAAATTTATTTGCAAATTGTGAAGATTATGTTTTATTTCCATTTGAGATGTTAAAAGTTATAGAATGTGTAGAAGAGTATAGGATAGTAAGTTTTGATTTATATAAGAATGTGGATGATTTTGATGAAGTTGAAAGACAAAGGTTTGGATAGAAAAGAGTTTCTAAGTGAGAAAAATTAGCTAGTAGAGGTGAAGGAAGTTCTCATTTTTTAGAACATGAGGAAAAGTAAGTAAGAATGGAGAGTGGAAGAAGTGAAAAAGAAGCAATTGAAGAAGAACATCAAGAAGTGAGGAGAGTTTCCATGAATGAGGCACTCATAGAGACATGTTGGTCTCCTGTTTTATTATCTAATGTTGTTTTTGAGTGTATGAGGAACTTTATAAGGAGGGTCAACAATAAGACCTAAAATTTGACAAGTGAAGGGGCAAGTAGAATACCCATAGACTGAGATGAAGGTGAGGAAAATAGGAAAAAAGTTGCAATAGTTTACCAAGATGATATATACACAAAAATTTAACAGCAGTCCACCAAGGAGAGGTACACTACAAATTACCTAAACATGAATATGAGAATAGTGTTGTTTTTCCAATATTTTAGTGTAGATTTTGAAGATTCCCTAGAATTTCATGATGCCTTACAAAGTGTTGAAAAAGAAGGAGAGAAATCATACAAAAAGAAAGAATTGGCAAGAAATAAAGTCAAGGATGAAAGTAAATCCATACAATAGGCCATTTCTTAGGTAAATGGTAGTATAAATGCTAGCTTTGGTCATGTATGTGAAATTAAGAATGTAGATATGCAATTTAATAGGGAGAAGAGAAAATTGGAGTTATCAAAACTTTCCAAGAATCATGGATACAAGGTGCCAAGTTGGCTTAATAAACTAGTTGTTGCATAATAGTATACAAAGTGTAAACAAGAGGTTGCTTATGATGGAGTTTATGGAAGAAAACAAGCACAAAGAAAGAAAAACATGATAGAGTTCAAGGGGAACCAAGATCATAGGAAAATTGGTTAACAAAGGAAGTAGAAAGGAGGTTTTTTAAGGAAAAAATTAGTCCATGGATTAGGGAGACTAAGTGTGGAAATAAATAAATATCTACTCAAAGTTATAAGAAAGAAAGTGTGGGTGGCTAAGCATGTAATAGCAGATAATGAAGGTGGTGTTGCAGGACATGGTGATGAGGAAAAAATTAAAAGGAGTATAATATGTGAAGAAAAGGTCATTTCCAATGAACAAAAGATCATGATTAAGTTAGCAGAGCAAGAAAAGATAACATTGCAGCAGAGTAGTCTACGACAACAAGGTGTAAATTATGTAGATTAATTTGAGAAAAGAGAAGAAGCATTGCCACACCATGAAGATGACATGGAAGTAGAGCCTGAAGAAAAGAAAAATAATACGAAGATTGACATACTTTCAGAAGTAGCTTGGAAGAAGCTTGAGGAGAACACATGCAAGGTGAAAGGTAAGCAAGTTGATTTAGATGATTTAAATAATGATGATTTTGAATCTTTGAATGAAATTGTTTAAGGGAAGAGTTTAGAAGAAGAATATGAAAAGGATGTGGAACCAAATATTGAAAATGATATATATGAATGAGAGATTGAGTTTTGGAGGCTTGTAGATGAAAAAGACATAAGAAGGATAAGATACAAAAAGAGAAATGAAAACAAACAAAAGAAGATTCAAAAAATAAAATTGAACAAATATAAGTATGGAATGGATCCAAAGAAAGAGTTGGCCAAGAGTAATGGAAAGCAAGAGTGGGAATCAAAATCAAGGTATGTTGGAGGATTGAAGAATGAAGGCCAAAAAAGAATGTGTAGCTAAAAATGAAGAAGCAAATGTTAGAGCAGTAGTGGAAGGGAAAAAATGCATGGTGAAGAAATTACAAAGATAGAATTTGAAGAAGGTGTAACAAGTGTAGAAGATTTGTAGGCATAATTTTCAACAAAAAAATAGGATTGGATGGAGAAGCTTTCTAGTGAAGGTATGAAGACAAATGGGACAACAAATGATACAAAGATGAAGTTGGTAGTTGATGATAAAGAAGCTATTGCAGAAAAAAAGGAAGAGGTAAATTTATTGGTCTTAAATAATGGTATTGTTTCATTTTCATTTGTTATGTTAAATGTTGAGAAGTCTAGGAACTGAAAGAGCTGAAGATATTAGCTCAACACCCAAGACCACTTGCAAAAACAATGAAAACCTTCTACAAGAGGATATGCAAGAAAGAGCTTGCTTGATATTAAGACCTATCAAATGATGAGGTATAAGATTTATTACAAATGAGTACAATCACCTTCCTTATATAGGCAAGGTTCAACTGTAGTAATGAAGATGATCTTGACAAATGTCACAATCCTATGACATGAGACAACCAACAAACTAATCACCTATGAAATGATGCATTAGCGAGATAAGATAAGTTCTAGAATACAACTGATATGAAACCTCCCAAATTTGATAATACAACTGAAAATAGATTCCCCCCTACAAATATAACTTCTTCAAGTATTAGGATGTCCAAGTTATGAAGTAGAAAGAAAATATGCAAAAACCTGAATATCTCACACTTGGGGCTGAAACTGAAAAAAGTGCATTCAATCCAAATCAAAGAGCTCCTCACTAGCTTCCAAATGTAACTTGAATCACCAAAAAAGGAGAATCTAACTGAAAGTTATGAGCTTAGAGGTCCAAAAGGTGTGATTTGACTTTAGTTGTGAATAAATTGTACCTAAAAAAAAAATTATAAAAAAGACCTACACCATTGTGAAGTACTCAAAGAGAGCTTTCTGGAGATATCTCATTTGTAGAATTGGGAGATCATTGCGAAAAGTTATACAAAATTGAAAAAAAGGCCTATTTTAGGCACTTTGGGGGCCAAATCTGGGCAAATCACAATGAGACTAATTTGGGGCAAGATTTGAGCACCCTCGGGCTAGATCCTGGTCCACCATAAGACCTTTTTGGCTTCCAATGCAAAAAGAAAAATAAAAAACCACCATTTATACCTATACCCTATACATGTTCGGCTTGACAATACATGATCATCTTATATCTTAGTTAGCTTTACAAAGTTTTGTAATACAAAAATAAGGTTTAATAATTCAAAACTCATATAAAAATCTGATAAAAATATTAACTCCACCATACCACTAGCCGATCAAAGAAGAACCTACGAGTTGACAATGACAAACAGAGTACCCGCGAGCTAACAAAAGACACCGACGGGGAGCATGCATCACTAAATCACCTATCCCACCAAGATGTGAAATGACAGGTAGCAAAGAAGGTACTCGCTTGGAGGTAAAAAGCACTAGTCGAGTCTGTAGAATACGAACAGTGAAAAGGTTCTAGTCAGTGAGAGGAAGTTTCCAGTTGGTGTGTGAGAATGTTGTTGGGAATTCACAGTGATGATAAAGAATAATTCAAAGGTTGTCATAATTCTTCAATGGAGCCAACACAGGACCAAATCTAATGATGTTGGCGATGATTAGAATGAGCATGGGCTGGAAGAGAGACTTGGGCTGATGGTGAATGAAGATCGGTAGTTAATAAAGGTACACATACTATGGAGACAAGCACAAAATGGTGGCAGGGAAGACGTAGCCATTGATGGTCAAAGCCAAACGTCATCCACAAAAAAAATGCCTGGTAAGAGGTATGAAAGCACGGTGCCCGGTGGTGTAAACAAAGCTTGACAGATGAAAAGAATGTGGGGTCGGCAAATCTGCCGACTGTGGTACGATGGTACCTGATAATAAATATAGTTCACAAAATATATCTGAAATTCAAATCCCACAATTTAAATCTACCACAAATTTTGAATGAAAGCCCCAATATAAAATAATAATAATATGCCCTCAAAATTTATTTGGCCTAATAAACAATAATATGTAGAAGATAATTTTAAATTATTTTTTCTAAAAAATGAAAATAAATCATACCCTGTACTTGGGGGTCGTATGACCACCCCGGGTAAATTTTTTTTGCCTCATGAATAGCTGAAGGAAAAATAGGGCCAGTCATATATTGATTTTCATCTCTTAGGCCTCATGAAGATGATGGCAAGGCTGGATCTGCTTGAAAATGCACTAGAAGCTCTGCAACTCCTAGATCTAGCAAATCTTCAAACCTCCACAACTTTGGCTAGAAATGTCAGATTTAGGTGAAACAAAAGTAAATTTTGACTTTCTCAGCTACCTTGAACTCAAATCCAAGCTCATATTTCATCCAACATGAGCCAAGAGTGACTTTCCATGAAATTCCACCTATGGAGAGACAACCTTAAATCTAGATCTCTCACTAGCAATAACTCCACCCTCAAATCTGAGAACCTGGGTTTTGCAAGATGTGGCTTTGATACCATGCAAGAGTTGAAGATATTAGCTCAACACCCAAGACCACTTGCAAAAACAATGAAAACCTTCTACAAGAGGATATGCAAGAAAGAGCTTGCTTGATATTAAGACCTATCAAATTATGAGGTATGAGGTATATTACAAATGAGTACAATCACCTTCCTTATATAGGCAAGGTTCAAATGTAGTAATGAAAATGATGTTGAAAAATGCCACAATCCTATGACACAAGACAACCAACAAACTAATCACCTAATAATTGATGCATTAGCCAACTAAGACTTCTAGAAAGAATCTTTTATCCTAAGCATGTGAACCTAGAAAATGATACCTAAGTAAACTTATGTAAGTATAATTAAATAATTAATTACACCAATAGGAACATATATGAGGAGTATATGTATATTTTAGTGTAGATGTTGTGGGTTGTAATGTGAATGGTAAAACCAAGGATAATTTGTTGTTGAAGATGTTAGCTATTGAAGAAGAATGGATAGAAAAAAGGATTGATAAAGGTGAGAGGTTGAACATTATAGCATAGGATCAAAAGGTCAATTTATTTGCAAATTGTGAAGATGATATTTTATTTCCTTTTGGGATGATAAAGGCTCTAGAATGTGTAGAAGAGTATAGGATAGTAAGTGTAGATTTATATAAGAATGTGGATGATTTTGATGAAGTTGAAAGACAATTTTCAAAGGTGAAAGAGTTTGAAGAAGAAAAAGTGGAGATAATTAATCTCTATATAATTATTCATATCAATTTGAATGTGAATGTGTGGGAAAGGAAAGTTTGGAAAAGGAAGATGAAAAGTGAAGAGAAGAATAGTGCACAACTGTAGTGTGTAAAAATGTATCCCTTTACATTTTTACATGTTTTTGGGCCCTCCTAATTAAAGTGAACTTAATAATGCCTTAATTTAGTGTTGAAAAATGTATCCCCTTACATTTTCACACTTTTTTTGGCACTCTTAATTAAATGGAATTAATTGAGTCTGAATAAGCCCTATTATTCATTTTCAAGCATAATAAATTACATTTTTCGAAGGGGAAACCTAACAATAATTAATGCCAATACATAACACTTCACCTTGAGCAATGTGTATTCTAGGAACAGAGATTTCGACCCATTCTCCCATAGGTGAATGGATCCTCCCTAGATGTTTTAACCTAAATTTAAAATATAGTTTTGGCAATATTTTAAGGTCCCTGAATCCATATGTCAATGTCATGTTGTAATATTTGAATTTTGAGAAATTAATGATACATACCTATAAATATGAGGTTATTTCACTAAGTTTCACCTAGAAATTTTATGAGATTTCAAGAGAAATTTGAAGAAAGAGAAAAGTTGATGATCGAGAGCATTAAAGAGTAGATATATCAGATATTTATTGTAGCATTCAAGATCCTGTCATGAATTCAAAGTCTTCTTGCATCATGCATGCTCTTGGATCTAGCATTGTGATGTAGGTTTCAAGATTAAGTTCAAGCATTCAAAGCATTATCTCAATCATTGAGATCCACATCTATTAAAGATATTTCATGCAAGCTGTGGACCTTCTAAGATATCCATTACCAAGGTTCACTTAAGGGTTTGTTGAGTGGTAAGATAGCTTTGTTCATTCTTTATTCTCTCCTTCATGCTTTATTTCATTTCAAGGTTTGATTACCAAAATGGAATTTTTCCAAGGTAAACTCCCATTGAACAAAAAAAATGATTTTCTCTCTTTTGTGTGTGTTGTAGATTTAGGTTAAAGAAGATTGAATACCTCTTGAAGTGCATGATTGTAAAAAGTTGTCAAATTTATCAAATCATAGAATCTAACCTACAAATCTAACTTCCAACTTTTCGAAATTGAAACCTAGACAAATCTAAAGCTAAAAATCAACATCAGAGGCTCCTGAAAGATTTATAAAAACCCTAACAAAAGACCCATTCACCCATGAGAAAATGAATCCCTTAAAACCTTCAAAAAGATACTTTTGGTGACTAGTAAACACCTTTCTTCCCTTCTTAGATCCACAATCATTTTTGTATTTCTATCAATATTGAGCTTTATATTGATATTTCAAGTTTAAGTTGGCATAATTAGGTTGATCTACTATTTTTATTTTTTCTCCCAAAAGTATTGTTTGAACCCCATCCTCAAAGCATAAGGAAATTTGAAGATTCTCACATTGAGTTGATTCACCTAAGGGTTGTTAGTCAATTCTTTGTGGGGATCTCATTTCCTAATGAAATAAAGTAGAAAGGGTCTCTCAAACCACATATTATGATCCCATATTTTAATCCATGTTATTTTTCATTGTTTCATTTTAGCCCCCACTTTATGAGAGGATGACCTTGTGTCAAAATCCCACTAAAGTAGACAGTCAAGAGAGGTTTAATTGTACAATCATTGGAAGGATAAGATGACAAAGTTCAAGGAGGCTGATTAATCCTCCAAGATCTAAGATCTCATGGAAAACCCAACAATGACACAAGGAGACACATTCTTATGTTAAACATATATATGAAATAATGACAAGGTACTCAATCATACAATGTCAAAGACTCAAAGAAAAGAAAAAGAAAAATAAAAAGGGGTGGATCAAGCCTTGACTATTTTTCCAACTTGATGGGGATCAAACCTTAGCTATTTGTCCAAAAATGTTTACGAGTAGAACTCGATGTCCACTATACAAAGAAAAATGCAAACTCGCACGGGCTAGTGAAATCCATTGTCTACTAGGTGAGCCCCCAAAAGTGGAAAATGAGAGAATCTTATTAGTCATCCATAATCATACCGAAGTTATACCTCTAATAACTTTAACAAGACACCCCAAAATCTAAACTTTGAGCTTCATAAGGCTTTGGAAGCTACGTTATGCTAAACACTTATGAACAAACAAGGATGCGCTGGCAAGAAAGATGTGTTATGCTTGGTGGCCATAAAAAAGGTTGTAACTTCGAGCTGCACAATGTTATCAAGTTGTGTTATGCTAAACACTTACAAAAAAAATTCAAATAGAATAAAACATGTTCAAAGTGGTTTTTCTTAGTTCATGTAAGTTCTCCTCTTAAGGAACATTGTGCCTAATATCTCCAAGAGATTAGAAGTCTAGGATAAAAGATTCACAACTTAGGGAACACAATGTGTAGCATCACCACTAAGAAGAATGCCATATGCCAAGAAAGGTCACACTCTTCGAAGACATCAAACCCAATGACATCACCAAGAAGAAGACACATCACAAGAAGTAAGAAGACTACACTATGAAACATAAGATATAGTCAAAAACCATGATGACGTTAGGCTCTGTCTTAGCTATCTAAATATGTATATATTTTATGTTTTGATTATGTTAAGGTTTTCATACATAACTTATCTTGTTATTGCCTCCGTTTTTGTCAAAAACCAACATGTGCTAGTTTTAGGATAAATTTATACGCAGGTCATGATCAAATCTTAAAAAAAATTACATTTTTTAAAACTAGGCTCCATTCTAAATGTGAAGAAAAAAATGAATCGATTTTTTATTAGTATTCAAAAAAATTAGAGGGGAGCACACTCAAATTTCAACTTTTTAGGATGTTTCCACTTCAAAAATTCATAAAATATTATATATTCATTAAAAAAAAATATCCAAAATAACAGTGTTAAACTACATGGTGTTAGCTAATTTCTCCTTGTTCGGATTTTCGAAATTCTAAAAAAAAATTAATGAAAAGAGGGGGCCTCATATGCTATGCTATTTTTTTTATAAAAACAAGACCTGTTTTGGGGCCCCCCTTTTTGAAACCCTTAATATTAATTATTTTCAAAAGAAATTACTAGCTTAGAAAGTAGACTTAGAGTACTACAACTCTTGTTCTTGCCATGTCTTCAAATTTTGAGCGTAACTATCTTCATTTTCTTGTGCACATCAAATTTTGCTGATTTCAAAATATAAGTGGCATCTTAAGAGCCATTTTTGTGTCACAACTTGGTGCACTTACCCTTATCCATGCTATCATTATTGTATTTAAGGTTTTAAACATCCTTTATTTATAGACCACATTAATTATGCTTTTAGGAAATATGTTCTGGTCACTAACAATGTTGTGAGAAGCCCATTGGAACCCAACAATAGTTTTATAACTAGTCCAAAATGCCAATAACATTTGAAATCCCTTGAATACAAAGCCTTTCCTTCATTTGTAATGCATAACTAGTAGAGCACTTGTGAATGTAATATGCAATGAAGATCTCCTTGCTATTATGCTTTGATGGATTTACTCTCATTATTGTTGGACAATTTGAAATGGTACACATTATTATAGTGCAATATTATTTTTTCAGATTGTTTCATTTAGAATCACCATTTGTCTCCATGAACAAAATGTTTCACATCTCCTAGAATGTACTTTCTCTAGAAATAGTATCACATCTACTATCCACAAACATGGGAAGTTCTAAAACTTATTCCAGCTCCCGAAACTAGTTTTAAAACCAATATAAAGTACCAATGGCTAATGAATTTCCTTTTTCTTTTCTTCATGTATTGGTAATCCAAACATCTATAAGATTATCTCAAAATTATTCAACATTATTTTATCATGTTAATGTTTTTTCTTAAACACAAAGCAAAGGTAATGTTTCACTTATCAAGACTAGACAAGTTTTTGAGAGCCTTTTCGGGGGCCGCTATAGGTTTTCAGACCTTACTAAATTTCTGATGAAGACTTTTTGTGTGCTTTGAATCCACATTCTCTTTTGGTCAAAGAAAAGGGTTTAAAAACCCCTTTTGAATCCTGAAGGAAGTTTGAAAACCATTCAAAAATATTGATAATTCTTTAAAACTTGTTTTCAAAATATTTTTCCTCATCATGTGAAGCATGTGTTGGCATTTTGGGTGGTTCTCAAAACCATGTCCAGTTCCAAAAATATTTTGAAAACCTTATTTAGTGTTGATCAAAATTTTAAAACCTTTTAATAACTCTAATTAAAATGAGAAAGTATGCTTCTCATTTTATTTATTTTTATTTTTTGAAGGGGTTGTTGGGTTTTTTGGGGGTTGTGACAACCTTGTTGGGGTTTGACAAGGTTGTCACAACCTTTTTGGATTTGGATGGATGTTTTAAAACTTCCAAAATCTTTAATAAAAGATCTATTGTTGGGATTTCACATGGTTTTGAAAACTACTTCAGTTTCTAACACATTTTCTAAACTTGCAAATTTTTTGAAAACCCTTTATTTTTTAAATCACATACGATTTTTGGAGATCTTCATAATGCTTAAAGCTAAGAAAATTTTAAAAAACATGTCAAGTTCAAAATGAGGTTAACAACATTACCATTCTTTATTTTCACTCAAAATCATTTTATGGTATGAGTTAAGGAACTAAACTATGATCAATGATGGAGAAAAGTAAGAAATAAAAAGTATAAGTGCACAAAAAGAATACATCATAAATACGCTATCTATAACTAGTTACTAAAATGACTCCCCAACAAGTACAATGTATGGAAATTTATTAGTGCATTTTATAATGTAAGTATTATATTTTAAAACTTGGATCTCAAAAATTAAAATTAAAATACAAAAGAATGATCTAATACAATATAATATCAATTTGAGAGAATCAATGTGAAGTACATATAAAATATTCACTTAAACAAATTCCCCCAAAAGGAGTTTGTATGCCCAAGTTATAATATCCACTTAAACAAATGCCCCCAAAAAGAAGTTTGTACGCCCAAATTATACCCTGATGAAGGTCTCAAAATGAAAACTATGCAATAAGTTTTAGAAGAATAGTCAAGATTTGGAAAACTAGATAATCATATAACAAATAACACCTTATAAAAATCATGAAATTTTACCTCAAATAAAAAATACACTAAAAAGGATTTCCATATGGTTCACATCTCTTAAAACATACCCACACCAAGATGAATTGTGAGTTATATTATTACAATGAAAATTACAACATGAAAAAATGCATTACATAGCCTAGCTACTCTACGACTAGCCAAAGCCACTATTCTCGTCGTCGTAGCTACAATGCATTGAATTATTTTTGGTTGACAAATGGTAATGGCCTTATGCGTATGTTTCCTTCATGCGAAATTCAATGGACCAAATCGAATGTGGGGAAGGTGCAAATTATGTTCCTCGCATGTCCATTTACAGACTAATCAGTCCCCAAGTCTGAGATTAGGGTTTATGACTTGACTTATTGACTCAACACTCTGAGAAAGGGCTGGTCGAAAATGAAAGTTGAATTAGAGGACAACCAGGAAAAGGAAAGTTGAAATCTGGGGAAGGTGCACAACTAATCAGTTGAAAATTTGGCACTTGGAAAGGACATGTCAAAAAGGAAAGTTGAATTAGATGGCATACTACACCATCAAAGCACGGGAAAGAAAAAATAGTGGCTAAAACTTTTCTACCTACGTTGCGTATTGTGGGGAACCAAACCTTGTCTTTCGTTGACATTTGGGAGCTTCACTATTTCCAACATTTGCATTCAATGGACCTAATCAATCCACAAGACTTTGAGATTAGGGTTTATGACTTATTTACTCAACACTCTGAGAAAGGGCTGGTCAAAAATAAAAGTTGAATTAGAGGACAACTAGAAAAAAGGAAAGTTGAAATCTGGGGAAGGTGCACAACTAATCAGTTGACAATTTGGCACCGTGAAAGGACTCGTCAAAAAGGAAAGTTGAATTAGATGGCATACTACACCATCAAAGCATGGGAAAGAAAGAAAATAGTGTCTAAAAATTTTCTATCTACATTGCGTATTGTGGGGGAACCAGACCTTGTCTTTCGTTGACATTTGCAAGCTTCACCATTTCCAACATTTGCATTCAATAATGTCTACTGTTTCATTTTCTATGTATGTGAAGTCAAGATAAGAATATTCTTTTGATGGTAATGATAATCCATAACACCTACAGGTCACCTCCTTGTTTGTAGATCCATACTTTCTTGTGCCTCTACATTCTTGCTGACCTAGTTCACCATTGTCTGTTTTTCTTTCTACTTTTACCATTATCTGTTTTTCTTTCTACTTTGTTATAAAATGTTTTAAAAGTATCTGTAGAGGGCTATTAATATGTTGCTAGGGGACCAGTTCTCCTAGATCAATATAAAAATTATGTAAAATGATCAAAGATAGAAAGGAAGCTTAGTATGAATGTGCAAATCAAGGTTCATTTTATTGCACTAAATTGAAATGTTATCTTATAATACAATGATAAGTTCAACTAAATGGTTAGATAATGGAGAGATGTAAAATGAATGTAATAAGTGGCCTTAAATGTAAGGACATAGTAACAAGTTATGTATACACATATTTAGCTACTTATTAGTGGGAAGGGAATATGCAATAATTTCCTCGAATTTATATTTAAATTTTGACATTTTAGGGACCAAGATTGTATCCAAAGGATCAACAACTCACCCATGGAAATAACCCAAGATGTGTCCAAAGAATTAGATAAAGATTTATGACATGTGTATATGAATAGGTGTATGAATAAGTATTATTAATGTATCATTTCCGCAAGTATATCAGAGTCTGTGCACATTTGCATAAGGTTAAAACTAAATGCGTAGGAATAAGTGCTTAAATGATGAAGAGAGGTAAAATGAATGTAATAAAATGACTTTAAATACAAGACATAGTAATAAATTATATGTATGTCTTTGTTTAGCCCTTACTGGTAACAAAATAGATAACAATTGCGTGGAATTTATGTTTAATTTTTTTGATTTTAGGGATCAAGTTTGTGGCCTCAAGGTTACCCAAAACTTATGGAAATGATCAAGGATATATATATATATATATATATATATATTGATGTATCATTTGGATGAATATATTGGAGTGTGTGCACATATGCTCAAGGTTATAAATAAATGTGTAGGAATAAGTGTAAGTGGATGAGTAAATAACATGGGGGAAGGGGACTAAATTTACATGAGATTATGTCATTTTCCATTATGTGAATGTACAATTCCATTCTCTAAATGACCACAAAAATAAGTGAGAAATGACATGACTATGTGAATACCCCAAATGAGCTAGGTGCATTAGCATACTTATACAAAGGAGGGTGTGAAAAAATACTTCCCTTGTGTAACATGGATCTAGGTACAAAAGGTCTATCTAAAAGGAACTTACCACTAGTTATTTGACATAATCACAATAATTGAATTCAATTCTATAAAACCCAAGGCATAATGTGTCGAGACCTAAAATTGACACATCACCATTTTATCTACAATTAACTCATCACATGACCATTTCATCTATAATTGATTGAATACATATCTATAATTTAATTGATTAATCATATAATTTTCATCCTATTAATAATGAAATAATATTAATAAATCACTACTCATCACATTTCATGCAACACTTTTCCTAGCAATAATGATGTATCACTTTTTGTTGGAAAAATACATTGCACAAATAATCTAGTGTTGTAATTGATGGAAACCCTAGTCAATAATCCTATCCAGACTTCAGTATTTTCTTATAGTAGAAATCATATTGAAGATATGTGTTAATTGTCAAAGCTAAAACAAGGCATCCAACAAAGTTGTGTACATTGACTCATATGTAATTGAATTGTGAGTTATATTGTTACAATGAAAATTCCAACATAAAAAAATGCATTGCATAGCCTAGCTACTCTACGACTAGCCAAAGCCGATGTTGTCATCTTTGTAGCTACAATGCATTGAATTATTTTTGGTTGACAAAAGGTAATGGCCTTATGCGTCTCTTTCCTTCATGCCAAATTCAATGGAGCAAATCGAATGTAGGGAAGGTGCAAAATATGTTCCTAGTATGTCCATGTACACACTAATCAGTTGCTAGGGGACTATTTCTCCTAGATCAATCTAGGAACATGGACATACTAGGAACATATTGCACCAAATTGAAATGTTACCTTATAATACAATGATAAGTTCAACTAAATGGTTAGATAATGAAGAGATGTAAAATGAATGAAATAAGTGGTCTTAAATGCAAGGACATAGTAACAAATTATGTATACACATATTTAGCTAGTTGTTAGTGGGAAGGGAATATGCAACAATTTCTTCAAATTTATATTTAAATTTTTATATTTTAGGGACCAAGATTGTATCTAAAGGATCAATAACGCACCCATGGAAATAACCCACTTAGATGTGTCCAAAGACTTAGATAAAGATTTATAACATGTGTATAGGAATAGGTGTATGAATAAGTATTATTAATGTATCATTTCCACAAGTATATCAAAGTGTGTGCACATTTGCATAAGGTTAAAACTAAATGTGTAGGAATAAGTGCTTAAATGATGAAGAGAGGTAAAATGAATGTAATAAAATGACTTTAAATACAAAGACATAGTGATAAATTATATGTATGTCTCTGTTTAGCCCTTAATGGTAAATAAATAGATAACAATTGCATAGAATTTATGTTTAATTTTTTTTATTTTAGGGATCATGTTTGTGGCCTCAGGTTACCCAAAACTTATGGAAATGATCAAGGATATATATATATTGATGTATCATTTGGATGAATATATTGGAGTGTGTGCACATATGCTCACTTGGTTATAAATAAATGTGTAGGAATAAGTGTAAGTGGATGAGTAAATAACATGGGGGAAGGGGACTAAATTTACATGAGATTATGTCATTTTCCATTATGTGAATGTACAATTCCATTCTCTAAATGACCACAAAAATAAGTGAGAAATGACATGACTATGTGAATACCCCCAATGAGCTAGGTGCATTAGCATACTTATACAAAGGAGGGTGTCAAAAAATACTTCCCTTGTGTAACATGGATCTAGGTACAAAAGGTCTATCTAAAAGGAACTTACCACTAGTTATTTTACATAATCACAATAATTGAATTCAATTCTATAAAACCCAAGGCGTAATGTGTCGAGACCTAAAATTGACACATCACCATTTTATCTGCAATTAACTCATCACATGACCATTTCCTCTATAATTGATTGAATATATATCTATAATTTAATTGATTAATCATATAATTTTCATCCTATTAATAATGAAATAATATTAATAAATCACTACTCGTCACATTTCATGCAACACTTTTCCTAGCAATAATGATGTATCACTTTTTGTTGGCAAAAGACATTGGCCAAATCATCTGGTTTTTCCATTGGTGGAAACCCTAGTCAATAAACCTATCCACACTTCAGTATTTGCTTATACTAGAAGTCAGATTGAAGATATGTGTTAACTGTCAAAGCTAAAATAGGGCATCTGATAGAGTTGTGTACATTGACTCATATGTAATTTCCTATTTGTGTTGTGGATCTTAGGGAAGGTCTTTTGATGTATGAACTATCTTATCTTTGAATAATAGGGCCTCACATTGATTGGTGTGCAAGTTAGAAGATCTAGTTTATTGGTTTTCAGTCTAATAGTGCATAAAGATTGACTAACTGATTGTAGCATGTTGCAAATCTTCAAGGGATAACTATTTAAGGTGTTTTGTGTTCAAGACATGTTATTCGGGGTCCTTACTATTTTTTGGCTGAAATTGTTTGGTTCACATTGATAATTGTTTATGGATTGAGCCAGTAGTTTGTACACATTTTCTTATTTTGTTAAAGTCAACATGCAGTTGATGTAATCTCTAGTCGTGGATATATATAGTCGATTATTCATATTATTTTGACACATGATATGATATGATGCGGGAGTGAGAAGGAATATAGATCGATTGTGTGCAATTTTATTTGAGAAGAATAAAGATTTGTGATTCAAATTAAAGAAGATTGAGTTTCAAGAGTGAAATCAAACAGAATGCAAAGAATGCGATCAATGAGCTTAACTGGAACTATATAGTCAAGCATTAGTAGATGCTATCTCATAGTTCATCCACTCCAGTTGTTTATGTAAATTTGAATATAATATAGTGAGTCTTCTTTTAGGCAGTAAGCCTTTTGTATTTTAGTAGTGAGCTCTAGGCAGTGTATGATAGGGAAGGGTTGGTTGGAACACTCCCTGTTCCATTCTCTGGGTATCACCTTGGAAAACCCCTTTGGTGTCACTCTCCACCACCTTAACCTATAGGCCCTAATGCTTGTTAGGAACCCTTGGTTCTCTTGGACAACCCTACTATCATCTCCATTTCCCTAACCAAGCCAATCTTGGTGCTCTCTCCGCCATTCTCTCCTTAGCCCTTAGTCTTCCTAAAGGCTAGCTAAATCTCCAACCTTCACTAATTCGATGCAGGGGTGTGTGATGTCTCCCATGGCCTCAAGACTATCCCTCTAGGGTTCTTGATCAATCACTAGACTCCAAATTCTCCATCGCTTCCACCAAACCCTCTCCAAGGGTTAGAAAAGTCTACAAGCCCTAGAGCCCCAAATAGGCCTCCTAACCCGAGAAAATAGGCTCAATCTTAAATATTTCTAAGGAACATCACAATATTTCTATGGGAATCCTAGTTCATTTTCTTGCCTCTCAAATATTTTTGAGGTTATAGGCCTTCTCTATCCATACACAGGTGTAACCCTCATTTTGTAAGAATTAGGGCTTTTTAGGCCATTTCTTGACCACATAGTGAATTGTTAGCTTTTTCCAATCACCAAATGGACTGGTGAAACCTCTTCCTTCATGCCAAGCCTTTGTAAGGAATCTGTCTACCTCTCCACATGGTGACTTGATAGGGAAAGGTCAACCCCTGTAAACCAAGTGCCTTGTTCTCATTGTCTTTCCTAACCGGGCATTGCCAAGCTCGCCTAGGAAGAGACTTTTCCCATGATCCTTTGTCTCCTACAGACTCCTAAACCTAACCTATGTATAGACATGGAGCCTAGCCACATTTTCCACAAGCTCATACTCTAAGTACAGTGGAAATGTAAACTGAAACCCCATTTTTTTATAGTTTACCATTCAAAACTGCAATTGAAGAAAGAACAAAGTATCTACAAGAAAACTTGGAAATGAGTAACCTACTATCTACTGTTCGAAACAATGCTTCAAAGAAAATTTCTATACATTCTAATCTATACAAATTGCCTTGATCAATCCATTAACCTACTAACTCAGAAATAGGAACAAAACAGGAAAATGCACATAAAAAATATCACTGTTTTCTTAATTTCAAACTAATTACAAACTCCAATGTTTTTCCAACCTCAATTCCAAGTCAAGGTCAATATTTTAAAGGTTCATAAAGTGGTTATTTCTTCCCTTGGTCAGACATAACCACCACATTAGGCCAAAATTGCATAAATGCAACATTTTGGGCTTTATTCCCAATTCCTAGTGAATCCTAGTGGAAACAAATTGTGAAACTCATCTATTCTACCATGAGCTACTGATCAACCTTCCTCCTAACATGTTCTAACACCTATAACCAAAAACTAAATGGTCAACATGACCTTAATTCATTTAAAACCACAAAATTTCATCCTAGGCTCACAAATTTTCCTAGTGCTACCTAATGCTTCCTAGGTGCTTCTGCACCATTCTCCCCCTCTCTGCCAAAAAACTAATGAATGGAAGGAGATATCAATGACATGTCAATACCAAACTTCTTGAACTGATCTTTTTGTATCCATGTGGCTTTTGATTTATGCGTGTTCTTCCACTCGATAAGGTGCTCCATGTACACCTTGCGCCTTGTAGACTTTTTCACTCTTGACTCTAAGATCTTCTCTACCTGAGGCTTGTATTGATTAGGTAAGGATATATTTCTGACATCCTTGAAGATCTCCTTACTGTTCTATTCAACATCATTGACTGTCCCCTTGTACTTGATCAAGTCAGCTATATTGAAAACTAGTGAGATTCCTAGATCGGATGGTAACTCCACCTTGTAGGCATTCCTTCCATACTTGGCCAATACCTTGCATGGTCCTACTCTTTTCATTTTCAACTTGGTTTACATTCCCTTCTACAACCTTGACTTGTTAAGGTGTACCATGAAATAGTCTCCTACTACAAATTGCACATCCTTCCTTGGCAAATCTACCTTCTCCTTCAACTTTTGTGTACGGCCTCGGTGATTGTCTTCTTCACCTACTCTTGAATCTCTTTCATGGTTTGACTAAAGTCCTCTGCATGTTCACTTCTATGCTCCATAGCTCCAAGATCTCTAAGCTCACATATGCCTCTTGGGTGCATCCCATACACAACTTCAAAAGGACTCTTCCCTATGGTCTAGTTCAAACACTATCATTGTAAGCATACTCAACTTGTGAGATAACAATATCCCATGTATGTCCATACTCCTTAGTTAAGCACCTTAGAAGGTTACCTAGCACCTTGTTAACCACCTCTGTTTGACCATCGGTCTGAGGATGGTAAGCTGATCCAAATGACAGGTTGGTACCCAATCTACTCCATAGAGTCTTCCAAAAATGACTCATGAACTTCACATCCCTATCTTAAACAATGCTCAAAGGCAATCCATGGATCCTTATAACTTCCTTGAAGAAGAGATAAGCTATGTAACTAGCATCATGAGTAGTTTTATAGGGGATAAAATAACTCATTTTGCTAAATCTGTCCACTACTACATAGACACTGTCAAAACCAGTCTTGGTCTTAGGAAGGCCTACCACAAAATCCATGCTTACACACTCCCATGGTCTATTAGGAATGGGTAGGGGTTGATAAAGACCAGAATTACTAGCTCCTTCCTTAGCTTTCATACACACAACACATTTTTCCACATACTTTCTAACATCTCTTGCCAACTTAGGCCAGTAATAGAATCTTTGCACTAGTTCTAAAGTCTTGTTGATGCCAAAATGTCCACTAAGACTTCCATTATGATTTTCTTGAATGAGATTTTCCCTCATTGACCCTCTTGGAACACATAACTAATTTCCTTTAAACAATAACCCACTTTGCAATGTATACTATGAGTATTGGCTATGGAAATGATTCTTAAAGTTAGAACATACCTTATAGACCTCTAAAAAGTCTTCATCTTCCCCATAGAGATCTTTAAAACTGTCAATCCTTATGCTCTTCATGTGTATCTCTTGCATTGTCAGCAACCTCCCGCTCAACGCATCTGCTACTTTGTTTAGTTGTCCCTTCTTGTGCTTGATGGTGAAGGTAAAAGCTTGGATGTATTCCATCCACTTCAAATTCCTATTACTCAACTTCTCTTGAGTATTGATATTGCTAAGTGCTTGATTGTCAATAAAGACTACAAATTCCTTGGGTAGAAGGTAATGCCTCCATTTCCTAAGTGACTGAACCAAAGCATAAAGTTCTAAGTCATAAGTTGAATACCTCTTCTTTGCTTCATTGAGCTTCTCACTAAAGAAGGCTATAGGCCTACCCTCTTGACTTAGCACTCCTCCTACTGCCACTCCACTTGCATCACATTCAATAGTGAACAATTTTTCAAAACTAGGTAATAAGAGAATAGGATGAGTTGCCACCTCTTGTTTCAGTTTCTCAAACCCTTTCTCAGCTTCTTGAGTCCACACAAACTTAGTTTTTAAACCACCCTTGATTGTATCTAGGACTAATGCACATATACCACTAAAGTTCCTTATGAATTTTCTATAAAATTGGGCTAATCCATGAAAACTTCTTACCTCTATCCTTGTGGTTGGTGTAGGCCAGTTTAGGATAGATTCCACCTTGCTTAGATCCATCTTCAATGATCCTTGGGATGCTACAAACCCCAAATACACAAGCTCCTATTTAAAGAACTCACATTTCTCTAGATTGATGGCTAACTTCTCTTCTTGCAAACTTCTAAGAACCATCTCCACATGATTTAAATACTCTTCTAGTGTCTTGTTGAATATGAGGATGTCATCAAGGTATACCACCACAAATATCCCTATAAAGTCTTTAAGCACCTCATTCATGAGCCTCATGAATGTGCTAGGGGCATTAGAGAGGAAAAATGGCATAACTCTCCACTCATACAACCCATCATTTGTCTTAAAAGATGTCTTCCACTCATCTCCATCCTTGATTCTAATCTGATGGTATCCTCTCTTGAGATCCAACTTGGTGAAGTACTGAGCTCCTCCAAGACAATCCATCAAGTCCTCAATTTTAGGAATAGGAAACCTATACCTGATTGTGATTCTATTTATTGCTCTAGAATTAGTGCATAATATCCACTTGCCTCCTTTATTGGTTGCTAAGACCACTGGTACTGCACATGGGCTGATGCTCTTTTCAATCAATCCTAGATCCAACAACTCCTGCACTTGTCTAGCTACCTCTAGATTCTGATCTGGTGTAAGCTTATAAGTTTCTTTGTTAGGCAATGAGGCTCTAGGTATGAATTCAATTTGATGACTTATGGCTCTCTTTGGTGGTAGAGTTGCAGGTGCACCATCACTTACAATGTCCTTGAACTGATCCAACAACTGCTCTGGGTATGATTGTCTTTTCAGCCTTGTCTTCTTCTTTAGGTTGTAACATAGCCACATAGCCTTCACCCCCTTGATGTAGGTTGTTAAGGAACTCCTTCTCACTACTTAACATGACACTTGGTGTCTTTGACTATCCCTCTTCTTCTTCTGACAGTGACTGCAACTTGAAATTTTTCCCATCCTTCTTGAATGAAATGCTATTCTCTTTCCCATCATACATGGAACTTCTATCATACTTCCATGGTTTTCCCAATAATAGATGGCATGCATCCATGGGTAAAACATCACAAACTAACTTTTCCTTATACCCTCCAATGGAAAACTCCATCGTTACTTTCTCATTCACTAGAACACTCTGCCCTTTGTTGAGCCGTGTTACCTTGTAGGGGTTAGTGTGGGGTACCTTTTTCATTTTAGTTTCATTACTACTTCTTCTAAGATGATATCATTTGTTGAACCTGAATCTACAATGACCTTTCATACTTTACCAAGTATCTTGCACTTCACTCTAAATAGAGCTCTTCTTTGTTTTGGTTCTTCCTTGACCAGTTGTCTAATCAACACTCTTCTAAACATCAGATTATCTCCCATCTTAGATTCAAAGTGACTAACCTCAGATGACTTAGGACTCATGTTTTCCTCTTGTGCATAAGTCACTCTCTTCTCATTTCTTGATGAAGATGCTTTCTCTAGACACCTATAAGCTGGTGTCCAACTTGACCACAATGGTAGCATTTCATGTTTGCAAAGTATGACTTGCTCTTGCTTGCTCCTCTTCCTCTATTTGATCCTCCTTGAGAACCTCTACCCCTATTATATCCTCCTCTAGAAGATGTTTCACCTCCATGTTCTGTGAGTTTAGACTCTCCCTAATTTCTTTGCTCAGTCCCTCTACTTTGATATTCACCTCTATGTCCTCTTTGATCTTTGCCTTTGCCTCTACCCTTAGAAGCCTGTTCTTGTTTCCTCTTGCTTATTTCCTCGATCTTTATAGCCAATTGGTAACATTGGTGTACTGTTTTGGGACTTAGAAGAGTCATCTCTTCTTGAATGTTCCACTTCAAGCCGTTAAGGTATCTAGCCACCTTAATACTTTCATCCTCTGTCACATTAGACCTCATACAAAGTTTTTGGAACTCCTCAGTGTAAGTGTTCACATCTTGGTTTCTTTTCCTAGAGCTTTGTCTCTTCTTGTGTAACTGAATTTCATAATCATCTGGTATGTATGCTTCTTTCACCTTTGCAACCATACCCTTCCAAGTTAAAATTGGTCTCTTATCTTCTTTTTCCCTCTCTATTTGTATGAATTTCCACCATGTCAAGGCAAATCCTCTCAGTACTGATTTGGCCACCTTTACCTTCTATGCTTCAGTGACTCCATCACATTCAAAATGGTTTTCCATTCCCTCTATCCAATCAATAACTAAATCAGCTTCCATTTTTCCACTAAACAATGGTATGCCTTCAAGTGCTTTTCCACTCAAAGCTTTCAATGCCTTCAAGAAAGGCTCCTCCTGTAGAAAAAGGTCAGGTTCAAGGATCTTGTCTTCCTCTGCAACCTCTTCCTTCTTTGGTACCCTATTACCATCCTCATCGGTTTTGTTTAGCACATTACTGAATGTCTCTTCAAGTTGTGCCAGTATTTCCCTTAGTAGCCTATTGTCTTCCTCCTATCCTTCAACCATCTTGGCCAATTCTGCATTTTTCACCATGATGGTAGAAGCACTAGATTGAAGGTCTGACATGCAAGATTCTTCCCAAATCTTTTTCTTGCTCTAATACCAATCTGGAAGGGAAGAGTTGGTTGGAACACTCACTGTTCCATGCTCTGGGTCTCACCTTGGGAAACCCCTTTGGTGTCACTCTCCACCACCTTAATCTATAGGCCCTAATGCTTGTGAGGCACCCTTGGTTCTCCTAGCCAACCCTACTATCATCTCCATTTCCCTAACCAAGACAATCTTGGTGCTCTCTCTACCATTCTCTCCTTAGCCCTTAGTCTTCCTAAAGGCTAGCTAAATCTCCAACCTTCACTAATTCGATGCAGGGGTGTGTGATGTATCCCATGGCCTCAAGACTATCCCTCTAGGGTTCTTGATCAATCACTAGACTCCAATTATCCATCGCTTCTACCAAACCCTCTCCTAGGGTTAGAAAAGGCTACAAGCCCTAGAGCCCCAATTAGGCCTCCTAACCTAAGAAAATAGGCTAAATCTCCAATATTTATAAGGAACATCACAATATTTCTATGGGAATCCTGGTTCATTTTCCTCCCTCTCAAATATTTTTGAGGTTATAGGCCTTCTCTATCCGTACAAAGGCATAACCCTCATTTTGTAAGAATTAGGGCTTTTTAGGCCATTTCCTGACCAAATGGACTGGTGAAACCTCTTCCTTCATGCAAAGCCTTTGTAAGGAATCTTTCTACCTCTCCACACCATGAATTGATAGGGAAAGGTCAACCCCTACAAACCAAGTGCCTTTTTCTCACTGTTTTTCCTAACCAGGCATTGCCAAGCTCACCTAGGAAGAGACTTTTCCCATGATCCTTTGTCTCCTACAGACTCCTAAACCTAACCTATTTACATACATGGATCCTAGCCACATTTCCCACAAGCCCATACTCTAAGTATAGTGGAAATGTAAACTAAAACCTCATTTTTCACAGTTTATGAGGAAAAGCTGCAATTGAAGAAAGAACAAAGTATCTACAAGAAAACTTGGAAATGAGTAACCTACTATCTACTGTTCCAAAAAATGCTTCAAAGAAAATTTATATACATTATAATCTATACAAATTTCCTTGATCAATCCATTAACCTACTAACTCAGAAACATGAACAAAACAGGAAAATGCACATACAAAATATCACTGTTTTCTAATTTCAAACTAATTACAAACTCCAATGTTTTTCCAACCTCAACTCCAAGTTGAGGTCCATATTTTAAAGGTTCATAAAGTGGTTACTTCTTCCTTGGTCAGACATAACCACTACATTAGGCCAAAATTGCACAAATGCAACATTTTGGGCTTTATTTCCAATTCCTAGTGAATCATAGTGGAAACAAATTGTGAAACTCATCTATTCTACCATGAGCTATTTATCAAACTTCCTCCTAACATGTTCTAACACCTCTAACCCAAAACTAAATGGTCAACATGACCTTAATTCATTTAAAACTAGAAAATTTCATCCTAGGCTCACAAATTTTCCTAGTGCTACATAATGCTTCCTAGGTGCTCCTACACTAGTGTACTTGAATGCATGTGCATTCCCCATTTGAAAAAAAATATTTTGAGTATACTAATCTTGTGGATTAACCTCCACCATGGTTTTTCCCCTAACAGGGTTTCCACATAAAATATCCTTGTGTTATGTTGTTGTGGTTGATTTCTTTGTGTTCTTGCATCTTTATTTTGGTTCAATGCTATAAGTGGTTTAAAGGTCAAGTTAATAAAGTTAATTTTTGTAGAACACTGATTCACCCCCCCTCCCAGTGTTCCTTGATTCCAACAATTGATATCAGAGCTTAGTTCCTCAAAAGAAGTTTAATAGCTTGGGGGAGATCTAGGAAGGTGCTTCAATGGATTCTAGTAGTCTTCATAAAAAAAATTGGTGGCACTAAATGATCTTGATCAATCCAAATCTGAAGTCTGGAAATTGCAAGGAAGCCTCATGAATGTTGAGAAATTAATTTAGTTATTGAAAGACCAAATCAATAAATCCAGGGAAAAGAGAAAGGAAATCTATGGTCAACTCAAGCAGAAAGAGAGTAAAAGCATGTAAGATGAACACCTAAGTCAAGCCTTGAAGGAAAAGACAGAAGAATGTGAAAAGCTCACTATAGATAATGTTGTCCTAAAGCATGAGATGAAATCTATTGTGATGAGGATGACCAAGGAGATTGAAGAGAAAAAGAAGAATGAAGAGAATCTTACTCAATCCTTGAAAGAAAGATATGAAGAATGCAACATAATTAATGGTGGATTCAATCACCTGGAGCTTGAATTTCAACAATCCAAAAAAATATGAAGATCTTGAAAGAGAGATTGTTATTCTCAGGGATGAACTTGCTACTGCAAATGAATATAAGGAGAAGTTCAAGATTAGCTCAACTAAGCTTGATGAACTGATTCAAGGCCAGAAGATTGGAAATGATAAGAACGGTCTTGTATATGATAAAGGAGAAAGATTCGGATATGGTCAAAGGAAATTTAGGCCAGGAAAGATCAGGCGAGCATATCTAGAAGGTATCTGATAAGACAACCTAATGCCCAAAATTTTAATGGATATTGTTTTGTTTGCAATAAATTTTGTCATATGGCTTCCCAATGTAGAAGTAGAATGAATCCAAGTGTTCCATCATTATCTGATTGTTGTTTCAATTGCAATAAGTATGGTCATAAGTCAATTGAATGTAGAAATATGAAAAACAACTTTTTCAATAGAAATGTCAGATGTTATTCCTACAATATATTTGGCCATATTGCTAACCAATGTAGAGTAAGAGAAAATCAATGGAATAAATGGTCTAGAGAAAGAAATTTTGTGTGCTATAATTTTAACAAATTGAGTCACATGCAATATTTTGTAGAAGCAAGAAGGGTCTGATAAACAAAGGGAAAAATATGCAAAAGGATGATAATGGAAAAGGAAAAGTTATTGCGGATGAGATCATGAATCAAATGAAGAATACATGGGTGAAGAAGAGTGGTTCTGATGTAGGGAATGAATCCACACTAGAATCTGGTGCTGGAAATTCCTCCAAGAATTAGTTCAAGGCCTATGGCCTAGCAAGAGCTCTCAAGAAAATCTTTTACCACCTTACTAGTAGTCGGTACCGAAATGTGGAAAATTGAAACAATTGCATTAGTGATCTACAAATGTTTTGGGAACACTTATGGAGGAAATTTATGCAAATTGAAGGTCAGTAGAAGAATTTTCTTTTAGTGACTATGAAAACAAGGTATTTGGAAGACCTAGGGAAAAAGCATTTATTGCAATAAAAATTTAGGTGTCTGAATGATAAAAGGTTACTTCTATTCCTCATTCATTGTATTTCATTTTGAGAAGAAGTTTGGATAGCTCTGAAAGTAAATTTTGGAAAGATACAAGTCTAAAGGTGATTCAGCAAACAAACCCTAATCTAGTGAAAGGTATTTATTTGCAAAACTTGTGAACTTGAAATTTTTGGAAATGGCCACTCCGTTAGTTGTAGATATTAAGGATAGAACTTGTCCAAAATTCAAATGGCACCCATTCAAATCCATTGATATAGAACCATTAGGTGCATTTTCTTCCATTTTGTATGGTTTTTTGCACATTGAAGATATTAGGGCATATATTCATGTGAATGTTGAAGAATTAGGAAGCTCCTAGTTGTTAAATTTGTACACAAATCACATTATGGGAGATCTCTATGTAAGGTCTGAATTTAATACTTTGGAGGAGAAGAAGTTCACACAAATTATGTAGTTTCTCGTGTTCGACAAAAATGAATGGTTTTGATACATACTAAGTTGAGTGCATGTTGAGTTCATGTGGTTAATGTTGGAAACACAAGGGCAGACAACTAAGAGGGGGGGTGAATCAGTTGTCAAAGAAATTTAAACTTATTAAATTTATTAGCCTTATTCTCAGATCTGATTAATAACCATGAAAGCATAAATCATCAACACATCATCAACACACATAACACCATCAAGTTTTAACATGGAAACCCTATTAGGGGAAAAACCATAGTGGAGGTTAGTCCACAAGATTATACCCTATTAAAAGTATAAAGAATAATAAATGGGGAATGCACATGCATTCAGACACACTACCTAGAGCTCACTGCTAAAATACAAAAAGAATTACTGCCCAAAGGAAGACACACTATCTTATAGAAACATTCATATTACATCTACAAGATTTTGAACTGAGAAAATGGCATCTGCTAATGCTTGATTACAGTTCTGGTTAAGCACATGAACACTTAACTCTTTGCTCACTCTTCTTCACACTCTTCTTTTTCCTTTGAATGATTAGGACATTATTCACACATCTCATCACCACACATACCTTCAAATAGAATAAACAATCACTTATATATATCCACAACAAGAGAAAACATCAATTATATGTCAGCTTTAAGAAAAATAAAATGTGTACAAGCTGTCAAACCAAAACATAAATAACTTTCAATGTGAATCAACCAATGTTGGCCACAACTTAGTGAAGACCCAAAATAACATACTCAAACATGAAACTCTTTAAAAAATACTCCTCAGAGATCCACAACATGCTAGGATGACCCTGTCAGCCAAGAACATGAAAAACATGAACACGCAAAATAAAATCACTAATCGCGAGCACAATGATCAATGCAGATCAACAACATAGATAGAGCATGATCTAGAAACATCCACAAGCATCATGAATCACCATAGAATCATCCACAACAAATCAAGTTACTAGAATTGCATCATCTTCTTTTAGGAACATTAATTGAAGTAACAAAATAACTGTTGGAATATAGATACTCATAATTCAATCAAATCTTCTTGTGGATCTATGAAACTTGACATGGATAAACTAGTTACACTTGAAAAAAAACCCTTTTATCTATAACCTCTAATCATCAATATACTAAGCTAGCTAACATACTAAACTTCATTGCACTTTTGACAACCTACAACTTATTCTATCACAATTTTCTCAATATCCTCGACATATACAACCTTAAAGACATTAATTCCAATAGTTTTGACATCATTGACAACTAAATTTCAACAAAATCCAACAATCTCCCCCTTTGGCATTGATGGAAACACATGATGTGAAAAACACCATCAATGCAACTTTCTCTTAGCACTTTCTCCCCCTTAGATTCTAACTCTTTTCTCCTCAACTCTTCCTCATGACTCTTCTTCCCACAAATTTTTTCACATGAATGTTCTCCCCATTTGACATCAAAGATAAAGATACATATTATCTTTCTCTACACAAGCTTTAAAACACATTTCTAAACATCTACCTACTCCCCCTGAGTAGGATCCACCACAACATCAATCTGGATCAAGATATGACTATGAAATGCACATACTGATGCAAGTCAATGCATCTTAGTTATGATTAGGAGGGGTAATCACCCATATCTTTCCTCTGAGATACTCAAAAGTGTCCTTAGGAAATGGCTTGGTAAAGATATATGCAATATGTTCCTTAGTAGGCACATACTCCAATCTGACTTCCTTTTCACTTACCTTCTCTCTCAAAAAGTGAAACTTGATAGATATATGATTGGTCTTTGAATGCAACACCAGATTCTTAGAAATGTTAATTGCACTTGAATTATCATATAATATAGCAATAGGTTCATCATACACAACTCTGATATCTTTCAACATCTGCTTCATCCACAATATTTGAGTACAATTGTTAGCATCAACAATGTATTATGCCTCTACAATAGATAAAGAAATGGTATTCTACTTCTTACTTAACCATGAAATCAACTTCTTGCCCAAGAAAAATGTACCACCACTAGTACTCTTTTTTTCATTCACATCTCCTACCCAATCAACATTAGTAAAGGCACTCAAAGTAAGGTCATCCTCTATAGGATACCATAGGCCAAAATCAACTATCCCTTTCAAGTATTTGAAAATCCTCTTCACAAATATCACATGAGATTCCTTAGGATCAACTTGAAATCTTGCAACAATGCATATAGCATTCATGATATCAAGTCTAGTTTGATTCAAATAGAGCAATCCACCAATCATTGATCTATATCTAGTCTGATTTGTCTTAGTAGAATCATCATCTTCTGTCAACTTACATCCGGCCACCATAGGTGTACCAACTAGCTTTGAATCTTCCATACCAAAATTCTTCAACAATTCTTTCACATACTTGGATTGAGATATAAAGATCCCTTTATCTAGCTGAGTAATTTGCAATCCCAAAAATAATTTTATCTCTCCAATCATAGACATCTCAAACTCACTCTACATCTCATTAACAAACTTCATGCACAAACTATTATCTCCTCCAAAAATGATATCATCAATAAATACTTCAACAATCAAACCTTTATCATCATCAATCTTGAAATACAAATGACTATCAACAGCACCTTTATTAAATCCAAGCTTCAACAAATATTTGTACAATTTGGCATATCATGCTCTTGGGGATTGCTTGAGTCCATACAGTGCTTTCTTCAACCAAAAAACAATATCTCCCTAATCAATCAATTGAAATCCATTAGGTTGCTCAATATATACTTCTTCTAGTTCACCATTTAGAAATGCTAACTTGAAATCCATTTGATAAACCTTGAAGTTTTTGTAAGCATCATAAGCAATAAATAGTGTAACTACTTCAATCCTAGCAACAAGAGCAAAAGTTTCCTCAAAGTCAATTCCTTCCATCTAAAAATATCATTTACACACCAATCTTGCTTTGTTTCTAACAACTTCACCTTGCTCATTTAGTTTGTTTTGAAAGACCCATTTAGTTCCAATTACATTTTTGTCTTTAGGTTTGGGAACAAGAATCCATGTATCATTCTTCTCAATTTGCAGTAGTTCTTTCATTGCTTCCTTCCAATGTTCATCTTCGCTTGCTTCATTGAGACTATTAGGCTCAGTCTTTGATATCAAACAATATTGTTTTGCAATTTTTCTCCTATTTTGAGCACCTTTGTTCTTATCACCAACTTGATCTTCTGAATGATTTAGTGTTACATACCTTGGAGTCTTAGGATGTTCTTGAACTTTAGGCTCTTGTGATCTCACTTCTACACTTTCACTAGTTCCTCCGTCCTTATTTTCTTGATTCACTGAAATGTTTTGAACTTGATTTGAAGTTTGAACTTTATTTCCTTTGTCTAAATCATATCCATAGGTTTTGGATGGTCTAACTATGCCTTCATCAACCTTGACATTAGCACTTTCAACCACTTTCCTCAATCTCTTATTATAGCACCGGTAGGCTTTTCTTTTAGTAGAATAACCAAGAAAGATTCCTTCATCACTTCTAGCAACAAACTTTCCTATATCTTCATCTCTTTTGATATAGCATTTACTACCAAATGTTTTGAAGTATCTAATAGTAAGCTTATAAGCATACCATAGCTCATAAGGAGTCTTATTGGTATCACCTTTGACATGTACCCAGTTGAGAGTGTAAACAACAATACTCACAACTTCTCTCTAGTAGATATGAGGAACATTTTCTTCCAGCATCATAGTCCTAGCGACATTTTGAATTGTCATATTCTTCCTTTCCACAACTCCATTTTGTTGAGGGGTCCACGGGGCAGATAATTATCTATTTATCCCATGCCTGTCACAAAAGGAATTAAACTCATCGGAAGTGAATTTTCCACCTCTACGTAATCTCATACATTTAATCTTTATACTTTTTTCTATCTCAACCATAGCCTTGAAAATATTGAATTTTTCTAGAGCTTCAGATTTTTCTTTGAAGAAAGTAACCCACATCAATCTAGAATAATCATTAATGAGTAGTATGAAATACTTGTCTCCTTGTAAACTTCTAACTCTAGAAGGACCACACAAGTTAGTATGCACAAGCTCCAACACTTCATTTGAATAATGTTGTTTGCTCCAAAATGAAATTCTAGTTTGCTTCCCTAACTGACATTCGTTGCATATAGTATTAGTAGGTTTCATCAACTTAGGAAGATCTCTCATTTCTTGATTAGAACTTATTTTGATAATATTGTCAAAGTTTGCATGACACATTCTCCTATGCCACAACCAACTTTCATCAACTTAAGCAATCAGACAACTTTTACTAGAAGCACTTAGGTGAAAGATATTACGTTTTATTTTTGCACCAGAAGCAATCAAATTTCTAGAGCTTCCCAATATTCTACACTTACCATTCTTGAATTCAAGATTATATCCCTTTTCAACCATTTTTCCAACACTTAAGAGATTAAGCTTCAAACCTTCCACATATAGAACATCATTAGTATTATGTTTACCATCAAGAGAAATGGATCCTCTGCCATGGATTATACCAGGTGTGTTATCACCAAATCTTACAACACCACCATCATACTTTTCCAAGCTCACAAATTTAATTCTATCACCTATCGTGTGATGGGAGCATCCACTATCAATCACCCATTCATCTTTTTCTTCAACTCTAGCAGCTAGGGCTTTCTCCACATTTGTGCAACTAGCAAATTCAATAGATACTAGATCATTTTCCTTGATAGCTAGCAATAAATTCCCATTAATCTTGACTTACATTTCCTTTATGAGATTCATCATCTTTCACACCTTCATCAACAGCATAATAACACTTTCTTTGAAATCTAGGCTTGCTAGATCTTGGCATAGGAACTCTCTCTGGACACCTTGATGCAAAATGACCTATCTTACTGTAAGAAAAAAATTTAATAGGAATTTTCCCTTTATACTTAACTTCTCCTCTGGCTTCCCTCTTAAAAATAAGTGTTTCAAGATCATCGAGTTTTCTCTCCTCTCTTCAATCTCTCTCATTTCCTCCTCATACTTGAATATTTTTCTAGAAGAGCTTTCTCCTAGATCATATCTCTACTTATCTTTTTTGGAGATAGTAGCTTTGAATATAGATTATGTTTTAGAAAGAGAATCACCAACTCACTTAACTCAAAAGTAGTAAAATTACCTATCAACATGTCTCTAGTTATATTTGTCAAGGTTTGGATCTCCTCAATAGCAGTAGCTTTAGCTTTGTATGCAACATGCAAGGATCTAAGAAATTTAGCAATAATCTCTGATTCTTCCAAAGTTCCACCAGCACATCTAATACTACACACAAGTGCATTCCCTCTCTGCATAAAAGATGGAATATTTTCATCATCACCCATTCTAACATTTCATATTTTCCTTTCAAGCTTTGTATCTTAGCAATGTTCACATGAGCATCAACCTCATACAAAGTTTCCAACTTTTTCCAGATTTCATAAGCAATCTTCAGATCCATTACATTTGTCATCTTGGAATCTGTCAGAGCACTCAACAATGCTTCCTTAGCCCTGATATTGTACTCAACATCCTTAATCTCAGCAATAGTAGAAGGACCATTATGTGGGATGATATACCTATTCCTTGTAATGTTCCAGTAAGGTTCACCAATGCATCTTAGGTGACACTCCATTCGAGTCTTCCACAAAGAATAATTAGTTTCATCAAATCTTAAACTATCCTTCTTATATGTCACCATCCTTGATCACCTTAAGTTGTTAAACTTCTTCTAAGGAACCTTCTCTGATACCAATTATTGGCAACACAAGGGTAGACAATTGAGAGGGGGGAGTGAATCAGTTGTCATAAAAATTAAAATTTATTAATCTTATTATCCTTAGTCTCAAATCTGATTAATAACCATGAAATCATAAATCATCAACACATCATAAACACACGCAACACCAATATTTTTTTACATGGAAACCCTGTTAGGGGGTATGTGCAAGATCATAATGGAAAAAATAGGCCCTTAAGTGGTAAAAAAGTCAAAAAAATCAAAGTTAAGCAACTTGATGTAAAAATTTGAAAAAATTATCTATATTATTTCAAAAATATGTAAGAATAAAATTTGTAGCAAATTGAATGTAGTTTCTAAACTACTAGGTTTATTTTTTTTTTAAATCTATTTGGTGAAAATTTGAAATTTCAATGTAGTAGTACTTAAATTTTAGGGAAAAAAATAAGAAGTAGGTGTTTGTTTGACCACTCTAACCACAATAAAATGACAATATTTTTTATAATATTTTATATATAAGTAGAGGACTCATGTCCTGACGTGATGCATATTTTTTTGTAATTTCTTTTCAAGTAAATAATTAATTATGATTGTTTTATTACAAATTTTAAAAAATATATAAAACTCGTATGTCTGACCACCTTAACTTGGTCAAAACTTCATGAAATTCATTTTTCTTTTTAATCCTATAGTATGCAAAGCATGGAATGTGATGCATGTTTGAGATTCAAAAAATATGACACCACTTGAAAGCTATAAACATTTATTAAATTCAATCAACCTATCAATTAGGACTTTAGTTGTAATTCAAATAGAAAATGAATAATAATTATTTATTAAATTCAAAGTAAAGCATAATTTATATTGTCAGAAAATTGAGAATCTCCTTTAAAAACCCTTTTCATTTCATCATTTTTGGGTAAAAAAAAGTCGTCAGCCACATACCCATCATATCGCCACTTTTTGGTCCATCATGATTCTACACATACCCTAGGGGAAAAACCATAGTGGAAGTTAGTCCATAAGATTATCCCCTATTCAAAGTATAAATAATAATAAATGGGGAATGCATATGCATTCATGCACACTACCTAGAGCTCACTCCTCAAATACAAAAAGGCTTACTGCCCAAAAGAAGACACATTGTCTTACAGAAACATTGAGATTACATCCGCAAGGTTTTGAACTAAGAAAATAGCATCTGCTAATACCTGATTATAGTTATGATTAAGAACATGAACACTTCTTCACACTCTGCTTCTACCTTCGAATGATTAGGACATTATTCACACATCTAATCGCCACTCACACCTTCAAATGGAATAGACAATCACTTATATATATCCACAACAAGAGATAACATCAATTATATGTCGGCTTCAACAGACTATAAAATGTGTACAAGCTATCGGCCCAAAACATAAATAATTTTCAATGAAAATCAATCAATGTCAGCCACAACTTAGTGAAGACCCAAAATAACATCCTCGAACATGAAACTGTTTAAACAATTACTCCTCAAAGATCCACAACAAGCTAGGATCACCCTGTCAGCCAAGAATATGAAAAACATGAACACATAAAAGATAATCACCAATCGTGACCACAACGATCAATGTTGATAAAAAACACAGATAGAACTTGATCTAGAAACATCCACAAGCATCATGAATGAACATAGAAGCATCCACAACAAATCAAGTTACTAGAATCGTATCATATTCTTTTAGGAACACTAACTGAAGCAACAAAATAACTACCAGAACACAGATACTCATAACTTGATCAAATCTTCACACGGATCTTTGAAACTTGATGTGGATAAACGAGATACACTTGACAAAAAACCTTTTGATCCACAGCCTCTAATCATAAATATACTAAGCTATCCAACATGTTGAACTTCACTATACCTCTGACAACCTGCAACTTATTCTATCACAATTTTCTTAATATCCTCAACATATACAACCTTAATGACATTTTAATTACAATAGTGTTGACATCAATGACAACCACAATTCAACAACATCCAATAGTTAAATCAGTCCTTCAAGATCACAAGATAAGCTATAAGCTTTGTTACTGGTCTGAATTCATTTGATGGGTTGCCCACATTGAAAGTTGTGAAGAACCAAATAGTCACTAAGGCAACCAGTTCCACTTTTGACAAAAGAGCCATGACAATTAATGATGTCATTAAATTCGATGTAATATTTTCTTCATGGTTGACATTGATTAGTGTTTAATGGAAGTAGCAGAACCTAGAATAGTTTGGATAATGCTTATGGGATATGAGATTGAAGAACACATTTTGGAGTTGTATGCCCAACACATATTGAGTAAACCTCGAGATCCGATAGAAGAAAGGTTTGGTACCTTTGAAGAGAAGAATATGAAAGTGCAGACACAACTGAGGAATCCTATGATAGTCCAGAAGGTGAGAAAGGAAGTTGAAGCTTTTGCAGAAAGCAACGACATATCAATTGAAGCAATGAGGGAGGCTAGGAAGAAAAGAGAACAAGCTGAAGAAGGGGAGCCTACTAGAACTTAGTTAGTCTAGCAACATCCTTTTTCAAATCTAGATCTACAAGGAGTTTTGTAACCTCATCAGGTGCTACAAAGAAATCAAACCTAGTAAAAGTGTATGTGTAGGATCATGATGGGCCAAAAAGTGGCAATATTATGGGTATGTGTAGGGTATGTGGCTGATGACTTTTTTCTTACCCAAAATTGATGAAATGAAAAGGGTTTTTAAGGGACATTCTCATGAAACATGGGTTAATGAGTTTGAATAAAAAAACTACATGATTGAATACTAATAGCAATATCATGATATGACATGCTATTGAAAAATACCTTCTACTAATCAATTTATGAGCTAAAGGGGCTCTATAATGAATGGTTCATAATACATAACACTTGATTAAGGTTTTACAAATGGGGTTGTAAGCTAAGTGGGCTTAACCTTGGGGAAGAGTACATGGTTAAGTGCACTTGAGTTGGAGTACTACTGGGACATGTGACTTCCTAGGAAGGCCCAATTCTTGACATGTATGATCATCAACTAGATGTAATGAGTGCTAAGTGGATCATTCATTATCATGAGAGATTGGTTCTTGTGAACCACTACTCATGAAACATGGGTCAATGAATTTGAATTGAAAAATTAAAAGGTTGAATCTTGATAGCAATATCATAATTAATATTATTTTTCTCATACATTATGTCTAAGTTCCTAATACACATACATCCTTACAAACATCCATAATATTTAAAATATTTAATCTTGAATTCAAGAGGTCCGTCATTCATTATCTACGAATTGGATATTTGACACAAAATCATTGATCAAAAGTTATTCTCTCTTCTCTATTGTTCTTTCCCTTTGTATATCATATTTCTATCTCTTATCTTATCTCGCTATTGCTTTTGTTATCAATATCTCTCTATATTTATATCTCTATCTCCCTCTCTCCTATTTATCTCTCTAACTCTTTTACTTTTATTTATATATCTCTTTGTGTCCACTATCTCTTTTTTCCTCACCTCCCTCTCCCCCTCTTTTATCTATCTCTATTTCCCTCCATATCTCTTTTCTCCCTCTCTCTTGTTCCCTCTTTTCCATTTCTCATCTCTCTTCCTATATTCCCCTCTCTATGTTGCATAGATTTCACTAATGCCAAACCAAAGAAAAAAATGTACAATTTATAGTAAAGAGACACCTTCTCTTCAAAAGGACAGGTTAGATGTACTTTCATATCCATTTCCTTCCTAAGAGGAGCTTTGATATCAATAGTTTCTAATGCATGCAGTCATGTATATCATGTTAGAAAATAATTCTTCCTATACATGTTTGTCGAGACACCAATGAACCAAAATTTAGCATACTAAAAACTATGAACATTTTATCTTATTAAAAAAAAAGGTCCCATTTCTAACATCATAAAATCATATTTGTTATACATTCAAATGTAAAATTTAGCATAGCTTAAAAGTAAAATGTTTTAGTAAAATTAATTATATATTATATGGTATTCACCATACCTACATGTCAACCTACATTGAGGTCAATTTTGATTCATTAGCTACAAAGGACTTCGCCCATCGATATTTGGCAAGAAGTAATGAAGCTTTCAAAACATGAATCCTAGGTTACTTAAAATGCAATCAAAGAGTCCACATTGTGAACTTAAATCTAATGACTGACATTTGGAGCCTAAATTCAAGGTTATCAATCTTTGTGTGTGTCAACAATTCAAAGCCACCATATATCCATTCAAAAGTACATTGAGTGTCAAACATCATTTACTTAATTGCTTAGCAATTACACTATTCATGGAAGTATAATGGTTTAACATGCAAATCCAAAGGTAATGCATCAATTTCCTTCTCTTAAAATTAGAAGCTCAATGATAATTCAAAATTAATACAAATAAAGACAAGACTAAGTACAAAACAATAATAGTACCAAAATTTAAATAGAAGAAATAAATAATTACTAGGAAGCAAAATGAATAACCAACAATTAAAAGTTTAATCTTTGTTAATTGGTGTTTAAAGTGATACTAGTAATCTATATAAATAATAAAATTTACTTAAAAGTAACTATTGTTGAAGCCTATCAATCTACTTTACACAACAATGAATGTGCACTAAAAAAAAAATTTGAGAAAAGTGATATTATTGGAGGATAATGTCATTCTCAGCCCCATATTTTAAAGTGTTTATGTAAATTTTTGTTTGACAAATGCAAAAATGCAACTCCACATTAATTATCCCTTTGTTTTATGTTTTGACCCCTCATATGTCTTCTACCTTGAGAAGGGTAAGGGGATAAGAGAACTATAGAATATTACATATGCAAGTGTAAAAAATGGAGGAGAGGACATACATTCCAATTATAAATAATTGAATATTCAATTAAAACTATTACCACTAGTCTTAGATTTATCAAAGGTATAGCCATGATACTAGGTGTCAACCTATGTCAAAATCGTTTTTGATGTATTGGCTATTATTTGGTCCATGCATCTCCATGTGGATATACTAATATGCTTGCAATCTTTCAATGTCATACACTAAGGAATTTTCTCATCAATTTCTAGGTAAGTAGACATGAAGTTTGCACTACTTAAAGTGTGATCAAATGGTCTATCATGTTATGAATGTGCATCTAACTAGTGAAACTTGACATATAAATTCAATCACTCATTATATATAAGAGAAACAAGAAAAGAGAGGGTAGAAGGATGGAGGAAGAGAGGAAGACAAAGAAGTAGAGAGATGTATAGAGAGAGGGTATATATATAAAAACTCTTTATTTTTTCAATTGTACATTCTAAGGATGTTACATATAGCAGACTAAATTCTAACATTAAATAATATATAAAATTAATATAGTTATCACTTATCAATAAAACCATAATTACACACATCATTTACTTAATAACCTACCAATTGATTTTATATCTTACATAACTATATGAAAAATAATAGTAATTTACCTTCACATCTCTTAAACATACCCATCACTCACCCACATGAAATGTTTGTTATATTATTACAACGAAAATTCCAGACATAAGTTAATACATTGCATCGGCTAGCTATTCTAGGACTAGCCAATGCCGTTATCTTCTTCGTAGCTACAATGCATTAAATAAGACAAAATGAGATTATCAAGCTAAGGTTGAATTATTTTTAGATGGCAAATGGTGTCGGGCTTATGTGTCTATTCCGTTCATGCCAAATTCAATGGACAAAATCGCTTGTGGGGAAGGTGCAAGTCATGTTCCTCGCATGTCTTTGTACAGACTAATCAGTCCACAAGACTCTGAGATTTATTTTCAGATTTAAAAATGAGAGATAGATTTATTGTAGACGTTGAAATTGGAGTGTTTTGGATTTATAAATGATGAATATATAACAATATTTTGTCTTATATTAGGAATACCTAATCTTAATTATGCAAGTCAAGTCCATGTCTTTAGGTCACTTCCACATTTGTAGATTCATGTTTTGTTGTGCCTCTACTTTTTGACTGACCTAGCTCACCATTATTTCTTTTGTTTCCTACTTTGCTATAAAGATTAGCAATGTTTCAAAAGTAATTTTAGAGGACTATTAATATGTCACTAGGAGATAGGTTCTCCTAGATTGATTTGAAAAGCTATATAAAAGGATTGAAGATAGTAAGGAAGCCTTAGTTTAATAATATTTCTAGTATGAATGCGCAAATCAAGGTACACTTTATTGCACCAAGCTAAAATGTTGCATTATATAGAAATGGTATTCAACTAAATGCTTGGATGATGAGGAGATGTAAAATTAATGTAATAAATAGGCTTTAAATACAAGGAAATGGTAATAAAATAGGTATACACTTGTTTAGTTGGACCTTATTGGGAAAGAAATAAGTGATAATTTCCTAGGAAGTATGCTTAAATTTTGAGATTTAGGGACCAAGTTTGTATCCAAAGGGTTGACCACATACCCATGGAAGTGAACCAAGATGTGGAAAGACTTAGATAAATGTTTATGACATATGTATAGGGATAAGTTCATGAATACCTATTATTAATGTATCTTTTCCATGAATATATCAAGAAATGTGTGCACATTTTTATTACATTACAAATAAATGTGTAGGAATAAATGCTTAAATGATGAAGAGATGTAAAATGAATGTTATAAAATAGCTTTAAATACAAGGGAATAGTAATAAATTATGTGTACATGTGTTTAGTTATCCCTTAGTGGGAAATGAATAGGTAACAATTTCCTATAAGTTATGTTTAAACTTTATGATTTTAGGGATCAACTTTATGGTCTCAAGGTTGACCCAAAATCTATGAAAATGATTGAGGATGTGGAAAGGCTTAGATCAATATGGACAACATATGTATCGAGATAGGTGCATGAATATTCACAATTAATGTATGGTTATAAATAAATGTGTAGGAATAAGTGTAAGTGGATGAGTAAATAACATGGGGGAAGAGGACTAAATTTGCATAAGATTATGTCATTTGTCAATATGTGACTATATCCATTCTCTAAATGAGCAAAAAAATAAATGGGAAATGGCATGACTATGTAAATGCCCCAAATCCGGGAGATACAATAGCATGATCATACAAAGGATGAGATAAGGAAATACTTCCCTTATGTAACATTGATCTAGGTATAAAAGGTCCATATTAAAGGAGCACACCATTAATTATTTGAAATAATCACAATGTTAACATTCACGTCTAACAAACCCAAGGTGCATTGTGTAGACACCTAAAATTGACACATCACCATTTTAATTACTACAAAATGATCCCTCAACCATTTCTTCTATAATTGATTGAATAAATCTTGAGTTATTTGATTAATTATCTATTTTTTATCCCATTACTAATTAAATAATATTAATAAAATTACTACTCATCACATTTCACCCAATCCTATTTCTAGCAGTAATCATTCACCAATCTTCTTCTATAATCCACACTTAGATAAATAAATCTAGATATTTATTTTTTCAAGTGCCTCATCCTCATCCCAGATAATAAATAGATATACCAACTATCTATTTTATCAAATTTTCATTAAGTTGGATAAAACAAATTAGCCCATTTATCTCCCACTTACACATTCCTAACCTTTATCAATCCCTTAAAATCACTTACATAGGCATGGGTCTTTATACATGTAACATGGATCTTGTTACATACCACATGGGTCAAATATTTCCCATATTTTCAAGGTACTCTATAGTGCCCTTTCAATCATATCCATCCACTCTTTACATGATCTCCTCAAGGAGGCCTATAAAAATACACTTGGCATCATGATAGAATATCCTAGATGAAGAAAACCCATGGTCCACACACACTCAATCACAACACCAACAACTCTATAGGATCAAGTAAAACCAAGATATCCAAGCTAAGAAGATAAACCACCATATATAACATAGGACTTAATACATCACTGTCAATAATGTATCCATATAAATAACCATATCATGCCAAAGCTAAAAAAGTATAAGTAACCTCGATGACACCATGATCTCCACCCAATTAACATACATAATTAACCATATTGTGTCAAATATCCAAGAATACTTGAGGAACCTCCATGACACCATTATCACCACCCATTGTACCTATATCAACAATTATGTTGTCCCAAAGCTCCAAGTGTACAAGGAACCTCTATGACACCATGATCACCACCTAAAATACTTGAATAGAAAATCATGTCATGGGATAGATCTAAGTGTAGAAGAACCTCCATGACACCATAATCACCACCCAATTCTTTCTAATACATATTATACAATATTCAAAAAACATATTCCCTACATCATAATTAGCTAAAGTACCAATATCTCTCTACTTCATAATGACAACCAAAACAATTTATTAAGTGAAAAAATTAATTTGATAAAAATAACTTGCACCCACACTAAAATATCTATGGGTATAGATATCCCAAATCCAAGTTATCCATGCAACCTACAAGGATAGATATCTTGTAAAATTGCACATGTTTTTATGGTATTAAGTGTATTTGATATAAATTTGAAACAACTTATACCTGAGTAATTTTTTTTTTTTTGAGATACTTTTATAAACATATTATAAAATTTGAAAAAAAATTATTTAATGATATACTTGAGTGATGGTGTGAACCCACATAGGTCTTAAAATAGAAATAGAAATACAATAGTCTCTAGGTTATCCCACAAAGCTAATATCTAGTTGAAAACATAAAGCTGTGGTGGTCACTCTAAGATTAGTGTCCATAACCTAGGTTCATTTTCACAATTTTATAAATTTCATTGGGATATAGATCAACAAGGTGAATTGTTTGACTATCAACCTTAAATGTGACCCAACCATACCTAGATCTATATCTTAAGGGGGATTATAATTGATTAGAAATATTTTGAAATCATTAACTTAATGGTCATATATTCCTTAATATTAAAATTGCAAGATAACAAATATTGACAATCAGAAATAATAGTTTACCAGTGGATCTCGAAAGTGTAGAGAGCATCAAATATGGTAAAAAATAGTTTTGAGTGGCCTACAAGGACTCATTTTCCCTTGAGTGAATGGGTCTTTGTATAGGTGTCTGAATAAACTCTCTGGTTCCTTTGGTACAATATCTAAGCTTTTGTTTGCCATTGGTCTCATTGTCAAAAAGTCAAAAATAAAATTTTAATATGAGTTTCCATGGCTTGTAAACAATGAATGCAAAAAATGCAAGATTGTACAATTTCTCTTTAGGATCTTCAATCCCTCTTCAACCTACAATCGGCACATAAAACTCACCAAGCCTTCAATGGATTCCCTTAGAGGATTGAAGACAAACAAATCACTCCAAGGAACTTTATCTTTCTTTTCCTAATGGATTTGGACACTTGAAAATGCTTGTATGCTTTAGGATGAACAATGCATGTTAACCTTCACAAGACATTATGAACAAAACATAAGCTTCAACATAATGGCTTTTGGGCCATTCCTAAAGCGAAAATTGCATAAATTTTGGCCTGCTAAAATGGCTACGCAAAAAAGCCTTGAAATTCTGGGTAGTTTGGCATATCTATCACTTGGGAAATATGTATGCCTAAAAGTCTAAGATATCATTTCTAAGTGATGAAGAGCATTTCATGTGGTGTGGTGGTATCATTCTTTGCTACTTACTTTAGGAAGACAGTATAAAATGGAACTTAATGTTGCTTTTGATTTAGTAAGAAAGCAGTGTGTTTTGCTATCTACATATTAATAGCTCTTTAAAATTCTAAATAGGTCTAATGGTTTGCATTGTGTTGTAAAATGTATTTACATTTTGGCTACTACTTTGGCTCGGCTGATTTAACATTACAGTTTTAGATTCTTTTATTATATTTTGAGGCTTGTTTACCTGAAATTTATATACTCAATACACTTAAAAATTTTAACTCTAAATACTCCTCTCTACCCCTCAAAACTAGGGTGGGACTCACACACCTTGGCATGTGATCTCTTAGGCAGGGGACCCCATATACCCAAGGTGGTGCGAGTCCTATCATGGGGAATTCTTAGGTTTTGGGCGTGGAAATTAAGGTTTTCTAATTCAAATTTTGTGAATGCTGGTATTTTGGGATCCACAAATGATAAATTAGATGAGTGTCTAGTATAAACAAGGTTTCAAATCACTCACTCAGCAAATTAGAGTCACATCCCAAGACTCATAGAATTGTAGAGTATTTAAGAGCATTTATAAGGTATTCAAGGGAAGATTTGTAGAAGATTATTGCAACAATTCAAGATCCATTATCATGACAAGGGTTTGATGCATCATTCATGTGGATTGGAGATGATGTTGTGATGTATTGTTCAAGATCAATTCAAGTATTCAAAGGCATTATCCTTCATGAAGAATCATGATCAAGATCTACATCAATCGAGGCTACTTCATGCTTGTTTGTAAATCTACAAGGTTACAAACAAGGTTCTTTTGTTTCATCTTATGTTTCATGATTCATTTTATTCATGTTTTGTTTCTCATCAAGGTTTGATTACCAAAATGGGTTTTGAACAAGGAAAACCCCTATCCACTAACAAAATAAATTTTTTCTCCCTATTCATGCGTGATTGCAGATCCAAGAGTTTTTAGACTTGAAGATTCTTTGAAGACAAAGTTGCAAGATTGAAGAAAGTCTTCAAAGTTGTCACAAGGTTGTCATATTCATGAAAATTAATCTATAGGCCTGAATTCAAACTTTCATACTTGGAGATCTAGCAAGAGAGAAGCTACATTAGATCACTAGAGGATACTAGAGTTTCATACAAACCCTAATACTAGGACTAAATCACCACCTTGGGCATATGAGTCCTAGTGAGCTTCAAATAACAGAGTTTTAGGGTTTTAGAGCTTTTTTTGACCACATATTTCTTCTAGGCACCTTTCTATTTCATCCTTTTTTATCAGTCTAATTTCATGCACTTAATTTTCTAGGTTTTATAGTTAGATTGGCACATTACTTTTATCTCTTTCTTTCTAAGAAATTTGTTAGCGGTGAACCCTTTTATCTTTAATCATGCCTAAGGAAACCATCCTAACCCTAGTTCATTCCTCAATCAATTGAATTGGTTGAGGGATCTTGGTTTCCTTTATTGAACTCAAAGTGAAATAGGGATAGGTCCTAAACCCTAGTTGTTCAATCTCCCAAAAGATAGAAACTACTATTTCCTAGTGTTCATTTTGGTGAACTTGACTTTTGGACAATTTATTTCTAATTTGGAGTAAATCATAGTCCTAGGTAGATGTTAATTTTGCATTAGGTATTCCATTAGTTAATTAGCATTTAGGGCTTCTAAATATTGCATTAGTGAAAGTGCATATAGGTTACATTTTTGCATCTTGCATCACTATATTTCATTTGAAATTTGTAATTGCACATTGTCTCTAGAAAACATACAAGTTAGAAACATTAGAATCAACTCACAATTTGTTGAATTTGGCACAAAAACCCTAATTTGGGTCTCATTGACCCATCTGGGCAATTTAGTCCATGTGTAGGTGTTTTTCTTAGATTTCTAGGAATTGTGTTGTGTTTTTTTTTAGTACTTAAACTCTCTAAAGACCCTAACTAGGACTCATACACCACTTTGGGTGATTTGGTCCTAGATCAAACTTGAAATTTCATTTTACAGCATTAAAAACCTTATTTATATGCTTCTGTTTGTTGTTGTTAGATATTGATTTGTAAATAGATCTACGACTTTAATTGCCTTTAAGTGAATGCTCATGAATGCGAACAAAATTCAATGCCTTAAAATAAATTTAAAGTTCTTGAAAAGATATTAAAAAATTAGAGCAACAAAAATAATAAACTAGTAGAGAATGATAAGACAGATAGAAGAGGAGAGGAGAAGTCACATGTTTGATAACAGAGTTCATCCAAATAGGACTATGTCTTCGAGTCTATCTCAATTGAGACCCCAAACCATTAACAATGCCCTAGATGCTTCAGTATAAATTCTAAGAAGAAGAGTTTTCAAATTGCAACAAAAATTTGTAAGGAAAATCTAAACTCCATCATCTCCCAAAAGGCTCACAAAGGCCTACAAAGGCTTACAGATAGAACAAAATTACAACATAAAAATATGCAATAGAAAAGTATACACAACTCTCTCATAATCTTCTAAGGATAATTTTGCATCGTATGGCTTACTCCTCTTCAAGAAAATCATCTTCATAGTCTCCAATTCTTCTCCTCCTTACAAAGGCTCACAAAAAGAATTTTTTATAGTTTTTTAGTTGTCCACTCTCAAACAAAAGAGAATTAACTCCAAGATCCAAAATAATAGGATCTCAAACCAACTCAAAGGAAAAGGATGGAAAAAGTCTCAAAACTACCCAAAGACTCTCAACCATTCCCATGAGACTCTCATCCTCTAATTGAGAATTAGAAAATTAGTTGTGAGGTGGCTTCTCATATAAAACCAATTTCTAAAATTATAAATTAATGAATAATACATGAGTCAATTTTCTACTCACTAGTATTAATCATTTTACATTAAAAAATGAATAAATGCATGACTTTATTCAAATATCATTTTAAGCATAATAAAATGCATGAGAATCTCACTTAAAACATTAATCACATAATTGAAAAATGCATGAAACTTATCTCACTTACATCATTAATAAAAAATGTGTGAGATTATAAAACCCATCAAAGCGTAAATTCACCAATTTCCCTCTTTGTCACCAAACCTCATGTTCATCATAATGAGAAAAAAAAGTTATTTTCCATGTGGAGATCCTCTCGGATCATACCTCCCCACAAAAAGAACCTTTTGGTCCTCCAAAAGTACTAACTCTAATCTTCAATCTGTTGCATGGAAAATGTCTCTGAAAGGCCATGCTTGTTCTTCCTTCACCTCTATACTTTAGAATCAAAATGTGAAGCCAACATATGCCACAACTTGCAATCTTGTATCTGATGTACCTATATTACAATTTTTGAATACTTTCCAATAGTTTATAAACATACTCATTGGTCAAGATTACAATGAATTTCCACAATGGCCTAGGAAAATTACCACATTCAATTGTTTACATGATGATTACAAAGAAGCCAATAAGGATTTAGGTGCAAAATAAAATGCCTCCCACTCTCTTCATCTCTTAAGAGTGGCTTAAAAGCCATTTTCAATGCTTGATAATCAACTTGACGTCATAATTCAAGCCAATTCAATGGAAATTGCAAGAAATTTCAATGTCAATTTCAATGCAATGTGGCAATTTACAAGGCAATTTAATGTGCCAAAATGTGCACACAATGGGAAAAACCTTATGGTTTTATAAGCCCCATTACAAAATTGTTTCAATGTATCAATTGCACTAATGGTGACAAACCCATACCCCAAAATCATTTTGATAGCAAACACATATGGCAAGGGTATATCAAATGTGCATTTACAAAAATAACGTGTGCAACATAAATCAAATCAAAGGTCCAAAGTTCCATTGATTTCCATTTTCAAAATGGGAATATGACCTAATTCGAAAATACCCCTATAAGATTACCTTCAACTTTTGGAAAAAGTTTCATATTCCCCTTTGATTCCAATAATTTATACGACAACATTTCAATGGTTTCATAAAACTACAAGCTAGAAACCCTTAGCTATATTTTTTGGGCTTCTAATAATTTTGCACATAGGACTATATTGTAAATCCCATGGGCATTAGTATTAATAAAATACCCATTTTATGAATGCAAATTGTAAATCCCATGGGCATTAATATTAATAAAATACCCATTTTATGAATGCAACAAGGGTTTAAAACTTACTAGAAGTGCAAAAGTTCAATTTATTTTTTACCAAAGTCTTGTGACCCTTCATGGCATGTCAAACAATGCCTCTTTGCCTCATTTTGCAATAATAAGTAGTGGGCCTAATTAAACTTCCCTAAATGCCAAACCTGGACAATCAAGCCTCAAATACATCCACCATAACAAATTGTTGGTAAGAGAGTTCCCAGCATCGTAGCATGCCACAAATCAAGTGCCATTTTTAGAATTCAATCCTAAGAAATGTGAAGTCCACAACCTGGCAGCCACCTGGCATGGAATCAGGTAAGATGCTCATGAAGAGCAGATCAAAATACTTATCCATTCTGAGACATCCAATTCTGAGAATGGACAACCGAGTAAGATGCTTGGGAAGAGCAGGTCATCATACTTGTCGTTCCTTCCATGCACCTTGGTGTTGAATCCGAGTTGGTTTGCAAGACCACTCACTGCATGTGCACCCAAAATATTCTGGGTTACACTACAATTCATTCAGCCCCTTGGAAAAGGTCAACTCCTTGGTGTAATGGAAGATCGCTAGAAACATTGCTAATTCGATAATCGAACCCTCTACTACAATCTCACATTCGACCTCCACCTTCACACGTGGACAAATCTCTTGGTAGCTTGTTCATGCTTACTTCTTCTTTCTTCACACATTCCACCCTTGTGTAGTGCACGGGAACCACACCGATTGGAATATGCAACGACATCACACTTAGCGGCCTTTTTCCACACACGTTAGCTCTGCAACATTCTTCTGAGGAGAATTTTCTTCTCTATAAGCATGGAGATCTCAAAGCTCTATTTCTATGTGCTGAATGTTGTTGTCACAAGGTGAATTCTTGATCATTATTGATCCACTTTTGTAAGATTGAGACTAGACCAAATGATTAATGTTCCATGCTAAGGATATGAATTTGGCCAGTGGAGATTAGGCAACCAAAGGAAATATTGACGATCTCTACAAGGTGAATACAATGATATAATAAGAGTCAATCAACCATGAAGAGTGGTCAAGAACCATAGATAACACTTTCCAAGTATGAAAACCAAATACATTTGTCATAGAATCTTCACGCTCTTGCAAAAATGGACTACCAATTTATAGAGAATAACTACTAATGCTGCCCAAGGGAATTGCACCAGTCAATGTTGATGAGAAATTGATAATGAAGGAAGATCAACCTTTACAAAAAACCATCCAGACCTAAGACATAGTTTTCTGCCTTTACCAATGTTAGCTGATGATCAATGCATAAGTGTAAGCCATCATTCTAAATTTGAAGCACCCCAAACAAAATCAGCACCAACAATGAAGATCAGGCCAATTACATAAGCATTGGACAAGGATTAGGCCCAAACACAACCTGATCTTGGGTGCATAGCGTAGCTCCAAAATATTTTAAGCTAGCCAAAAAATTTGACCAAGCAAGGAAGAATAGCTAATCCTAACTGAGGATATGGGTTGATCCCAAATACTAATTCCTCTAGGTATGGACTTAGATCCTCTACCTATCAACAAATTAAACTAGTGAATTCTGATCCGCTACAAGTCCACAAGCTCATGCACATAGTAGCCATGCAACATCATAAGACAATAATGGAGAGAATGGGTAATACACCCACTAACCAACAAGGACCTACGAAATATAACTACAAGCCTCAATAGGGAGCTGATATCAACAACAAACAACCAGTACAATAATTTTGGAGGTGTTACATATGATGAAAAATCTTAGCTATGAAAAAATGATATCCATTTCTGTAAATACTCTTTGCTTGAGTTTAGACCAGATAAGCATTCAAACTAAGCAAAATAGTCAACTTGTCTCTAATACCAAAAGGATCTGTAAATGGATCTATGACATTAATTACTTTTAAGTGAATGCTCATGAATGTGAATAGAATTCAATTCCTTAAACTGAATTTAAATTTCTTGAAAAGAAATTAAATAATTAGAGCAACAAAAATAATAAACTAGGAGAGAGAATTATAAGACAGATAGAAGAGGAGAGGAGAAGTCACATGTTTAATAATGAAGTTTGTCTAAACAACACTACATCTCTGAGTCTATCTCAATCAAGTGACCAATCCATTATCAATTCCCTAGATGCTTTAGAACAAATTCTGAGAAGAAGAGCTTTCAACGTGCAACAAAAAGTTAAACCATGAGGAATTTGAAGATGATGCAAACTAGTCATTTCTGAAATTTTGTCTATAGATTCTAAATATATATTTTTTAAAAATGAAATCAAATTGCATTTATTTTTCCATCTCCTTCAAAAACTAGTTATTAACAGTAAGCATTATTTTTAAAGAGTCATGTTCACCATAAACAATATAACTTTTTTTTGTATGGAGGATAAAATTCTTTTTTTTTTTAATTAGCTTTGTAACTACAATATCTAGAACATTCATTTGGTTTCATAATGTTTTATTAAATATTTTTTTCTTAATTAAGTTTTGATGTCAAACCAATTACAATTTAGACATAGGTGGGTCATATACAACATAACTCTTTTGTATGTATCAAATTTATTTTTTTTGTTGGATCAAAGACACCAATACCTAGCATGAACATATTTTTCAGAATTTTTTTGATAATCTACTATTTTTCCACATGTGCAGAACAAAGACCTTGATTTTCGGTAAAAAAACTTATGTTTAATTAAAATTAAAAAATACATAATGAAACCAAAATATATTAAAATTATATTTGATGGATAGATCATTCCAAGGACTACCATCATCTAGTTGGGTCTATGAAGTTTCCTCCATTTTCATCCTCAACTTGAGCTCGAAAAGGAAAAATTCTACAAAAAAATTGCTAGAGTAGAGGGGGAATAGAAAAAAATGGGGGTTAGAGTGAACCCCCCTTGACCCCTTCATGTGAACGATGGTTTTCTCAAAGGGGGGTTCACTTGAACCCCCTTGTTTTTTAATTTTTCATTTGTTTTCCTTAAGGAAACATGTGGAAAAGAGCATGACATCAAAAAAGGTTTCGCTCAAAGGGGGGGTTTGAGCAAACCCCTTTTTGGGTTCATGCAGACCCCCCCTTCAAGCAAACCCCTAAAAATGAAAAAATTCTTTAATGCATTTTTGCAATTTTCCTTCCTCAAAGGAATTGTAAATGAGTATTGTGGATTTACCCTACCAGAGAGCTCAAAAATGTCATCATTCCCCAAATAACTCTTGAACTAGGGAAGAATGACACATAGAGAGTGAAAACTAAGAGAAAAGGCTTTTGGGTTAACATGGAAGATACCTAAATGTCGCGATGCCTTGCATCATCCCCAAAAGGAAAACACAAGACAAGATAAAGTAAAAATGTTATGACATATAGAAGAATGTAGATACAAATAGAGGAATGTCACAAAGATGAGAGAAACATAAAAAAAAATGATACGGGGGTTCACATCACACAAATGCATTGACACAAAGAACATGAAAAATAAAATAAAAGAAAAGACTAGTACGACACATGTGAGTCAACCTATTAGTAGGTTGTCTACATCCTAATCTTGTTTGATATATGCAAAAGGTGGATAACAAGCTAAAGGGACAATGTTGAAAGTTTTTTGTTTGGACAATCACCAAGGTCAACACATGGTGAGTCACTATTTTTAGGACCATCATGGTTGGTATCATTTAAGCTCATGGAAGAGGAAGACAATAAATTCAGCTCATTATGTACATCCTCATCAATTTTATAAATTTCATTGTCGTCATCAAAGTTTGTCACAACAAGAGTTCAAATGACAATATCCATGGAAGTTTCTTGTTCTTGTTTTTGTGGAGAAGGTATAGAATCATCATGTTTTTCTTGAGTGTTGATTTATCTTAATTTTTTTATAGATGAGTAATATCATGATGTCTACACCTACACTCTCTAGCATTTTGATTTCTTCTTGTTCAAATTTGAAGTTGTGATTATGTAGGAGCATGTTTATCAACCATAGGTTTCTTTTCTTCCCTTAAGAGAGGAATAAAAGGAACCATGGCAGGTTGTTCAACCAATTTATCTTTAGCTTTGTAAACTTGTTTGAATTTAGGAGGGACAAAAGGACTCATGTCTCTTGGTCTCTTGTAGGAAATAGGTGGAGGATCTATCTAGTTGGAATGTCTTGAGCGCTTGGAAGGGCTTTTGGTTCAATCTTGGTTTTGTCAATGATGAGAGGTTCAATCATAGGTTGAGGCATTTTATGAAGGGAAATTTTTGATATGCACTTCACCTTAAACTTTTGATAAGATTTGAGAAAAAATTACTCACAAGGCTTAATAGGTTCCATAGGTTTGGTCCAAAATAAATCCAATAAGAAATTCCCACAAGAAGATATTGGATGAAATCCACTATGGTTCATAGTAATGATCTCATTGAAAAATGGAAAATTTAAAAATATATCCACAACTGAAGGGATGGAATTCATGGAGTGAAGCCATGGATAGCATAACTTCACATGAAATTAATCTAGCAATGAGATGATGGAAAATGAGGCATTCAATTGTTTCGGTTCAACTTTCAAAGGTAAATTTATCGAGCGTATCATAAGGCAAGAAAAACCATTATGCATGTCTTAATCCATGTTTATGATTTTCATAAGTATCTCGATAAAGTTCATTCACAAATAATATTTTTTTCGGTTATTACATTCTCTACATATACAAGATTAATTAATATCCCATTAGTAGGCTTGTTATTGATTCTTCTAGCTATGTAAAGAGCACCATCTGGTGCATGTTTGATTATGTATTGTTGTGAGAAAATAATAACTATATCAAGAGGATTTTTGGTTTGGCCCTTACGAGGTTGAACTTTAATCGATGCAATCAATTTTTCCATAAAATTTTCTTCATTTTCTTTTATTTTTTTTCTCATCCATGTCAACATTCATCACATCATTCTTTGCTTCACTAGCTTTGAAAAAAAGATATTGTTTGGCATAGGATTGTTGAATATTTGAAAATTTTGATTAGGAGGGGCCATAGACTTATTACCTTGATCATTAATACCACTAATTTGAATACAATTATAATCAATGAGGTCTTGCATAATATTTTAAATAAACTTACAATGTTCTATATATCTTATCCATTTTTATGGTGATAATTAAAAAAGGAATTTTGTCTATAGTTTGGAAGTAAAGGTTGATTAGGATTAGAAGCTCTAATAGGAGGTAAGGAAATCATATTCTTGTTTAAGAGCTGGAACATGGTGTTATGAAGGGTGTCGAGTAGAGGGTAAATTTTATATTTCTCTCTACAAATTGATATGACTTTGTCTCTATAACAACCACTTGATTGTCAACATTTTGGTTTGGTTGAGGGGGATTATGTTGGATAAATCCTTTACTCAGTTTCTTGAATGGTTGGTAAGTGGTTTGAGGTAAAGCAATTGGCACCATGCTATGAAATCAATGACCTTTACATCATCCTTTTATTTACATTTCATTAAATCAGCTAAGGTCATCTTAGGACCCATGTAAATTTGGAAATGGTTATAGAAGGCATCAATATGTTTATTGAATGAAAAAAATGAATTCTTTGGTAAGGAGAAAACCACTCTAAAGTATTATCCTTCAAGTACCTAGGGAATAGCTTAGCCAAGAGTTTATGCTAAAAATATAAGTCACTACATAAGGTTGTGTATGTAGAAACATGACTAATAGGATCTCCTTTCCCACCATTTTTCTTGAATCTAGGAACCTCTATAGCTTGTGGCATTTGTGTTCTCAATATCTCCAAGGATAATGGGTTGGTCTTGATGTAGTGTGATGGTTGACTAGTTTGATTTTAGTTTAAGGTAGCAACTTGTTGTTGGAGTGATGTAATTTTTTGTAAAAGTGTGTTGAGGATGGGATCATTTTTTGTGTTATGAGAAGGAGGTGAATAAGGTGGAGGTGTGTACATTTTTGGAGGAAAAGAAAATTGTAAATGTGTGAGGGGAGATAGATTAGGAGATAGGAGATTTGAACACACAAAATTAGAAGGATTCCTAGTGGAAATACCTAAGTAGAAACTTTTCTAGTAGGTCATATGGTTGTAGTAACACAAGGAATGGTGTATGTAGGAATAGAGCTCACTGTTGTAGGATGAGGAATTGAATTTCCACCTTGAATTTCAGTATACCCCAAATCTTGAGCACAAATAGACAGTGTAAGGACATATTTATGAGCAAGATGAGAAAGAGCATGGAGAGTTTCTATTCCTCATTCATTATCAAGCATTTTTCTAAAGTTGTCTATGGCAAGAACTACAATACTGACAATAGATTGAGATCTCATTAGGTTTTGCAATTTCTCAAGTTCTTCATCCATTTTTCTAAGGTTCTTGTGAGGGACATTAACATCCATTGTTTCAACATTAGTCACAATGGTAGTGGGAAAGGAAGTCATTGGAAATGAGGTGTCAAAGGTATGGTTCATGATGGGTTGACTAGTGTCAACACTATGAGTGAAAATTATAGAGAACTCAAGATCCATGGTGGATGTAGAAGCATGGGATGGCATGAGTCTAGAGCTACATCTCACGAAAGTATTGGAAATAAGACACCAAGTGGTGAAGCTTATACAAGGTTCACCAAATCTAGTGTGGACCCAAAATGAATAGGAAATGAAATGCAAAAAACCCTAAAATAAGAAGGGAAATGCAAGAACGTAAAAAGAGAACACTTTTTATAGTTCAAATGTAAGACGATTTTTTGATTATGCTATTTAAAAAATTGAAAATAATGTTTTTTAAATATAATTTTGAATTCAAATAATGCACTAAATTTGATAATTTAAGCTTAAAATGAACAATTTGAGACAACAAATGTTTTGGAAACTGAAACAACAGATTGAATATAGAAACAAAGAGTGCATAAATAGAATTTTCAATGCTTAGAAAATTAGAAACAACCATAATTAGGGACTCATTCGCCCTAGGGTTAATGGGTCCTTCTTTAGGGTTCTAAAAAGTTAATTTGCAGGTTTATGAGATGACTCCTAAGGTTTTCAAATTTTGGTTTCAAACAATAAGTTACAGTTTTAGATTTCTTGAAAATTATGTCTAAATGCAAGTGCAAAATAATGATAAAAGAAAAGAAAGGATATCTAATTTGAAATGAAAATTTGATTCAATTTTTTATTTGAGTGTTTAAAAGTGTTGTATTATGAGTTCACTATGTGAAATGAATGACAAAATATGCATATTTTTATGATTTTTCAGATTTTCAAGTATGTCAAAATGTACTTTAACCCTCTAAAATGCAAATAAAAACTAATGTAAATATGCAAGATCCAAAAATGAAAACCTAATTCAAAAAAATGAAAATCTATACCTAAGAATGAAATGGACTATAGATTCAAAATATCTATAATGGAAGAAATTTGGGTTCACCAAAATGAAACAAAGGGTTTTAGGTTCACCAATATGCAATAATGGAAAATGCAAATATGATGAACCTATTCTCCTATGTTCACCAAAATGAAATGAAGGGAAATAAGGGTTTCCTAAAATGGAAAGATGACTCAAAATGGATGGATACAAGCCCTATCTTCTCAAATTCATTAGGAAATGAGATCCCTACAATGAATTGACTAACAACCATTAGGTGAGTCAACTCAAAGTAGGAATTTAGTGATTTCCTTATGACTGAGGGATTAGGTAAAAGGTTGAAAAACACTTTTTGGATGTAAATTAAATGTATCAAATAAATTTACTAATGCCAATTCAAACTTGAAATATGATGACAAACCATTTGATAAACACCAAAAGGAAGTTTCGAGCTTCTGACAGGGACTAATTCACCTTAGGGTGAATGGATCCAAGTGGATGATTTTTATGTAACTTTTAGGAGCATTTGATGCAGATTTGTACCTTCAAAATTCTCTAGGTTTCAATGTTGGAAAGTCTAAAACAACTTTGTGATCTACATTTCCATGAGATGATAACAATGTTGACAACTTTTAGCAACTTTACAACTTTCCCAATATTTTTCTCCAAAAGGTCTTCAATCCTCCTTCAACTTAAATTTCCAAACACACATATAAAGGAGAAAAATGTTTATTTTTTGTGAATAGGGTTTTTCCTTGTTCAAACCCTGTTTTGGTAATTAAACCTTGAAATGAAATGAAATGACATGAAAAAGAGAATGAAAAATGAACAATGTGATGTTACCACTCAACAAACCCTTGATGAAATTTGATAATGAAGGTCCAAAAATTGCATGAAATGGATTCAATGGATGTGGATATTGACACTTGAATGTGCTTGAAATAATGTTTTGGAATTCTTGAGTGGATCATGAAACCTACATCACAATGTTAGCTCAAACAACATGCATGATACAAGAAGACTTTGACATGATGGTTTGACCTTGAATGGTGCAATAAAAATATAATAATGCTCTTGATCATCAACTTTTCCCTTGAATATTTGATAATGAACTAATATCTTGCTTCTCCAAAATTCTACATGTTGAATTGATGAAATAACCTTGTATTTATAGGCATGTAACCTTAATTCCTCAAAATTGAACATTACAAGCCAACATTCAAAATTTGAATTTAGAGTCATAAAAATTCTCCTAATTTTGTTTTTAAATTGGGTTCCAAGGATTAAGGAGAACCCATTCTCCCAAGGGAGAATGGATCCCAGGTCCTTAAACTGAGAACATGCATTGCTCAATGTAAAGTGTAATGTTTTGGTCGTATTAATTATTGTCAAGTTTCCCCTTTAGAAATTGTAATTTATTAAGATTGTAAATGAATAATAGTCTTATTAAGGTATAATTAAGCTCAATTTAATTAAGATGACACAAACAAGTGAGAAAATGTAAATAAATATATTTAACAACACTTAATTAAGGCAATATTAAGTCCACTTTAACTAGGAGGGCCCAAAAAAAGTGTGAAAATGTAAAGGGATACATTTTCATACACTACATATCACACAATACTTCATCCTTATATGATCCTATATGAAATTACACCAAAAATTGCTCATTCACCAATATCTTATGCTCACCTTGGATTCATGATATGCTATATGGGTTTGGATGTTTCAATATTTTCAAATTCAAGAGATGGTTACCATCTCTTCTGAAACTAGATTATTAGTGCTACCACTATCAATGGTAACCTTACATACCTTTCCTTTGTATTTACATCTTGTTTTGAATAGACTCTTCCTTTGTGGTGGTTCATTAGTCACTTATTCATGCATAAAAGTTATCCTCATTACTAGTGATTCACCTTTCTTTAGTTTCCCAAATGAATTAGGGGATCCAATAGGCTCTTCCTCCACATAAGATACTCTTTTGATATGCTTAGTTTTCTTACTGGGACCTCCCGAATGACATTCAAATGTCTATGGCCTTCACCTCCACACTTGAAATAGGTTCCTTTGAATGGTCGCTTCTTAGATCTTCCTTCATCTCTCCTATATCCATCATTGTGGTGGGAATTATGACCTCTATCACTCGGGTATAAATTTTAATCTTCTTTTCCTCTGTAGTATGAATTATTGTCCTTCTCTTTGTTGTGGTATGGGTTCCCATCTTTGTTCTACTCTACATAAGGTCTTATTTCTCATGATTGTGACCCACTCCTCTAGAATCTTCCTCTTGCACTTCTCTGCCTTTGTTCAAACTTATTATTCAAATTTTCCACCACCTTCAATGCAAATTGGTATGCTTCTATAACTGTACTCATCTTCACCAAACTCAATTCTTCTTGAGTATTTTTTTTATTTTTCCTCATTCCATTGATATGCCTCATGACATTCTCTTTGCTTGCCTCAGTATGTCCAGTTCTAATGATCATTTTGTAGAACTCTTTAGTACTTATATTCCTTCATATATCTCTCCTTTTTCCTCAGGTTCTTCAATCTATTCAAAAATCCAAGCTCATAATTGGAAGGTATGAATTGATTCTTCAAATTTGTTACCATCCTATCTCACTTTATGATTCTCTCTTTTCCTCTCCTATTTCTTTCCAATTAAACTTATTTCCATCATATAGTATCATGTCCTTTCAACTTTGTTTTTGTAAATCTCACTTATTTTGGATCTTTAATTTCATCCTATTCAAAGTATTCTTCCATATCATTTTTATAATAAATCAATTCCTAAGGGTTCAAATTTCTTATGTAATTTTGAATTTGAATTCCAGGTCACTTAGAAATCTTGGAAATAGCTTTCAAAATATTCATTTGATCTGATTATTCTTCATAATCTAAGGCTTCTTCATTTCAATTCATAGCATGGTCTAAGTCATGATTTCTTTCATCCTCATGTCTAGGGTTTAAACCTCTTCTTTCATTTTCCTCAACAACACCCAATCAGACTCACATTTCTTGCATCATCTCTAACATTTCATCCAATATTCTAGTTACATTTTCCATAGAAGAAACTCTCCTTGGAAGCATCTCTCACCTTAGGTATGGTGTAGTTGCCTCAATTCAATGGTCTAGCTACAAGGGTTTCAATTGCCTTATTTTTAGTGATCAATTGAAAACACATACAGTTTTTCTTAGGTTGGAAATTTTTTCACCACAAGGAATGCCTATAGGACTTAAAAAATTATTTTGATATTACTTGGTGTAGTCATAGATAGAGGGTTTAGGAAGAATTTTCCAACCATGTAGCTTAGAGTCAACATAATGAAAAATAACACTTGAGTAGTACTCAGTAAATAAAGATATTTATTGATTTAACAACTTGTACTCTTACATGCCTCATATTCCTTATATGTAGAATAAATAGGGGTCATAGCCCTATCACAAGGGCATTACAACATTAAAACTCTCACAAGGCATTTTTAAAGTCCACAACCTAGAAGGCTTGATTGAATTGTGAACTATTTCTAATGATTTCCTTGATTAACCCCTAAACTATGTTCCAAGTGATTAAAAATGATCTTAAATATGATTCTCTAGCTCTAATAATGATCCACATCAGTCTCAATGGCTTAGAACCCCAATGAATGATCAAGCATGTAGGTCAGACTTAAAACATGAAAGATAATCCACCATGAAATGAAACATACTGTGGATCACCAAGCAAGATCCCCCTAGACCCAAAATTATTGTATAATGTTCTATTAAGCTCCACACTCAAGAATAGGTCTACGCAACAATTTGGACTAGGTTATCCCTAAATACTATAACTAAGAATTATGCTCAGTGAAATTTTAAGAGTGACAACTTTTAGTAGACAAATGAAAATGATTTGAAATATGGATATGATGTAGATTTGACCTTGTGTAAAATCCATCTTAATTCTTGAGACAAGAAATGCCAATATGGTGAAATACATAATGAATTGTTGAAACAAGTACAAAATGAAATGCAAGAAATAAATACTTTTGGTTGATAAAGGATTACTTTACAACCAAGGATGCTCTTGCATCAATTTTCCTTTTGGATCTATTATAGAAAAAAATCAAAGCATTCATGAAAGGGTTGATGAGCCTAAAATGTGCTCATAGTTTGGATGTTATGATAAAATTTTAATGCGTTTACTTTTGTTATTTGTGGTTGTTTAAAACTCTTTTGAAATCTTTTATGGGGATATCCTATAGCAAAATACTTTCATATTCCTACAGCTTATTGTGTTGACTTGATTACATTTATTGCCCCGTTGACTCCCTAAATGACTGGTATATCACATACAGTTTTTGAATGATGAAATAGATTTAAATGTGTGATTAATGAATGGATATCATGTATGTGCCATACGCCTTTTCTTTCGCATCTATTTCATAGGTTGTTGAAGAATGATCGAGTCAAGCACAGCTAATCTCAGCTTTGCAGTAAAGTCCATTTCCTGCACGACTTCGAGGAAGCTCCAGTGAAGACTCTTTGACCGAAACTGTTGGGAAATATTTTTAATGACAGTCAATCTGGAAAGATTGGAGTGCTAGATTCTCTCCAGATCGGGTTAAACACATACATTCATTTATGAAGTTTGTTCCTTGATTCTGGGATACACTTTACTTTCATGTCTTTCTTTGATAGGATTAGTTGCTCTCCTGATTTTAAATAAAGTACTCCCACGCGAGGAAAAAAGGGAGATGATAGTTAGAGTAAGATAGAAACAGAGTAACAGATATCATGTAAGAGTCAACATGATAATGAAAAGCAGAATCTATTTGACAAGAGACAGAGTTTGGTTGTTAGTTTCCATATCAACAAAACAATGTATATCATTCTGTTTTCATGAATAAAGTTTAATGAAGTTCTGAGTTCAACACCTATGTAATCAGTAGATGATTGCTAAGGGGGCCCACTTAGTAAGTATCTGTAGCTAGTTAGTTAGTCATTCTTTTCTGTTGATCTTTAGTTAGCTTTCATCTTTGAAGTTTTCATACAAACTCAGTCTTGTTTTGCTCCTGCAGCATAGGGAATCCATCCCTATGTCTGTTCCTGCAGCATAAGGCCAGTTCATAGTTTGTGTTTTAGTCATAGTTGTTATTGTTTCTGTTTTAATCAAATCATAGTTGAGTTAAAGAACTTTGCATTACCTTCCTGTGGCGTAGATAGAATTCCTTTCCAGTATTTATTTCTGCTAAGATTTGACCAAAACTAGTTCCTAGTGCATATATTTTTCCGCGCCATTTAAGGTATACGTCCCCTAGTTTGACAAGTAAATGAACGTCCACAGAGAGATATTAGTCACTTGTCAGAATGTCCAATTCCTAGGAAAGGTTTTACTATGATTTTTCATATCCTTTTGTGGGTGCGGCCATTTTTGGTGCCATTGTCGGGGATGGAGTCTAGCTAGGAGTTTGTCAGAAGTCATTTTTAGCATTAGTTTAGTTTGTTAGTCAAGAATTTTCTAAATCTTTCAAGCCACTATTCACCATATTGCATGCATAGAATAAGAAGAGACGCACTGGGAAGGTTCATCCCTGAAAACCTATTTGTTGAACTACCATTTGACCTAGCTGACAACAAACCTGAGGAAAATCCATTCGCTCTGTTATTCCAGCAAGCAAACATGGCAAATAACCCACCTAATAATCCACCTCCTGCTTTTGAGTTTCCTATTGTTCCCCAATGAGATACTGACAATCTTAAGAATATACCTTCATCACTACTTCCAAAATTCTATGGCCTGGTCACAGAGGACCCAGAAACATTTATATTTGAATTTAATGTCCTCTGTCGCAATTATGACTACAACACAGACGCTCATAAACTGAAGCTATTTCCTTCTACCTTGAAGGAGGGAGCTCTCAGATGGTTCATGAGTCTAGGAAGAGGTGTTGATGATAGTTGGGCAGCCATGCAGACAAAATTACTTGAAAAGTATAAGGAATACTGTAAGAGTGCCAGCAAAGGTGATGACATATTCCAAATCCAGCGGAAGGACGATAAAAGTCTAAAAGATTATATTTCCAGATTTTTGTTTTCACTAAAGAGGAACTCAAACCATACTCTCAACGAGGACTCTCAGAAACTACTCTTTCTAAGGGGAATCAGTGATGCTTGTATAGACGCCCTGGACCTAATGGGAGGAGGTGATATAACCCAACTGCATTGGGATGATATAAAGAAAATATGTCTTAACTACTCTCGAGCAATTGTTAAAAAAGGTCAAGGTCATCATGCTACAGTGGGGAAGTCTTCTTCTGGTGGAGTTTCCTGGATGGAGATAACAAATTTTCTATCTGACTTCAAGGAGGACATCATTAATAATATGGCTACACAATTGGACACTATGCAAGCTCAGAGGAAACATGAGGAGGCTAAGGCAGTTTTGGCTGAGTTCTATCCATACTGCAGACAAAAGAAGCATGACTGTAGATGCAAGATGATGGCTAATTTGGAAGCCAGGCAACTACCTATTAACTTCAAGCCAGTAGAAGGTGATGATGATCAAGTGTTCTTTGTTGCACAAAGGAGACCATGGGCCCAAAGACAAGGTATGCCTCAAGATCCTTTAACTTTTGGTAATCCTTATTTTGGTTATAATAACCAATGGCAACATGCATATGGACCACCACCACCCTAGAATCCACTTCAACCAAGTTGGCCTAACTATCAAAACCTGCAATGGAAATCTCCTCAAGGAGGTTGGTAGCAGTCACAAGGGCAATGGACCCTACCTTCAAGAAATTGGCAGCAAAATCTTCAATGGAGAGGCCCTCAGCAATGGCAAAACCAGTCCCCTGGATTCCTGCAGCTTCCACAACCACAACCATAGGCCCTCATGCCACCTCCTGCAGCAACTACCACAAATCTTAGACCTCCAAAACAAACGCCTATGCCTGCCCAGCCATTGCCAAATTCCAATAATAAGCAACAGCAGCAGCCACAACACCCTGCATATCTTATCGAATCCAACCAATATCAAGCTTATGCCTTAAACATTAATGGCATCCATTTGAGGTCTGGAACCACTTTACCTACTCCAAAACTGCCTCTGATTACTGAAATACCAGATTCTCCCCTTGAAGAATCTACTGCCCCTGTTGTTCCTGCTGAGCATATGCCCATAACTGATATGGTTTCTAAGGATCTTGTTTTGCAAAATCAAGACAACCCACATTTTCCTCAGAAGTTACAAAATACTACATCTAAATCCATGGAAGAACCCACTTTTGACATCCCAAATCAGGTCAAGAATGTACAGATTCAAATCCCTTTGTTTCAGGCTATTAAAGATGTTCCCATTTTTGGAAAAGCTATTAAAGAGGTTTATTTGAAGAAGCTTGGATGAAAGAAAAATGATCCTCAAACAATTCATGTCTTAAGGAAATTGGTTGATATAATGTTGGGAAATGTAGTCATCCCAAAGTATATTGACCCTGGAAGTCCTATAGTGCAGATACATATAAATGGCCAGATTGTAAAAAATGTTTTGATTGATTTAGGTGCTGCCATTAATGTCATGACAAAACATACTATGGAATTCTTGAATATTTTAAATATTATGTCTACACCCACAATTCTATAGTTTGCAGATAGCTCCATAGTTAAACCTGATGGGATAGTGGAAGATGTAATTGTCACTCTTGAATCTTGGGAGTATCCAGCTGATTTTACAATATTATCAGTTAAGGCAACTTTAGGAGGGTATCCAGTTATCCTTGGTAGACCATGGTTAGCAACTGCTAACACTTTTATATGATGTCGCTCTAGAGATATGACTATTTCTGATTGATAGTCCACAAAAAAATTGGCTCTATATCCTCCTGCTAGACCTCAACCAGATTTGTCCTAACCTGTTTGGCCAGATGTGGGGGAAGAAACTGAAGAAGCCAATTCTTTGGCTCAATTAATGATGATTCAAAATGATCCATTTTCACAACTTCAGAGTGAGGATGCTTTGCTTTTTCAAATTCTATAGTACAACTCTGATACGGGTAGTTCATCTGATCCAAATGGTACCCATCTACAATGTTTCCTGCAACAACTAGATTATGAAAGTTCACTACCTAAACTTCCAGCAATTTTTCATAATTTGCTTCCACAAGAGGTACAAACATCACCTGTAGATTCTATGAGTAATCTAACTAAGCAGGTAGAATTGTCTCCAGGTCATTGTTTGAATATCAATAGCAAGCTGTCATGGTCCCAACAGGCTGATTTATTAAAAATGCTACAAGATCAGCATAAAACTTTTGCATGGGAATATGGGGACATGCAAGAAATAGATCATCAAGTTTGTACTCATAGGATATATATCAAAGAATATTGTTCACCATTTAGACAACCTCAAAGAAGAGTAATCCAGCACTTAGAGAAATAGTTAAAAGTGAGCTTCAAAATTTGCTTGATGCTGGTTTTATTTATCCAATCTCTGACAGTCAATGGGTTTCTCCACTAGTCATTGTCCCCAAGAAAGGTGAAAAATGGAGAGTGTGTGTAGATTACAGAGAATTGAACAATGCCACTAAAAAAGATCACTTTCCACTACCTTTTGTAGACCAAGTACTAGACTCACTATCTGGCAAAATATATTTTTCCTTTTTGGATGGTTACAGTGGGTACAATCAGATAAAAATTGCCCCTGAAGATCAAGATAAGACCACTTTTACCTATCCATGGGGAACATTTGCTTATTCGGTCTTGCCTTTTGGTCTATGCAATGCGCTAGCAACATTTCAGAGAGCAGTAATTAGTATCTTTGCTGATATATCTCATGACTGTATGGAGATTTATATGGATGATTTCACTACATCTAGAGTCACATTTGAAGAAGCACTGGTGAATTTAGAAAAGGTATTGAAAAGGTGCAGAAAGAAAAATTTGTCTCTAAACAGTGAAAAGTGTTTTCTAATGATGGAAGAAGGTATTGTTCTAAGTCATTATGTTTCAAAGAATGGAATTCGGGTCAACTCTGCTAAAATTGAAGTTATTCAGAATTTTCAAACTCCTGCAAAACAAAAAGATGTTAGAAGTTTCCTTGGCCATGAAGGGTGTTATAGAATGTTTATAAATGACTTCAGTAAAATTGTTAGTCCAATTTATGCCTTGTTAACTAAGGATTCTCAATTCGAGTGGACAGAGGGTTGTGAAAAATCCTTCTTGCAATTAAAAGACTTGCTTACTAAAGCCCCTGTTCTTCAAGGTCCAAAATAGAATTTTCCTTTTCACATACATGCTGATGCCTCTTATTTTGGTATAGGAGCAGTTCTAAGTCAAAAAGAAAATTCAATTGAGCATGCTATTTACTTTATCAGCAAGAACCTTCAAGGTCCCGAGCTCAACTATACTGTTACAGAAAAGGAATTGCTTGCAGTAGTGTATAATTTGAATAAATTTAGGCATTATGTCACAGGTTGTCAGATATTCATCCATACTGACCATGTAGCAATCAAGTATCTGATGAACAAACCTGCCATCTCTGGTAGGTTGGCACAATGGCTCCTATTATTACAAGAATTTGACAAACCAGGAAGAGCTAATGTTGTAGCTGACTTTTTTATCAAGACTTCAATCAGCTGCACCTATTGAGCACGAGGTCATTGATGATAGGTTCCCAGATGAACACTTGTTTTTCATTGCTACACATACACCATGGTATGTAGACATTGCCAATTATCTAGTAGCAAACAGAATACTAGCCCACTTTTCTCCAAAAGAAAAGAAATTGTTAATAGAGAAAAGTTTTAACTTTTCCTGGATTGCAAATTGTTTGTTTTATACTGGGCCTAATTAAGTAATGCGAAGATGTGTAAGAGAAGATGAGACTTATGATATCTTGCATGCTTGCCATGATGAACCATGTGGGGGACATTTTGCAGTAAAAAGAACATCAACGAAGGTTCTTATAACAAGGTACTATTGACCAACATTACACAAAGATGCTGTGGCCTATACAAGGAAATGTGATAGATGACAGCATATGGTAAGACTAACTAAGTCCAATGAAATGCCACTATATCTGCAGGTAATAGTCACCCCTTTTGATAAATGGGGGATGGATTTTGTGGGACCAATTGATCCACCATTAAATGGAAAGTCATACATTCTAGTTTGCACGGACTATGTCACAAAATGGGTTGAAGTAAAAGCTATGACTCATGCTCAGGATAACAAAGTTGTTGAGTTTTTGTACAGACAAATTTTCACTAGATTTGGAGTTCCCACAGAGCTTGTAACTGATCAGAGAGTTCAGTTTACATCGAATCTGATCACTGCACTAATGAATGACTATAAAATCAAACATAGGAAGTCCAGCCCCTATCACCCTCAAGCCAATGGTCAGGTGGAGGTAACAAATAGGGAAATTGAGGCGATCCTCACAAAGACAATGCAGATCCATAAAAAAGATTGGATCAATAGACTTCCTAAAGCAGTTTGGGCCTATAGAACTAAATGGAATACAACAACTAGGTTTACACCTTTTGAGCTGCTTTATGGGAAAACAACCATGTTACCCATAGAATTTGAGTACAAAACTTTGAGGACAACTCTTGAAATCAATATGGACATATCTAAAGCACAGAAGGACCATCTCCTATAGCTAAATACTTTGGACGAAATGAGAAAAGCCGCCCTGCAGCACACCGAAGCAATCCAACAGCAAAGGAAGAAATTGCATGATCAACACATCAAAACCAAAAAAAATTTTGCTGGTGATTGGGCTATGTTATATGATTCTAGATATCAAGAAAACTAGGGTAAGCTCACAACACGCTGGCTTGGCCCCTATGAAGTTAAAAATGTGTTCGACAACGGAGCTGTACAGCTGGTGACAATTGATCCAGTCTGTTTCAAATTGCTAGTTAATGGCCACTGACTTCGGTTGTACCATAAACCAGTCTCAAAGGAAGAATTCATGCAGCAGTTCATTCAGGTTCCTCCCGCTACTCTTCCTACAATAGAAGGCTTTAGCCTTTCTCCTGCAGCAGAAGGCTTTAGCCTTTCTCCTGCAGCTTCACTGTAATTTTAAAAAAGCATGCCCATAATAAAGGTTTTCTTTTTTAAAGGAAACCCCTTTTTCTCCATTCTCATTTATCGCCCCCATCTCACTTCTTTATCTTCCATCCATCCATCTATCTCGTCCATCCATTCCATCTGTTCATCTCGTCTGCCCACGTCACCCATCCACTTCATTCGTTCGAATCACCCTTAATTAAGATATCTTTCCCAACTGTCAATTCATGCAGACGTCGTCATCTTTCTTCACATGTACATGCAATTATCAAAGGTACGCCATATCTTTTCTTATCGTATATTTGATTTATTTTATTCTATTCATTTACTGCTATGACAGTACTAGTCATTATTACCTGATCTCTGCCTATTCTTTAGTACATGTGAGGACACATTTCATACTCTAAGTAGGGGGCGGGGTAATCCACCTTTTAAAACCTATCTTTTTGCCGCTGCCATAACTGCACAAATAACCTTTCATTAATACTTTTCTGGTACTTTCCAAATATGATCGCATGTCCTTCTTTATTGCATGTTTTTCTTGTAAATTACGATTAAGACTGCTTGTTCAAAAAGTTTATTTTTGGAAAAGAAAGAAATGCGACGACACGACAGAAGTAAAACCAGAGCAGAAAGGGAAATAGAGAATTTGAATTTTTAGCAAGGAATTGAGTTCAACTGTGAACATGGGTGGTCAGCTAGTGTGACATAAGCCTATAGCTCATGAATTATTATTGCAAAATATGCAAATAGTCCATGCATTCAGCCTTTGTGGATGCTTAAATTACTTTTTGAGTTTAAATGATTTTGATGAGGAGGCTGCTGGAGAATTTTTGAGAACCCTTTCTGAAGGGGAAGCCACTGTATGGGGTCTAACAGTTGTTGCAACTGAAGACAGAATTGTTGAAGTAACCAGGCTTCCAGCTATTGGAGAAAACTTTTCTTTAGATGCTGCCGCTACAAGGGCTGAGTTTTCAATGCCCACTGATGGACCTTTGGAAGTCTCCAAATAGGGATGCAAGCACGTATTGTTGCCTCCTTATTTAGAGTATGCTACTTACATAATCAAGTATTTAACCTGTGAAGGTCGTTTCTCCTACTTGCATTCTTATCATTTCAAATTATTAAGTCATATGAGGCATGGGTTAGTTGTAAATGTTCTGAATTTCTTGTTAAAATTTTTAGAACAAAGTGCCCACGGAACCCAATAGGGGAAAGATAATTCTGTTGCTCACCATGGCCTTATCAAATTACTGATTGAGCGCTCTTTGAGAGATGTCTCACCTCTTTCCTGGCAACAATTCGTTGCCCAAAAGAGCTTACAAATTCTACAACCTCCTAGGGTACTTACCCCACGGCCTCAGAAAAAGAAAGAAATTGCATCTACCAGTAGAACAGGGCAAGGGTCATCTGTTCCTATAGCACTTGGTCCTGTAGCTCCCCCATTGGAATCCTCTGCTCGGGTACAAACTAGGTCTGCCACCAGGAGAGAGAAGGGAAAAATAAAGGCAGGTGAGTTATCTGGGATTGAACAAACCCCAGAGTCTAATCTTCATTCTCAGAAAAGGCAATGCTCTTCTCCTACAGCACCTTCCCCTGTAGCCATCTCTCCTACAGCAACACCTGTTGTTAACACCAGTTCACCATCATCCTCTGGTAGGGAACAACCCTCTAAGAAAACCAGAAAGAGGAAGGCTACTAGAACACCTCCTGAAACTGCATTAGTGCCAAGAAGAGTTTCCATAAGGAAAAAATCTAAGACCTCCCCTGCTTCACCTCAACTAGAGGTTATTATAATTTCAGAAGGGTCTGTTGAGTCTGAATTTAATGTTTCTTTGAATGTGTCCAAGAATGTTGCTCAGAGTTCATTCGTTCCTGAAGAGGAACAAGTTGAGATAAAAGAAACAGGGCATAATGAGCAAGAGTTACCAAATCTTGATGACTTGGCTACCACTACTATGCAGTTTTCAGAGGAAGCACAAACTTCTCCACCGCAGCAACAAGAAGAATTTATCTTCTAGCAAGAGCAAGAACAGACTGAACAACTGAATGTGCCTAGTGAAGCTGTATTTCACCCTGCAACTTGTAAAGCCATTGTCGTTTATAAGAAAACATTTTTGATTGAGTTTCTGGAATATGTTAAAGCTAACTGGGAACTAGTTACATTGCAAACCCTGACTTTCTGACACATAGCCCAGATTGACATGCAACAAAGTCTATGGGAAGTAGAAAAAAAGAAGTTGAAAAAGGAAATTGAAAGTCAGAAATAGGAAATTGCTAAGTTGAAAGAAAAAATGGATGAAATGTTAAAAGTAACTGGTCAGATTATGGAATGCAGACCACCGCCTAGAGTTTATGCGTTGTGCCTTAAAGAATAGTTCTTATGGTTCCAACTGATGAGAATTTCCAGAAACCAAAATCCTATACTTCATACTGCCAAAGAATTTTATGAAGCATACCAGGCAGCCCCTAATTGGTTAAAAAATTCTTTGTGTGAATTCTATTTACATGGCTTTTTAATTCCATTTGAAACATAATGGAATCTTCTTCTCTATATTGGTGATATCTATTTGAGATCATTTATGTCATGGGCAGAAAATGAGGCAAATTATGGTAGGTAGTGGGAAACATATGAGGAAGCTAAGAAAACTGAGTCTATTCCATTACGCTCTCAAAGTTCAAAACCCCATGCAATGTTGAAAGACTAGTTTGCTCTGACATATGGCATTAATAATGTTACAGCCAGAGAGAAAATATTTGATATCAGGAAATAGGTATATGATGAATTTTAGGCACAACCATATTCGTTTTGGAGACTGGTATACACCAGAAGTGAGAAAAGATGGGAAAGATTAACTGTTGGGCTAAGAAGATCAGAACCACATAGTCCCCTAAATTTCACAGCAGCTCTCAAACGATCAAGCAGATATATACAATTGGGACTTCAAATGAGATTTGAACTGTGGCTGCCATTAACATTCAGACCCCCTGTGCTAATGTGGCCCCTCTATCCTCACCAGGCTAAAAATCTTAATGATGATTTAGAAGACCGAAGGTATGAAAGGTGTCAGGCTTTCAGAGGATTTTATTATAGGTTTGGAAATCTATTTCAGAGTCATGCAGCAACCATTGACTTCAGAGAAACCACCAGGAAAGTTAATGCTAGAGGACCAACATTAGGCTAAGTAGGGGGCAGTGATGAGCCTAAAATGTGCTCATAGTTTGGATGTTATGATAAAAATTTAATGCCTTTACTTTTGTTATTTGTGGTTGTTTAAACTCTTTTGAAACCTTTTATGGGGATATCCTGTAGCAAAATACTTTCATATTCCTACAGCTTATTGCATTGACTTGATTACATTTATTGCCCCGTTGACTCCCTAAATGACTGGTATATCGCAGACAGTTTTTGAATGATGAAATAAATTTAAATGTGTGATTAATGAATGGATATCGTGTATGTGCCATATGCCTTTTCTTTCGCATCTATTTCACTAGTTGTTGAAGAATGATCGAGTCAAGTTCAGCCGATCTCGGCCTTGCAGTAAATTCCATTTCCTGCACGACTTTGAGGAAGCTCTGGCGAAGACTCTTTGACCGAAACCGTTGAGAAATATTTTTAATGACAGTTAATCTGGAAAGAGTGGAGTGCTAGATTCTCTCCAGACCGGGTTAAATGCATAAATTCATTTATGAAGTTTGTTCCTTGATTCTGGGATACACTTTACTTCTATGTCTTTCTTTGATAGGATTAGTTGCTCTCCTGATTTTAAATAAAGTACTCCTCCTGTGTGAGGATAAAAGGGACATGATAGTTAGAGTAAGATAGAAACAAAGTAACATATATCATGTAAGAGTCAACATGATAATGAAAAGCATAATCTGTTTGACAAGAGACAGAGTTTGTTGTTAGTTTCCATATCAACAAAATAATGTATATCATTTTGTTTTCATAAATAAAGTTTAATGAAGTTCTGAGTTCAGCACTTGCATAATCAGTAGATGCTTGTTAAGGGGGCCCACTTAGTAAGTATATGTAGCTAGTTAGTTAGTCGTTCTTTTCTGTTGATCTTCAATTAGCTTTCATCTTTGAAGTTTTCATACAAACTCAATCTTGTATTGCTCTTGCAGCATACGAAATCCATCCCTATGTCTGTTCCTGTAGCATAAGGCCAGTTCATAGTTTGTGTTTCAGTCATAGTTGTTATGGTTTTTGTTTTAATCAAATCATAGTTGAGTTAAAGAACTTTGCATTACCTTCCTGTGGCGTAGATAGAATTCCTTTCCAGTATTTATTTTTGCTAAGATTTGACCGAAACTAGTTCCTAGTGCATATATTTTGCTGTGCCATTTAAAGTATATGTCCCCTGGTTTGACAACTAAATGAATGTCCATAGAGAGATATTAGTCACTTGTCGGAATGTCCAATTCCCAGGAAAGGTTTTACTGTGATTTTCATATCCTTTTGTGGGTGCGGCCAAGGGTTTGCAATATTTTTACATGCAACAAGAGCATCCAGGTCAAGAGCAGAATACATAGGCATGAAACCATCTATCCCTAAAGGGTCAAACCTCACTTGTTGTTAAGTAGGAAAATCATAGTTATCATGGTTTGAAGTTGAGCAAAGAGAATATCTTTTATGCCTCACTCCACTTCCCCCATCATCGAGACCCTTCCCTAAACATTAATGGTGCTTTCCTTTCACTCCTCCCTAAGTATTCATTCCAATGCATTTCTTCCTTCCATCTATATGATCCTACAAAAACCCCTTATCATAGTCCTAGAAAATGCTAGGGCTTCCTTCACACATGTTTTTTCTCCTAATTTAAACAAATAAAATTGTGAAATTAAAATAACTATGTATTTACCAATTATCTTATTTACCTATTTTTTATTAGATTGTTTTATCGCCATGGTATTTCTAGCCTATCAACCAAGGGCACTAAGAACATCTAAATTTGACTTAAAGATACTTTTTTTGACATCTTATACATTAAATACTCAACACAAAAAGAAAATAGAATCAATGAAAAATTTGTCATCCTACAATAAAATTTAATTTAAAATACTTATGCATCTAGCAATGAATGCACTTAATAAAAAATATCCCAGTTATACTATACATATTAATGTAAATTATAATGGAATGGTGTTAGAGATACTTAATTATTATTCTAAGTAGGGTCATGGAATTACCAAAATTTCCCCAATAATTAGTTTTAGGAAACTTGCATAGGATTATAGTGAACCTTATTGACTTTTATGTGATTATAGTCTCCCTTGTTAACTATTTTATAGTTGAGATTAAACAATTTCCCCTGTGGATTATGAGCCATTAACATAACGTAAGACTATGTGGTGTAAGAAAAATGATTTCAAGATTATAATTATATTTTCTTTGATTAAACTATGCAAAGTGAGGTCCCTCTTGAATCTGGTTGGATGAAGTTTAACTTTGATAGCTCAACCAAACCTAACCCACTTCGAGTGGGTGGGTGTGTGGTCATTCGTGACCACAAGAGTAAATTATTATTGCCCTATGTTGTGAACTTGGGGATACAATCATATAGTTTTTTTGAGGTGGTGGTGGCTTTTCACAACATCTCGATTGCCATGCAAGTGGGGCTTTTAGGGGCCTCATGTCTTTGAATCATAATCTTATGATTACCCCTCAAAAATTAGACAGTTGATCACATGTTTAGAAGTGGTAATAAAGTGGCTGACGCACTTGCTAACATTAGCGCCTCCACACCAAATTTAGTAACATGGGATAATACTCTCACATCCTAGAGCAAGTGTAATCCACCATGATGTCAAGGTACTATCAAATTAAGATTGATACGGATCCATCATCAGACCATTTAATTTTTTCCATGATTTTCAATTATGGAAATTTAATCCCCTTATGCCACATTTAATTTACCACATTTATTTATGGCTCTAGTATTTGTCTCATCACTTTTATAGAATTTGTTTCATCACTCTAAAGTCTATGGGATTAGTGATTTGGTTGAAGAGGAACCTACTAGCTGTGGAATTTGGAAAAAAGACAAGGAAGTTTAGCCCATCATCCAATGGGGAAAGCTAGCCTCATATGTGGAAGGAATGCATGGGCATGACCCCAATATTTTGGTGGAGTTTTCTACTTCATGGGTTGGCATTGTCATTGTGGGTGGGCATTCCTTCATGATGACTATTGAGCTTATTACAAAGTTGATGAGGCTTCTGCTTGAGGGGATGTGTATTCCTTAGAAGTCCAAGGGCCACTACCAAAAAGACATGGACCATTTTTGAAATAGGGGGAAAAGTTGAATAGGCTTCAAAATGGCTTCAACCATGGTGATTTGTCCAATGTCTAGATTAAAGTTGTGGAGTTCTTCATGACGTATGTAATGCTCAAGGGTTGGTTCCATAACTTTTGTGCTCATTTATTTATGATGCTCAATCATCTCTAGTACAATGATAAAAATGTTCACTTTTCTTTCTAAATTTTATGCTCTCTTGAAAAATTTGTGAATAATGTCTAGGGTAAAAGAAAAAAATTACCTATTCACCAAGGTCTTATCTTTTTTCTATGCAAGTACCATGCCACTTTATTTCCTTCCCCTACCACTATGAAAACAATGCATTGGTCATTCATGGCCCTATTGAACCCCCCACAGACCCTAGCCCCTTCGTTACCCTAGAAGAAACCCTTCCCACTTTTCGTTCTACACATGTCCATGGTAAAGCCCCTACTACTAAGTAAACCCTTCCTGACCCCATTAAAATTGATCCTTTGTCATTTCCTACTCCTATTTCTACCTCTAGTTCTAGTGAGTCAGACAAGTTGGATGATGAGTCATGGAATCCCACCCTGGCTAATTCTCCCATGCTCTCTCCTATTCATGCTAAGGTTTGAAGCTTACCCAAGACCCCCTGATGTTAACCCTAGACTCCATAACTCCCCAAATTTTGCATCAATTTGGAGGGGTCTCAAGTTGAACCTAAGGTGGATTTTATCATTGGGGACTCTGATGAACCCTTAGCAAGAAAATCAATGAAAATGTTTGAGATGACTATTGTCTAGAATGATATTTTTATGTGGCTCCTAGGTCATTTGGTCACAACCAAAGAGAGGATTCAAAATCTGGCTAAATCGTTTGAGCAGTGGGCTAATTGGGATAAGGAGTTGGAAGAGTTGAAAGTTTTCATTGGCATGAAGGAGGAGAAAAAAGGATTTATAAATAGAGATTGATGCCCTACATAAGAACCAAGAAAAGACCACATAGTGCCTCAGGGTTATTATGTATTACAGTAAGGATACAACTAAGAACACTACCCTCACCATTCATATATTTTAGCAAGAGATAAGGAAGAGACATGGAAAAAGGGTCGTTGATGATGGTCATGATGATAGTCACACTTTGAGGAAAGGCAAGGTAGTGGAAACCTTGGTCATGGATGCCCCAAAGGATACTAAGGTTACTAAGAAAGGATCCCTATCATTGGAAGAGAAGATCCACATCTTGTTTTAGGAGTAGAGGGATATCAGTGGTATCAACCTAATGGGGGACCTGTAGGTTTTTTTTGGCCTTGTGTTGGTCTCTAGTATTTGTGTTGTCTCTGCCTTTTACCAGCCAAACTATTTAAATTTTATTTTTTTTCTTTTTTTTTGGGCACTTAACTTCTTGTGAGCCATTTTTCACCTTTATTATTGTTTTGTAATGGATACTGGCCCTTGTAGTCTTAATCTAATCAAAACTATGCAAAGTGACCTATATAGGATTCAAAATACAATTTATAAGCACTCCACGCCCTTCTATGGATGGTTCCCAAACATAATTACCTTCCTATACCATAAATTAATTAAATTATGTATTGTTCCTCTAGTACTAATGATATATTGAATCATATTTTAATTATTTAAAAAAAATCAATCTATAAACACATGATAAAATCACTTGAAAAATAATTTGTTAAAACATTGAATTAGTAAAGCCATAGATATAACCTAACATATTAATCTAGAGTTCACTAAAATATCATTAATTTGTTCTCTGTACTAAAATCCATGAGCTTGTAATTATTTATAATCATTGATACAAGTACATGAAAATAAAAAATCCTACATTTCTAGAAGAAAACAAATTGAAAATAGGAAAACTATATTTCTAGAGGAAAAAGAGTTAAAGAAGGTTGAATTAGATTTTAAAAAGTATGAATTTTTTTTTATTTGCAATGAGTGTTTAGTTGAGTTCTAAAAAAAACATTATAAATTAATCCTTAAAGTTTAAATAAAATTGGTTGAGTATGACTCCTTTTAAACAAAACACAAATTTTAAGTTGAAAATATCATTAGCACATCAATATATATAAATTTTTTAAATTATTAATATCATGAGGTATTCTACATTGACCAAATCATATTAACAAAAACTTTTAACTTTTATTTTATATTTGACACTCATTTACATGTTAAAATATTAATATTTAATATAAACATAATATCTCTAAAATAAGTAGTACATATAAAAGTGATTTTCTAAAATTAAAATTACAAAAAAAAATGATTATTGAATTTTTAAAAATAGTAATATTAAATGTTATATATAGAAACAAAACAAGTGTATAAAAAAAAAGTTTATATATTCATGTACATAGTAAATTTTAAAATAGTTTCAAAGTAAAATAAAATAACTTTAACTAAATAAAATACTTTCTAATTTTTTTAATAGATGTTTTTAGAGAGATCCTCTCCTAAAAATTAGTTTTGTGAAGAATAATAGTGGTACCATTATTTCATTAAAATAAAGGTGTTTGTATATATTTTTTAATCCTTGTACACATTCTTTTTATCAATCTCTCCTCGAGGTGCATGTTACCCTTGTAGGTACATGAATATAGGTTGGATATTTTAAAAAAAAACTATTCTATTTATTTTATATTCTTTTTCTATAACTGTACTCATCTTCACCAAACTCAATTCTTCTTGAGTATTTTTTGTATTTTTCCTCATTCCATTGATTTTCCTCATGACATTCTATAACTGTACTCATCTTCACCAAACTCAATTCTTCTTTTCCTCATGATTGTGACCCACTCCTCTAGAATCTTCCTCTTGCACTTCTTTGCCTTTGTTCAAACTTATTATTCAAATTTTCCTCCACCTTCAATGCAAATTGGTATGCTTCTATAACTGTACTCATCTCCACCAAACTCAATTCTTCTTGATTATTTCTCCTCATTCCATTGATATGCCTCACAACATTCTCTTTGCTTGCCTCACTATGTCCAGTTCTGATCATCATTTTATATAACTCTTTAGTACTTATATTCCTTCATATATCTCTCCTTTTTCGTCAGGTTCTTCAATCTCTTCAAAAATCCAAGCTCATAATTGGAAGGTATGAATTGATTCTTCAAATTTGTTACCATCCTATCTCACTTTATGATTCTATCTTTTCCTCTCCTATTTCTTTCCAATTAAACTTATTTCCATCATATAGTATCATGTCCTTTCAACTTTGTTTTTGTAAATCTCACTCATTTTGGATCTTTAATTTCATCCTATTCAAAGTATTCTTCCATATCATTTTTATAATAAATCAATTCCTAAGGGTTCAAATTTCTTATGTAATTTTGAATTTGAATTCCAAGTCACTTAGAAATCTTGGAAATAGCTTTCAAAATATTCATTTGATCTGATTCTTCTTCATCATCTAAGGCTTCTTCATTTCAATTCATAGCATGATCTAAGTCATCATTTCTTTCATCCTCATGTATAGGGTTTAAACCTCTTCTTTCATTTTCCTCAACAACACCCAATTAGACTCACATTTCTTGCATCATCTCTAACATTTCATCCAATCTTATAGTTACATTTTCCATAGAAGACACTCTCCTTGGAAACATCTCTCACCTTAGGTATGGTGTAGTTGCCTCAATTCAATGGTCTAGCTACAAGGGTTTCAATTGCCTTATTTTTAGTGATCAATTGAAAACACATATAATTTTTCTTAGGTCGGAAATTTTTTCATCACAAGGAATGCCTATAGGACTTAAAAACGTATTTTGATATTACTTGGTGTAGTCATAGATAGAGGGTTTAGGAAGAATTTTCCAACCATGTAGCTTAGAGTCAACATAATGAAAAATAACACTTGAGTAGTACTCAGTAAATAAAGATATTTATTGATTTAACAACTTGTAGTCTTACATGCCTCATATTCCTTATATGTAGAATAAATAGGGCTCATAACCTTGTCACAAGGGAATTACAACATTAAAACTCTCACAAGGCATTTTTACAGTCCACAACCTAGAAGGCTTTATTGAATTGTGAACTATTTCTAATGATTTCCTTGATTAACCCCTAAACTATGTTCTAAATGATTAAAAATGATCTTAAATATGATTCTCTAGCTCTAATAATGATCCACATTAGTCTCAATGGCTTACAACCCCAATGAATGATCAAGCATGTAGGTCAGACTTAAAACATGAAAGATAACCCATCATGAAATGAAACATACTGTGGGTCTCCAAGAAAGATCCCCCTAGACCCAAAATTATTGTATAATGTTCTATTAAGCTCCACACTCAAGAATAGGTCTACACAACAATTTTGGACTAGGTTAGCCCTAAATACTCTAACTAAGAATTATGTTCAGTGAAATTTTAAGAGTGATAACTTTTAGTAGACAAATGAAAATGATTTGAAATATGGATATGATGTAGATTTGACCTTGTGTAAAATCCATCTTAATTCTTGAGACAAGAAATGCCAATATGGTGAAATACATAATGAATTGTTGAAACAAGTACAAAATGAAATGCAAGAAATAAATACTTTTGGTTGATAAAGGATTACTTTACAACCAAGGATGCTCTTGCATCAATTTTCCTTTTGGATCTATTATAGAAAAAAATCAAAGCATTCATGAAAGGGTTTGCAATATTTTTACACACAACAACAACATCCAGGTCAAGAGCAGAATACATAGGCATGAAACCATCTATCCCTAAAGGGTCAAACCTCACTTGTTGTTGAGTAGGAAAAACATAGTTATCATGGTTTGAAGTTGAGCAAAGAGAATATCTTTTATGCCTCATTCCACTTCCCCCATCATCGATACCCTTCACTAAACATCAATGGTTCTTTCCTTTCACTCCTCCCTAAGTATTCATTCCAATGCATTTCTTCCTTCCATCTATATGATCCTACAAAAACCCCTTATTGTAGTCCTAGAAAATGCTAGGGCTTCCTTCACACATGTTTTTTCTCCTAATTTTAAACAAATAAAATTGTGAAATTAAAATAACTATGTATTTACCAAGTATCTTATTTACCTATTTTTTATTAGATTGTTTTATCGCCGTGGTATTTCTAGCCTATCAACCAAGGGCACTAAGAACATCTAAATTTGACTTAAAGATACTTTTTTTGACATCTTATACATTAAATACTCAACACAAAAAGAAAATAGAATCAATGAAAAATTTGTCATCATACAATAAAATTTAATTTAAAATACTTATGCCTCTAACAATGAACACACTTAATAAAAAATATCCCAGTTATACTATACATATTAATATAAATTATAATGAAATGGTTTTAGAGATACTTAATTATTATTCTAAGTAGGGTCATGGAATTACCAAAATTTCCCCAATAATTAGTTTTAGGAAACTTGCATAGGATTATAGTGAACCTTATTGACTTTTATGTGATTATAGTCTCCCTTGTTAACTATTTTATATTTGAGATTAAACAATTTCCCTGTGGATTATGAGCCATTAACATAACGTAAGACTATGTGGTGTAAGAAAAATGATTTCAAGATTATAATTATATTTTCTTTGATTAAACTATGCAAAGTGAGGTCCCTCCTGAATCTGGTTGGATGAAGTTTAACTTTGATAGCTCAGCCAAACCTAACCCACTTCGAGCAGATGGGTGTGTGGTCATTCGTGACCACAAGAGTAAATTATTATTGCCCTATGTTGTGAACTTGGGGATACAATCATATAGTTTTTTTGAGGTGGTGGTGGCTTTTCATGACATCTCGATTGCCATGCAAGTGGGGCTTTCAGGGTCCTTATGTCTTTGAATCATAATCTTATGATTACTCCTCAAAAATTAGAGAGTTGATCACATGTTTAGAAGTGGTAATAAAGTGGCTGACGCACTTGATAACATTAGCGCCTCCACACCAAATTTAGTAACATGGGATAATACTCTCACATCCTAGAGCAAGTGTAATCCACCATGATGTCAAGGTACTATCAAATTATGATTGATATGGATCCATCATCAGACCATTTAATTTTTTCCACGATTTTCAATTATGGAAATTTAATCCTCTTATGTCACCTTTAATTTACCACATTTATTTATGGATCTAGTATTTGTCTCATCATTTTTTATAGAATTTGTTTCATCACTCTAAAGTCTATGGGATTAGTGATTTAGTTGAAGAGGAACCTACTAGCTATGGGATTTGGAAAACAGACAAGGAAGTTTAGCCCATCATCCAATGGGGAAAGCTAACCTCATATGTGGAAGGAATGCATGGGCATGACCCCAATATTTTGGTGGAGTTTGCTATTTCATGGGTTGGCATTGTCATTGTGGGTTGGCATTCCTTCATGATGACTATTTAGCTTATTACAGAGGTGATGAGGCTTCTGCTTGAGGGGGTGTGTATTCCTTAGAAGTCCAAGGGCCACTACCAAAAAGACATGGACTATTTTTGAAATAGAGGGAAAAGTTGAATAGGCTTCAAAATGGCTTCAACCATGGTGATCTATCCAATGTCTAGATTAAAGTTGTGGAGTTCCTCATGAGGTATGTAATTCTCAAGGGTTGGTTCCATCACTTTTATGCTCATTTATTTATGATGCTCAATAATCTCTAGTACAATGATAAAAATGTTCACTTTTCTTTCTAAATTTTATGCTCTCTTGAAAAATTTGTGAATAATGTCTAGGGTAAAAGAAAAAAATTACCTATTCACCAAGGTCTTATCTTTTTTCTATGCAATTACCATGCCGCTTTATTTCCTTCCCCTACCACTATGAAAAAAATGCATTGGTCATTCATGGCCCTATTGAACCCCCCACAAACCCTAGCCCCGTTGTTACCCTAGAAGAAACCCTTCCCACTTTTCATTCTACACATGTCCATGGTAAAGCCCCTACTACTAGGTAAACCCTTCCTGACCCCATTAAAATTGATCCTTTGTCATTTCCTACTCCTATTTCTACCTCTAGTTCTATTGAGTCAGACAACTTGGATGATGAGTCATGGAATCCCACCCTGGCTAATTCTCCCACGCTCTCTCCTATTCATGCCAAGGTTTGAAGCTTACCCAACACCCCCTAATGTTAACCCTAGACTCCATAACCCCCCAGATTTTGCATCAATTTGGAGGGGTCTCAAGTTGAACCTAAGGTGGATTTTATCATTAGGGACTCTGATGAACCCTTAGCAAGAAAATCAATGAAATTTTTGAGATGACTAATGTCTACAATGGCATTTTTATGTGGCTCCTAGGTCATTTGGTCACAACCAAAGAGAGGATTCAAAATCTGGCTATATCGTTTGAGCAGTGGGCTAATTGGGATAAGGAGTTGGAAGAGTTGAAAGTTTTCATTGGCATGAAGGAGGAGAAAAAAGGATTTATAAATAGAGATTGATGCCCTACACAAGAACCAAGAAAAGACCATGTAGTGCCTCAGGGTTATTATGTATTACAGTAAGGATACAACTAAGAACACTACCCTCACCATTCATATATTTTAGCAAGAGATAAGGAAGAGACATGGAAAAAGGTTCGTTGATGATGGTCATGATGATATTCACACTTTGAGGAAAGGCAAGGTAGTGGAAACCTTGGTCATGGATGCCCCAAAGGATACTAAGGTTACTAAGAAAGGACCCCTATAATTGGAAGAGAAGATCCACATCTTGTTTTAGGAGTAGAAGGATATCAGTGGTATCAACCTAATGGGGGACCTGTTGGTTTTTTTTGGCCTTGTGTTGGTCTCTAGTATTTGTGTTGTCTCTGCCTTTTACTAGCCAAACTGTTTAAGTTTTATTTTTTTGCTTGTTTTTTGGGCACTTAACTTCTTGTGAACCCTTTTTCACCTTTATTATTGTTTTATAATGGATACTGGCCCATGTAGTCTTAATCTAATCAAAACTATGCAAAGTGACCTATATAGGATTCAAAATACAATTTATAAGCACTCCACTCCCTTCTATGGATGGTTCCCAAACATAATTACTTTCCTATACCATAAATTAATTAAATTATGTATTGTTCCTCGAGTACTAATGATATATTGAATCATATTTTAATTATTTAAAAAAAAATCAATCTATAAACACATGATAAAATCACTTGAAAAATAAATTTGTTAAAACATTGAATTAGTAAAGCCATAGATATAACGTAACACATTAATCTAGAGTTCACTAAAATATCATTAATTTGTTCTCTATACTAAAATCCATGAGCTTGTAATTATTTATAATCATTGATACAAGTACATGAAAATAAAAAATCCTACATTTCTAGAAGAAAACAAATTGAAAATAGAAAAACTATATTTCTAGAGGAAAAAGAGTTGAAGAAGGTTGAATTAGATTTTAAAAAGTATGAATTTTTTTTTATTTGCAATGAGTGTTTAGTTGAGTTCTAAAAAAAACATTATAAATGAATCCTTAAAGTTTAAATAAAATTGGTTTGAGTATGACTTCTTTTAAACAAAACACAACTTTTAAGTTGAAAATATCATTAGCACATCAATATATATAAAATTATTAAATTATTAATGTCATGAGGTATTCTACATTGACCAAATCATATTAACAAAAACTTTTAACTTTTATTTTATATTTGACACTCATTTACATGTTAAAATATTAATATTTAATATAAACATAATATCTCTAAAATAAGTAGTACATATATAAGTGATTTTCTAAAATTAAAATTACAAAAAAAATGATTATTGAATTTTTAAAAATAGTAATATTAAATGTTATATATAGAAACAGTATAAAAAAAGTTTATATATATATATATATATATATATATATATATTTTAAAGGGTAAACACTTTTGACTGGAGCTATGAACCGAAATACAACCATTCAACAATACCACCCCAATGGGGTTTGAACTTTGGTGGCAAGGACAACAATGCCACCTTTAAACCATTACACCATGCCAATATCAGCAAAAAAAAAAGTTTATATATTCATGTACGTAGTAAATTTTAAAATAGTTTCAAAGTAAAATAAAATAACTTTTAACTAAATAAAATAGTTTCTAATTTTTTTAATAGATGTTTTTAGCGAGATCCTCTCCTAAAAATTAGTTTTGTGAAGAATAATAGAGTGGTACCATTATTTCATTAAAATAAAGGTGTTTGTATATATTTTTTAATCCTTGTACACATTCTTTTTATCAATCTCTCCTCGACGTGCATGTTACCCTTGTAGGTACATGAATATAGGTTGGATAATTTTTTAAAAAACTATTCTATTTGTTTTATATTCTTTTTCTTTATGCATATACTTTTAATTTTTTGCATGATGCAAATCATTGAAGCATTTAGGCCTCTTCCATGTTGACCTAAATTTTTTATTTCATGTGTAATCCATTTGTACTTGTAGTTTCATAAGGCTTGGAGCATGACAACATTACAATTCCTTCTCTTTATTTGGTGTGAATGATTATAATCACACATATATTCATACTAATTCTATGCCTATGGATCCTAGTGTTTGTGTGTTTCAAGTGGTGTTATTTATCTTTTTGTTACATCCCTACATCATGTGATGTCATACCATGAGCATAATGTCACATATTTCATGCTTGCAACATAATTGTAGGTGTATTATTTTTGTCTAGGCATCTCACTATCTCTCTTTTCTCTCTTCTACATTAAAATAACATGAATTATTCGTATTACATATTTATTTAATGGTTCTATCAATTCTTATGATCTTCAAAGAATCTTACTCCAAAGAATATATTATCTTTATACTCACCATATTGCTGGTAGCATATGATCCACCTAGCATAATGCAACTTGCTAGCTTGTAGGCCCTTATATGTCTTACCTCCTTTTATTAGTTTTCATTGTCACTTTTTAATGTAGCCTATAGTGTTCATGATTAATCAAACCATTGTATTGAATCTAGCATAATATAACCTTTAAGCCATACTTTCTATTCCTTCTAGCAAGGCATTACTAAAAAATATCTCTTATGTGAATATATCTTAGTTACTCTTACTCTTTCTTTTCTCCTTTTCTAAACTTTTTTTTTTTGTTTTTGTATGTTTCTTATGTGTGATTGTTTGTACTATTTTTTCCTTTATATCTAATATTTTTTCTAGTTCGTATATAATTTGGCTAAAAATTTTGTTTTGAAGATTATTGCATAATGTTTGTGTCCTTGGTAGGATTTTTTTGGTAGGTGTTCATTTTAGGGACGTATTCATCTCATTTGAAGTCTCTACATATTTTACAATATCTTTGGGTATATTTCATGACTTTTTCAATTAATTTACAATCTATATTTTGTGTCTAGATCATACATATGTTAATGTGGGAGAAAAACATACATCCAAAATTGCATACCCTTACAATTTCACACTATATCTTGTCCTCACTTTGACATCTTGATATGAATTATCTTAAATATAAAATTTTGGAATTTATAGATCATATTTTCTATGGTACTATAAAAAAAATATCTCTTTTGTTGGAGGTTTCTTGGGAAAGAAGAAGCTTCACTTGATGACCTCTTTTCTAGTCCCTTTGTGTTATTCTTCATTTTTTATTTCAATTTTTAAATAGGTTTATTTTTAAATTTGGTCATGTAATTCTAGTTATTTTATATTTGAATTGTTATTTTTATTTTTTTGTGCATACAAGACTTTTCTTGGCTAATAATGTACAATTAGTTGTGTTTTTAGATTGGATGATGACATGTCATATAGACATCCTCATATCATGTTGGTGTCACAAATGAAAAATTCTATATTTCCATTCCATGTTTCTTGTTGTTTGTATTTTCACTTATAATGTTATAGTGTTAGAAATATATTGTTATTTTTATGTTATCAAATATCCTCACTAGTTAATCGTCTTTGTGTCTTAGTCAATTTTATTTTTTTTAAAAGTCAAAATTATACTCAAAACTATTGTTTTATTCTAGAATAATTTATGAAATTACTCTCAAAGGAATCTAGTATTATTTTCATTAGAGTGATATTTCATCCTTTACAAATACATACAGTGGTCATCTAATTAAATCAATGGTTACTTATCAAACACACTTTTTAAGGTAACATATTGATTATTCCATTAAAATGATTAATTTTTTTTAGAATATTTTTATATAGCTAGCATGTGATGGTTAATGTTCTAACTATCTATAGATAATGTGTTTTATGTTTTAAACTTGGGAGATTCTCTTAAGAAATCAATGATAAAGAAAATGTATTTGTAAGGTACTAATAAATATCCTTAATTTTATTTTTACCCTTCATAATTATATTTTGTATTCTCTCAATGTATACAATAGTATAATTAAAATACCTCGTTAAGTTTATCAAATATCTATTTACTTATCTTTTTATTATATTATTTTATCACCGTACTATTTCTAGCCTATCAACCAAGGAAACTAAGCACACCTACATTTGACTTAAAGCTCCTTTTTTTGTCATCTTATACATTCCTCAACACCAAAAGAAAAATAGGACTTATGAAAAGGAATTCATCTTACAATAAAATTTTATTTAAAATAGTTATACATCTAACAATAACTCTCCCTGATAAAAAATATCCCAATCAAACAATTATAATGGAATAGTTTTAGACATACTTGATTATTATTCAACATAGGGTCATGGAATACATATTAATCTAAATTATAATGGAATAGTTTTAGAGATACTTGATTATTATTCAAAATAGGGTCATGGAATTATCAAAAAAATTCCAATAACTAGTTTTAGGAAACTTGCATAGGATTGCATTGAACCTTATTGACTTTTGTGTGACCATTGTCTCCTTTGTTAACTACATTATAGTTGATATTAAGCAATTGGCCTATGGATTATGAACCACTAACATAATATAAGACTATATATTGTAAAAAGAAAAGATGACTTCAAGATTATAATCATATTTTCTTTAGCTAACCTTTCAAAGTGATCTATTTAGGATTCAAAATACTATTTAAAAGCACTCCATTTCCTTCTATGGATGCTTCTCAACCCCATTACTATCCTATACAAAAATTAATTAAATGAACTTGTCTCTAAGACTAACATACATACATACATACATATATACATACATACATACATACATACATACATACATACATGCATACATGCATGCATGCATGCATACATACATATATACATACATACATACATACATACATACATACATACATACATACATACATACATACATACATACATACATACATACATATATATATATAAGAGGGGTAAATGCTTTTGATTTGAAATTGAAACTATGAACCGATAAGTTCACAAATGGGGGACCTCATCCCCAATGTAAATACACAATAATTACATCCGAATGGGGTTTGAACCATGATGGAAAGAAAAACACAACTTAATCATCACACCATGGCACTATTAGCAACTAAAATGATATATTGAATCATATTTTATTTATTTAAAAAATGCCTATCTATAAACACATGATAAAATCACTTGAGAAATAAATTTGCTAAAACTTTAAAATAGTAAATTCATAGATATAACTTAACACATTAATCTAAAGTTCATTTAAATATCATTGATTTTTTACTCTGTACTAAAGTTGAAGAGCTTGTAATAATTACAATAATCGATACAAGTACATGAAAATAGAAAAACTACATTTCTAGAAGGAAAAAAATTGAAGAAGGTTAATTAGATTTTAAAAATATATGATATGTAGTATTTGCAGTGAGTGTTTAGTGAAGTTCTCGAAAAAATATTATAAACTAAAATTTAAAGTTTCAAGAAAATTGTTTAAGTATGACTTGTTTTAAAATAAAACACAACTTTTAAGCTGAAAATATCATTAGTACATAAAAAAGTACACAATTTTTAAATTATTAATATCATGAGGTATTCTACATTGACATGAGCATATTAACAAAAAAAAAATGATTTCTTTCTTATAGTTGACACTTATTTACATGTTAAAATATAAATATTTAATATAAACATAATATCTTTAAAATAAATAGCATGTATCTAGATACTTTTCTAAAATTAAAAGTATCAATTGTTGAATTTTTTAAGAAAAGCAATGATACAAGTTACCTATAGAAACAAAACAAATGTATAAAAAAAATTCAGATATAATAAAATTTATATGTTCATATATATAATAAATAAAATATTTTTAAAATAAAATAAAATAACGATTAACTAAATAAAATAGTTTCACATTGATATTAGAGTTTTCTCAAATACATCTATTTAATGATCGACTCTGCTTAAGATTTATGCTGAGCGCTTTAAGGCTCCACTACTTAATATATAAAAGGAGAGAACATTGCATTTTATATTTTATATCAAACTTTTTAAATAAAAGAACTTAAAATATGAAGGTAGTAGATTTTCAACGTCGCCGTCCAAAGAGGTGGGGCATAAGACTGTCCAGAAAACTAAAATATTCGTATCTCCATCTTATTTGGAAGCACAGCACTCCAACTACAGTGGCAAATCCCACCCCATAACTCAATCCCAAAGACACTGCCCACCATCTCTTCATTTCATCATCTTCTTCCTCTTCCTCTGCCTCTCTCTTATGCAAATCTTCTTGGCTGCCTTTTGTATCAAAATCAGGACTATGGGTTATGTTTTCTAATGGAGGTCCATGAAGATCTGGACTTCCTGCAAAAGAAGAAGCATCAAAGGTTGAAAATTGCTTGCCTTGTGGTATCAAACCAGAAAGCATGTTGTCTGAAAGATTCAAAACCGCAAGGAACGTGAGGCTCAGAAGTTCTGAGGGAATCTTTCCAGACAATTTGTTTGCGCTGAGATCCAGGGACTCCAGATTAACCAAGGCTCCAAGAGATCTTGGAATGAAACCATTCAACTGGTTTCTTGAAAAGTTCAAAGCATTAAGATTCTTGAGAAGACCTACTTCTGGAGGAATATTGCCTGATAGCTTGTTGTAAGATAGGTCCATGAATCTAAATGCCTTGAATATCTTTTGATATCGACTTGCCCGCCCTTTAACCCAAAGAGTAATTTGATCCGGGATCAAGAAAGAATAGTCATGAAAGGTATCAGTATCTCTGACAGGCCGACCAAACTCTGATTCATAATTATATGATTGGTTGGCCATAGCATCCAGCATTTGTAATTTTTTAGGAATAGGTCCTGATAAACAATTGTGGGATAAATCTAAAATCTGTAGAAACTTCAGCTTAAGCAAGAAGGCAGGAACAGTGCCTTCAAATTTATTTGAAGCCAAGTTCAGGATTCGGAGACCTCTCAGCTCTCCTATGGAAACTGGTATTTTTCCTTGAATCTGGTTGCTTCCTACATCAAATACTTTTAGGTATGTACAATTTATAATGGATGAAGGAACGGCACCTTGTAAATTGTTGCCATTGAGATTAAGTGTACTAAGAGAGGTCAGTTCTCCCAGTTGCTCTGGTATCCCCCCCTGCAAATCATTCTGAGCCAAATTCAAAACCTCCAACTGCTTGCATCCCCACAAATTTGGAGGAATGGTGCCTCCCAGATTGTTCTTTGACAAGTCCAGATATCCAATTGACATGTACCAATATTCAATCTGACTTCTATCAACTGAGCAGAATGAAGATGGAATTTCACCAGTTAAATTATTGCTTTACAAAAGTAAATAAGCAGCATACATTGTAGCTGGAATCGAACCACTAAAATTGTTCTCTGACACATCAAATAAGAACATCCAGTTGTTAAAAGATGGAAGAGAGCCTTGTAACTTGTTTCTTTTCAAGTCCACAATGTTGAAGTCCTTGGATATTACCGAGGGCAGAGAACCTTGTAGCTGGTTATTTGAAAGAATGACCACGTCAAGAGCGGGGAGATCCCACAGCCATGTCGGAAGAGTTCCTCCAATGTTGTTATCAGACAGATCCAAGTCTTTCAGCAAGTATTGAGTAGACAAGAAAGCAGGAAAATTACCTTCAATATTACAAGATCTCAATCCCAGGTACTCGAGGTGGGAAAACCGTGGAATCCAACTTGAAGAAATGCTAACTGTAAGGCTATTGTTAGAGAGGCTCAATTCTTGAAGCTGAGTTAAGTTATCCATCAGCGAAAGAGAAAAGCTCCCTGTTAAGTTATTGGTAGAAAGTTTCAGTTTTTGTAATCTGCCAGGCTTTAGAAGGGTATCTGGTATATTTCCTGAGAGCTGATTATTTTCCAGATTAAGACTTCTCAATAGAGGAAGTCAACCAATAGAGGGCGGTATATTGCCTGACAATTTGTTTCTAGAAAGATCGATTACTGAAAGTGGTAAGACTTTGCCAAATGCAGATCCAAACGGAGGTATGCCCCCAGTTAAGTAATTATTTGCCAGAACCAGATTTTTAAGTTCAGTAAAGTTTACAAAGAAAAGAGGGATTATTCCATCTAAACTGTTCGACTGGAAGTTAAGGTTGGCTATTGAGGAAGATTGGTATCGAAGGAAAGAAAACTGGCTTCCTTTATACCGGTTATATGACATGTCAAGATTTTTCAGGTTTGAACGATGCAAAAAGTTTGAAGGGATGGAACCGTTGACATCACAATACGAGAGATCGAGGGAAACCAAAGACGAGACATTTTGAAACCAAACTGGAAATGGGAAATAAAAGTAATTATGTGAAAGATGGAGATGGGATAAGCGGGTGAGGTTTGGAAAAGAAGGTATTGTACCTGAAAGTCCACAGTAAGCCAGACGAATCTGGGTAAGATTAGAGAGGCTGCTGAGGGCATTACCCCAGTGATCATTTGCCATCCACAGATCCACACCATTCATAGCTAGATGCTCCAAGCTTCTCAGGTTTCGTATCCATCCTGCAAAATTCTTACTTTGGAGATAGAACTCATGTACAGGAAAATCTAGTGAGAGATCAAGGTGGCGCAAGGTTGTAATATTCCCCAACTCCTTAGGGACCTTGCCCCCAAATTCAGCACCTGCCAAGCTAAGGAAAGTAAGGCTCCGGAGTTTTGCCAAGTGATGAGGTATGGAAGTACCATTGAAATAATTGTATCCGAGATCCAGATGCTGAAGATTCTGCAGATTAAACAACGATGGATGTATCGCCCCACTAAGTTTTTTGGAATCGTCCCAGTAGAATCTACCAAAGGGGTTTTTGAGATCAAGGCTGATCACATGGCCTGAATGGAAGTCGCAACGAACACCCTTCCATTGGCAACAATTGTAGCCCTGCCACGACGACGACCTGCGGGATCGATGAGGCCTCCTTTGAAATCTAACAAGTAATTTCTTTCATCAGGTGGGCATCCATTGATTAAGGGATAAGTCATGTGCATGAGCATCGCCAAGGCAAAAGTGAGAATCATCCAGAATGAAACGGAAGACATCATGATTGTTTACAAGCGTTGAGAATGATCAGGCAATCACACATAGTATTCAACTTCTCTTATTTATAATCTTCCTTCGAGACTTTTTCACGTTCTACTTTTATCACAAGTCATTTTTCTTTTAATGAGAGATTAAAAAAAAAAACTAAACTAAACTAAACGCATTAGCAAGTCAATGAGAGACAACTAACAATCTATTTATTGGTGTCTGAATATAATATTTTTCATGGTTAATAACGAGTAGTGATATAATCTCGATTTATGATATCTTTTATCGGTTTTCTCTATTTAATAGTTTCATCATTGAAGATTATATTAATTTTCTTTAGTGCTAAGTCTTTAACAATGACACCAAACATGACGGTATTTATTTCATTACGTTACGAAGAATCTAAAGTGTAGCAATATTTGTTCTCATAGGAATAATTTTAGAGAAAAAATTAGATAAATTAAACTTGAATTGTAGACATTAAAATATTATCTTAAAAAAAATCGTAATAACATTATAATTAATAAATAAATAAATTGGTTCATTAAAAACATATAAACCCATTCTCTTGGGAAAAATGTCCACAATCCATTAATATGATTTTCTCTCTAATCTTAGGAAGTCAATATACATGTCTAGTAATCTAAGGAGAGTCGGGAATTATCTAAAGAGACTTTTTCTAGCCTTTCAAAATTAGTAGATGTATGGAATACTCTAGCGAGACTTCACTAATTTCACAAAATCGATATAAATTTTGGGAAACAACCGTCACACATGCAAGAAAAGACTTAAATTATCATACCGTGTAGACATAAATTATCGTAGACTGAAGACTTTAAGTTTTTTTTTTTTTGTGGGTGTTGATGACTTAGACTTCAATTATCATAGACATAGACTTAAATTACTGAAACTTTTCCATGCATATTTGAAGAAAAGTTTCTCTTTTCAATATCATATGGTTATCCAACCTTTTCTACACTTCGAAACATAAAGTATAAAATATGACTCAAATCCTTCACTTTGAAACATATAGTATAAAATATGACTCAAATCTAAGGCATAGTACATAACAGATACATAAATAAGTAGTTGGATATATATTTAAACTAATTAATAAAATGGGCAATGCTGAAAAAATAATACTAGCACTTGTATCTAAACAAGATTCAAGGTTTACGTCGAAAGAAAATTATATGTATTTTAATATGTTAGAGAGTATGCATGAGTGCATATGGATGCCATGTGCTATAAATTCTAGTTGTACGTTGTTAGATTAAATAATTAATAATAAGTGTTAAATAATGGAATGAAATGAACTTAGACAAATCTAGATTTTTTCTTAAAGAAATTAATTATTATTTGATTTTAAAATATTTGCATAGAGATTTTAAAAATAAATCAATTCAAATAAAAAATAAAGTTTCCATCAAATTGACAAAAAATATAAAAAATGAAAATAGAATGTTACTGGATCCAACTAGAAAATCAATATTTATTTGGATTTTATGTGATAAGTGAGATTTTGGAGGCTTTCACCTGCCAATTTTGGAGGCCTTTACCATTAAATGGCAGTTGGTTTACCATTAAACGGTAGCTAAAACTTTTTTTCCGATGACTCAATAGTGGTTTGCAAGTGTGAGACTTGTTTAAGGCTGAAATCTCACACTATATGTAGTCTACTAGCTAATTACTTTATGTTAAAAAGTGAGATTAGTATGCTATGAGAAAGGAAACTTTTTTATGGTAACAAATTTTGGTATTGTTCATTTTGATAATTCAAAGTAAATATTTCATTTTTCTCATAGTTTTCTTATGATTCTTTTAATGAATTGTTTTATGTTAAATTTGTTGGGCCTCAAATTTGAAGGGTTTTTCTTATGTGAGTCTATTTTTATTTCCATGTGTTGCTTTGGTATTTTGAACCCATTTGTTAATAACCAATTTCACAAAATCTACATGGTTTTTTTGTGCCTAGGTGTGCCCCAAATGTCAGTGCTTTCCCTTCCTTGAACTTGAGTCAATTCACCAAAATCCAAGTTTAAAAAATTTCTTAAATGAAGGAAGTTATTGGAGCTTTTGGGTGATGATGGAAACTAATCAAAGGTTCCACATGAACCAATGTCCATTGCTTTTAAGTTCCCTTGGAACACTTGGCAATGAAGAAGAAACAAGAAAATAATTAGAGCTTACATATCAACTAGAAACCAATGGTTCTTGATTCCCATGGACCCCTTGGCACACAAAGGACACAAATAAAAAGGAAATGATCAGAGGTTCAATTTGTTTTAGGAACCAAAATAACCTCTAATAAGTTCCTAGCTCTTTTTAAAACCTTGAAAGCTAGCAATGAAAGGTAGAGATAAAGTGAAGCATGCCAAGGAAGGAAAGTAGAGACTAAGGAAGCTCGAGGAAAGATAAAGATGCACACAAATTTTCTACTCACTCCACCAACTCACATTTATGGCTCCTAACTACCAAAAGTGATTGTGGAAATCTTCTTTCAATCTAAAATACTCATTTTAGCTGCAATTTGTTAGAGAAATTTATTGCCCAATATATATGCTCCATTTTGGAACCATTCACCAATTTCAGACTATTAAATTAAAACATTAATAAATAATGTAAGATTAGGAGTCAGGTATGTGCAGGATCATGATGGGCCAAAAAGTGGCAATATGATGGGTATTTGTAGGGTGTGTGGCTGACGAATTTTTTCTTACCCAAAATTGATGAAATGAAAAGGGTTTTTAAAGGAGATTATTAGCTTTCCAACAATATAAATTATGCTTTACTTTGAATTTAATAAATAATTTTTATTCATTTTCTACTTGAATTACAACTAAAGTTTTGATTGATATGCTGATTGAAAAACATCTATAGCTTTCAAAGGATATCACATTTTTTGAATCCAAAATATGCATCACATTCTATGCTTCCCATAATATAGGATTAAAAAAGGAAAATTTGAATTTCATGAAGTTTTGACCAAGTTAAGATGGTT
>VDFB02270651.1:317654326-317678030 GCA_007258455.2 Sequoia sempervirens | reverse complement strand
TTTTCATGGTTAATAACGAGTAGTGATATAATCTCGATTTATGATATCTTTTATCGGTTTTCTCTATTTAATAGTTTCATCATTGAAGATTATATTAATTTTCTTTAGTGCTAAGTCTTTAACAATGACACCAAACATGACGGTATTTATTTCATTACGTTACGAAGAATCTAAAGTGTAGCAATATTTGTTCTCATAGGAATAATTTTAGAGAAAAAATTAGATAAATTAAACTTGAATTGTAGACATTAAAATATTATCTTAAAAAAAATCGTAATAACATTATAATTAATAAATAAATAAATTGGTTCATTAAAAACATATAAACCCATTCTCTTGGGAAAAATGTCCACAATCCATTAATATGATTTTCTCTCTAATCTTAGGAAGTCAATATACATGTCTAGTAATCTAAGGAGAGTCGGGAATTATCTAAAGAGACTTTTTCTAGCCTTTCAAAATTAGTAGATGTATGGAATACTCTAGCGAGACTTCACTAATTTCACAAAATCGATATAAATTTTGGGAAACAACCGTCACACATGCAAGAAAAGACTTAAATTATCATACCGTGTAGACATAAATTATCGTAGACTGAAGACTTTAAGTTTTTTTTTTTTTGTGGGTGTTGATGACTTAGACTTCAATTATCATAGACATAGACTTAAATTACTGAAACTTTTCCATGCATATTTGAAGAAAAGTTTCTCTTTTCAATATCATATGGTTATCCAACCTTTTCTACACTTCGAAACATAAAGTATAAAATATGACTCAAATCCTTCACTTTGAAACATATAGTATAAAATATGACTCAAATCTAAGGCATAGTACATAACAGATACATAAATAAGTAGTTGGATATATATTTAAACTAATTAATAAAATGGGCAATGCTGAAAAAATAATACTAGCACTTGTATCTAAACAAGATTCAAGGTTTACGTCGAAAGAAAATTATATGTATTTTAATATGTTAGAGAGTATGCATGAGTGCATATGGATGCCATGTGCTATAAATTCTAGTTGTACGTTGTTAGATTAAATAATTAATAATAAGTGTTAAATAATGGAATGAAATGAACTTAGACAAATCTAGATTTTTTCTTAAAGAAATTAATTATTATTTGATTTTAAAATATTTGCATAGAGATTTTAAAAATAAATCAATTCAAATAAAAAATAAAGTTTCCATCAAATTGACAAAAAATATAAAAAATGAAAATAGAATGTTACTGGATCCAACTAGAAAATCAATATTTATTTGGATTTTATGTGATAAGTGAGATTTTGGAGGTTTTCACCTGCCAATTTTGGAGGCCTTTACCATTAAATGGCAGTTGGTTTACCATTAAACGGTGGCTAAAACTTTTTTTCCGATGACTCAATAGTGGTTTGCAAGTGTGAGACTTGTTTAAGGCTGAAATCTCACACTATATGTAGTCTACTAGCTAATTACTTTATGTTAAAAAGTGAGATTAGTATGCTATGAGAAAGGAAACTTTTTTATGGTAACAAATTTTGGTATTGTTCATTTTGATAATTCAAAGTAAATATTTCATTTTTCTCATAGTTTTCTTATGATTCTTTTAATGAATTGTTTTATGTTAAATTTGTTGGGCCTCAAATTTGAAGGGTTTTTCTTATGTGAGTCTATTTTTATTTCCATGTGTTGCTTTGGTATTTTGAACCCATTTGTTAATAACCAATTTCACAAAATCTACATGGTTTTTTTGTGCCTAGGTGTGCCCCAAATGTCAGTGCTTTCCCTTCCTTGAACTTGAGTCAATTCACCAAAATCCAAGTTTAAAAAATTTCTTAAATGAAGGAAGTTATTGGAGCTTTTGGGTGATGATGGAAACTAATCAAAGGTTCCACATGAACCAATGTCCATTGCTTTTAAGTTCCCTTGGAACACTTGGCAATGAAGAAGAAACAAGAAAATAATTAGAGCTTACATATCAACTAGAAACCAATGGTTCTTGATTCCCATGGACCCCTTGGCACACAAAGGACACAAATAAAAAGGAAATGATCAGAGGTTCAATTTGTTTTAGGAACCAAAATAACCTCTAATAAGTTCCTAGCTCTTTTTAAAACCTTGAAAGCTAGCAATGAAAGGTAGAGATAAAGTGAAGCATGCCAAGGAAGGAAAGTAGAGACTAAGGAAGCTCGAGGAAAGATAAAGATGCACACAAATTTTCTACTCACTCCACCAACTCACATTTATGGCTCCTAACTACCAAAAGTGATTGTGGAAATCTTCTTTCAATCTAAAATACTCATTTTAGCTGCAATTTGTTAGAGAAATTTATTGCCCAATATATATGCTCCATTTTGGAACCATTCACCAATTTCAGACTATTAAATTAAAACATTAATAAATAATGTAAGATTAGGAGTCAGGTATGTGCAGGATCATGATGGGCCAAAAAGTGGCAATATGATGGGTATTTGTAGGGTGTGTGGCTGACGAATTTTTTCTTACCCAAAATTGATGAAATGAAAAGGGTTTTTAAAGGAGATTATTAGCTTTCCAACAATATAAATTATGCTTTACTTTGAATTTAATAAATAATTTTTATTCATTTTCTACTTGAATTACAACTAAAGTTTTGATTGATATGCTGATTGAAAAACATCTATAGCTTTCAAAGGATATCACATTTTTTGAATCCAAAATATGCATCACATTCTATGCTTCCCATAATATAGGATTAAAAAAGGAAAATTTGAATTTCATGAAGTTTTGACCAAGTTAAGATGGTTAGACATACGAGTTTTTATATTTTTTAAAAGTTGTAATAAAAAAATCATAATTAATTATTTACTTGGAAAAAAATTACAAAAAAAATCCATCACATCTAGACATGAGTCCTCTACTTATTTCTAAAATATTATCATTTTATTGTTGTTAGCGTGGTTAGACAAACACCTAATTCTTATTTTTTCCTTGAAATTTAAGTACTACTCCATTGAAATTTGAAATTTTCACCAAATAATTAAAAAAAATAAAAATAAACCTAGTAGTTTAGAAACTGCATTTAATTTTCTACAGATTTTATTCTTACATATTTTTGAAATAATATAGATAATTTATTCAAATGTTTATGTCAAGTTTCCCAACTCTGATTTTTCTGAATTTTTTACCACTTAAGCGCCTGTTTTTTCCATGATGATCCTGCACATACCCAATAGTTTTGTGCATCCATAATAGTGTATCATAACTATGAATTTATCATTAAGAGATTTGTTAAATGAATCTATATCACATGGGTTAAATAAATCCAAGATCTAGGTGTTGAATATTCTTCTAAGTTAAGGAAAGTAAAGTTGATGACATGGCCTAGAAATGGAAGTCACAACAAACACCCTTCCTTTGGAAAAAATTGTACCACTACCATGACAATAAGATACCCATTGGATCAATGGGGACTCATTTAAAATCTAAAAAATTAATTTATTTTATCAAATAGGTGGCCATTTATGAAGAGATAACTCATTCTTATGAGCATTGCAAAGGAAAAAGTAAGATTCATCTAGAATGAAATAGAAGACATGATGATTTTTTGCAAGAATTGAGAATGATCAGGCAATCATACATAGTATTCAAGTTCTCTTATTTATAATCTTCCTTTAATAATTTTTCATTTTCTACTTTTATTATAAGTAGTCCTCCTTGAATGAGTGATAGAAAATAAATGAAAGTCATTAACAAGTCAATAAGAGACAACTAACAATTTATTTATTGTTGTATGAATAGAATACTCCTAATGTTCATTTAGCTATCTAGTTTCATTATTGTAGTTAATAATGAGTAGTGATACATCTAACCTCTAGTGATCTATAATTTCTTTTAATGATTTTCTCTATTTAATAGTTTCATCATTACAAATACTATACTAATTTTTTAGTGCTATGTCTTTAACATTGGCATCAAACATAAAGGTATTTCTTTAATTTTAAATTTATGAGAGATGTTAAGTAGCCCTCAAATTCTTGTAATTAGCAAATGGAACTCATACAAATATAGAAACACAATTTTGTATATCCAGAATGGGTGTATTTCAATAGATTGGCCTGCAACATCAATTTCTATACCATTTGCAGATAAACAATAGAATACATCAAAGAAATATTATAATGTGGTGCATGAAAATGCTAGAGACAATGTTGTGAAGGATTAGTGGGAATAATTATAGTAATAAAGTAAATTCAAAATTAATCTATTAAATAAATAGTAGACATGAAAGGGGAAAAGGACAAATAAAATGGGACATGAGTAAAATATGTTAAGGAATTTTTAGATTGATTGGGTATTAAAGTATCTATTCATTGAACTATTGGAGAATGAAATTTTTGATGAATATCTAAGAGAACATATTTGTAAGATTTAAAATTGAATATATGGTAGGAATTAAAAAAAAGCTAGAATTTGACATTATAAAAAATCATTTTGGTAAATTTAATGAATAATAAATCATAAATAGAGAAGAAAAATTACTGACAAGATGGGAAATAAAGTCAAATTTTCTCCATATTAAGTATACATTATAATATGATAGAGTGTATTAAAAGCATGAAAATATTGCTACGTGTGAAGGTACACTTCTAGCTTAGTTTATCTAATTTTTGTTTCTTACTTATGTCCTTTTTCACTCCTTGTTACTTTAGTTTACTTGAATTTTTTTAGGGAATTTAATTTTTATGTCTCAAACAATAATATTAAGGCACATGTCATAATATTATGATTTGGGCTCTAGATCTTTGATTCCCCTATTGTGGTTTTTTATTCTACTACCTCCATCAATGGATTATGCTTATGTAAGGATGTTACATTAGTTTAGTCTACTTTGTATTGGTGCTAACTTGGAAGGAGTGAAAATTTTCTCAAGTTTCATCTAAAAATATGATGATTGGTGATGGGATTAATTAATGGCTAGTTTTCCTTTATTGTTTTATATTTTTATCATTTCTTATTTTAAGTTTCATAGACATTCCTAAAACTTCATACATATTTTATATACCTTTCATGCACTTTAAAGAAGACCTAAGTATGTGGAAATAAAAATATGATCTGTTGACATTTGTATGTGTGAATGCATGAATGTTCATGAGATTTAGTATGATTCTATGCTTAAATTATGATTATTAATGTTGTGTATGCCTTAGGGATGAAACTGACATCTTGCAGCTAGAAGGACTATAACCTACAACAACTAGATTTCCAACCCATAACATAAAAACTAAAGATGGTTGTAGGGGAGAGGTCAAAACATTTGAAGTACAATATTTCTTAAAGAGAATGAAGGTGATCGTTTAATAATATTTTGTGAGTCACTACAAAATATTGTTATCCACCAAATAAGACTACTGGAAGGAGAAGAAACCTATTTTGAGTATGACCAATCCATGATGTGGCAGTCTCTAGGAACATGTCTCATGGTGGTTAACCGTTAGGCATAGAGTTCTAGTTAAGTTTTTGATTAGAGGTAAAAAAATGGGTTTTGAAGGGGTGTGGAACCCTTTACAAAAAAGAGCAACTGAAACTAAATAAAACTACATAAAATATATATTAACCCATATGCAGTGCACCATCACCAAAACATCGGCCAAAAAGGAGGAACAAAAACAACAACACTACATATTCTTTAGGATATCAACAACCTCCACATTGCATGCCACAACCTTTTGACTATCATCCAAGACATTCCACAATTCTTTAACAAGAGCCCCAACCTAAGCCTTAGTCTTGTTTCATGTTCTAGCCCCAGGTCCACCCACATTCACCTCACTAATCAAAACTTTATTCTTATCACCACCCTTAGATCAACAGACACCTCTTCCTCTAGTAGCTTACCACCAACACCAATTTCTTTAGAATGGGTAATCTTCTTACATTTCTTGGCACTATCAAAACGAAAGGTAATACCAAAAGAATCAAAATTAACCATAAATTTTGTCCCCTCCCCACCCTTCTCCATTTTAGCACAAATCCTCTCCAACTGGTCCTTTAGGGTGAGATTTCTCTACCTTCAAGATTTTTTTTCATCTCAAGTGTTTCATCTGCCACAATTTTCAAAGAGAATTAAATAGTTCATCAATCGGGTTTTGAACTAAAGACTCGTCAGCTTTACTGATCGCACCTTGAAATTTAACATTGGTCATGTTAAATTCATGGAACACCCATTTAAACAATCTAAATAAAATAATGGAACCCTCTCTAGCAATTCCCAAAACATAAAAAATTTCTTCCCCATCAAAGTTGAGAACAACCTTACCCATAACATCCTCCTCCTAAGAGAATCTTACCTTTTCTTGAATAGTAGAGACTATTAGAATCCAAGATCAGACATGCAAACCAAAAAAACCTTCCACAAGAGAAAAAAAAAGATACAATAGAGCAATTTGCATGAAATGTGCAAATTGATATATTCAAAGATTAATAATTACATGAGATGATTTGCTTTATAAAAGAAAAGTATGCATAACCCTAAAGGAAGCCCTAAAAGGAAAAACTGTAGTGTGCACAAATAATAAATAAATAAATAATTATTAATGTTCCTAAGTAAACTTATTCAAGTGTAATTAAATAATTAATTACACTAACACCCCCCCATAAGTGCAACTTAGGGAGATTAAAGAAGCATGCACTTAAAACTAAGATGAATGCAAGAAAGCATGAATGGGTCTCAACAACAAGGCCTAATCAGGTACCCATGTACAAATGCAATAATGAGATAGAGAAGGAAAAGCTAGTGGGACAAAACCCCCCTACAATGAGATGACTGTTGCAAAGAAGCACTAGAATAACTCTGTGGAGTAACACTAGAACCACAATCTTGCAAGCAAGGAAAGATACTTTTGTCTACAAGACACCAAATGCGATTCAATGAAGGACTCAGGGGAAATCATAATAATGCAACAACAGATCCAATGCCACAGAGCACTGGAACACTCACAAACTGGAACAACCCTAGAATCTATGAAGAAACAATAGATAAAATGATGCCCCCATAAGAGGCAATGATATAATGAAAGAATCTGGAAGCAAAGAGTATGTCAATTTCAATGCCAAACTGTGATAAAATTGATCCATAGGAGTAAGTACCTTGAAAACTCTGGAACATTAACCATAAATTTAATGGCCCTCAAACTGAGATGTTACCCAATGTAGATCAATAACCATAGGCTCTCAATCTGAAGTGTGAACCAATGTGAATTTGATATTTATCAAGCTATAAGCAAGATGTGGCCAAAAGAAACTATAAAAAATAGATACAACCCATGCGAGTTGTCATCAAAATCAAGATGGAGATCAAAGTGCAACTACAATCTAATTAGATTATTATGCAAGAAACCCCCCTAAAGGAACTTTATATTAGTTCATTGATTACAATAACCCAATGATTGTAAAAGGAGAGAATGCTAAACATGCATAAATAGAAAACAAAATGATGCGATACTAAAATGAAGTGCAAATATTCAAGTTTCACCTTTCCAACTACCAAAACATTCAAGTAATCTCAAAAAACCCCACCAGGAAAAATCTGGAATAATAATCAACCTGGGATAGATACAGCAAAATAGAACTCCTCAATACCTTTCCAACACTGCAAAGAGGGTGAAAATTAGAGATTGTGGCAAAACGTTATGAGCTCGAAAGCCATAAATGAACATATGACTTCAAATAGAGATAAATATAGTTAAACAAAAAAGTAATGAAAAATAAAATACACTACAGGATAATGCTTAGAATCATCTTTCCAATGATATCTCGTTTGCTTGATTTTGACATCGTGGACAAAAGTTATGGCCGTTTTCGTGAAAACTACTTTAGGAAGGCCAATCTGGCCTACAGGGCTCCCAGGGGGCTAAAAAAAGTTTGGCCCTTGGTCCTATGCATGACCAGGGTTTGGTTATCTAGGGCTATGGTGGAGCCCTTGGTCCTCCATAGGACCACTGTTGGTGCTAGAGGGCTAACTGAGGGTTGGGTGCATAGCGTTTGATCTGCCAGATGACTAGTGGTCGGTGTTGGAGAAGCCCGCAAGGGCTAGTGGAGGTCCCTTGGTCCTCCATGTGACCAAGAAAGAGCTTGAAGGAGCTTCCCTACACTGTAGGTGCTGACACAAATCCTAAAAAGTGCCATTTTTTTGAATTTTTCTCAATTTCTAAGCCTTATAAAACGTGCTCTAGGGTTGTACAACCTTGGGGCAAAAGTTTTTTGCCTCCCTAGTTGACAATGTCCAAAATGGACAAATTTTATATGAAAATAGGGGTTTTTGGGCACTACGAACTCAATGGAAAAGTCCATTCTAGCTAGAAATGCCCAAAAAATTAGGTAACCCCCAAATCTTGAAAAAAAACCACCGAACTTGAAACCCTCATAGATTCCTTCAACAATGAGCAAAATTAGTGAAATAAAAGCCAATCTTGACTTTTTCTAGTGCTCTAAATCCAATGGAAAGGCTCGATCTAATCCAAGATGCTTGATAAACATACACAAGGAATGAAACCCTTGAGGAACCCTGAATGATCTCTACAATGAAATTCTCCAAAATACTGAGAAGGGGCTACAAAATCAATGCTCTAATACCATGTTAAAATCCAAGATCAAACATACAACCAAAAATAGCTTCCACAGTAGAAAAACAAGATACAACAGAGCAATTTGCATGAAATGTGCAAATTGATATACTCGAAGATTCATAATTACATGAGATGATTTGCTTTATAAAAGCAAAGTATGCATAACCCTAAAGGAAAAACCCTAGTGTGCACAAGTAATTAATAAATAAATAATTATTAATGTGCCTAAGTAAACTTATGCAAGTGTAATTAACTGAAAGAGACATCCTCACCCTTCCCAACAACAACTAGAGTTTTTATTTTTTGAATGGATTCCATAATCTCCTCAGCCACAACCTTTCTTTTCTTCTTCCAATTCAAGTCCACAACACCCTTTCCAACCTCAACCACATCCTTTCTTTTTTTTGCATATCCAGGCCCTCAACCAAGGAATCCACAACACCCTGTCCACCCACTAGCTTGAGGAGAGAATTCATCTCTAGCAATTGGCTCGCAGACCTTACAACTAGTTTCTTGTTACTTCCCACCTCCAGCTCCTTTTTATGCTTTGTGCCCAAAATAGGGGGCAATGAAGATGCCTAACTAAGCAATTCATTCTTCTCCTTCAAGCATCTACTCAGCATTTCAATAGCTAGCTCCTCACTATAGGTTTCATAACCCCTATTAGGGTTTGGTACCCCTTTCTTAGACTTACCTAATGCTTGAGGGGTTGTCGGACCACCTCCATGGAAGCAAGAGAATCTGTGACATAGTCCACATCCTCCTTAGATTCTGACTCCTTTTCCAAGACAAGATTCTTCTTCTTCTTCTTCCCTTTTTTGCTAACTGGCTCCTCTTCATACACCGTATCATATTCCTCCATTGGCTTCAACTGTTCACCCTTAGGGGTAGTAATCAACTTAGCCACCTCAAATGCTTTAGAATAATCAACTATTAAAAGAATGAGCCCCACATGCAAAACCAAATTTTTGGGGTTTTTTTATGGTCTTTAAGGGTAGAAACTAGTGATGCCAAGAGATAATAGGGAAAATAAATTTTGTTTTTATGGTGGAAGTGATTGAGCATAACAAAATGGTAGGAATTTACCGCAAAGAAGCATCCTTCAAGGGTAGTGTATCTCATGAGTTCCTCATCTGCATCCCCCCGCAATCCCTTGAGTGAGCTCCTCTGGTAACCACCACTCTTCACCGTCTTCAGGTCTTAAGCTTCATCCTCTTTGAAAAAAATTGCACGACTTCCTATGATTCCTTCTTGTCTCTGAAGACTTTCTTACCATTTGTAGACAACCCAGTGATATTGGCTATGAAATCTTCATTCACATCAAACTCCATTCCACCCAACTTCAAAACTCTATTGTTCCATGCTTTTGCAAACAATGCAATCATTTGCAATTTTTACCATGCAACCTTTCCAGGTACAGAGTCAGCCCACCATTCTCTAAAATCCTCCACACCTCCAACTTCTTCTTGATAACATCACAAGAGAAAGGCTCTATATGATTCCTATCACCTCCCATAGCTACATAATTTGCAGAGTTGAGAAGATTGAGAACTTTGAACGCAATGAGGAGAAACCTTGAGGAGGCGATACAAATAATGCCCAAAATTTGTGTGAGGCAGGAGAAAATAATGAGCCTAGATTTTTGTTCCATATGGCTATGAACCATGGTACAATCAACTCGATCCATATCTAGCTTGCTATCATTCAACATAATAACCTACCACGTGATGAAAGTCATGCACGCCCCAAGCCTTAATAAATCATCAATCAATTTAATCTTGTAAATCATGATTAATACTTGCAATAACTTCCATAGGTAGGGGGTCATTTATACCCCATTCTCTAACACCTCTAACTCCTAGATTAGCGAAAACATTAGCTAATTCGTTTCCTTCTCTCAAAATATGAGAAATGTAATACTCATCAAACCAATTAAGAATATCAATAGAATCCCTAATCAAAGATTGAATAGTCCATGAAGGGGCAGCACAATTCTTTAGATTATTGATGATATTGAGAGAATCCCCCTCAAGCCATACTTTCTTGTAACCTGTTATTTGTGCCAACTTTAGACCATGATAGGGAGAGTTCTAATTAATTTTCTCTTCTTTTGATTTATAATTATTTCTTTCTATTTTAAAGACTAAGTCCTCTCCCTATCTTTGATGGAGAGTGGATGAATACATTATGAATTCATTTTCTATCTTAGAGGAACAAGACTCCCCACAAACCCAATATAGTGGGATCTGTTGTTGAGGAGTAAATCTAGTTAATAGTTGCGAACTTAGTTGTTGATCATTGTTAGTTGTTATTTTGTTACCAAGATTGCAATAGTAAATACATATTTTTGAGTAAGAAATATTTAGCAAATTCTTGTCAAATTGCATGTAAGATTTCAAATTTTTATGCAATAAAGGATTTGTTCAATAACATGATCTATTGATTAAGTAGTGAGTGTTTGAAATATTATGTGGAAGTAGTGACTCAACTAAGGACCACTTGAGGTATTTCTAATCCACTCTATTTCGTATTATTAGATTAATTAAGCATTATCAAAATTAGTTAAGGTAGTTTCCAGTTACATTCATATGGAATTCATGAATGTGATTCTATAGTTTGGATAGAATTTTGTAGCTTCATGTTTATTCATTGTCTAGAGAAATTAGTTATAGTTTAGTTATAGTAGTTAATGTTACAGTCTTAAGTGATAGATATCCATAGTATAAGGTGCAACTTATATTTATTTCCCTTCTTTCATAAATTAGCATTTCATTTCATTTGTTAGCTTTTACAGTTTTATGTACATGTGTAATCACCTATACTCCATTTATATAGGATGTGTTTAGAATCCATGAATGTATATATCGTGACAACACTGTCTAAATTTTACAAGTCCCTAGCTGATAATTAAATGTAGCTCCTTATGAAAAATTAATTGTTCATTTAGGAATCCACCACCTGAATTGTGTGTCTACCTGTAGCACCAAGTTAATCAAACATTAGAGAGGCCCTAATTTTTATAATTTTTATTGGGGATGGTGCTAAGTTTAGGATTCTCTTGTATATTTTCAATTTCTTTCAAGATTTCATAGTTTAGTAGTTCTGATTTCAACATTAGGGTAATTATGTTTTATCCACCAATAACAACATGAGTTACTAACAATGTGCAAGAGCCACTGATCTAACAAGTCACAACCATTGCATGCAAAGGCAATGAGATTCTTTAAGAATATTTCTCTCCTCAACAAATGAAACATTAGATGATACTAGTGAACAAAGTGAATAGAGCAAGGGTATCCTTGAAGAATAATCATCCCTAACACTAGTACGTACACCAAACATAGAGGAGACTTCTCACATATATATAAGAATCATGGATGATGCAATAGTAGAATACCCACTAGAGCATGTATTTGAGTTCCCTATAGCTAATTAGGAGAGGGTAGTTCTTCTAAAGAGGATACCTCCTTCAACACTCTATGTTCTATAGATTGGTCACAAAGGACCTAGACATCTTTCTTTTTGAGTTTGATGTCCTATGCCAAAGTTATGACTATACCAGAGATGCTCATAGACTCAAATTACTTCTAGGAACATTGAAAGATGTTGTTCTAAGATGGTACATGGGGTTGGGAAGATATTGTTTTAGGATAGGTGACATCATAATTACTATCCTATGTTAGTTTATGTGTCTCCACGTTCTTTGGAAAGTGTTCTTAAGGACGTTTGAGGGACAACATATTTATTATTTGTTTTCCTATGAAAAATTATAATTGCATTCAAAGAGGTGGACCCTTTTGTAAGGAATCTAAGGTAGTGGAACAACTTCCTACACTAATCATGAGAGGAGAAAAATGCAAAAAATTTATAGATCTTTAATAGTTACAAAAACTTAAATATAAATAAACACAAAAATCATGTGTATTGTAACATAGTGATTTATGTGGGGAAATCCCTTTTAGGAGAAGAACCCTACACTCCAAAACTCACTCAAAATATTATTCAGAAATAACAAAGATTACAATATACTTGCAGAGCAAGCTTCTCAAAAGAGTATCACCAACTATAGATCCAAAGGCAACATGAATACTATTAGAATCTCAAAATACATCACACTTGTAATACAATGCCCTCATAAAATAGGGTTTCCTTCTAGGGCAATTCAAACTAGAAAAATACCGACCCATAGATCTAATATCTAATGATGAATGGTCTCTAATGAACCCTAAAACTAGAATTCTTAATGATAGTTAATGAATATTGTATGGATGTAATCAACCTCATTGTGGTAGGAGACATATCACAATTACCATTTAATTATATTTGCAAAGTATGTAAAAACTATTCTAGTTTGTTCACCAAGAAGACGAAGGGAGACAAGACCTCTAGAATCAACAAATAATCCTCTACAATCTCAAGGGTGGATCTAAGCAATCTTCTATCAAACATGAAGGAGGATATCATTGGCCACTTGGATACACAACTAGATACCCTCTATATCAAGAAGAATCAAGAATAAGTAGAAGCAACCCTCACAAAATACTACCCACATTTTCAACAAAAGAAGATCAATTGTAAGTGCAAGAAGTTGGAAAATATTTCTGAAGATAAGCAAGGGAAGCCAAAATTTCATGCCCTAGAAGATGAATATGGTCAATTTTTTTGCATAAATCAATATAAACCATGGAAGCTAAGACAAGGTATGCCCCAAGATCCCTTGACCTATAACATGTCATTTCTAGGCAATAATGCAATTTTCCCTAGTTAGAACCCTCAATCTTGGACCAATGTGCAAAACTCACAATGGCCAATGATGCCTCAATCCAACTAGAATAAACAAAAAAAAATCATGTGGCCACCATAGATAGAACTACCAAGTACCTAATTATAATTCTTAGTGACCATCCCAACAAAATCAATGACAACCATAGTGGCAAGGAGGTTAGTAATGACAAAATCAAAATATTAATTATTAGCAATCATAGTAGCTATTATAGCTACATCAATAAGACATAATTCCAAACCCAACAATAGCTACACCAATACCACCAAGAGCACTTCAATTGCTAGAACAAGCTACACCTAACTAATTTAGGAGCATCGACACCAATTTTGGTTTCCAAAGATGAATTAAAAAGGAAACACATGGAAGACAGATATAGAGAGATGAAACATTGTACATGTTGAAGTGACCATGCAATTGAAGGAAAAATACAATTAAAAATTTAGTTATAGAAATAGATTGCAATATGTGGGTGTAAAAGAATAGACATAGATAAGATAAAAGAAGAGGCATGAGACTTGCAAGTGTGCAGCACAATAAAGAGAGGAAGAAAATAAAAGGATACACCCTTGATAATAACCTTTTAGAATTGTGAACAAATGAATGAATATGGGGTGCAAAAGGTGAGATAAGAGGAGATATGCCACGCTTCATAATGAGGAGAGAGCTTTGTTGCAAATAAGAAAAGAGAAAGTGGGATTGAGAGAGATGTAGCTATGTGGGTATGGAGAATTAAGGAAACACAAAAAATAAAGAATTCATCAGTGGGTGTATAACATTATAAGTGATAAAGGTTTGAAACATGGAGAAAGAGGAAACTAGAAGGGGAATCACGCCATAGTGTGGAAGATAATAGGGTAGAACAAGACCATGAAAGGGAGTGGCATATGATGTAAATCCAATTCAAGGCCCATAAAAGTGACTATCAATATGAACAAAGCATTTAAAATAGGCATAGGTATGATAGACAAGAATGTGCCAAGATAGGAATGTGGAGGAAGCCGTGAATAGGAGTAAATAGGAAGGTCATGCCAAGGAAGGTAATTTGTATTTATTCTTAAATTTTAATGAATGGTAATTATGGAGTCTATGAACAAGTCATTTGCTTAAATAATTTGCAAGGTAATACTTGTTTATTTGAAATTGAATATCTGAACTTAGATATTTCCTTAAGCATAGTCAAGTTTGGATGTAACTTGATTTTGGGGTAGAATCTTTGTCTAAAGTATTTGTTTCTTTTTCTGTAATATTTGTGTCTTATTGTGGGATACAATGAGAGCTAGAATTTAATACAAAGAAAATATTTTATTGTTTTTTGCAATATTGGAATGTGATAATTTAAAATTGAATTGATTTTTTTTACAAATGAAATTGATAATGCAAATAGAGTCTGAGCAATCAATGAGGTTGGAGTGAGTTTGCATTTGCATCATTTTGGCATCAGAGCCTAAAAGGTCGAGAAGGAGAAGCTAGATATTCTCATAGGATTTTTGAAAATTATGTGTGTTAAAGTTTTGATAGGTTAACAAGAAGAACCTAGGTACCGAAAGACTAGGAAAGAGGAAAAAGGAGAGAAGCCCTAAGTCAGCTATCAAGAAGCCAAGAAGAAAGATAAAATGATGCAGCAATATGCCATAAAAAAATGCCTTATGAAAAAAGGAAAAATGAAAATGAATGTGAAGAAGAAAGATTCAAAGTTGGATAGATAAATGATAGAGTTGAGAAGGGATCTAGAGAGGTGTAAGCTCACGGTGAAGTAGTGGTTAGAGGAAAGAAGCCAAAAAATATGGTTGGTAATTGAAAAAAAGTCAAAGTGGCTTGCAAAAGCCTCTTGTTAAGAAAAAAAGTTAAAGGAGGGCTGCCTTGAAAAGAGAAAACGAGAGTATTAAAGAAACCCATAAAGGTTTGGATAGCAAAGAGTTGCTAAGTGAGCAACATTACCCAATAGAGGTGAAGGAAGTTCTCATTTTGGAGAACACGAGGAAAAATAAGAAAGAATGGAGAGAGGAAGAACTGAAAAAAGAATCACTTGAAGAAGAGTGAGGAGAATGTCCATAAAAGAGGCACTCATAGAGACATGTTGGTCTCTTTTTTTTTATTATCTAATGTTGTGTTTGAGTATGTGCATGCAAGTATGAGGAAATTTATAAGGAGGGTCAAGAACAAGACCTTGAATTTGACAAGTGAAGGGGAAAATAGACTACCCATAGAATTTCATGATGCCTTAGAAAGTGTTGTAGAAGGAAAGAAAGCCTACAAAATGAAAGAGTTGGCAAAAAATGAAGTCAAGGATGAAAGTAAATCCATACAATAGACCATTGAATAGGTAAATGTGAGTAGAAATGTTGGTTTTGGTCATGTATGTTAAAATAAGAATGTAGATATGTAAGTTAATAGGGAGAAGAGAAAATTCAAATTCTCAAATCTTGCCAAGAATCATCGATACAAGGTGCCAACTTGGATTAATAAACTAGTTGTTGTGGAATAGTATATAAAGTGTAAACAAGAGGTTGTTTACGATGGAGTTTCTAGCAGCAAACAATTACAAAGTATGAAAGACATGACAACGTTCAAGGAAAACTAAGATCTTAGGAAAAGTGGTCAAGCAAGGAAGAAGAAAGGAGGTGTTTTAAGGAATAAATAAGTCCATGGGGCATGTGCAGGATCATGGTATGCCAAAAAGTGGCAATGGAGAAAAAAATACATGTTTCCACGACTCAAAAATGCGAAAATGCTGAGTTGACTTTTTGGGGCTCGGGTGACTACCGAGGCAAAGCAAAAACCTAGATTTAAAAATCGGATATCCGATTCAAATCGGATATCCGATTTGGATCGAATATCCAATTTTTTAGACATATATATATTACTTTGGGCCAAATGAAACCGACCAAAACTCATTTTCATTTGGCTTAACCGCGGTAGGCGCACAGTGGAAAGCGCAAATTAGATATTCGATTTGAAATCCATCTCCAACAGGTTAGATTCTTGATTTTTTATTTTCTCTAATCAAATTTTCAATTAGATTTGTTTAATTTTAGTTATTTTTTTTCAAAATAGGGTTTTTTGATAGATTTTTTATGAAAATTTTGAGTTTAGCATGGATTTTGATGAAAATTGAATGTTTGCAATGGATTTTGATGAAAATTGAATGTTTGCAATGAATTTTCACTTAAAAATAGTGTTTTTTATGTATTTGGATTAAAAATTAGAGAATTTTATTATTTTTTGTTAAAAACTAGGTTTTTTGTTGGATTTTAAAAAAAAACTAGGGTATTTTTATACTATTTTCATTTATATTGTCTGATTTTAATTAGATTGATTTGTTTTTATATTTAATCAGGCATTATGGCTGCATGTATATAAAATTAAAATTTTGTGCATTTCTAAAAGTATTCCTATTGGCAGACCTAAACATCTTCAATTAGGATCCTCAGATACTATATCTCATTTTTAGATTTTAAATTTAAAAAAAATCAACCTCATCAGTCTAGGGTGCCAATTCCCTGTCCAATCAGTTTTAACAAAGATTTGGATCATAGTTCTATCTCTATGATTCTTATGTTGTTTTGGGTTTTGTGTGTGCAAATTATTTTAGTTTTTGTGACTATTTTGTGTTTTCCCTTCATTGTATGAGCATTAAATTGTTTTGAATCTTGTAGAAAATTTATGAGCTTCATGACCTTGTGTCACTTCACTAATACCCACGTGAGATGTAGTTGTAGACTTATGGCTTCCTATGTTGCAATCATAGCCAATGTTGAGCTTGATTCTTATAACTCTTTCACTCAACATATTATGTCTACCCAATCCATCTTATATTCCCTCCCTAGTCCTACATTACCCATGTCTTTTTTGTAACCTAACATTTATGTGGACTTGGCATATGTTATTTCTAAGGTCCCCAATGATAATCTAGAATAATTGGATAAAGACCTACAATGAATTCGACAATTCTTAAGCATTGAACCTTTGGATGGAGAAGCAATCCCTCTTTTGGATAGCATTGGGAAGTTGGTAAATGATTAGGAAGGGATAGAAGTGTTATGTAGCCTAGCTAATATAGTAGATTCTAATATTCCTTCGGTAGCTAGTTTCACGAAATTTTTGACTAATGCTCAAAATCCTTTTGGAAAATAAGTTTCCTCTCCCACAATAATGCCTTCTATTCCCAACTTTACACCTCCAATCATAGCATCAATGATGGAATATAACAATGGTTTAAACTCAAGCTTAGGAATTTCTAGTGGAAATTATAATAGTTTTGTCCCTTCACCTATAACACCTCCATATTCATCACCCCTCCTAAACATGAAATATAATATCCCACCATTCCTCCATACTAGTTCACCATACTTGAAAAACTCTCACAACATGTGGCCTAATGATTTTGTGATAAATCAACTTTTTTATTTAAAGCACGACATTATTACAACAACAAATTTCAAACTTAAACCAAAATCAAACCAATAGTAAACATCCAAAATACCTTACACATAGTTCATTAATGTTCACTATTTTAAATACACCTATACTACAAAACATTGAAATACATCGCTTTGGAAAGTACAATTGTAAAAAATATCCTAATAACCATTTGTTAGTTTTTACTACCTTGTGTAGAGACTTTATTTTTGAAGATTCACTCATAGTGAAACTCTTTTCTAAATCATTGAAAGATATGGCCTTGGATTGGTTTTGTTCATTGTCAAACAATAAATTACCTCCTTTACACAAATCATTAGTGATTTCCTCCAACACTTTCAAGTGAACATCAGTCCTCAAGTTACATTAACAAATTTAGTTCATTGTAATCAAGGACCTAAAGAGAAAATAAAAAAATTTATGAAATGATACTAATCCCTTTATTTGAAATTCTCCTATAGTCTTCAAGATGTTGAAATTCAAAGGGTGTTTATAGGTAACTTACAACCTAATATTCAAGATAAGAAATTGCTAATGAAATATCCATTCTTAACATGTTTTTGTATAACCCTTCATGATTATCGAATATAGATTAGTTGGTATGAAGGTACCCCTTCATAGGCTCCTATTGGTCAATCATATAAGTCATGCCTCAAAACAACTATCAATCATTTAAAAAGAAAAAAAAAAATTCATTACTTGATAAACATTCATGTCAAACTGCTCATAATATTGAGATAGAAGTAACTACTGTAAACATAACTCTAGATATAAATTTAGGCCATGAGATAGGAAATTTTCATAGTTGTTTGATTCTCTCCATGTGATCATGTTGCAATTGTTAAACAATAATATGATTCAACTTCCTCCAATTAGTCATATTCAAACAATTAAACCTTTACCACCAAACTTTAATGCAAAAACATTTTTTCAATATCATCGTACACCTCGACATGATATGGAAAGATGTAAGCATATTTATAACCAAGTGCAAGACCTCATTCTAATCAAATCAAGTTGGATGACCTATTAATGACAAAGGAAATAAATTGGTTTTTTCACCTAATCAATACTTACAAATATTTAAAAGCCCATTGCCAATTCATTCAACAAACTTTGTTCAATACAATGATAATGAAGAAGATGATAATGATTTTTCCATCTTTATAAACATTATTAATATTCAAAATCATAAAGGAAAAATGAATATTTTGTTTGACATTTGTTTTACATATATTGATTCTTCTATAACTACACTTGATGGTCTTCTTTATATCAAGTTTGCAGAAACCCGAAAAGGGGAATACTCATTGATTCCATGTACATAGTGAATATGATCAAAAAAGAGTTATTGTATGTACATGAACTTTATGTAGATGATTATGAACAATCAAAAGAATGATTAAAAGCTCATGATGGTTATGGCTTCCCTATAATTGGTTTGATAACTCTCCCAGTAAAGGTTGGACCTAAATAGTTGGGTGGTTTTGATAGATTTTATGAAAAATTTGAGTTTAGCATGATTTTGATGAAATTTGAATGTTTGTACGGATGGACTTAAAAATAGTAGTTTTTTTATGTATTTGGATTAAAAATTAGAAAATTTTATAGATTTTTGTTAAAAACTAGGGTTTTTGTTGGATTTTTTTAAAAAACTAGGGTATTTTTATAATATTTTCACTTATATTGTCTAATTTTAATTAGATTGATTTGTTTTTATATTGAATCAGGCATTATGGCTGCTGACAATGAAAATGCACCAATTCCACCACCTCCACCACCTCCACCACCTCCACCTCCTCCACCTCCACCACCTCCACCACCTCCACCACCTTCACAGCCATCAATTCAAGAATTAATTTCTGAAAAATTGCAACAATTAAGGGCCATTTTTGAAGTTTATATGAGAGTCCCTCGATTATCTTCGATGTCAAACACAATGAAAGAAATAATTAAAAATATAGAAACCCCCTCCTTGCAACATAATGCCTTTCATTCGTGGCGAGAAGACATGAGAGAATATTATGCATGTGGATTGTCCTATGATGATGTGAAAGATCTTGCAATAAACAAAGCCCAAATAGCCTCTTTATTTGTTAACCCCCGCACTGGTTTGCCAGTTAATGTTAATAAAACAAAATTTTCTATAAAATGGTTCACTCATAGAGACATTGTAGAAAACTTTTGGGATCGTTGGTGTATGGTTTTTTTGAAACCACCGAACAACAATTTGGATGTACCATTTTACTTTATAAAAAAATTATATGCTAAGTTTGTGTTAGGGCATCATGTCAATTACTTTGACATTAGATCCTTCCAGGGCATTGGTGGAGGTATGCCCCAGGATAGAGAAGGGGCAGTTAGAGTAATACCCTGCCCACATGTTCCCCCCCTCGCCTTCCTCCGCCACCTCCAGTATACCATCCAGATATTATGTAGGATGCGGCCACACAGACTATCCACACTATTCACTTTTTGAGTGGTCTTTTGGTTTCGCATGCTTCTGTAGTAGCTCAGCCACATTCTGGTGATGTTGGTGATGGCTCGAGTGCTGCTACATCATCCTCGTCAGGTCCACATATTTGTGTACCACATACTTGCTCCATGTGCTGCCAAATATGCTTAGGTCCTCTTGTAGAGCTTTCCAAGCATCCCCTAGACACTTCCAATTATGAATTCCACGATGTGGACATTATAGATCAGAAGCAGGGGAGTGGAGCACATCGTACAGAGTCCTCTCCTACTAGAGAGGGGGACATTGGAATAGTGACACAAGTAAAATTTAAGTTGTGAATTCATAACTTGCATTTTTTTTTAAATGAATATTAATAAGAGATAGTATAATGTACTAATATTTATTTACATGGTCTATTTAACAGTTGATGTCTGAGGAGGAGCTGAAAAATGTGATGGATAGCACCCTGAGGGCCATTTCATTTGGCCTAGACATGCACACAGTATATATTTTTGCACTGACTCATTTACATTTATTTATTGTATACTTTCTTGTCATTTGAATTATCATTAAAATGAAATTATATAATAACTTATATGTTTATCTTATTTTCCTCTTGTAGGAAATACCTTATGCGAGCGAGGTGCAGCCTTGTCCAGATTATGGAAGTGTAATGTTGGATAAGGGCAAGGTAATTGAACTCAAACTTGATTGAATTAAGAATTTTAAGATCTTATATTGATTATACATATATTGACATAGATTGGTAGTTTCATATGTACTTGTCATTTTTATGTGTAGGGAATTATGAGCTTTACGTCCTTGTTGACAAGTGACACAACACCCAAAGCAATACGTATTGGAACACTTGAAGGAGTAGGTGTTGAAGCACCTCAAGGAGGAGGTGTCAAAACACCTAAAGGAGATAAAGAAAAAGATCAACCTAAAGAAGTATGTGTTCATTTTATTTTGTATTTGGTATTTATATGTTCCTATTACTAACAATTGTATGCTAACTTGGATCACTTTTATGTTTTTTTCACCTATATAGATTGAAATTACAAAAGATGGTTTGGTCGGTTCTTTGAGAGGGGCATATTCTAGAACTCCTGACCCTTTAAAGAGACAGATATTTCAGGTAATCAAGATTACAATTTTAGAGTTCAATTATAATTTAATGTATATTGATTTTGATGTTAATTATTCAATTTTAAATTATATAGTATAACTCATCTCAATTGTGGTTTGACTTTTTCTTGTGCAGCTACCTTCAGAGGCAACGAGTGCTTCAAAGAGGCTCCATTTTGATGATCCACCAGTAGTTTAGAATGAGATAGACATTTTGGCATGTAAATATTGAATAGATACTGAGATGGCATATGCCGGATATTGTAAAATTTTGTTTGAGTTGGCGTTGATGCCATTTTTGCATATGGACATACACTTGATTATTGGATAATTTCATATATAGAAGTTGACAATCGAAATTTAATTGCCTCCTCATGTGCATAATTAAACTCTTTGAAATTTTAATCAAGTGAGCAATGGTTAAATATCTTGATGTACAATAGCATAAAAAGAATGGTTATATTATGTAGTTTATTCATATTGCTGATTACATTGCATTGCACATCTTTCAAAATCAAAGCATTACCTCACATTGCATAAGTAACAACTAGATGCTGATAGAAGCAAAAATTTCAATTACAATATAGTTTTTACAAAGTCAACCTAAGCAATTATGCAATTACTTCATAGTACATAACTAATAATTAACTATATCTTCCTTGGAATGCTTCTCAGCGATTGATAAGTCACTATGACAAGATCAGATAGAAGTGACATACTAGAAAACTATGAAATGTGCAAGTATGAAAATTAAAATAAACAAAGATTAGAACTTTATCTTTGAAGATATTTTAGCAGGTTGGAAACATGAATACCAATGCTACAAATAATTTTTTCTTTCACTGCCAAGAAAAACACAGCATGCTGAAACATTCCAACACAATGACAAAGGCATGTCACACATATAATGGAATCATCTTTATATATACACTAACACATACCTAGACTTTCAAATTAAATTAATTAACCCATGCAAAAACAAAATCACAAGAACTCAGGAGCACACAAATTAGTCACTCACACACAAACTGTAACCAAGCTAGCTTATGAGATTCAAGAAAATAGGTGTAATAAGAAAACCTTCACAGTGATTTAACTCAAAAATTTGTTTTTGATCCACCAATTCACCAGAGTTTCCATCATTCTTTCCCTTTTCTTCATATTCCATAATAGGATATGGTTCTCTTTTCAACCCCTTTGCTCTACCCCTTTTCGTTTGATTTTGATCTTCTAGGTTCTTATTGTTTATGTTATTACTTGTATTTTCATTATTTTCCAGAGAAGGTGATGGTTCCTTCTTTGATGTAGTTGGCCTCCCTCTTTTAACCCCTTTCTTTCCATTGCTTTAATTAGCATAGCTTCTGATTCTATAGTCACTATCAGGTTGAACAAGAGGAGCAAGTAAACAAACATAATTTGCAATCTTTCCTTCCTTCCTTTATTTCCTTTATGGTATAGTACAATGTGGCATGAAAATGAATCTCTACTTCATACAATATAATAATCTACTTCAATTGGAGTCCAGTATAAAATATATTAAAGGAGGACTATATCTAATAAGAACAAGATAGAGATTAATAACTTGGATGAATCACTTGTAACCAAACTCAGTAGCCCAAGGAAAGACTTTCCAACAACCCATAAAAATGTTCTATAATATCATGAAAAAAGTAAAGCATCAGTAAATCAAGGATCTTATTATATTGCATAGTAACAAGGCTCTTTTTATATTGATCTTATAATTATTGTAAGCATAAGGCTTCAAGGATCTTATTATATTGCATGGTAACAAGGCTCTTCATTCTTCTGTGGAGAGACATCATCTACATTTGCAACAGAGGCTTGATGCTTAGGTCTATTTGAACAATGTTTGGAAAAGTGACCAAACTTATCACACCTAAAGCATTGAATTTTTTCAATTCACAATGAAGGTTTGGACAATGAAGCTCTTTTATTTGGGTTGTAGATCAAACAAACTGAAAAAAGAGACAAGGGGTCAGAAGTTCTAATCTACTTCCTAAGAATTCAAGGGACAGTATTGACTTGGTGAAACGAAACCAAACTTTGTTTTGCCACGCAGGAATCGAGCCAACTACGCAAAGCCATTGCAATCTTCAAGGAATTAAAGTTGCAAAGTGGTGCAACTTTCATTTCACAACTCATACGACCAAACAGACTGTTCCAATGCGTCCGTATGGGTACGTTTACGCTAGGGATGGTCCTCTTTTGCACCCAAATACGTCGAATCACTCCGAGCTACATTGGACCGATAATTCCCTCTTTAAGAGTCCAAAGTGCTAAAAGGCAACAATATTTGAAGGGCTATT
>VDFB02270651.1:317442647-317654226 GCA_007258455.2 Sequoia sempervirens | reverse complement strand
CTTAAATTCTATATTGCAGTACAGAACGTTATATTCATTCAGAATATATAACATATACACATACCATGCCGGCATTATTGAAACCGAATGAAATAGAATTTTACGTCCGGTGGGTAAAAAGGTTCGTGGACCCTATGACTTTGGAATGGCCAAATATCTGTCGGTCTCTAACTTTCAATGAACAACTGGTCGCCACGTCATCAGCTATAAATTTTGGTCTGTTTTTATTATTCTAGGCGATAAATTTTGATCGTGTTTTTTCCACGATAATTTATGTTTTTTTTTTCAATAAATTGATTATCAGGATCAAATTTTGTGGAGTAAAAATGTTCGTTATTAGTTGTGTATTTGATATTGTAATAATTTCCAAATAAAGGCCAATTAGTTGTGAAGTTGATTTTGTAATTATTTTCTTGGATTTAAATTGTGTACAATAATTTTAATATTGATATTTTGGATTATATGTCATGATCTTTTATGGAGATGAGAATAATATGTTAAAAAATTGTAGGAGAAGGTAAGTATAAATTTGGTAATGTGGAGGTCTTCAAATCTAACAATTTAATTAAAGACGAGTTTATGGTAAATTTAACAATTTAATTGAAATGGGTTTGTGATAAATAATTTATTAAGTATAATATTTATTAGACCTTTTATAAATATAACAATAAGAAGTGAATTTAAGTTTTGAGAAATTTAATAAATAAATATATTTGAATTAAAGAAGATTTAAGATAAATAATATGATAAATTTCAATACTTCACATTTTTTAAATAAATATTAAATGAACTATTCATGTTTTACAAGAAATAATTCTTTCGAAAATAATATACATCAATAAATTTGATTGAAAAACTACCCAATTATTGAAGATTTTTCAATAATTTTAATTTTTAAATTCTAATTGGAGAGTGTTTAATTGTGGTGGTAAGAGAGGCGTAAGGGGTTTGATATATTAAAATATCAACCAAGTTTGACATAGACTTTATGTGGAAGGGGAATCACAATTAGGATTGGAGATTCCAATGAGATACATTGAATCTAGTGGCTTTTACAATTATTGATATGTATAAGCTTTAGAACTCTCTTTTGTCTATTGTTTTTAATTTTTAAGACTTTAATATATGATTTGACTTAGGTTTGGGGTTTCGTTGGAATACACGTCTTTTGACAAGCTTCATTGGGATATCATTTGAGTGCAGCTCAAGCAAAATATTCCATTTAGAGTTTTTTATTTTTATATTATCTTTTAAACCATTTTTTTTATTCCATAATCTCATTTAGTTATTTTATCTCCTTGATTATAATAATTAAAAAGTATAATGTTTATCTTTTGGAGGGAGTGGATATGATTAGGATAATCAAATTATCTTAAAGAAATGGAAGATTAGATATAATAGGAGGTTTCAAGTGGTAATGAAAGAGTTAGATAGAGGATAAAATGGAGTATTAAATAGAAGAATGAGTAGGGAATTAATTTATATAAATGTTTTTATTATTTAAAATATTTAGAGAAACATAGGTTAATTATAATAAAAAGAGAATAATTTAATGAATTCAGAAGAATACTATATTCAAAATTTAATAATTTATTTAGTATGTAAGAAGGTTGTTAGTTTTGTGAGAAATTGATATATATTTTCAATTATTTATGTAGGTATTTCTTGATTGTGATGGTGGGACAAGGAATGGGCAATGTATTTTAATTCTCCCCACCCTTTCATGTTCAACTGGACCTTTTTGGGGGCAGAGGGAGTGCGAGGCGAAGGGACAAGGGGATTGTGGGGAGGGTGGGAGAGCGTAGGTTGGGCGTTTATGGTTTCAAATTATTTTGTTGTATCTACAGTGGACCTTCAGTTATAGTGGGACATACATTCTAGGTATGTGGCATGGTTTCAAAATTATACAATATATGGTTGTTTGGCAATTAGCATGTTAGCTCTAGATTTAGCATTGCCACCCAATACCCACCTCATGAATTATGTAATTTTATTGTAGACCTCCTTGTTAGTTTATTGTTGTAATTTGGAAACAAAAGTTTTCTTATATAAATGGATCTACTAGAATCTAAGCATAAAAGCTCATTTGTTTGGCTCTTAGGTGCTATTAGGAAAAAGGTTGTTGTCCACTTTATATAAGAAAAATATATATAGAGAGAGAATCAATATTTATTTGCGATGTATCTTTGGATATGTGTTTAGCCTCATTAATTATTTATTTGGGTTCACTTGTAAAATTGTATTATAACCTTGGTTAGATATTTTGTGTGGGTTACACATTGAAAAAATATTTAATATTGGGAAAACTTAGTACCAAAAAGTATATGTTATGATCAATGGTTCTATGTTCTCATGGTTTTGAGACACATGGTTTAGCCAAAATCACTTTGTGGTTTTGTGTGAGCTTAAATATATAAAGGCAAGTGTATGTTTTGCAGTTAAAGGTTGATTGTTATTTGTATCAAGCTATCTTGTAAAGTACATATGTGAAGCATGTTATAGGATGTTTGATTGTATAGTCACTCATTATGTTTGGACACATGCAAGATGCATAAGAGGAGTTTGATGTTTCAAAAGTATTCATGAAGACTTTGTAAGTGTATTGCAATATTTATTGTTGAATAATACATTGAGTGTGGATGTTTTTAGAGGCTAGGTTTTTTCCTCATGGGGGATTTTATAGGTTATATCTTGTGTAATCTTGTGGTATGTCTTTAACCTTTGCATTATGAGTATTTTGTAAGCTTTTATTCATACTTTTCTCATAGGTTTATGTAAGAATTGATTTGATCAAACTAGTAATTTTATAATAATTTGTATGAGAGTGATGGTTGTGGTTAACGAAGGTGAGGACTACATAGGTTTTATTAGCCATTATTTTAGTAGATTGCTACAAAGTAGAAGTTATGGTAATGATGGAGAGATTTCAGACAATTTCAAGGGATAAAGTGGTTTTTGCAAGTTGTGAGAGTTGTAGATAGGGTTTGGGTTTTGTAATTTATAGGTTTTATTGGAAATATGAGGTTTGAGAAAGATTACATAAAAAGTTCTAGATGTTCACCATGAGGGTTTTGTGGAGGTAGTTATAAACTACTTGGAACAAAACAAACCTAATCATTGGACCCAAGAATCCCAAGACATGAAGATTGATATAAAATTATATATATTAGCCTCTAGGGACCAATGTAAGAAAAGACACCCTTTTTTCGATCATGTAGTTGTATGGTCTACGAATTATGAAATTTTAAAATAATAATAAAAACCTTGCACAATAAAAAAAACTAATACAAAGTGGGCAATATGGGGTTTGCAAACTCTTGCACCCCTTAAGACCACCTATAGCATGGTGTGGTAGAGCATACAAGGTTGTATTCCCTTATTGGCTTGTACCAATAATTTTCTTGAAAGTGAGTGGGACCTTAGGCCCCTAATTGTGTTGACGAAGGAAAATCCCCTACAAGAAATCAACAACCAATCTTGCTAACCTATGTGTCGCCCATGCACTACCATCACATGTACATTAGAGCATCACCTACGATCCACTGGCCTACATCAACATGATGTCACTATAAGGATAAGGCCTAATTTGGGGCCCCTTCTATCCCTTGGAAGGTATTTTTCTTCCACAAGATATAACTTTCACATATGGTATATATAGGATTTTTGAGATCTTATAGGCATCAAAACTATTTCTCTAAGGATTACATAATGGTATAGGGTTTTTTATTACTTCTTTCTATTTATGTACAATTTGGTGACTAAAAATTATTGAGAAAACTAGTAATAAAAAAATAAACAATGCAAAACAATAATCATGAAACACCAATTTACATGAAAAACTCAATAATGCAGTAAGAAAAACCACAAGAAAAGATCTCTCAATTCTATTAACTTGGGAAAAAGTCTTTATTACAATAATATGTCAATATCACATAAAAATGTGACATCCAAAATGATAAGACATCCAAGTCTTTGAATCCTCTTTGAAGAACACTCAAAAATAAGAAAGTGTTGACTCGTGCAACTACATGTCAAAAACATGTTGTATAGATAAAAATAGTACGTCCAAAAATTTACATCCACCACATCTTTATCTCCACCAAAATTTGCATCCACCTACTCATTAATTTGAAGACTACTCTACTATTCCCCTTATATGCTTAAGAATCTACTTCACAGTTGTCCAAATCTCAAAACTTGGATTTCTCATGTAACAACTGACTACTCCCACTACTTGTGTAATGTCTAGCCTAGTGCACCCAATGGAAAACATAAGACTACCAATTATTGGTAAGTACAGTACATAAGACATTTATTTCCTCTTTGTTTCATTCCTAAGACCCTACTCCAAAGAAAATTTAATATGAAGAGGAAATGGTGTACTTATTGGTTATGCTTTCTATGTATTGAAGCACTGGAAAACCTTCCCTACATTATTTTTTATGACAATTAAATTTTCCTATTCTCTCTATCTATACGTATCCTCATTCTAGAATATAATTTACACAGTTTAATTCCTTCATCTCAAACTCCCTAACAATTTGATATTTTAAATGGATGATTTTATATATGTTGGGATCTACTACTGACACATCATCAACATACAAAAGAAAAATAACAAAACTACCATCTTCATAAATTTGAAAGTAGGCACAATGATCAACCTCACATCTTCTAAAACCCAAACTAATTATTAAGGAATCAAATTTCTAATACCAACACCTTGGCAGTTGTTTCAAACCATACATCAATTTTCTCACCCTGCAAACAATATTATCCTTGTCTCTTTCCTCAAAACCTTCTAGTTACTATATAAATCTCGTCAAAGAGATCACCATGTAGGAAGGATATTTTAACATTTAGTTATTTTAACTCCAAATCAAGACTAGCAATAAGAGCTAAAATAACTCTAACTATACATAGTTGTATAGTAACTGAAAAAAATCATCAAAATCAATACCAATTTTTTGTGAATACCCTTGGCCACCAACCAAGCTTTATATTGCTCTAGATTATCATTTATGTCCATTTTCAATTTGAAGACCCATTTGATCCCAATAGCTTTTCACCCCTTTGGGAAAGGAACAAGCTCCCATGTCTTATTCTTATGTAGAAATTGCATCTCCTTCTATATGGAAACTCTCCAATTTCTTGCATGTTCATCTTCACAAGCCTCTTGATATGAGCTAGGCTCACCAACATTAGCAAGTTATGCATAATTTAAATTACAAGTAGTAGAGTACATTTCCAGTTGTTTGGATACTCTAGTTGATCTCCTTATGAGGGGTGTTGTGACACCCTATGGCTCATTTGGTTGTCATTCATCTTATTATTTTTGGATTTTGATTGTGTTTGAGTTTTTTCATCAACATTTCATATCACACTTAGTGATCCATCATCAAGATGATCATTTGGTTGTCATTCATCTTGTTGATCTTTTTTGACATACTATTGATTCTCATCTAGCGTCTCTATATTAGCATCATGTGTTTCCACTTATAATGGAAAAATTGTTGTACTTTGATGTTCTTTGCTTCTTTTTGTTGATTTTTGTTAAAATAAATATACCATCTAATTATAATCTTGTGAGAAGTAGTATACCAAAACATATACCCCTTTGTACCATCTACATAGCCAATAAAATATAGTTCATGGACTTCACATCCAACTTATTTCTATTATATTTACCTAAATATGAGCATAATCATCAAAGTCAAGAACATGATGAAAAGAAACATCCTCAACCCAAAATTTCTACTCCAATATAAGAGTTTTCAACATACATCTAGCTTGCTCTATGATTATATAGTTCATGCATTTAGCAACAACATTTTTCGCGGTGTTCTAGCAACCATCAATTTCCTTGAAATGGCATGCTCACTACGAAATTGATTAAACTCTCATGAATAAAATTTTCCTCTATTATAGTTTGTTCTCAAAAAAAATATTTTCTTACCCTTGTGGTTCTCTATTATAGCTATAAACTTCTTAAAACATGAAAAAACATTAGGCTTCTTCATGAGAAGATAAATCCACACCTTACAAGAATAATCATCTATGAATGAAACAAAATATGATGAACCTCCAATAGATATAACAAGTTCTTCCTAAGTATTTGAATAAATTAACTTTAATTTTTTTTAATTTTGATAGTGCCTCTTGAAAAACTCGGTCTATTTTTCTTTCCAAACAAACAATTCCCATAAAAATTTAGATCTCTAGGTTTGGCACTTATGACAATATTTCTAACTAATAGTGCTTTGAGACAATGCTTGCTCATGTGGCCTAGTCATTGATGCCAAGTTGTTACAGAGCCCATTTTGACACCACAAACTATTGTAGCCTCTCCACTACTAGTTTCTCCAACCATCATGTAGATACTTTCAACTGTTTCTCCCTTTAGCACAACACTCCCTTTGTTACCTTGAGACAACTATTTGAACTCCATTGAATTAGTCACCTTGTTCATTGAAAACTCCATGTGACAACATTTTTTCTTCAATCTTGATACATGTTTGAAATTTGAAATAGCTCTCACCACTCCATCAAAATATCTATTATGACCTATCCTTCACTAATAGCTTCATACATGTTATCATTTACCATATAAACCATACTGTATACCTTGGAATTCCTACCTCTCTAAAGGTGTGAAATAACTAAGAAACATGAATAACAAAATACCAAGGACACCTCAAGATTAGCCAAAAGAGAGTTACAACGAAAAGGAATGCAAATAAAATGAAACACAAACACTTTTACCTCCCTTGTTGTTGAAACTTCTTTGGTTAACTTGGATTGGTTATTGCTCCTTAGATGATTGTTTGAATGTCTAAATGCAAGATTCAATATATACAAGATGATGAACAAAAATATAGTAAATGATTGAAAAGCTTGAAAGGGATTCAAATGGACATGTAGTTATGTAAGGAGTGCAAGAGTTCTAAGTGGAATGGGCAGCCCTAAGGGTTTGAGATGGCTGAGTGTTGGAAATACCCTTGAGGGTATTTATGGGAATTTGAATTCTCTCTAGAGAATTCAAGGGTCAAAATTGATCCAACAAGGTCAAGATGAAGGGCTATGGTGGGTTGAGAACCCACAAGCCCTCACATCTTGACATGTGGAGGGTGAAGTGGACAAGAGGGTATGAGGTGGAAGAGTTGTCAAAAAAAGGTACATGAGGTGGAAAAGGACATGCACCTTGGGGGATGAGAGGATTTTCACAAAAAGGGATTTCTTGTCCCCAAGTGGGAGTGAAAGGGACATTTGAGGAATTTTAGAATTCCTCAAAAATCTACATGGGAAAAGGAAAGATGGTTGGGGTTATAAATGTGAATTAAAAATTCACATTCCTAGGAGGATCTAGAGGATAAAAGGTGGGCTCCAAAAGGTGGGACTTGGTCACATGTGGAGATTGTGACAAGTCCAAGGTTCTAGAAGCCTTGGAAGGATAGAATGTGAATTAAAAATTTACATATAAAAGAGGAGAATCTAGGATAAATAAAAGGAATTAAAATTCCTTAGAAAATGATTGGAAGCAGGTAATTAGTAGTTAGAGGATAAGTAATGAGGATTAGAAGCCAACTTGCAAAGTTGGAGGATGTGACACACATCTAATCAAGGACAGGCATGTGCACATCTAATGAAAGAATTAGAGGAGATGGATTGGATTAGATAGAAATGACATGTGAGGAATTAAATAAATGTAATATTTATTTAATTTATTTGATGAAAGAGGGGATTAAGGGAGGGTGTTAAGTGTTAATTAATTAAAATGTAGGGATTTGGCAGAATTAAAGATATTAATTAAATAATAGTAATATTACTTAATTAACTCAGATAAGAGGATGTTTAGACGAAAAGTGATAAATTTGGATAAATTAAGTGTCCAAATTTGGATGTCTACACATACCTTCATCACATGACTAGTAAGAAGAAAATTGGTCCCTTTGAGGAGTCATGTGAAAGGAAGCTCTCGAAATAAGAAGTCAAACATAAAGCAAGGAACCTCTTAGATTAGTAAATAATACCCCTCTATCTTCCAATGGTGTTTCAATTTCTATTGTGTTTGCCTCATATGCCAACAAACTAGGAATTCCTCTATTTTCTTGTGGTAGCTTAAATATCCTTTTTGACATGTGCACTTTTGACATAGTTCCAATATTTTACTCTTTTCCACCCCTTAGATTTGGACCTAGTTTTTCCATGCTCAGAATTTCCTCTTTCCTAAGTTTTTCCCCTAGCAATTAGGTTTTCATTGGAAGAAGATCCTTGATATGTCTTCCAATTTGAACCTTTAGAAATTAAAATGGCCATTGCATCTTCAAAGACAAGTTTCCCACTTGATTTTGAGTTACTAGGTGTCATAATCAATTGATCCTCATAATAATATAGATGTCTTATCCTCTTCTTTAATTTTCACCTCTACTAAAGCCAATTTTATTATTAGTGTATTGAAGTCATTTAGGTGATTTGTGATAGATGAGCTATCACACATCCTCAAATTGTATAGTTTCCAACATAACATAATTGTGTTTTCCATTGACTTCATCTCATATAACGTTTCAAGCTTATTCCACAAGCCATGTGATGTTTTCTCCTTTATAACATTGAATATAATTGAATCTATCAAAGATAAATAGATTGTTGCTCTAGCCATACAATATTTCTCATCCCATTATGCCTTATTCATAGCTAAAGGTTTCTAAATTATTCCTTTGAGAGCCAAGGCATATCCATCTTTCACCAATAAATCTTGAATCTTTAGTTTATAATGAAATTGGAACCATTAAAGTTTTGAACCTCAAATCTAGTAACCATGCTTCTTATCATTCTTTAGTTCGCAAAACATAATTTATGCACAAAACCATAAGCTCATATGCCAACTATTGATAAAATCAATAGCATAAAAATAAAAAAATGCAAAATAGTTATCATGAAACACACAAATTTATGTCGAAAATTTAGTAATACACAAGGAAAAAACTATGGGAAAAGATCTATCAATTTAATTAACTTAGGAAAATTTGGATGTTACAACAATCCATCAATATCACAAAAAAAACATGACATCCAAAATTATAAGACATCCAAGTTGCCAAATCCTCTTTGAATAAGACTTTCCAAGAATAGAAAGTGACTTCACATGTACCAACAAAGATAACGTTGCTCTAGAATGGTTAAAAAGTGGTATATTTTGAATACGAAAATAGATTTTGGATTGCAAGTAAGTGATGGAGGGAATTGTAGAGTATTACATAGTGGATCAAGTATTTTTCACTTAGATGAGTAGAGAGAGGATTGTAGTTGTTTAATCACTTGTAGGATCTTGAGATTCAAGGTGTGATTTTATGAGAATCTAGATGAATTAGGAGTAAAAAAATAAGTGGAGTGCATATTTTTATGAGACCAATATTATTATACAACATGTTATCATGTTTGGTGCTTCCTAATATAGGTTTACAAGTATTTTAGAGTGTAAACTTTGATGAAGAAAAGTATGCAAGTTTTCTTTAGCTTTGAGGACATGGTTGACATATGTGTGATATTTAAGTCTCAATTTAGTAAGAGTTGAGTATAGTGACAACAATTGTGATGTATAGTGTCATGAATATTCATATAATTTTGATAATTTGCACAATATGGTCATGTAGGTAGTTAATAGGTAGTGGTGTGGTTTAGTGTTAAGAGGTTATTCTCATCTCCTAGATTTTTGTTTGGTTTATTAACTATGGTTACTCATTTATGGATTTGTTTGAAAAAGTAGATCTATGAGTGACCTAGTGGTTGTTTCTCAAAAAATTTAATTTATCCTTTTTTGTTATTTTACTTTTCAAGTGACTAGTGTGATGGTAATTTTTCATGTTGCATTGGTTTGGGATTTATGAGTTATATAGTTTTGTTCACTGGTCACCAATTGGTTGTAATGATGAATTAGATGTGGAATATCTATATCCACATGTCTTTTTAATGTTGATATAGATTAAATTAGTTGGCCTTATTATGGTCTGTAGTGTAGAAAATAGTATACCTTTACAATTTCACATTATTTTTGGGTCTCTTAATTTATTGGACTTAATTAAGCTTCTAATTTTCCAAATTATGCATTCCAAAGCCTCATTCTTCTTGTTTTCTGAAAGGAGAACCAACATTAAATAAATGTGTTCAATTATTAATTTGCCTCAAATCATGTGTGTCTTGGAGTTATAGGTTAGAACCCATTCATCCATGGGTAAACGGGTCCCCTTTATGAGCTTGAACCTAAATTAAAATATGTTTTTAGTGGCATTTTAATGATTGAAATTCAAATTGGAAGTGTTGGCTTTTGGAATCTAATTTTCAAAAAATTGGATAAAAACCTATAAATACCTAGTCCTTTTATCATTTGAGATCTAAGGATCAATAACACACATTATCAAGATATCCTTTTGAGCAAATATTATTGTCAAGAGAATTCAAGAGTAGCACTATCAGTCATTTGTAGTAGTAATCAAGATCCAACATCATGTCAAATTTCATGTATGTTCATGTTATCTTTTGAAGGATAACATTATGTTGTAGGTCTTCAAGCATCCAAGTATCAAACATTCAAGCAAAGTTTGTCAAGCAAGATCTATTCCCTTGAAGTGATGTGTTTGTCTTCATTCCTTCAAGGAAACAATTGAAGGGTGGCTAGTTGTAGCAAGAATTGTCCATTCATCATTTCCTTCCTTTTACATTAAGGTTTTCATCATTAACATCTTTTCCTTGTGGAAGTGGGAACATTTCATGGGGTTTGACTAAGGCAAACCCCTAAATGGCATCACCATTTTTCCCTCTTTGTGTATGTGCAAGTTACATGTTGAAGAAGGATTAAAGAGATCTTGGAGAGAAATTTTGCATTGTTGCATATGTTGTTAGGCCACAAAAACTAAGTTGCAGAATTTATTTTTGTCATTCTGACATATTTGCATCCAAAAATCAGAGACTCAAATCTAGCACTAGAGGATTGTAAAATTGTTTTTAGAATCCCTAGCAAAGACACATTCACCCATGGGCAATGAGTCTCTCTATGCATCTCAAAACAAGATTTTGATGATAGGTACATGCTCTCAAACCCCTCCCAAATTTGAGTGCAAAGTGTTGTTATAGTCTCTATACTCTCAAGAATTCTCATTTTACACATTAGATCTTGTAGTTTAATTAGTTCAATCACTTCAAATTATTTCAATTCATTTCCAGATCTTTTCAATTATCCTAAGGAAAGAGATCTAGGTCTTATTGGCTCACCATTAAGGTTGAAAGTCAATATTTACACCTTGTTGATCTCTGTCCTAATGAAATAGAAGAGAAAGGAAGCTCATCCACAACCCCAATTGATTCTAGGTTTTATGCATTTAGGGCCTAGATCACCATTTTTCTTTATTTGATGGTCATTTGTGAATTATTATGTTTACATTGGGATAAGAGGATGTATGATTAGAGTACCTAGATAGTCATGTTTTTGGACTTGTAGAATGTGGTTTATCTTCTTGGCTTGGATATTTTTGTTCTACTTTATTATCTAGTTGAGTGTGTATGGACCATGAGTGAGCTTCATTTAAGAGAAAATCATAATGATGTCATATATAGCTTGTATCATGATTTAGTGGGAGCTCTTACAATTATGGATGATATTTTGTAGTGGTTGTAGGTGTCATGAAAAATTCTTGGATAATGATTCTTCTATACAGTCATAAAAATTTGACATCTTGAGTTTCATTCATAGGAGATTGTTATTTCATATGATTGGAGATGTTGAAATCTTGATTAACCATAGAGGACTCTTGGAGTCTTTGGTTGAGGTGTCAATTTATGATGTCAATTTTGATAGGTGATCATTGGTTGAGAGGATAGTTTAAATCCATACCAAGGTGGAAACTTTATCACATGTTATATTTTTAGAATGATAGTATCTCTCTTGGGAGTAGGATATGTTCATTGGAGCATGCCATATCCTAGGAAGAGATCTTATATCATGAAATCATGATGTGTTCCTCAATTTGGTAGATATTTATTGGGATATTTGATGGTGATCTAGATGGTTCTCTTGGTGTTGAACATATTTTTCATGTTCTTTGAGGCATCATGATAGGGAAATGTTGTATTTAGATTTTAGCATGGATTGATAATTTATGTATGCTCATGAATATTTAGAGATTGAGTTGAGGAAGGATTCCATTTGAGTCTAGAGACATTTATTGGTATAGTTACTCTTCGGATATTTTGATGGGAAGTATAAGGATCCTTCACTTGGATATGGACATGAGTTCATGATGGACCTATATGTAGGAGATTATTCTTGGAGAGAGTCATTTTGGCTTGGTATATCCGAGTGGATAAACCTTATTCCCTACTCTTGGTCTACTCAATAGATAATCAACTTATAGGTATTTACCATTTTGTCTTTAGATGCATTATGTTTTTGGCTAGTTCTTGAGGGTTCATTTGAGGAGTTTTTAGCGTATTTATCTCTTTGTACATATGATTTTTATTTATGATATTGTGATGCTATGTACCATTTTCTATAATATTGTGTATGTTATGATGTCTTACACATGTATTTTTGTAGGAGAGAGTAGCCACATCTAATTATGATGGCTTACACAAGCCATTTTGTAGGGAGAATAGCTACACCAAAAAATATGAAAAAAATGTAGAGGGTGAATTATACTATGTTTATTTCAATCTTGATAGGTTGTATTGATTGTTTTAAGATGTCCTTCAAATTTTATGATTGAAGCATATGTAATTGTTGGAACAAACATCCTTAGGCCAACATACACGACAAAAATTTTAACTTGGAATTTGAAATACACAACCTATATGTTAACCTAGATTTTGAAATACAAAGTGTGTAATACAACCTCAAATTTTAAGTACACGAGGGTGAAATAAACAATATATGTTTTATACTTCATAAGTTGTGTTGATTATTTTGATATGTACTTCAAACATTTTGACATAAACATGTGCAGATGGGTGAACAAAAATATGCAAGTCAAAATACACATTGTGTATTTCAAGCTAGAATTTGAAATACATAAGGTGTATTTCAACCTACAATTTTTTATATCATCATTCAATTACAAATTAGTTGAAATTTATCTTGAAATTTTATTACAACTATTAGTAAGAGTTCAATTTGTATATCTATTTTTTCACTTGATTTAAAAAATGTTTGCTTACAATAGGGAATGAAATATGTTTTGGAACTTAAAGCATTAATAACACTTGTAAGGTTTTTTTATTTTCAAGCCAACAATCATGTATCATATTAAATAAAATTTGGTTCATACTATTACACATACTAAGAGGGGGCCAAAACAAATGATTGCATGCTTAATTTTCCTTGTCCTTGGATACAATTGCATTTAACAAATGTGTTGATAAGATCTAGTCATTTCAAGATGTATTCAAATGTTTAATTTTTCTCACTATCACAAATGTTTATGTTGTTGAATGGTGTAGACATAGAAAATATACATATTGATATCGCACACTCGATCTTGATCTACTAACATCACCTCATCCTGAATTATCCCTCTATCTAACCATTTAATCAAATAGCCTTATTTGATTAAAGTCATCATAATTCTCCTTTTAATTAAATAAATCCCTCGATTTAATTAAATCATTGTCTTTGTGTAATTAGCTAGGTCATTTGAACGAACAGCCAGGAGGTAACAACAACGGAGGATGGCTCTGCAAGCGCTGCATGAGGCCGCAACCATCTAGGCTCGGCCTGCATGTGGTCTTTTGGTGGTTGCATGTGTAGTTGGGGGTCGGATCTGTTCTCTTCTTCTCTGAAGCTTCTTGGGGGTGGGTTTTTTTACGCTATTTGGGGGGAGGCTCTTTTCTTTTGCAGCAGGTGTGTATTCTGGGGTTGGGGGGTTGCGACCTTGGTGTCCAGTGGAGTGTGCCTTCTTCGAAGGGCTCTTGGTTTTATTTGGGCCTTGCTTGCTCATCTTGCGTTGTGTGCTCTTTGATGGATACTGGAGAATCTTCTAGGGTTTGTCCCAATATGGACTTTCGTTCTGCTTTTGGATCGAAACCCTCTCCACAGGGTTCGAAGATTTTTGATAATAATCTTTTCTCGGTGGAACCTGAGAAAGTCGAGATGGGCTCGGTAGGGGGGCCTAGAATTCCGAAGATTAATGGGTGCCTCGAACGGTGTAAAGAGAGGCCGAGCGTAGTCATTCCAATGGAGATGTTGGCTGAAGACATTGATTATTATGCACGACATTCTCTTTATTGCAAATTCTTAGGTTTGAAAATTTCTTTGCAATTCTTGGAGATGTGGGCTCAAAAGACATGGATGCCTGAGGGAGAGATGGAGATCCGCCTCCTGGCAAATAACTACTTCATGGTTACTTTTGATTGTTTGGCTGATCGGAATAGGATTTTTGAAGGGGGCCCATATTTTTATAACCAGGTGGGCTTATTTATTAAGCCATGGCATGCTGGCTTCAACCCGGCAGAGGAACTTCCGAATCGGGTTCCGGTTTGGGTCCGTCTTCCAAGGCTCCCTGTGGAATGCTGGCGAGAGGATGTGTTGTGCCTATTAGCCTCGAAGCTGGGGAAACCTGTGGGTTCTTCTCAGCAAACACAATTCAAAAAGGTAATGACTTTTGCCCGGTTTTGTGTAGAAATTGATTTAAGTAAGCCATTTCCAGACTCGTTAGAAGTAAGTGCAGGAGATTATTCATGGGTGCAACAGCTGGATTATGAAACACTTCCCTTCCGTTGTCATTTCTGTCATGAGTATGGTCACCTCCTGCGCAGATGTCCAAAGGCCAAGCCTTTGGAGGCTCATTCTTCTCAACCTTCAGCTAATCCACCTAGGGTGGATAAGGGCAAGGCCCCCATTCAGGGTTCTGGTGGTAGGGAAGATGGATTTATTCCCGTTAGAGGCCGAAACAGAAATAAAGGTCATAAAAGGACTTTGAAGGACAGGCAGGAGGAGGACACCTTCAACAGGTTTGAGGTGCTAGAGGATCTTAGTCAACAGGAGGTGAACCCAGGATTTTTGGATCTAGATCATGGGACTCTGGATATTGATCAGCATGGCCCTTTAGTTGAGGCAATGCTTACTCCCCAACAGGAGGGGGGTATGGGAGTGCCATGCTTAGATGAGGTTGGGAAAGATTCTAGTCAGGTTTTGCTCAACTCAGAGGGGATTATGGCTCCGCTTACTGATGGGACTTCGGCTCTAGGGACAGATCGTCAAATGGAGGTTCAGGTTGAGTTGGGTGGTAGTGCTGAGGTAGTGAAAGATAGTGTAGATAAGGTTCACCTCTTGCAAAAAGTTGGTCCAGAGGTGGGCAAGAAGAATATTAAGGCGTCCTCTCAGTTGGGTGTTCTGCAAAAAGTTCTCAAGAAGGGGGGGCCGGAGAAAATTTCTAAGCTGGGAAGGAAGAAGGATGAGGAAAAGATTAAGATGATAGGGGAGACTTTGGTGGAGTCAGGGTCAGTCAAGACTCTGGATTCGCATTTTTCATGCCCCTCGAAATGATAGTTCTCTCTTGGAATGTTAGGGGCTTGAACAGTGGCCCTAGACAAAAAGCTGTTCGGGATTTGATTAGGTGTCATTCGCCTGATGTTCTTTTTTTGCAGGAGACTAAGCTCTCTGTGGAGGGTATGATGGATCTAGTTCCTAAGTTATGGGGGAATGGTGGATGCCAATGCATTGGTGCTCAAGGGTCTTCTGGCGGGGTGGCATGTTTATGGAACCCGCGTAAGATTTGCCCCCTTTGGTGGGTGTCTTTCAGGTCCTCCCTTTCCATGGTGGCCTCTTGTTTTATGTCAGGGGAAATTGCTCTCTTCTCCAATGTGTATGCGCCTGTGGAGTTGCAAGGAAAGCAACTTTTGTGGTCCAACATTCGTTTAGTTCGCAGCTTATTTCCCTACCATCCTTGGATTATTGGAGGCGATTTTAATGCTATCACGGAGCTTGCAGAAAAACGAGGTGGTATTGCAAGGTTGGAGGCTTCTGCATTATTGCTCCAGGACAATATCTCTGCTTTGAATCTTGTGGATATCAAACCTGGCAATGGTCTTTTTACTTGGAATAATAGGAGAATTGGCGATGCCTCTATTTCTGAAAGACTTGATAGATTTTTGGTGTCTAGTTTTTGGGTGGGGGACAGGTGGTTGATAAGCTCTGAAATTTTGGATGGTCGTGGTTCTGATCATTGGCCTATTAAGCTAGTGGTTGATGTGCCTCAACGGTGTGCTAGACAGACCTTTAAGTTCCAACTCATGTGGCTTAGGGATGAATCTCTTCATGTTTTGCTCCCTAGTTGGTGGGATCAGGGGAAGCCAGCATATGGCACTGCCATGTACTCTTTCTCAAAGAGGCTCCAGTATGTTAAATACAGATTGAAAAGATGGAATAGGCAGCATTTTGGTAACTTATTTCAGGAAAAGCAAAAGGCGCGAGATAATCTAGACCTAATTACCAGACAAATTCGAGATCAAGGCCTCTCAGAGGAGCTGAGTTTATTAGAGGTTGCTGCAACAAAAGAGCTTGAGGAATGGGAGTTAAGAGAAGAGATTTTTTGGAAACAAAAGTCTCGTATTGAATGGCTCCAGGCTGGGGATCGAAACACTGCTTTCTTCCATAACTCAGTTAAGGATCGGAGACAAGGTAATGCTATTTCTTCTATTCTGTTGCCTAATGGGGAATCTTTGTCCTCTTCAGCCTCTATTTCAGCTGAATGCATTCGATATTTCTCTACCCTTTTCTCTGAGGATTCGCCTCCTGCGGAGGAGGATGAAGCTAAAATTTTAGATTGTATCCCGAAGCTGGTGACTAATGAAATGAATGACTCATTGCTTGCTCCTATTACCTTGTCGGAGCTTGAGAAGGTTGTATTCCAGATGAAGAAAGGTAAAGCTCCTGGGCCTGATGGATTCCCCATTGAATTTTTTCAGGAGTTCTGGGAAGTGGTTAAATTGGACCTTTTAGAGGTTGTCCAAGAATCCTTTATGCATAAACAAATGTTGAAGTCCCTAAATGCTACATTTTTAGCTCTTATTCCTAAGAAGGTGGGAGCTAACTCCTTGGATTTGTTTAGGCCTATAGCTCTATGTAATGTTGTGTATAAAATTATTACTAAGTTGATCGCAGAAAGGCTGAAGCCTTGGCTTGATGACTTAATTTCTGAAGAGCAGGGGGGTTTTGTTGCTGGAAGACAGATCATGGATGGGGTAGCTATTGCTGCTGAGGCCATCCACTCTATGGAATCCTCAAAAGATAAATCTATGTTTATCAAGTTAGACATGGCTAAAGCTTATGATCGTGTTAAATGGAGTTTTCTATTTAAAATCCTTGGAGCTTTTGGCTTTGCTGAGGGTTGGATTGAATGGGTTAGGAGTTGTGTCACTTCCTCCTCCTTTTCGGTGCTTGTCAATGGTGAGCCCACTTGTTTGTTTGGTGCTTCTAGAGGCCTTAGGCAAGGAGATCCCCTATCTCCTTACTTATTCATCCTCCTTGCGGAAGGCCTGGGAAGACTCATTCGTGCTCAGGTTGCTAGTGGATTGCTTCAGGGATGGAGTTGGGGAGATGGTATTCCCCCTCAGTCTCATCTGCAATTTGTAGATGATACTGCCTTGATGGGTAGGGCTAAGGTTGAGGAGGCTCTCAATTGGCGCAGTGTTTTGGACAGTTACTTGGCAGCTTCTGGGCAATGCATAAATGAGGGGAAGTCCTTCATATATTTCTTCCACACTCCTAAAGGTATTCAAAGGAGAATTGCTGGTATCCTTCGGTTTCAGATTGGTTCGCTTCCTTTTCCTATCTTGGAATCCCTCTTGCTGTTCGCTCTCTCCCCAAAAGGTTTTGGCAAGAGACTCTTGATAAGTTTCGAGGATTGGTCAGTCATTGGACTTGCAGGTGGCTTTCTTCAGCAGGTAGAGTGACTCTTTTAAAGTCGGTGGTCCAGGCTCTTCCTATTTATAAATGCTTTGTTCTTTCTGCTCCTTCAAGTTTTATTAGAGATTTCGAGAAATTGTCTCGTCAGTTTCTGTGGGCTGGTAATCTTCTTCATAGAAAATGGAGTCTTGTGAAGTGGGATGTTGTTTGTAGGCCAAAGCAAGAGGGGGGTCTTGGTTTACGGCGGGCTGATTTGAATGGGCAGGCCTTGGCTGCTAAGTTGTATTGGCGCTGGTGCTCTCAACAGCATATGTGTTGGGCTAAAATTCTGACCTTCAAATATTTGGGGGCAGTAGAAAGTAGGGAGGTATCAAGGTTTAGTATGGAGGGGAAAGGCTCTGTGATCTGGAGTACCCTTAAACGTGGTGCCAAGTTGGTTAAACAGGGACTTTTTTGGATTTGTAATGGGGGTCGAGATGCTCTTTTCTGGTATGATTCTTGGGATGGATACCCACCCATTGTGTCATCTCATCCCCATCTCCAAGATTTGTGCCAGATTTTTGTGGAGGCGGGTTGGAATCATGTGGCAGATTTTAAATCTCAACAATCTTTGGGTCAAATTTCTGTGTCTAGGTGGAAGAGCCCCTTGGATTGGCCTCCTGGTGGTGCAGTGGAGGATCGTCAAGAGCTTGCTAAGATTTTATCGAGTCGTGTCTGCAATTCTCTCCAAGGGGCTGATGTGCTTGCTTGGGGACCTGACTTGAAAGGAAAATTTTCAGTTGCCTCTGGTTATCAGGTTTTGGATAAACAGGTCTTTGGAAGCTCCCAGGTTTCTTGGTGGAAGCATGCTTGGAATAAATTTGCTTGGCCTAAGTGTAATTTTTTCTCTTGGCTCGTGGTTCAAGGTAAGTGTCTTACTTGGGATAATCTTTGCAAACGTGGGTTCCAGGGCCCCTCCATGTGCATTCTATGTGGTCAGCATGATGAATGCTTATCACATCTATTTTTTCAGTGCTCTTTTGTTAAGACTATCTGGCATCACTGGTGGAATCTTTGGAGCTTACCGTGTTGCCATGTCTCTTCTTTGGAGGATTTTTGGAAGAGACAGGGTTCTTCTCCTGCTACAACCTCTTTTCTTAAAATTGCTTGGAGCATTGGTCCTAGTTTGATTGTTTGGCAAATCTGGTTGGAACGTAACAGAAGAATATTCTTGGATAAAAAATTGCTCGTGGGGCAACTTTGGAGGCGAATTCTTGGGGCTTTGCTGGAGACTTTGACTGCAAAGTGTGACTTGTCTGTGCCGATTGCTCCTGGGGACTTGGGTGTTGTAAATTCCCTGGGTCTTGCCACAGGGGGGAAGTGTATTATGAGTAAAGTGCATCGTAGGCGTGGGCGTGAGAGGGTTGCTCGTGAGGGCTTTTGGTGCCCACCTGCTCTAGGGGAGTTGAAAATTAATACTGATGGGTCTTCTAGAGGTAACCCTGGGCATGCTGGGGTTGGTGGTATTGGTAGAGATAGCCTTGGAGTGGTGGTTTTCTTCTTTTCTATGTATCGTGGTTTGCAAACTAATAATCTTATGGAGGCTAGCGCTATTCTCTTGGCGGTTGAGCGTGCGGTTTCCCTTGGATGGCGGCGGATTGTTTGTGAAGCTGATTCTCAGGTGGTTATTGATATGTTGAATAATCAAAATTTGGAGGATGTGAATTGGCAGCTAGCTGTGGTTGTCAAACAGATTATTTCTCTGTGCTCTACCTTGGAGTCCATTGTTTTTCGTCATATTCCACGGGAGTGGAATAGGGTGGCTGATGGGCTGGCTAGATGGGCGTCGGAAAAGACTGATTCTTGGTCTGTGGATGATTGGAGCAATCTCCCTGTTGATATGGCCCCTGTTCTTGAGGAGTGGGTTGCTGAGGATATGAGGTGCTTCTTGGGTGTGAATTAATTCTTGTTGTTTTGGCCCCTTGTGGCTTCCTTCTTTGGACTTTGTAATGCTGTTGTGATTCAATAAAGTTTTTACCCTCTTTTATTTAAAAAAAAAAAAATTAGCTAGGTCATTTCATCTTTCTATCTTTATTTAGTTAAATAATCCATATTATTTGATTAAATCTCTAAAGTTCATCTAATTAAATTAAATAAATCAAACATTTATCTAATTTAATCTAACATCACCCCCTTTGGTTAAATAAATCAAAATATTTATTTAACTAGGTCTTAATCATTTTCATCTCTTTTTGATTTATTTCAACCCACAAATCTAAATCAAATAGTCAAATCACCTAATCTCCTCCTAAATTAATCAAATCCAATTAATTTAATCTTAATCACTCAAATCCTCTAGATTTTGCAACTTGCACATGAAAACCAATTTAATTGATTTATAAATCATCTATTTTCATTCAAAAAAGGCATCAAAGATGGAATATTCCTCAAATTTGAAATCTCCCCCCAAAGGACTTGTCCCTTCCAACAAAGCATTTAAAATCTCTTACATGTCCTTTTCTTGAGCCATGTGCATTTGCTTCACCTTTCACCTCATCCTTCAAGCCATATTTTGAATTTGAATATCCCCCCTCTTTGCACATTCTTCAAAACTTGCACACCCTCCATCCACTCATAGGTTGACAAATGGCATCTTGCTATTGGTTGAATGTTAGTCCCACATTTCTCAATTTTGGACATTCATCCATATTCTCATTCTATAAATAAGAGGCTCATCTCCTCATTTCATCATCCATAATTTGAGTAAAGTTACTATGCTCAAATCATTAGCAAATTCTATACATTATCATTGAATCTTAGCTAGGTTATGCAGATTTTTTCCATTGGAGCACTCATCAAGCATCTACAAAGTGGATCAATTATCATCACACATCAATCTTGCATCATAGGAATTGGGAAAGGGCCAATTTTCACATCAAATTGGCACCAATTCTCCCATGGGATCATGAGTTTGCTAGTTTAATTAGGATTCAATCTCTTTTATTGTTATTTCATCGTGTTCTTCATTGCTTTTTTCCTAATTTGAACTTTGTGAATGGATTTCATGGGGAATCCTTGTTCTTGCTTGAATTTGACAATCTAATGTGTTTGTTCTTATTGTTTTGTACGTATTAGGATTGGGGTTCACACAAATGGAAAGTGAGAATTTTTTAAATAGGAGGTAGTAGAGATTGTAAAGAAGACTTTGACTCGATTGAGGAGTAGAGCGGACATTGAGGAACAACTTGTTTAGTGATGATATGTCAACTTTGTATTATTCTTTTGTTGCAATGTGTCAATGGTGATGTTTTAGAAATTAATTTTGAAATAGTATTCTATAATGGGGAAAATAGTTTTGAAATTATATATTTCATTCGCTTTAAGAGGATAATCAGGTTGAAAATCACGATGATGAGAAAATTGATGAGGTAGAGGAAGAGGAAGATGATGAGGTTGAGGATGGCACTACTGATTATGAGGACACAAAGGGAAAGGCTAATGATGAGGAGGTTGACAATGAGGGACAGGTTGATCTAAAGGAAGGCAAGGTGGATTCAATATTGTAATTATTATTTTATTTGACATTGTATAAATGTTGTTCATTGAATTTATTTTTCATGAAATAGAGCATGTTATTTTATTTTCAGAATTATTTTTGTAGTTCTATACTCATCATAGAACTAAATGGGTGGGTAGTAGATCAATCTATTTCTATGAGTATAATTCAAGTCACATAGGTGGAGGGGTAAAATTTAGGGATTTGTGAATGCTAAACATGTATAGAGTGTTAATGCACAAAATTCATTTTGTTAAGGCAACGAAAAACATTTCCTTCCTTCCTCTGAGAAAATAAAAAAGTATATTGAAAATATGGAGAGTGATGTTGACTATGAATTAAGGGTGCAATACAATAGATAGATAAGGCATGTAATTGAATAGGTATGCAGAGCCTATAGAAAAAATTATGAGGAACTCCCTAAGAAAGCAAAGGAGGATTTTAAAGTTGAAATGTGGTCTTACAACATTGAGGGGAAGAGGGAGGGAAGAAGTCAGAAAATAGTAAAGTTGAAGGAGAGAAAGAAATTGGATCAAACAATAATTTGCAATTATTTTACTCTAAAATGTGTTGTTTCATTAGTTTAATTATGTGTTTTGATGCATATGGATTCGATGTAATGTTAATAATCATGCCATGATAGGGAAATGGTCAAGAAGTAACTGGTGGACCTCAACAAGGTATTGTGGATTTGGGAGAGGAAGCACTCCCTATGAAATCAACTAAGGAGGTTAAAGCTGCAAAGAAGTCTTACAACAATGAGAAGAAGAGGGAGGAAATAAGGTAAAAATCATTAAGGTTGAAGGAGAGAAATAAATTGGATCAAGCAGTAATTTGTAGTTGTACTCTTAAATGTGTTGTTTGATTAGTTCAATTAAGTATTTGCATGCATATAAATTCTATGCAAAATTAACATTCATTCATGATAGGGCAATGGTTAATAAGTAACTAGTGGGCCTTAGCACAGTACTATGGATTTAGGAGAGGAAGCACTCCCTATGAACTTAAAAATGAGGATATTATAGCTATAAGGAAGTCTTACAACATTGACAAGAAGTAGAAGGAAAGAAGGTAACAATTATTAAGGTTTCTTGAGAGAAAGAAATTGAATCAAATAATAATTTGAAATTTTACTCTTAAATATATTGCTTGATTAGTTCAATTAAGTAGTTACATGCATATGAATCCAATGTATTGTTTTTGATATAAAAAGCAGCAAAAACAAGGGTGTTGTCCCATCAATACAAGGCACCAAAGGCCATCTAGAGAAAGCACATTAACAACACAGTGACAACAGAGAGCACCAAGCCATCACCCACAACAAGTCATTTCAAAAACCAAAAAGCAACAGTAAACATAGGATAAACATAGTCCATCATGCAAGCATGATACAGAGAAAACGAGTCCAAAGACCCCTAGGGGTCAAACCAGATAAACAACATTAACATATAAAAAGTCATAGAGAAATTGACAAAAACAAAAAGACTCAAAGGCCTAATTCTTTTCCTCCCTGCAAGGTTTATCCTGAATAGCAGTCGCCCAATCCGCCGTGAGGAACTCAAGCAACTCCTTAAAACCAACATCTTCTTCGCCATCAACCACAGACTTGTCCTTCTGCAGCAAGCATAGATTGGTAGCCGACTTGTGCATGACCTTCAGGGAAAAGTGTGACACCTCCTGAACCTTTTTTTCCTGCCTCTCCATTCTCCCTTTTAGCTTGCAAACTTCTTCCCAAGCCTGCTCTTTTTCATTGAGATCTTCCTGGAAGGGGGTTTTTCCCTTATCTGTATTAGAGGCTCGGGGGTTAATTTCCATCACATTGGCACTGGTAGGGCCCTTCTTCAAGATTTCAGACACATGGGACGTGCTATTCAACGAGACAAATTGGTCATCCCCACCTGCCACCTTTTTCTCCTAGCTTTCACTATCACTCCCATTATCATTATCTGAATTTGAGGCCTCCTTAAGACTTCCCACCTTGTCCTGCTTAAGGACTAGTCTATGATATCTACGGGGGGTGTTAGCTTCATTAGTGATCTTGATGTTAGAATCAATTTGATGGAGGAAGAATTTAGTTTTCTTAGAGGCTTTAGCCTTAGGTCGCGAGGTAGGGGCAAGATGCTTTTTTTCCTTACCCGTATCCCTCGGGCCCTTGGTAGGGGATGTGCCATGGGGAAGGGATTTCAAGGCAAGATTTTTTAGGCATTTTTTCTTACTCAAGCCTGGCATATCTAGAATGCTAGCAGAGGGGGGAGTAGAGGAAATTGAGGTTTCATCAAGAACAGGGAGAGACGGGACTTCTTGCACACTGATAGGCCGAGCAGGGAAAAGGGCCATATAAAAATGATAAAGCCTAGACATAAGGCCTTGGTGCATGATAGTATAATTTTTTCCATAAATTAAGGCTTCATTAAACTCCGCCATAGTGCTATCAAGAGCATGAAATAGGAAAAAAGGAATGGAGATATGTTGGTGATTCCTAAGGTGGTTGAGGAAATTAAAGTGGTAATAGTAGTAGACCCCATACCTTCCTTCCAGCATGAAGTACTTCATGATCACCATACAAACTCTATCCCATGGCTTTGGCAGCACCTCACAGTCAAAGCCACCCCGCAACTTGACAGGTTTCTCCACATCGTGAAAGAACTAGTTCAGACTAATCTAGTCCGACACCTTCGTAGCTTTCTTCCAAGTTTGACCACTATTTAGAAGCCCCGTAACTTTGGCAATAACCTCCTCAGAGACTTCAAAGGAAATTCCACTGATGGTAACCCTACCATCATTCCAAGAGGTGACAAACTTAATAGACAAGCCCTCATCGTGACCAGTCATGGCCTCCATATACTGGGTAATTTTTCCTTCTTTGCAAATGTGTCAAACTATGGCATTCGCCTTCCACTCATCACACCTATCCGGCTCCACACGCACTCTATCTCCACCCATAGAGCCCCCACCAAAGTCGCCAACCACCAGAACAAGAAAACTAGGGCACAAGAGCTGGTAATCAATTCTAGAAGCATCGAAAGGGAAAAGGTCGGCAAAAAGTGACTAGAAAAGTCAAAAATGAAGGCAATAAATGCCACATCTCACAACCCATGCAAAGGTAGCAGCTTCCTTGTGCAATTCGCCCATGGCACGTAAGGGCATGATATCGATGTAATACTTAGCCATCTCAAAAAAATTCAAAAAATCCACTAACTTAAAATGTTCAACACAAAAATTTAGGGGGTTCAAAAAATGATGACTCCGCCGGTTAGTAGGGGTAAAAATATTCACCATACCATTGACCCACAAGAGGCCGTACATACCGTCAGACAAACACATGATATCCATCACCTCACATAGTAACCAATTATTCAAAATCATGCTCCCACCAAAAGTACTAACCAAAGTTAGTAGGAGCCTAGCTAATATATGTAAGCACCTTCTAGGACTCAACATTTAGATGTTTGAGATCATCCCTTAAACACACCAGAGCCAAGGGGGGAAAAAAATCCACTTTTCGCCAACACTGAAGCCCTTCAATATCAAGACCCACCGCCGCCAGGATATGGTCAAGAAGTAAATGTTACGTTTGAGCATGATACCATTGATTTGGGAGAGGAAATAATATGTTTATTAGGAACTTTTAAAATAAGGATAAAAATTATATATTTTGTCCTTACACATTTTGAATTTCTCTTTTTAGATGATTCAATGTAATTTAATGTTTATGTCATCTCAAGGTGAAATTCAAGAAGAAAGTGCACCTCATTAGGGAAACACAGAACTTAAAGAGGAAGCACTATCCTTTATTTAGATTTATTGAATAAGGATAAATATTGTATAATGTTTCCTTACATATTTCAAATTTCTCTTGTAGGATGATGATATTCCTCTTCAACATCTTTTATAAAAAAGAAGAACCACGGTGATGAAATAAATATTGAGGTATTTCTTACATCCATATGATTTAAGCTATTTGAGATGTGCTTTTTCATGTGATTTGATAAAAATATAATTATAAATTGTAGTTTTAAATTGTAATGTTTGGTTATGTATTTAGTGTTGTCAAACTTGTTCCATGTTCTCCAGGATAATAATGTTAAACAATGTCTATGTTATCATAATAAGTTAGGGCTTGACCTTATTGGCAAGGTTGTTAAGATGCGAGCAGTAGAGGGTAATCATGATACAACTGGGGACAAGGAGAACACTAGCTAGCCATCTCAATCAGTAGTATCATGAGACATTTTTATTCATTTCCAAATTTATAATTAATTTAACTTTGATTTGAATTATGACTCACATTACTAACCCTTCTATTGTAGCCAAATGTTATGAATGATGAGAAGAGAGATGAAGATGTCACCTCTTTTATGGTTAGAGATCATTTTGACCTATATTTAAAGGCTATCTTAGTTTGCAAAGGCATTGTGGTTGATGTGAACAAAAATGCACTTTGCCACAACATTCCAATCACATGAGGTTGTGTCAAAATGTTGAGGCTATTATTCGAGACAACACACTACCTTTTCTTGGTCTTTTTGTAGAGGTTTTGTTTGATTTTGATTCTATAAATTTACTTGAGATATATGGAACCTCTCAAAATTGAGATGTTGTCTCTCAGTGGTAAAACTAAAGGAATTATTTTTTTGTATATTGTTGTATTATTTTTTTTGATCCAACACAAAAACATTTCACTTTACATAAGTTTATTCTTAAATGTAATCATTGAAATTTATGGGTTTGTTATAGGACTAAGGAGTGCAAAGTGCTAGGGTCAAAGGACATGGTTCTCGCCCCATTTCCTTATTTTATTGAGGCTTCTCGATGCCCACTTGATTACTTTCTTCACCCAACACATAAGAAATTTCATAATCAAAATCAAGCAAATCATTCTTTTTGTGCATATCATCAAGTGCTTGGACATTCCATTAATGAATGTCAAGCCTTGGGCAATAAAATACAACTTCTTGACTTTGGTACTATCACTCTTCCATTTGTTAATACATATATTTATTTTAAATGATAAACTCTCTTCTATTGTGTTGTTCCTCACTATGTGGCATTCATAGCACCATGTGTTTTCTCATTGCCATTCATGGTGGTACAATCTTACGTGCAACCATACTCCTTCTATGATAGCAACACAAGAGTTTCTAGTATGCTTGTCCTTGTCTATACACTAGGGGAAATAATAAATAGTTTTGGAGAGGTGTGTATCCTTCTCGAGGATCCCCTCTATTCTTTCTTTCCCCTTTCTTTTCCTTAAAATATTAGCATAGTAAATATGCTAACATTTTGAGCGGGGCATATCACCTACACATTTGTACATCCACACATGCATTCATGTTTCTTGAGCTTTGACTTATTGATGTGCCCCATCCATGGTGGTTTTTTTCATAATTATCCCTAAGGCATGTTTATCACTACATCCCTTGAGACGTTAAACACTTATGTGCTCCTTGAAGTGTGGTTATCAATTCATCTATTGAGACGTTAAAAATTTATGCACTCCTTGAGACGTGCTTATCAATTCATCCCCCTTTATGTTAAAACATTTTTTTCCCTCGAGATGTTAAACATTTTTGTCTCCTAAGATGTTAAACATTTTCATCCTTTGAGATATTAAACATTTTTGTCCCCTAAGACATTAAACATTTTCATCCCTCGAGACATTAAACATTTTCGTCTCCTAGGACATTAAATATTTGTATGCTCCCTGAGGTGTTAACAATCCATGGTCACCTAGCATAACACAACTTGCTAGACTATGGTCTATAGAGACTTTATAATGTGCATGACCCCTAGTGACAAAGCAAGCTAGTGTCTGTGTCATGTACCCTCCTTTATTTGTATTGATTGATCCTTATCTATTTGTATGCATTCTTCCTTTGTAGCAATTGATCAAATCTCTATATTCTTCTCTCCCCTTTAAAATTATTCCATGTGTTTGTGGAATTTAGAAGGTGATGTTTAGTATTGGGACAACCTTCCATACCGAGGTCTCTTTACCTTGATGACTCAATTTTTTGTCTTTACATAGTATGCACTAATATTATTGTTATATGATCTATGCTTCATGTTTGTTTCATGTAGGCTTTGTGTTTTCTCCATGTATGCTTCGTGTTTGCTTCATGTATGCTCTATTTTTGCTTCATTTATGCTCCATGTTTGCTTCATGCATGCTTCTTGTTTGCTTCATGCATACTTTGTTCATGTATGCTTCATGTTTACTTCATGTATGCTTTTTGATTGCTTTATGTGCACTCTACTATTTTCTTAGTGTATGCCTTATGTTCAAATTTTGTCTAGTCTTGTATGCAAGATATCTATTTTGTGTGTGTGACATGTTTACCCTGACATTGTGGATTGATAGGATCCCACATCTAGGTGCTATCATATCTTTCAATGTAGTGTCATCCTGTCTCTTTATTGTTTTGATAAAGAAACCTATATTTTTCATACCTTTAGTGTGAGTATGAACATAAATTCATACCCTCACTAAATTGGGGGGTAAATCTAGTGTTGTAAATTGTCACCCTTGAAAAATTCACACTAGGTTTGACACCCTATTTTACATGTACAATTAATTATATTCATAATTTATTCATTTCAGAGCCAGATTGGGAAAATACATTTAATTCCCCAACATCTTAGGGTTTTAGAGTGAAAAAGACTTGAACATGGGTGTTGGACGCCCTTCCTGGGAATTGGATTTCAAAAAGTTACATTCTAGTGTCAGTATTTAGTCTTTTAAAAATGATTCCTTGTTAGCCTAGGTCCAAAAATCACTCAAGAAGCATATATAAACAAGTTCTTCCATCTCATTTGAACAACTAAGAACTATTAGGATGAACTATGATGAATTATGTACTATTGTGAACATTCATGCAACTTCTTCTCTACTTGCTTGCTACAACTCTCTATTGTGTTATGTGGACTAACCCTTATAGGTATTCAAGGCAATTTGTTCCTTCTTCACCAACTCTTTGTGGCAATCTATAGTGTGACATCACTTCAACAAGGGTTTCATACCTAAGGTAACTTTATCTTATGTTATTACATTTATTATAATCATTATTGTTTACTTTTCTTCTGCTTCTCCAAGAGAGTGTGATATATACCATCATCATCATTATTGTTGTGGAGGTGGGAATACCAACACAGGGTTTGACTAAAGAAAATCCTATACAACACAACATTTTCCCTCTTTAAATGTTTGTGTTGATTTGGATCTGAAACTTCTAACAGTGACATGTTGCATAAGGACAAAGCAAACTATAATTGAGTGACCTAACTTCTGAACAAGTCAAAATCCTAGGACTAGGGTGCCCCACACCCCTGTCCCTCCATTTCGAGCTCTACTTTCAATCACATGTCCTTCTTTACTTACACATCTCATATTTGTACCTATTCAAATAATTTTTGTTTCCATCTGGGCGATCATTCATATTTTTAGATTAGGACTTCTATCAATTAGGTTAATTGCATCACATTAATCAAAATATGCCCTCTTTACAACAAAGGAACAAAACCCAAGAAGATTGAATCTCCTTTGAGGTAGTTAGCCAATCATAAAATCCTCTTTGGTTCATGCTCTAGTGTTAAGTGAAGAAAAGATTGATCCATGTTAATTTACTAGTTAGATAACAAATCTCTTTTCTTACTTAAAATAATCACTCAACAAGCTCTAGCTAGGATATTCTTGGGTGTACTCTATACTTTAAGTTGGACACACTCTGAATGCCCCTTCTTCAATGCACATATCCCACCAAAACCATCTTCTCGTCTCAATGATCTCCATAACCTTCCATGTCTCACCTTTATAGACCATCACACATTTTTATAATTATTTAATAAATAAATTATTCCTCTCTTTTAAATTTATTTTGAATATTTTGAATATTCTCTATTAATCATCATTTTACCCCAAAAAAATCATAATAACCTTCCTCGATAAAAAAATATATAACCATTACAAGTACATAAACTGATGAGGCTTGTATTTAATAAGCCCCTTACCTTTGCAATGAATGTTGATGAGCAAAAGGAAAATTAGAAGCTTCTTCTCCAGCGTGCACGTGCAAATATAAATGGACTGCCACCGTCGTCCATTTATTCATCTTTTGCCACGTAACTGATGGACAACTCTATACCTATGACATAAGCATTGACGTCAAGCCATGCAAATGATTGGCCCTGTGTCAACAAAAACAACTTAAAACGGCATCCTTTTTCTTCTTTGAAGTAGGTACCACAAATATTATTCATTTTACACATAAATTACAATTAGGTAGTTTAGATTTTTAATTATTTGCCTGGAAACTTTTCAAATTTTGTATGGGTTTAGCGTTGAAGTTATTATATTTTTCAGATTATTTTTATTGCGGAATTGGAAAGTGATTTTATTTTATTTTTAAGGTATTTATATAATTTATTTCAAATTTTTAATGATTTATTAAGATAATAGAGATTTAATTATATATATTTTTGAAATATTTGATTGTCAATTTTAGCTAAATATTTTATTTTATAATATTTTGTATTTAAAGATTTTATTCACATTATTTCTTTTAAGATTTGGGACCAACTTCATGATAACATTTCAAATATCATGAGATTGTGAGACAACATATGATATGATTTTGTTTACATTTATAGTTTTTTTATTTCTCATTTTTATTTTCTTTTGAATTTGTTCAAGATGTTCTTGTATTTTTCATATCTTGTTTTTCATTATATTTGTATAGTCTCATGAACCAATTTTGATCTTTTATAGGTATTAATATCATTATTAACCCATTTTCACCGGTTATAGTTATTAATATATATTTTAATATAATTAAGTAAAATTCAAAATTTTAATATTTGAAAAATTGAAAAATTTATTAGAGACATCCATGTGTAAGAAGTGTATCATGGGAATGACCTATAACCAAATAAAAGAGAAAAAGAAAATCAAATTTGAGATATTGTGGCAAAATGAGAACTTAACAAGCCCATGGATTGATGTCTTATCCAACTAGAGTTTCTCATCCCAAGCCCACACCAATCATAATAATTATTTTGTCTAAATTACCACTTTTTGATCACCATCTCTACTCACCAACCTAGCCTATCCTAACTACTACCACCACCCACGCCCACTAACAACTGCCACCAAAACCCACATCTAAACTAGCTACCCTCACTTCTTAAGGTCATTGTCTCTACTTTGATCACATCCTTAATCACAACACTGCAACCTACAATAGAAAACATCTCTAGAAATTATAACCCCATATAGACTATGCAGATTTTGTTCCCTTTTAGGGATTGAGTAGTTTCTCCCTTTCTCTATTCCATTTTGTCTTATTGTTCAAATAGTTAGGACATGAAAATCTCTTTGGACGAGGTCAACATCCAACCCCATCGACCTTAGCCTCTCTAAGGTATTGAAAGGCCCTTCAAATGATTTATAATACCCAATTGATTTTTTAAGGAAGAGGGTTAGGCATGTCTACATTGGACCTTTAAGAAGGTGGATAATACTAAAACATAAAAATAATATATGACCTTCACATAAGAATAATTTTTTTTTACAGATATTAATACATTTATTTGACAAGTTAAAAAATTCTACAATATTGACAAACAATTTTGAAACATATAATAAAACCATATTCTACATCAAATCAAAAGCTAACTATTTATATTCTTTATTTAGATTTTCCAAAATAAATTTCGCCATACCTATCAAACCTAACTTTTTTTCTAAAATATATATTTATTAATGATTAAGAAATTTATAAAAACAGGATAAATTATTTCTTTACATAAATGTATAAATTCATTTTATTATAAAACTACGAAGAAATGCAGAAGGGCCCTCAAATAAATTGCCATCTAACAAACCATTGCCCTTCCATCAACAACCTCTATATTCTGGATGGTGTTGAAATAAAGTCCACCTGTACATATGAGGAGTTCGATTCGGCTGCATAAAAGTTCACACCCCAATAGGTCAAAAAGAACCCATAATCAATCTCCTTGACCCCAATTCAAATCCGACATTCTAGAAGTCTGCAGTTTTTAATCTCATCCCAAACTCCACCTGGACAAGAATCGATGGTTCCTATAACTGGAACGTGCCGCTCCTATACCCTTTCACATTTTATTAATGTACCAAAAGCTCTTACTGTTCTTCTATATAAACCCATAAACCATTTCACTACATCTCATAACTTCTACGCTATACCTAGCCGACTGTAACACTAATCCATCTAAAGGGTGTTGGTTCCCGATCAATTCAGGAGTAACAAGTAACGAAAATTATACATTCCCATTAGGGTTTTTCTCTATTTTCCTCTAATCCCAATTTTTCTACCATGGCTGGCAGTTCATCAGAAGGGCAAGCCAATGTCCATGATTTTACAGTCAAGGTACTTTCAGATTCCATCTTATAGCATTTAATTAAAACTTGTTATCATGTTTCTTGTTTGCCATGAGGTTGAAATTGCATGTAAAAGTCATAGCCTTATGTCAGTAATGTTTAATTGCAGGACATCAGGGGTAATGATGTGGATCTCAGTATTTACAAGGGCAAAGCTCTGCTTATCGTCAATGTTGCGTCTGAATGGTATTTTTCTGTTCGTTTTTCAATGGGGAAATTTTATCTTTTTAAAATGGTTGTAAATGGAATATAAAACATTTGTGGGCAATTTGGGGGATGGTTCTGTGGGTGGCTGCCACACCTCCATTTATATTTTATATACTTGTCTCATTTTCGAATTATTGATGATCGATTGATTTTAATTTTTGTTTTTGGCAGTGGACTAACTACCTCTAACTACAAGGAGATGAATGAATTGTATGCAAAGTACAAGGATCAAGGTAATTCTTCTTGAATATACTTACTTCCCCTGTTTTATAAGATTTTTGTGCACTCTTCAATGGATAATAATCTTCAGAGGCCATTATATGCCTTAAAATTGGTTTGGTTTATGTGAGATGCTGTAATGGAATTCTCACTCCATGGGGTCGATTATTTGAGCTTTCTAGGGATGTGTTTCTTTCTTAATTCATCCATTATGAATCTGTATGAACTGTCACCTAGAGACTTTAGATATACATATGGGGATGCCATTTTGAAACAAAGGACAGGATAATATGAATAAGCGTATGCTATATAACCATTTAAATATAGTTACTGGGGTATGGGTACTGGATGCCTGTCAATGGGCAAGTTTCATAGTCTCTTTAATGTGGTGAGGGAAGCCTGTCCCTGGGCAGAATGCTGTATTTTATAAGTGATGTTTGATGATTTAGTGTTTCTCATAAATCAATCAAGCACATATATAGATAGATAGTAGATTTTAAGAAAAAATACTTAGCTCTTTCATTTCCAAAGATTCTGTTGAATGTGTATAGATTATCAGTAATCTAGCCTTTAGAAATGTGTTGAGAAAATAATCCCCAAAAATTCGTTCTTGCCCTTCACATTGGTGCTTGTATCTCCTAACTCGGCTCCTCTAGGCCATTTGAGATCACTGTAGATCGATGTTTCAATCTAGGGCATCTTGATGTCCTGAGAAGTACACCATTGAACAAAGGCTAGGAAATGTGAAACCATTTGAAACATTGAATTCGAGGCTTTTTTTTTCACCTTAGAAATGAATATTCATGGAAGACTCCTATTTTTTAGAAGAAATGGAATTGGTTTGTCTTGAGAACATGATCAAGAATTTAATGGAATCTACTTACACTTGATTAAGCTCATTAATAGCTATTAATCATTAACTTCTCTTAAATTGGATTTCAAACATTTAGTTCTCACCATTTTATTTTTTTGACAAATATACCGTTTCTTGGTCAACTTTTTGCAGGACTAGAAATACTGGCCTTCCCATGCAATCAGTTTGCTGGGCAGGAACCAGGTGACAATGAGCAGATTGCAGAAGTGGCATGTACTCGTTTTAAAGCAGAATTTCCAATATTTGACAAGGTCAGCATATCACTCCTATTTTGTTATTTTCATGTTTAGTTTGTTTTCTCATTTATGTGATATCATCCATCATAAAAGAAACAATCTTGTAATAACTGCTCATCTGGTATGTTTATTGGATTTTTCAATATTTATATTGCAATTCTGTGATGCAGGTTGAGGTCAATGGTGCTAATGCGGCTCCTATTTATAAGTTCTTGAAATCAAGCAAAGGTGGCCTTTTGGGAGACAGTATTAAGTGGAACTTCACCAAGTTTCTGGTGGACAAAGATGGAAATGTGGTTGAGCGATATGCTCCAACTACTTCTCCACTGAATATTGAAGTACTTGTCAATCCCTCTTTTGTAGTTTCATACCTTATACATACTTTCTTATGATGATTAATTGTTTGGGCTTCTGTTGCATGTCAATCATAATAGCAGCAATAATCTATTTCTGAACAGCAAATGTTTGATGTGGTAATAAGATACATGCCTTTAAACAGACACTAATATTTGCATTTTATGTTTGCAGAAAGATATCAAGAAGATCCTGGGAACTGCCTGATTCTTCAGAAGCAAAAACATTACAGCATTTCTACCATGCCCACATAGTGCTCAGGAATAAGATGCAGAAATCCATTTAAATATGATTCTGGTTACAGAACAGGTTGTAGCTGAAAATGTTGTAACTGCTTAAATTTCACTTTTTGTAGTGCTATGAATCTCGTATCTTTCACATGGTTTGAACTATACCATAAATAAGGGTTGTAATACCAATTGCATCAAATATTTTCTCAGCAGAAGAGCAATTTAGCAGAAGAGCAATTTAATTTCTCAAGGATGAGATGCAGTTTTGTTTTGCTAGTTTTCTTAACTAGAAGATGATTTTAATCATGCTTTTAAGATTAATAATTTGCAAGCTGCCCATGGATTCCTCTTAGCATACTATATACATAGTCAATTTTTATTTATTTTTTCAAACAGGAGATGATGCAATATTCCTTCTTTTCTTTTTCTTTGTCTTCTCTTATATTTTCATGGTAAAAGATTTTTTTTTTGGATTTTCAGGTCCTTTATTTAGCTTTATACGCACCAACCCACTGAACTTCATATAATTTCACCTATTCTACTTTGAAGAATATAGTCTAACTTCTATCCTTTTGTTCATTATTCCATCCTAGGCACTTAACTTGAATGTCTAATGGAGCCCCTAGATGATGTGATTAAGAGTTTGGTTTTTCCTAATCCACTCATTAATATTTTTAAATTCAAGTGCAAATGATATGCAAATACTGATATTATGGTTTATGCCACTACCACTTAGAGAGCCCGTACTATGGGAGGCTATAGTTGCCAATATTTTCTAAGACCTTTGAAGGGATTAAGCTTGATTTTTACTATAAAATATATGAGGGGTTTATCCAATCATTTAAGAAAATTATTAGATTTTATTTATTTCTTTGAGATAAACAAGCTCCTCAAAAATAATATAAGATAGTTCTTTTATATAATGAATAACCATACTAAGTCTATACCACACTTTGTCACTTGATGGAGGTTAGTCCTCTATTCTTTTGCTAGTTCCCCTCACATGGACCATTGTAAACTATGTGATCTTTTTTTGCACTCCCTTGACAAGGATATGCAAGAAATGCAAAAATTATCTTACAAGTCTTACGAGGAGAATTTAAAAAGTGTGTTATGAATAAGCCAAACTATAATTGATGATAATAAATGAATATATGGTTATAATGGGAGATTAGTTTCTTCATGGTAGAGTAATACTTGATTTTCCAAAATAGCTCTAAAACTTGGAATAATAATTAGAGTGTAATGAAAAATCAGGTTTTTGATCCCCCTCAAAGTAAGATAAATAATGGCAATTAATATGACAATAGTTGTTGCTCTAATAATAGTGAAAGTGGATAAACAAACTCTAACCAATAAGAACTAACACCATTGATTACCCTTCAATAAATAATAATTAATAATATAATTCATTCCCTCATTATAACAAGTTTCTTAACAAAAAACACCCTAATTTTTACTATTCGCCTCACAATTATAATCTTAGCCAAAATTGCACCTTGTTTAAGACTAAGGGAAATGATATGAAGACTGAATTTTTTACTCTATTGGAACTATTATACTTGTTAATGCTTGTAAACAAGAATCTCAATTTCAACCCCTTCAACTATACTCTCAAACAGTAAGAGTACAATTACTTGCATTGATTCAATATTTCCTCTTTAATAAACAATCCAAAGCAATCTTAGATTTTCCATGGTAATTTAATTTAGGAAATTCAAGACCAACATGTATTAGTTCCTTCGTAGATAATATATGACATCTTTCTCATACAAACATAGACTCCTAAAGATCATACTACAACTTTCAATATAAAACACACTGAACATAATTTCATCTACCAAATCTAAACTGAACCTAAATCAATGAATGCATTGATTTTTAAATTTAAACTTTAACTTATCCTAAAATTTAATAACAATTGGCACATAAAATTAGAAAAGAGGAACACTTTTAAAGGGTACAAGGAAATATGGGTGGGGATTAAAAGGAAAACTTATTTCAACAAATTGATAAATAACAAAGCTTGGATTGTTCAAGAATTATGTGAAATATTCTACTTTTAAACTGGCATATGGTTGATACATTTGAGTCCATACCAAATTAGGAGATTTGTAATTCATTGAGCTATGAGTTATTATTGTGGTACATAAAAATACATCTAAAAGTTGAGAAGTACAATATATACTTGTTGAGGGACCAAAAGAATGTAGTGCTAGAATTCTTTTGTAAACATAAAATTTGTTGTATTAAAAGTATTTGAAACAAATTACAATATCAAAATCTGAACTTCGATAATAGTGAGCTTGAGATATTATAAATAGGGTTGTTACAAAATATTTTTCAAATCCTAAATTTAAGAAAATTCACAAACAAATCTACCAAAACCAAAGACATTGTAAGCATCTAAATTTGTCACTTTTAATGTGGTATTGGCCTATAGAATCTATTGGCATTCAACCAAATATTAGTAGCATCCATTTTAAAGCTTACAACAAGGCGCTCCCTAAGGCTCTACACGAGTTTTACTTTTGTATCCATGCTAACCCCAGGTGTGTCTTGCTCTTTGTATGCTTCCCAGTGCTTTCTCCATGTGGACCTTTTGTGAGATTTATGGGATCAATTTTTATTTTATAATAGAGTGCTTGGATTGGAGAATAAAATAAATAAATTTAGGTTTATGATATTCTTTTCCTTTGGAATTTTTGGATATGTGTAATGATTTTGTAACATCAATTGGTGAGAAAGAAAACTTGGCTAAATTGGAACAACTTTTTGTGTGATCTCAAGCTAGTTTTGAATGGTTTTTGATGAATTTGTCTCTTCAATCAAGATATATATTAATTTGTTGACTTCTTATGAGTTTGGACCATAGAATGTGTTTTTCATTGTGAGTTAGTTCCTCTATGTGTGATGAGGGTTCCCTTTGTGTGCATATTCCCTATGGTATTTATGATCTCTAATTTTTGTACTTCATCTTTAGGGTTGGCCAATTTTTTTTCTTTCGTAAGGCTAAATAATTTTTGTGAGGTTATTAAGAGGTTGTGGTCTCTAGTATCTTTTGATAGCTCATTTATTCTTTTTCTTGATGCACTTAGCAAGACACATAACCTAGCCAAATGGTTAGGTTCATCACACAACCTATATGAGAAGGATATTCTTGTAATATACTAATTGTACTCATTCAACCCTTTCCAAGCCTAAGATGATACAATAAGGTAAAAAAATTACTAGAGAAATGTTGATATTAACTCTTTCATTGCTAAGAACCCAAAGATACTTGGTAAATTTAAAGGTGGTAATATGCTCATCTAATTTGTTCCTTAATTTTTCGTGGTGAATTCTTCTCAATATTCACTAAGAAGCGGGATAGGATGATCTATACTAGAACCATGCTCATGAGACAATTTGTTAGATTGAAGGCATCAAACAAATGTTTCAAGAATAAATATGATTTCTTTACAAATAAGGGACCTCTCTAGAAAATTAGAGTCATTTAATGTTTAGTGGAGCAAATGGCCATATCTAGTCTAGTGTAAACCATTGTATACATCAAACTACCAATGACAGTAGGTCATAAGACACAATAAAAATTCCACCAAGATCATCATTAGATTTAGGAAACATGTATAAAATAAGCTTAGTACCAAATGGAAATAAAATACTTGTTGGATTGTAGTCATGCATACCAAACCGTCACAAAATGGTATCTACGTACTTACTCTAACTCAACAAAACTTTATGTATGCACAATTCATGATAATATCCATCCCAATATTATTTTATAGCCTCTAAGTCTTTTTATAGATCAAGTTTGTTAGAAAGCTAAGTTTTGAGCTTCTCAACCACTGCCTTGTTATTACCAATAAACAACAATGCCTATTATTTGATCATCAATAATCTTAATATAAATGTTATGATCTTCCTCCTTAACAAAATCCAATTTCAATGCAAAGGCCACAAACCTATGGTACCACATCCTAGGTGATTGCTCTAGATCCTAAAATGATATTTCAACATGCAAAGAAACTATTTTGTTCCTTTCCCTATAAAATAATAATGTATCTGCATATAAATATCATTTTCAAGATGTAGTCTATAAAATTTGATCTAACAAGAAGACTAGTTCTTTTTTGTCACAATTTCAATGAGCACCTCACTAGGATCAACTAGTTCATTTTAGGAAAGAAACTAAGTTGCTACTAATCTAATAGGAAGAGAAAAATATCTAGTTGAACCTAACATTTTTTACTCTTGAGAAAATAATTTTTCTAACAAGTTAAAACACAAGAAAGTTAGAAATTTTCAATTTACAAATTTACAAATTATAGATTTTCTCAAATCAAATATATAATTGTTAATACGAGACAAAGAGGAACTTAGATGCTAAATTTAGAAGTCTCTAATCAGGATGCCAATGTGTCATGCAAACTTATTTGTGTTGTGCCATATTCTATATGGTGGGAAAGACCCAAACTATTTCTCAAAAAACATGCCTAGTTTGCACAAAAGTGAAATAAGCACATCTAGACATATTTCCAAGTTACCACAAAAATGAACTAACAAGATTTAATATATTTATTCAAAATAAATAAATAAGATAATTAAAAATAGAAAATACTAGAAAACTCTTGTGTGGTTGAATATCTTCACCAAGAATAACTTGCAAAGTCTACAAGTAAAATAAAATGGTTGGGGTTGTATAGGAATTAATCAAGAATGACCGAACTCCTATTTTGGTCGTTTGGCCTCTATAACAACCAAATGATAAAGAAGAGAAAATTAGTGTGTGCTTGTTCCTATCTTACATGCATCTAAGAAATAAGAGCAAAAAAAGAAATGCTATGAATTCTAGTAATAAGATGCACATAGGCTAAGTAAACTAGAGTCTATAAAATAGATTAAAGGAAAGAGGGAATCCCACAAGAACCTACAACAAAAATATAGTCTACATTAAGAAAATGATATAAAAGGGAGAGGAAGGTATTTATTTTAAAGAAACCTTTGCTTTGATAGCTAGACTAAAAGCAATTAGGATGTTCTTGGCACTATCTACATTGAAGAATTCCAAAGTATATTAGATGGATGTGAAGTCAGTATTTTTGAATGGAAAGTTGGAAGAAGTATATATTGAGCAACAAGAAGGATTTTAGTTGTCTAACAATCAAGATTTTGTCTGCAAATTGATGAAAACATTGTATGGAATCAAATAGGACCCCAGGGCATCGTATTCAAGACTAGATAAGTATCTGCGATAGCAAGGATTCAAGAAAGTTATTGTTGATAGTAATCTCTATATCAAAACAAACGGTGATCATCAGTTGATTTTTTTGTCTATGCTGATGATATCATTTTTGGTGGTACTCAAGAAAAAATATGTAAGGAATTTGTTGATGAAATGCAAAAAGAGTTTGAATTGTCCATGTTTGGTGAGTTGTCTTTTTTTATTGGTTTACAAATATCTCAGTCATAAAAAGGTATATTCATATCAAGGTATGTTCATATCACAAACCAAGTATGTCAAGGAGATGTTGAATAGGTTTAACATGGAAGATTGCAAACTAGTTAGTACACCTATGGTTATTGGGTGTAAGCTCAATAAGGATGATGAATCTTCTATAGAAAATTAAACTTTGTATATATCATTGATTGGAAGCTTGTTGTATGTCACTGCATCTAGACCAGACATCATGCAAGTTGTTCGTATGGTTGCAATATTTCAATCCATACCTAAGGAGACATGTGTGAAGGCAATAAAAATAATTTTTTGATATTTGAAAGTTACTATGGAGTAGGATTTGTGGTATCCTTAAAGAAAAAATCTATTTTACAACATATACAGATGTAGATTGGGTTGGAAGTGGATGAATGGAAAAGGACTAGTGGTGGTATATTCTTTCTTGGACATAGTCTTGTGTCATGGTTAAGTGAAAACCAAGAATTTGTGTCCTGATCTATTATAGAAGTTGAATACATTATAGCAATATCATGTTGCACTCAAGTGATGAAGCAGACTTTGAAGGATATGAAAATTGAATATGATGAACTCATTTCAATTATCTATGACAATACAAGTGCAATCAATATTTTAAATAATTTAGTAATACATTCTAGGACAAAGAAAATATCAATAAATTATCATTTTAAGAGAGAAAAGGTTGCAGATGAGGTAGTCAAATTGGATTATGTTGAAACAAAGGAACATATATTATAGATATCTTTACCAAACCTCTCCCAAATGAAACATTTGAGTATCTTAGGTAGGAGCTTGGAGTGCTATCTCCCACAACTTAATTCAAAAGAGTAAGTAAAGGTTTAGGGGGGGGTTTTCAATGCATCATTCATAAACCCCCAAACTGATAATGTTGAAAGATTTGGTGGAATCATCTAAAACTCTAAAATTGGGATAAAGGAGTCATTGTTGAGTTCTGGCTCCCTACCACAAATAGCACAAAGGATTACAATAAAGTGTATTAAGGTACAATGGATGGACTATGTAACATAGGGAGAGAAAGCCTAAACAAAGTGTCATTGATGTCAAATATATGTAAAAGTAGTATATCAGTTGGAGATGCTACAAAATGTTAATGTTATCATTATTGAAGAAGAGAAACATGGGAAGTATGGGTACATATGGAATTGGTGGTTCTTGTACATCTACTAATTTTGTGGAATTTTGGAAGTGTTTGTGGTAGTGTTCTAAGGTTTGTTGGTCAAAAGCAGAATATGCTTAGTACTAAACTATCATTATTTCTGGTACTATATTATGTTGTCATTCACAATTTTGGCTTGTGGTTTGGAAGTTAAGTAATACTAATCATGAAGTAACCTATTTTATCATTTTAGCATATTTGAATTATAGAGTAGTAAGTTAAAAGTGAAAAAGTAAAGTTTGTGTTTATTGGTTAACTGTGTATAATTTTTTAGTGTTTGTGCTAGTGAAGGGAGGTGTGTGCTAGTTGGAGGAAGCATGTGAAGCTATAATAGGACCAGCTAAGATTGTGGTAGGAAATGAATGTCATCATCTTATACATGTGATAACACATTTAATTTGGTGTCAAGCCGACTACATGTTTCATATCATTTTGAATCAAGGTTTATCCTTGGTTGACATGGCTAATTGCAGATGATGTTAAAGGGTTCTAAGCCAAGATGAGATGTTTTTAACATGATGGAACAGATATATATTGTGGATCATTTCATGAAAACTGGTGGGAGTATACTTATAAGTGGTAGGAGTGTGTAGTGTGCAAATTGACATGAGAAGTCAAGTGTGTTGAGTGAAACTGAGATATCATCATAAGGATGTATCTTCCCATCAATACAGAGTAGATTGAGTGAAATAATATCTATATTTCCTTCTATAATATGAGTTTGAAGCCTCTTAATCTAAGTTGGTTCTTAGTGACTATTTTGTAACTCAATCATAGGGGATTAGTATCTCTTGTAAGGAAGCTAAGGTAGCAAAAAAACTTCCTACACTAATCTTGAGAGGAGGATAATGTAAAAATTTATAGATCTTTAACAGTTACAAAAACTTAAATAGAAAGAAACATAAATATCATGCATACCACAACACAGTAATTTATGTGGGGAAAACCCTTTCGAGAAAAAAACCCTACTCCAAAAGTTGCCCAATATATTATTTAGAATCACAAAGATTGCAATATACTTGTAAAGCAAGCTTCTCACAAGAGTATCACCAACCAGAGATCCAGAGGCAACATGTTCATTATCAGACTCTTAGAAAACATCACAATCCACAACCATAATACAATGCCCTCATAAAATAGGGTTGCATTCTAGGGAAATTCAAGCTAATAAAATATTGACCGTTAAATCTAAGATCTAATGATGAACAGTCTAGATTTATAATAATAAAATATAAATAAAATTTATCGTTGAAGTATCAATAGTACCTTATGTATCAAAATTACCTTATGTAATTGCAAGGTTGAGACACATTTTGCCAACATCTCTTGTAGGTTGGTCCTTGCAAATCAATATTCAAGAGGATTGGAGTCTCCCTTTAGGTTTGTGATTCTTATGGGTTGGTGCTTGCAAAATTATTGTAAGTTATATATTATTTTGTGGTTGGATTTGGGAAGTAGTTCCAAGTAGTTTTTCTCACTGCGGTTTTTCCATTCATGGTTTCCATGTAAATATGGTGTTCGCTTAAGTGAATGCATTCATTATTTGCATTACCATTGATTATGTTTTCAAAGTTTTATTAATGTGTTGATTTAAAGTAAAAATATTAAATATTAATTCACCCCCCTCTCAGTATTCACGTGTCTAACATGTGCAACATCAAATTTCAATGTTGAAAATGCCCTTCAAAAAATGGCTTCCTACAAAGGAAAATATGCTCAAGTGTGTGCTGAACTCTAATGGATCAAAGAGGGAGACTATGGGACAAAGTTTTTATTTCACTATCTCCAACACAAACACAAAAAAAATATATCTCTACCATTAAATTTGGTGATGGCTCCTTACAACCCAACCACGATGCCATTTTATAAAATTTTATTAATATTTTTAAAATATTTGTATAGATGATTATGGTGTTTATTATCATCTTCTCATCCTTGAGGATAGTATGGTTGGCTGCATACCCTAGAAAATAGATCTATAATTTTGTAAGTTCCTTGACCACCTTCTCTCCATTGAAGAAATTGACAAATCCCTTTTGTGCATGTGGTGATGGAAAAAGGTCCTAGAATCAATGGTTTTTCAATGGGGTTCTATAAGGCTCTTTGGCCTCATATTCAAGAAGAATTTTATAATGTTTATCTCGAAGGAATTGAAACTAGATCTATTTTTCCTATTATTAATTAGAGCTTGTTTAAAATCATTCCCAAAGGAAAGGATGAAGACACTATTAATGGATGACAAGCTATTACCCTCCTCAATACTTCTTACAAAAGCATCACTAAAGTGCTTTCTCATAGAATTAATCAAATCACTAATGATATTGTTTGACCCAAGTGAGTCTACTTCTTATGAGGGAGATTCATCCTTGATAATTTAGTTCTTGCTTGGGAAAATGTTGAATGGGCACAAAAACCTACCTGAGATGCACTAATTATTAAACTTGATTTTCATTAAGCATATGATTTATTCTACTAGTCATCTATCCTCAAAATGTTAGTGGCTTGGCTTTGTCCCCAAAATTTGTGAGAAAATCAATATGCTATTTGTTGATGTTAATGCCAAAGTTGTAAATGAAACCCTCTAGTCTAATTTCCTTTGTAAAAATCCATCCGCCAAGGCTACCCCTTGCTCAATCTTTATTTGTCCTTGCAGTTGATTCCCTTGGCTATATTTTTTAGCATATGTTATCCACTAAGCTTATCTATGGTATATCACAACTCAGAAATATTAAAGCCCTTAACTCTCACTCTATTGATGATAGCATGTGTTTCATACAAAATTCAACTAAGGAAGTGACAAACACATTATATATTTTGGAGCTCTTTTATAGTATCACTAGTTGTAAGCTAGCCATGCATAAAACCAAATTTATCATGAATTTCCCTAGCCCTCATCTATTTGGATTCTTAGTGATTGGCATGGACTGAAGCATGGGTCTATCACTAGATACTTAGGGGTTCCCTTTGGCATTGGAGTCTCTCTAAAGGATATGTGGAAATAGATCATGAGAAAACTAAAGATTTTAATTTATGAATTGGACCAACCAATTCCTATCCATGGCAAGACAAATACAGGTGGTGAAAAAAATTGTCTTGGCTAGCCATGTTTACATCTCTTCTTGTCATATTCCCTCTAAAAGGTGCCATAATTAGTTGATCCAAATAATAAGTATTTTCTTTTGGGATAACTATGGTAATAAGAATTTACTTTCTATATCCTCATGCAACCATTGCATCTAGCTAAAGGATAGAGGAAGTTTGAGAATTATCAACCCATATACCTAGGGCATATGTCTTAATACTAAGTGGATTGTTAGATCTTTGGATAGAGAGGCCTCTTGGAATTGTTTAGTTTTACACCATTTGGTTAGCCTAAAAAATAACTTCTAGTAGGTTTTCCTAGTTTGATCAAACTCTGAGTCATGACCTAAGCTTTTCCACCTCTTCCATTTAGTGGAATCATTTAATTGAATAAGATGAAAAAACTCTTGGTATTATCAAATCCTCAAGAGAAAACACTTTTTTTTAAAAAGTGATACAGGAGCATCCCTGGTTGTAAAGCAATCCGGTATCAACCAAATTTTTTTTTCTTATAGTTTAGTTTGTAGTTATCTCAACAGTTTCTTCCAAATTTAACTGTTGTATCATTTCTCAGCTCGTGGTGTAGGATATTGGTTCTACCATGGTCATCTACAACATATCCAAATTTTAAGTGATTTGTATTCATTTGCAGAAATTTATCACTCTCAAAATTTCACTATCAATCCTCTATCAGAGCATTCAGGGCTGACTTGGCTAAGATTAATTGTGTGAACCTTTTTTAGAATGTGTAGAGCTTAATGGAACATCATTCAAGAATTTTAGGTCCAAGGGGAAATTTTTTGGAGATCTACAATTCATTTCATTTACCGATGGGTTATCTTTTCATATTTGAGGCCGACCTACACATTTGATCTTATATTGGGTTGTAAACCCTTGAGGCCGATGCATATCATAATTGGAGTTGGAGATTCATATTTAAGATCATTTGTAATCCTTTGGAAATAAGTTAGAAATTGATTAGGAATTAGAGAGTTTGATCCAACCTTCTAGACTATGGAATGTGATAAGGCCTTGAGCCAATTGTAATATCTATAATGTCCTTGAGGCAAGCCTATGAGCCCTAATCATTCCACATATAAGGCATATGATGCATGTAAGACTACAATTTATTGAATCAATGATATTTCATGTTCATTGAGCATTTTCTTATGTTATTTTCATTGTGTTGAAATCTTAACTACATGGTTGGATAGTCCTTTCTGGAACCTCCATCCATGACTACACCAAGTGGTATCAGAGTGAGTTTGTAAGTCCTTTGGGAGAGAAGGAATTCCTTGTGGTGAACATATCATCGAACTAAGGTAGTTGCAACAGATCCAAGGAACAGATGTCATCAAGGAGAGCACCTATTATGGAAAATTTTGTTGGATGAATGGATGAAATGTTAGAGATGATGAGGGTAATGAGCATCCAGTTGGATGTTGTAGAAGAAGATAGAAGGAGAGGTCTAAACCCTAGACATGAGGTCGAAAGGGATGATGATGTATTGTATCATGTTGCAAATCAGAATGAAGAAAACCTAGATGAAGAAGAAGATTCAGATCAAGTAAAGATGTTAAAAGCTATTTCCAAGATTGGTAAAGTTATGCCTTGCATAACCACACCATTTTAATTTTTGGTCAAAATGGGACCCCCTTGTGTTTGTTTGTCCTTAGTTTTTTTGTTTGGGTCTTAGGATTTTTTCTTTTTCCTCCTAAGTCCTTGTTCTTTTTGTTTGGAGGAAGCAAAACCATAATGGAAACTAGACTTAGAACTTTGTGAAGGTTCCAAGTCTGGATTCAGTTCCGGTCCTAGCCTCATTCTTGCCTTGTTGGTTTTCTTTATCTATTTGGTTCACCTTGCACTCTTGGGTTTGTTTCTCCCTTGAGTCTTCTTTTATTTTCTTGTGGTTTCTTTTCCTCCTGGAAGAAACGGAACCAGAAACGAAACCGAACTTGAAACTTTGCAAAAAGTTTTGGATCTAGTTTTGGTTTCGATCCCACTCCCATTGGTTTTATTTGTTTTTGTCCCCGTTTGTGTCTTGTTTGGGATGGGTTTCATTCCAGTCCTATTTCCTTTTGTTTTCCTTTTCTCATTTTTCTTGTGTCGGTGTTCATTCCTTTGGCGAGAATGGAACTAAAATCAGAATTGCATTTGGAACTTTGCAAAAAGTTTTGGATCTAGTTTTTGTTCTAATTCCGCCCACGTTCCTTTGTTGTCGTTTTCCTTGCCATGGGGTTGAAACCGTAACCAGAATGGAATGTGGAGCTTAAATCAAGTTCTTGACTCCTTTTCAATGTCGCTTCCACTTCTTCTTTACCTCTGATGTATGCAATTGTTGTGTACTCATCCTCATTTCGATTCTGTGCCTGACCAACCAAATTAATTATAGCTTCCTCACACGCATGAAATGGATTTTAAACCTTAATAAAGGTCAACTGGATCATTACCATTATTTCCTAAGTTGTTTTAGAATTGAACTACAACTGAGAAAGAATGAAAGAGGAGAACAAGTTGGTTGAGGGAAAGCATCTGCAAATGGATTCAGATTGAGTTTCATCCTATTTGGTAGCATTTTGAGGTGGGTGGGTTTCCACTCCTGTTCTGTTTTGTTTGTTTTCCCGTTTCTTGTTCATGGTTTTCGTCGCATATTCACAATACCTTTCTCGTGAATCTTCGTATGTTTGTGTTTGTGTTTTGCTTACTTTTTTAGTTTTTGTTTTGTTTTTCCTTCCGTTTCCCTTTTGCTTTTTATCTTTTTCCTGTTTGTTTTTGTCGGTCTATTGTCATTTTCCCGTTTTGGTGGTATTTGTACTATTGTGCCCTAGTTTTGCTTAGGGTTTCATATTTCAAGGATCTCATGTGCTTTAAAAGGTTGGATACATATTTGATGACCCTTCAGATCTTATTCCCATGTCTATTTAATGGCTTTCATGTTGGGTTTTTGATCCCCTAGTTTATTGAGTCAATGAGTTATGCAAACTAGGGTTTGTGCATTGCCTCTTGTAAGGAAAGAAAAGGTGCGGAAACACTTTCCTAATGCAAAAACCACAAGGAAGAATGCAATGTAGTGCTTTTAATTTTTTCAAATTACAATCTAATTAAGACACACATGAAAGATATACAGAAATAGAGAAAATACACAAAGACAAATCAAATAACAAATTTTACGTGGGAAACCCTTTTGGGAAAAAAATAACCACAACAAGCTATATCTCTTTGTATTACAATAGCAAAATTACATACAATCAGAAATACAAATTTCCAGTGTTAATCACAGTAGCTTATTCTCACTGTTCAGACTCTCTCTAAAAAGCTCCCATACAATTCGATAAACTCATCACTCTGTTCATACATACAAAAAATAGAATCCATCTACTTTTAAATCTTTTGTGCATCCTTATCCACCAATGCCAACCATAGACAGTTTCCATTCAAGTCTTGATTTTTCCTTGCATGCTATTTTTCTAGCATTTCAACTAATGCATAAAATCAATCGTCATCATGCTTTAAAACTACTTCCTGTGATTGGTCCACTAAGCTCCACCTAGGATGGTCAGACTGGTCAAGAGCATTCAAATTTGTTGGCATATCAGTGAGACACTCATAGTGTCTCCCCAATGCCACAAATTTTCTCTACTAGCATTGCTATAGCTTCCACGAGTCGGCAAGATGCTATAACGAATGTATAAGTCACAACAAAACCAACGATGTCCACTTTGATCCTATCGACAAAGGTTTTCCTTATCAGTGAGACTCATATCGAATGGAACAAGTCATATCAAATCCAAAGAATCCATTGGCAAGACATACTGATGTTGCCAAGACCTTATGTCAAAAACTTCAAGTCATGTTGGTGTGAGTCATTCGGCATGACTATCGCTATTCGGTGAAAATCACATCGAAGCAGAACTTCCACCGAACGTCACACTGTCGCCAAGACTCATGTCTATTACCATGACCTTTCTCTGAGCTCCCTAGGTCTTATCGAAGACTTACTATTGGCAAGACACAAGACTGTCGCCGTGATGTTTCACCGAGCTACATCATGTCTTACCGAGTCAGCAAGACATAAGCCCTTCGCCAAGACATTTCTCTGAGTTCCCAGAGTTAACCTGAAGACTTCTGTCGGCGTGACTTATTACTTTCGCTAGGAATTATCAGTGAAGTATTTTGTCACCGCGAAGTCACCACTAGGATACAATCTGTTCGGCAAGACTTAGCTTCATCGCTGAGACCTCTCCCCGCGACCCGTGAGCGAGCCCGATAAGATCAACTGTCGCCCAGAGTTCTTCCAATCACCAAAAGGTCATGCCGAACTTAGAGAGTCACAACGATAGACTTCATTTGGCAAGACATCAACTCTGTCACAGCGATAGGATCATTTCAAGAGCTTCAGAACTATTAGTCGCCTAGACATGAACACTGTCACAACGAATTTTCCCTTCAGGAGTTTCATGTCAGTAAGGATTGAGGCACACATTCCAACATCTTTAGAATATCATTCCCTAGGTGGTTTGATCCCACCCCTTATTTTTCAATGATGAAGTTGATCCTTTATTCTAAGTCTCCTCGTGCCTTCCTATGACCTCAACCCAAGTCGTTACAAGTGTTTGGCTAAATTTGTTTTGTGTTTAATGATAAAGTGGCAGAAGTAGAGCCAAGAACAAACTCAACTCATGAGTATGTGCATAACAGTTTAGGTTTGATTTAAATCCTGCTCCTGATAAGGTTTTGTCTCCATTCCACATCCTTTTCTTTTGGTGGAAGTAGAACCGGAATGGAAAAATGGACTTGGAACTATTGAATGGTTTTGGGTCCGGTTTCCATTTCGATCCCAGTTTTGATTTTGATATTGACCTCGACCTTGATCCCGCCTTTATTAGAAGCTTTCTAATTCCTAATCTATTCTTGGTTTTGCCTCTGATAAGTTTCAAATTTCACTAAGTATGAGAGGCTACCTAGGGAAGGATAGGGCAATATCAAAGGTAATCTTCTAATGTTGATTTTCATGCTTTCTATTGGTCTAATCCAGGGTTGTTTTGCAAGAGTGAGCAATGTTAGGAGCATCTAGAGAAGTTTCACAAGTGGAGGGCCAGGCTATTGAGGGTTCAAGGCAAGTGAAGCCTAAGAAGATAAAAGTGGAGCAACTGCCCAATACCTTGAAATACAAGCACAAGAGTGTTACTCTCATTGCAAGAAAGTTAGACTCAAATTGGGCTAATATTACCGATACTAATCTAGGTCTATTCAACTATGAGGAGTTGTTGGAAAACACTTTCTCTGAAGATTTGATTGGGAGAATTGAGAGGATAGTCCAATTTGGGTTGGCACATGTGACTGTCTTCCCACTATCAGTCCACTGTCCAAAGCTTATAATCACAACAGTAGGGGATTAAAACCTTGCAACAAGGAAATGTGATCATTGATCTCTCCCCACAAATGATGAAGTTTATGTTCAATGCATCTACCCCTCAAAACCCTAAGAACCTGAATGAGGCAGAGGCATTGTAATTATTCATCAAGTAGAAAGAAACCAATAGCACTCACATGAACAAGAAGTGGTTAAAGGTTGAAAAGAAGTCTCTGACTAAAGTGCCAGATCAACTTAAGAGGGGAGACTTCCAAAAGGATATTAGTGAATTGATCATGATGTTGTCTAGGGTATTTGGGAAAGAGATTTTGCATGCTTCAAGGAGTGAATGTTTCCTTTTATTGAGGCAATTTTGAGTGGAAAGAAACAATTTGATTGGGAAATTATCTTGTCAAACGACCTACACAATCAAATGATCAAAGTGAATCAAAAAAAGACCTTCTTCATGGCTTCATATGTTGTATATGCTACTACAAGGATGGGTATATTTCCTAGATTGAATGCAATAGGAATATTAGGGGAAGCTCTTAGAAAGACTAATGCATGGGAGCATTATGATCAATTAACCTTGCAAACATCAAAGCTACATTATAGAAGGGTTAATCATGCATTCATTTATGTCATCATTAACCAGTTGATTGGCGATGTTGGATACAGGTTGAGTAGAGATGCCATGGATTTCATTGTTGAATGGGTAAATTGGTATATAAAATACCCCAAGTTACCTTACTTCTAGTTGGGAGGATTTGATGGGAATCCTCATCTACTCCCAAGATGTTGCAATGATAGGATTTTCCTCATGGAATTCATATATCAGGCCTTGGTAGTCAATGGCAAGTTTGCAGGTAAACACAAAATAGGATGCCACAAGTTTCCCATGAAGTTGGGAGAATATAATTATGCTCATATTGTGGTTGCAAAATTAGTATGTGATCAATTGAGTCACTTAAGGTTGGGATTGTATACATCCCAAAAGCATTTTGATCCTAAAGATAAGATGTATGGTTTTCTTCCTACCATTTTTGAGAAACATTATAACTTGTTCTAGGATTTTTGGATAGATTTGCAAGATGAGTATGATGTTAGAAAGAGAAGCTATGAAAGGCTTCCTATTCCATTGATGATTGAGTTTGGAGTAGAAGAGGACATTCCTGATACACTATCTGATGATGGTGTGGTTTTGGATCCTGACTATGAGGCATAAAACATTGGTATCAAGAACTTGGGCCCCATCAATTGGGATGAGGAAGAATTTTTTGATATTAGACATATTTCTAGGACAATAATGGATAGAAGTATTCAATGGGTAGTGATGAGGATAAAGGATCTAGAGGCTCAAACTTCAAAGAAGAGGAAAGCAAAAGGAACTCAAGGATATAGGAGAACAAAGAGGAGAACAACTCCTAAAGAGAAATTAGAATATCTCCCTCCTAGCTCTCGAGGAGTGGTTGATCCAGAAATACCTGCCCTAGATACTCATGAGCTACAAGGAGAAGAAACTAAAACAGTAGCAAAAGGAACTTCATCCCAACCTTCTCTCTTAGGAGAATCTATTGAGGAGACACCTACAGGTAGTCTTCATAAGAAAGCAGAGACAATTAAGGAGAGGGAAATGGAGGTTGAAATTCACAACAATTATACCAATTCAAAGGCCACACAGTCAGATGATGAGTCTGCCAAAGTTGTGTCTACTGAGAACATTGAAAATGTTGAGGAAGAACATGTTTTTACTCTGGAGGACCAATGGAAACTCTTTGAGGATGCAAAGAGAGAAGCATATGCTAAAGCACAAGCTGAGGAACTTGCAAATTAGAAAGAGGAAGATGCTAAAGCATAAGCTGAGGCACTTACAAAGTAGAAAGAAGTTGATGCATTGGCCAAACAATAGGAATTAGAGGCTAAGGACAAAGTTGAAGAGCTTGCAAAGAAACACAATGAGCAGGAAGATCTCCTGCAAGAACAAAAGGAAGCAGAGCTAAAACTCAAGGAGGAAAGAGATAAGTTAGCTTTGTAACATAAAATCCATGAATTGGATGAAGAAAAGGCTCAACAAAGAAGAGAGAGAGAATCCATTGAATCCAAGTTAGAGGTCGCAGAGAAATCCCAAAGAAAGAAGGATAAAGAGCAACTCTTGCTAAAGAAGTTGGAAGTAGAAGATCAAGCCAAGCATGAGTAGGAAGTAGCCAAAATGTGGGAAAAAGTTAAGCAATTGGAGAAACAAAGAGATGACATGTATGAGTAGAGGAGATTGGAAGAGGAAAGAGAGGAAGTTGAAGCTGATAGGCTTGCAAAGGAAGTAGCAGAAAAAGACCAACAAGAGGTTGATTCTCAACCTAAGGTAACAATTTTGCAACCTCTCTCCTCTACTACTTCTTCCTCACAACAATTGGTTACTACTCTTGCTTCCCCAACATGATTGAAACTTAACTTGGAGAAAAATAAAATAGTCCAGCCCCAACCTTTCAACTGGAATGACATGATGAAAGAGATTGAGAAGGAGAGGCCCCAGAAAAATGCTAGAGTCCTTCACTCCACCAAATTGACAGATGTTGGAGAGATTTTGGTTGAGTGTAACATTCCAATGGTAGATAAGGATAGATCAGAGATCTAGTTAAGTGATTATCAGCTAGGGATTGTGAGCTTGGGAAGGCCTACAAGAAATCAGAAAATGGACTTAATTGATATTGTGGCATCCTCCACCAAGTCAAGAATGGTAAAGGACAAGAAAAAGAAAGATGAGCTCAAGGCTCAATTAGATCAATTGCATAGGTTCTTAAAGGACCTATCCTCTCCTGTTTCTATACAATCTGCTACTCCTACAACACCCATTTTGTTAAGTAAGAAAGAAGTTAATGACATTGTTAAAATGAGAAGCAAGGTAGGGATGCTGGATAGATGGATTGATAGGTTGAACCAGGAAATGGAGGAGTTGCTTGTTCAAAGTTATAAAGCTCATGATGATGCATTGGAGTTGGTTAGTGACATGAATTCACATGTTGAGGATCTTGGGAAACAAGAGGAAGAATATAGAGAATATACAAAGAAGTTGAAGGACATCAATAAGTTTTCAAAACAAATTTTTTTGGAGTAGTTCATCCTTGAGGAGGATAATGCAAACCTTATTGAAAATACCATAAACATTATTAGGTTTTGGTCCTCAATCATTTTTTATCATAGGAATGAGGTACAACAGGCTGGGAAAGATTTGAATGAACAAATTGAGGAGTTGGGAGCGGTCATTGCTATGCTTGTAAATGAAGACATCCCTTTGAAAGATGGCCTCCCTCTTGAAAAACTTAAGGAAAAATGGAATAGTAGGTTTGAGGAGGCAATGCACAAGGGGGATGATGGTGATGTCTTATTGATTGATAGACTTATGGATATCAAGGAGGAGATAAAGGATGCTAGAAGAGAAATTATTAAACTTGGGGATATGCAAGAGTTTTCTTTTGCAGAATTGAAAAGAATAAAGTTTGAAGACAATTAGGTGGATGGGCCAGAAATGTGCACCTTGGATTTTTACCCTATTCTAATGTGCAAAATAACTTAAAATGCAAATGATAAAACACTAAGAACACTTCAATGATTAGCCTAAAGAGTGGTAAAACAAAGAAAATAGATGAAATACAAATGTAAATCGATTATACCTTCCTTACTGTTGAAGACTCCTTGGTTGGCCTTTGATTTAGATGAATTTGTATGCTCTTTAGATGGCTTTTGATGTTACTAGATGCAAGATTGATAATGGAAAATGACTAAATGGATGGCTAAATGATAACAAATGCTTGAGAACGCAAATTGACAGCATAAGGTTGCTCAAAATAAAAGTGTTGTAAATGCCCTTGAGGAGGGGTATTTATAGAAACTTGAATTCTCTAGAGAATTCAATGGTTGGGATTTATCCAACAAGGTCAAGATGAAGGGCTAAGGTGAGTTGATGACTCACAAGCCCTCACATTTTGACATGTGGAATGTGAGATGGCTAAGGGTGAGATGATGTGTAGGTGATGTGGAAGAGAGGTACATGATGTGGAGGAAGGACAAGTACCTTCCAAGTACTTTGATGTGACCTTTCAATGATCACATGGGGAAGGGGAAAGCTTTGGGAGAATAAAAGTGAATTAAAAATTCACAATGATTGGAAGAATCTAGTGGATAAGACAGGTTCCCAAAAGGTGGGAATTTGTCACATGTGACTTGATGTGACAAGTCAAATATTCTAGAAGGTGCATGGGAAAAGGGATTCTAGAAGGAATAAAAATGTGAATTAAAAATTCACATGGGGAAGAGAGGAGCCTAGGGTGAATAAAAAGGAATTAAAAATTCCTTGGGAGATGGGGAGAGTTGACCAAGGTACTAATTAGGTTTGACTAATTAGTAATTAGAGGATAATTAGGGGTTAATATAGATTAGAAGCCAACTTGCAAAAGTTGGAGGATGTGACACATCCTAATCAAGGATTAGGCATGTGCACATCCTTAATGAAGAGATTAGGAGATGGATTAGGATTAGATGAAAATGACATGTGAGGAATTAAATAAATGTAATATTTATTTAATTCATTTGATGAAAAGGGGATTAAGGAGGGTAAGGTATTTAATTATTAATTAAATATCTTAGGGATTTGACAGAATGGGATATTAATTAAATAATAGTAATATTACTTAATTAACTTGGATAAGAGGTTGTTTAGATGAAAAGTGATAAATTTGGATAAATTAAGTGTCCAAATTTGGATGTCTACATTTTACCCCTCTTTAAGATGGTGTTACGAAGTAGCATCATTTCAAAGAATATTAAAATATAGAACCCAAAAGGAGATGGTTAGATTGAGAAGGATGCCCCAGTCATCAAACGGATGACTAGGAAGAAAGATGATGGGGGTGAAGATGAAGAGTAGGGTTTGAGGATGCCCCTTCAAGAGGACATGCGGGTTGAAGAGAACATGGGTGTGCTCTCGAAATGGATGAGATGATGAAAGGGGAGATGAGGAAGAGGATGAAAAGGGATGGATATGAAAGGATGGATATGAAAGGATGAAAAAGCGATAGGAGGTTGGAAAACAAAAATGGATGTAGAGACGAAGATGTTGCCCCAGTCAAGGTACAAGCCAAAAGGGGGTTGAGGATGGATGGAATGTTGTCAATGAGGATAGGGAAGGATACATCCCAATGAGTGGTATTGATGAGGGAACGATACATCCCAAAACACCACTAAAGGATAGGGAAGAGTACCTCCTGATGATGATGATGAACGTGTTGTTGATGAGGGAAGGATACATCCCAAACAACACCGAAGGGATATGGAGGAATAAAATGGGATGAGGATGATTGGATCCAAGCTTGTAACAAGACTGAGAACAAGACCAAGGATATGATTAAATGATTCGGGCTAAATGGAATGGATGGGGATTGGATAGAGATGTGAGATAAGGATGAAGGATGAATGGATGGGGGGATTCATGCAAGACGATAGAATGGAAAATGAAATGCAATCCTAATGCAATTTTCCATCTTCGGAGCACTAATTTTTGCTATAGCATAAGACATCAAGTTCCAGGGTATGTGGAACCAAGGTGTAATAGTGTCTAATGCATGAAATAAACACAACAGACAAGAAGGCTATCCCAACACCCCAAAGTCACAAAGACCTTGGTCGAGCTAGGTATTGAGATAACCACAAGCACAAAAGGATGCCCCAGCATAACACAAGACCTCGGGGATCTTGGTGGGTACTATGTGGGACAACCAAGAAAACACAATCAAACAAAAGATCAAGATATGCCCCTATGTGGACCAATCAAAACATGCCATAATATGATGGATCATGGCGGCCTTAACAAGTGATGATAGGGAGCTCAAATGATAAACAAAAGCCAAAAGCATCAAAAGATTGCAATCAATTTCAAACATCCTTTGCCATAGGATCAAGGGGATGGATGGGATTGATGAGGTCTGTTAGGAAGGATGCATCTTGTTGAGACCGAAGATGATGGATACTAAACTAAAAGATCGATATGACACAGGATATTCAAAAGCTATTGGATTTGTTGATACAAGTGGATCTTGTTTGTTAAAAACCAGCTAGATAAGGGCATAGCTTGACAACACAACACAAGGGAGACAAGACATGAGACTGACACACCCTAAAGACCTAGGGCTCGGGGGCCAATCAAAGATTAGGCTTGCCTACGTGAAAGTGCAGAGCCCTCGTAGTTTGGTAAAAGGATATCAACTGACCACAGATGGAGATTCAATGGATGATAAAGATAGGATGGAGAAAAGGAGAAAAGTGGACAATGGTGATCAATGATAAACAATAAAAGAGCAGATGGAGAAAGCAAAAAGACCAATGCTAGACGATAGAGGAGCCAAGTGGACAATGAAGATTGATGATGGAACGATAGATGATAGAGGAGCCAAGTGGATAATGAAGATCGATGATGGAACGATAGACGATAGATGATATATGATAGAGGAGCCCCGAGGGTGGATCAAGTGATCGACCTTGCCTACGTGAAAGCACAAAGGCAACGTAGTTTGACCAACGACCAATGACAAATGATGGATAAAGGATGATAAGATGATAGGATAAGTGGAGGATGATGATAGGATGAGTGGATAAAAAAAATGGGACCGATATGATGAGATAGGATAGACCTGTTGGACTAGATAGGATGATGACAATCACATAAAGCTCAGGGATGGGATAGTTATCCAAAACATTAAAATGACTTGGGAGGATGATATGATAGATAGATGAGTGATGAAAAGTGATAGGGGATTGGAAATATGTGCAAGAGAAATAGGAGTGATGATGATTAGATAAACGACATTGGGTTGCATGGAGGGAGGCCTATAGCTAGATACCAATGACAAGGGATTGTGAGAGGGGATGAGGATAGAGAATGAAAGAATGGATAGAGATATAGGGATGGGGGATGGGAGGGATTGTTGGGATGGATAGGAATACAAGGATTGGGAGATGAAATGGATGCTAGGATAGATGGATACAAAGATAATGATGGGGAGATGGAAGGGATGCTAGGATAGATGGATAGAAAGATAACGATGGGGAGATGGAAGGGATGCTATGATAGATGGATAGGGAGATGAAGGGATGTTATGATAGATGATGTCTCCAAGGACTATGTCACAAAGGAAGCAGATGTCCCCACTCTGGATATCTCATATATGATGAGGCATGAGGGATGGAAGACAAGTGGATGGAAAAAGGAGATAACTAGAGGAGGATAGGATGGGTGACCAAAGAATACAACAGAGCATGGATGAAGGGAATGTATACCAAGAGGTGTCCAAAGCATGTATAGATAGGTGCCCTTGTTTTGATCAAGATGATAAGAAGGATGGAGGGATGGGAGATAAATAGGAGATGATGGTAGGATGCAGAAGATAGGTGGTATGGAGGGGATTTATGAAGAGGATAGATACCGGGAAGATGGGTGCATAGCTGGAAGCATAGCAGATGGAGGGAATGCATATCAGGAAGTTGCCCCCAAGTGCAGATGGGGATTTAAGCATGATGCTTGTTTGCCAGGTTTTCATCATGGTACTTATCCAAGGAATTCTTTTTCCAAGTTTTCACCATTGGATGGAGTATTTCTCTTTACTTTTTTCTTTTTTTTTTTTTTTCTATTTATTTTTTATTTTTTTACTTTTTTGGATTTTTGAAGTTTTGGATATCATGTAAAAGGAGATGAGGATAGGGGGGTGGATAAGAGGATTTAGAAGACATGCGATAAATATATGGATGGAGGACTCAAGCATCAAATTCTATACGAGGCATTAAGAGCCCTTGTTCGAACCAACTATTGGATGTTGGTACAACCTTATGAGGATAAATGGATTATGCAAGAGGATGAATTAGAGGGATTTGAGAGGGGAGATACATGGGATAATGGATGGGATGCTGCAAAGGGTATGGATGGAATGATGGGGTAGATATGTGATGGGGAGATGTGTTTAGGACCAACATTGGCACATGTGGTGGTGGATGTGAAAAGATGAGAGGATTATTGGATGGAGAATGTAGGGATAATGGAGGAGATGGAATGGTGAATTCCGAGGACATAGGGACCCAAAGCAGGACTTAGGAGATGAAAGGGGTGTATGGTTAGCTTTTGGATTAGCGACTTTGGATGTTCTTACAGATTTTTTATGTGATGGCATTGCAGCTTTTTTCTTTGGGATCCACATGGTTTTGATCTTTTCTTTCGTGGGCCTTTGTGGCCTATGGATTTGATATATATTTAAATTTTCTTCTCTTCACCATGTCTTTTAGAGGGGACATGGGGAGCCATAGATTCATGTGGATGCTTGGATTTATGCATTTTTTCTTTAACAACCAAAGTGCTTTTAGTAGCAATGGCATGGGTGTGAAGAGATGGATGATGTGGAGTGATGGAGGTAGGAGTATGGGGATTATGTGTAGATGGAGGATATTTAGGTAAGTGCCTTTGGACTGATCTTGACTATAGAGGTATGTGAGAGGGATGTTTATGATGGATGAGATGGATAGGTGATGAATGGATGAGAGGATGGATAGGAAGAGATGGAGGAGGTGATTTTAGGATATAGGAGCCCAGAATAGACGTAGGACCTGGGGGAAACATGGGCATGGTAGATGGAGGATTGGAGATGGTAGATGGAGGGATGTAAGGACCAAAAATGGATGGAGTAGATGGAGGGATATGGATGGTGGTTTTGAGGCAATAAAATAGAGGAGGAGGGATGGCAGCATATGATTTGGTGGAGCGATGGAAAGAGCCTATATTTATTTTGGAAGAGGCTCGTTGAGGACATCTAGAGGTTGTACCAACATCTTTAGATTGTGAGTCTTGAGAAATAGGTCCGAGACCTTGCATGCATATTTTTTCTTTGACTTGGATGGGCTCTAAGATACCTTGCTCATGAAGGCCTAGACCTTTTCCTTGATAGTTCATTTTCTTGGGCATGCGATCCATGATAGGATTTGTGTTATTCTAAAAACATGACGCGAGTCCATTATTCGGTGGAGGATGATGGGTGGTATATACATTGTGTTTTTCTTCTGCGAGGAGGCCACCATGGAAGAATGTGAGAGAACCAAGGGGATACACAAGCGGGGTGGGGATAGCAGTTTTAGGCGATGATGGGGGATCATGGGAGGGAGATGATGGGATAACAGCATTTGGATGGGTGGTATCAGGAGAGGGATCAGGGGATATGATAGGATCTGGATGTGTGGTAGCGGGCTCATGTGATGAAGATGGAGCAGTGGAGACAAGGGGATAATGGGGTGGAATGGATGGGGGACTGTGATCTTGAGGTGGACTAGATAGGATGGTAGGATCTTGATCTGGAGAAGGGGATATGTTGGCATGCTTTGGATTAGACTCTTGGCATGACGCATCTTGTGTGGATGGAAGGATGACAGAGTGTTGGAGAGACTCTTCAAGTTGGGGAGATGGAAGGATGGAGGATTCAAAACATTCATTGGAATGGATTTTAGTGACACTAGGAGTGGAAGAAGTGGATTGGATTTGGGTGCCTTTGATGGGTTCAATGATTCTCAGAGTAGGAGATGGGGGCTCAGTGGCTTCAGAGGATGTGATGGTTGCATCACTAATAGGTGTTGGGTGGAGAAGGGTCTCGTCACTAATGACTGTGGATGATTGGTTGGGATGGCATGATTCCATAACTTCCAAAGGTGTGGAGTGGGAGATGAAGCTGCTGCTATAGAGATCCTTGGAGAACTTAAGGTGAAGAACTTGAATGCTCTACAGCTAAGATGGCGTGGTAGAAGTGGATGAAGGATTATGGATTGGTGGACTAGGATTAGATGGGGGAATGGGGATTGGATCTTGAGAATTTGGAAATAGATGGGGATTAAGGTTAGATGAAGAGGTTAAGATAAGGGGATTGGAATGGTGAATTAGGACATGAGGATGCGGTGGTGGATTGTAGTATTAAGAGGTATTGGGATGTCGAGATTAAAGATAAGTTGATGTGGAGGTTGGATTAGGATAAGTTGGTGTGAATGTATATGATTAGGGTGGCAGAGATTGGTATGGAAAGTGCAGGGTAGTGGGTATATATTCGGTGAAGGATTGAGATAGGATGATGTGGATAGAGTTAAGATAGAAATTGTGTGATAGCAAACTAGGACAAGAAGGCGGGTGTTGGATAAAGGATAATGTAGATGAAGAGGCATGGCGGATGTGAGATATCCCTTGTCAAAAGGTAGCATAAGAACATGATTAGGCATGGATGAGAAGGCATGTGGATAAATCGGAAGGGTATTGATAAGTTGTGGAAAGTGGTAGGAGAAAGCTTACTGGTAGCTGATAGCATCAAGGGATCTATGTCATATTCTTCTTGATGGAACTAAGACTTTTATTATCATTTGTCAACATAATTGGGGTTCCCTTGACCACTATTGATGGAGGATAAGGATTCATGATGGTGAGAGGATAAAGAGGATGGATAAAAGATTTTGGATGGGAACGGATTAAAGCTCAAATAGAGATTTTGGTCAAGCTCAGATCAGAATTGGACTAAAGCTCAGATTAGGATGATTGGATGATGTGATGGGATTGATTATGACAATAGATTTGATTATCAAAGGATAGTGCAACACGAATCTACTTGAATGGGAAGTAGATTGATTGGGTCGAAGGTGATTGGATAGGAATGCGATTCGATTGGATAGGATTGGATTGGATAAGATTGATTAATGATTGATAAGACAGACGGAGGGATCAGATAGGATGACAAAAGGGACTATAAACCTTGTTCAGAGATTACCCTAGGTGATGTAGGATACTGATTGATCAGATTAAAGGATGAGTGAATGATTACGGCACCGAATCCACTTTGAGATTGAAAATGGATTGATTCGGCTGACGATGATGATTGAATTAGGATGGATGACAATCCTAAGCGGATGTTGATGATGACAATCAGATCACACTTATGTGAATTTGGATAATAACTTGAAACAAAGTTCAAAGGATTTGGATGGCAGAAATGATGATTTGATTGGAGAAGTGGATGATGAATACTCAAGACAAGTAAATGATTGATTGGAACAAATGAATGACTACTCAGAACAAGTAAATGACTATTCACAATGGACAAATGATTCTCAGAATGAGAAGATGAAGGTTCAAAATGAATGATAGATTACTCAGAATGAGTAGATGATTGATCAGGATTGTAGAATGAGAGTTTGAAATGATTGAAGGTGGTGTGAAATGGATGAATGTCTACTCGAAATGAGTAAACAGATGCTTGGAACGATAGAACGAGAGTTTAGAATGATTAAAGGTGTGAAATAGATGAATGTTTACTCAGAACGAGTAAACGGATGATCGAAACGATAGAACGAGAGTTCAGAATGATGAAAGGATGTGTGGAATGGATGAACGTTTACTTAGAGCAGTATGAATGATCCGAAACGTGGAAACGAGTTCAAAATGTGAAAGGAAGTGTAGAGAATTGAATGTTTACTCCAAATGAGTAAGCAGGATGGTCAGAACGATAAAGACAAGAAGTTCGGAGAATGATGAAAGGATGTGTAAATGGATGAGCGTTTACCGAGATAGTAAAATGGATGATCAAAATATTAGAGCAGCGAGTTTAAAATGGCGAAAGGTGTAAAATGGATGAGCGTTTACCGAGCAGTAAATGGATGATCGAAATGAAAACGAGTTGAGAATGATGAAAAGGATGTGTGAAATGGATGAAGCGTTTACCGGGCAAGGTAAGCGAATAGCGGAGATATTTGAGCAGGAGTTTGGAATAATGAAATCACCCGATTATGCAAAATGGATGAATGTTTACTCAAAAATGAGTAAGCGAATGATCAGAATGATAGAAAAAGAGTTTGGAATGATGAAAGGATGTGTGAAATGGATGAGCGTTTGCACTTGGAATGAGTAGCGGATGATTGGAGATAAAATGAGAAGTTGAGAATGATGAAAAGGAGGTGTAAACGAGATGAATGTTTTCGAGAACAAGTAAGCGAGATGATTGGAATGATAGAACGAGAGTTTGAGACGATAGATGAAGGTTCAAAATATATGAGTTTTTACTCGGAATGGGGAAACGAATGATTGAAAAGGGAGAACAACTGTTCAGAATGGATGAATGAAAGGTTGAAATGACTAAACCTCAAATTAGGGTTTTGGTTAAGCTCAAATTGGGATTAGATTAAAGCTCAGATTAGGATTGGGTTGAAGCTTAGAATGATTGGAGGATGTGATGGGATTGATTCTACACCAAGTTTTGGGGTTTAAAGAATGTAAGGTGCTAACAATCAGATTTTTCTAGATTTGGCAATTTTCAAAAATTGTCAAATTTTTCCATTTTAGGAAACCTCACGAACATACTTTTGAGAGTTCATTTTTTTCCCAAAAAATACCCAAAACAAAGATAGGATTAATTTCCAACTAATATCCCAAATTTGAGACATGCATTTCAAGTTATGGACAAAAGTGATTTTTCAAAATGCTGGAAAAAAAACACTAAATTGAGATTTTGAGGGTCAAGATGAAAGTTTGACGCCTCAAAAATATGGAAAAAGGGGTTTGAGGGACTTTTAATCAGTTGGGGATCCACATGCCATCTCATAACGCAACCACCCATAAAACTTCAGCTCAAATGGACACCCGAGTCAAAAGTTATGGCCTCCAGAAGTTTCACCACAAAAATGAAAATTCTCAAAATGAAGCCTAGATGATTGGGATGGATGATTTGATGCTGAATATGGAATCTAATGGTGTTCTAAGTGGCACTTATGTGATTTTGGTGATGAAATGATGACTTTCAAAAAATTGTTGATGACGACAAACGGGTGCTCAGAATAGATGAATGACTCTCAGAACAAGGGGAAGAAGATTCAAAATAGATGAATGAATACTAAGAACGAGTGAATGAGTGCTCAGAATTAGGATTGGATTGAAAGATATGATGGGATTGGTGTCACTGGTCAGATTTGGGAACTAGATATGTTTGTTTCTTAAATTTTTCACAGAGGGGCGTATGTGCCCTCTTGGGGCGTCTTTGCCCTCCTGGGGCATCTCTGCCCCCTTCTGGGGCGTCTCTACCCTGTTGGGGCGTCTCTACCCTCCTGGGGCATCTCTTCCCCCTTTAGGGGCATCTATGACCTCCTAGAGGGGCAAATTCACCCCACAGTGGGGTGGACTCTTTAAATGGGTAAACGGGCTATTAAAACAAAGAGACAGGGCGATTGGAATGGGGTGTTGGATAATCAGATTGAGGAAATAGATGATCAGATTTGGGAAAATAATTGGAATGGGTGAATGATCAAGCACTCAAAACTAATGATTGCATAGAATGGATGAATGATTGAAAGCTCAAAATGAGTAAACGGTTGATTGGAAAGGATGAACAAATCTCAGAATGAGAAGATGAATGCTTGGAATGGATGAAAGATTACTCAAAACGAGTGGGTGGAAGATTTGAAATGGATGAAAGACTACTTGGTTAGACAGATGTTGGAATTGCCAAACGAAGGTTTGGAATGATAAAATGGAGCTTTGGAACGATAAAATGGAGGTTTTTAGAGGTTTAGAATGACAAGACGGAGGCTTGGGATGATGATACAAAGGTTTGGAATGATTAGACAATGATTTAGAGGCTAAACGGATCCAAATGGGGTGATTTCGGGTGTTCAGGAGGGAAAATTCGCCCCTCTACAATAAATCAGGGGCATAATTGCCTCACTGCAAAAAATCAGGGGCGTAATCACCTCATTGTGGAAAATCAGGGGCATAATCGCCCCACTACAGAAAATTAGGGGCGTAATCACCCCACTGTAGAAAATTAGGGGCGTAATTGCCTCACTGCAGAAAATCAGGTTCGAAACGAGTAAACAATTGATTGGAAATGATAAACTCTTAGAATGAGGAGATGGATGCTTGGAATGGATGAAATATTACTCAAAATGAGTGAGAGGAGGATGAAAGACTACTTAGTCAAATGAATGTTGGAATGGCTAAGTGAAGGTTTGGAATGGTAAAAAAATGGGGGTTTAAAATGATCAAATGGGGGTTTTGAGAACTTAGAGTGATGAAACAGAGGCTTGGGATGATGAGATAATGGTTGGGAATGATTAAATGATGGTTTAGAGGCTAAATAGAACCAAATGGGGTGATTTCGGGTGTTCAGGAGAGAAAATTCGCTCCTCTGCAGTAAATCAGGGGCGTAATCGCCTCACTGCGGTATATTAGGGGCATAATCGCCTCACTGCAGTAAATCAAGGGCGCAGTCACCTCACTGCGGTAAATTAGGGGAGTAATCACCTCACTGCGGTAAATCAGGGGCGCAATCACCTGACTGCGGTAAATCAGGGGCGTAATTGCCCCACTACGAAAAATCTGGGACTTGGTTTGATGAAAATGACTATGGCAAGGACTTAAAATGACAATGATAAGGCCAATTTGTCAAAAATTTCACTGGTTTCTCACAAGAAAACACTCTCAAGAAAACACAATCCTATGATTAGTGTTAAGGGTATGGCCAAAGAGGTCTTAATCTAAGATGCACAAGGTGTCTAGGGAGTCCTTGATATACTCTCGGTATGTGAGGCACAACCGTGAACACCAGCCCGTCACAAGCGTGAGTCAAGAACCCCAACGAGATACTGAAGGGCTCAAACCAACTCTTCATGTCTATCTAGGTATCACCCTAGCTTCGACGCTCCGCCAATTACGACGTGACTGGATTGGGGTATAGCTTTCGCTCTCCCCCCTTATATACCTCCCTGGTATACGTGGTTAGAATCATCCCTTGGGGTGATGAAATCCCCAAGCAGGTCCCACTAGAAAGAAAGCACTAATTGTTTCCCACTACTCCCCAGGCTCACACGAAGTTCAAGGGGAAAGCAAAAACAAGCTAATACTCCCTTTAGGTAACAGAAAAGATAGACACCACAAGCAATGAATATTACTCCCCCTAATTAAACTATGTTCTTAGATTAAGCTAAACAACAAGGATATTTTAAAAAGTTTGAGCGAATAGATAGCCATGCAAGCAATAGTTAGATGTTTTATCCCACTTTCTTCATCAATTTCACAAAAATATGCTGCAAAAAGTTAGCAAAAAATACCAATATCCTTGCAAGAACAATGTTAGGGGGTTAATACTTGAAAATAGCAAAAAAAATCAAAGCCAAAATGATAGTTTTACCTTTAAAAATGAGTTGCTTCACGGTGACAAGGGGGCGCAGTCGCCTCATTGCGGTAAATTAGGGGCACAGTCACCTCACTGCAAAAAATCAAGGGCATAGTCACCTCACTACGGTAAATCAGGGGCGTAGTCGCCTCACTGAGGTAAATCAGGGGTGTAATCGCCTCACTACGGAAAAAGTGTTAACCAAAAAAAAAATTTCAGCCCTAAGGGGGGGTAGTCACCTCATTGTAGTAAAAGTGTTAGCCAAAAATAATTTTTAGCTCAGGGGGGGCGTAGTCGCCTCACTACGGTAAAAGTGTTAGCCAAAAATTTTTTTAGCCCAAGGGGGGGCGTAGTCGCCTCACTACAGTAAAAGTGTTAGCCAAAAATAATTTTTAGCCCAGGGGGTGTAGTCACCTCACTGCAGTAAAAGTGTTAGCCAAAAATAATTTTCAGCCCAGGCGGGCGTAGTCGCCTCACTACAGTAAAAGTGTTAGCTAAAAATAATAATTTTGACCAGTACGTAATGATGCAGCCTCCATACTGGTAAAAGTGTTAGCCAAAATAGATTTTCAGCCCGAGTAGTAGTCGTCTCAACTGCGCAGTAAAAGTGACCAAAAATAATTTTCAGCCTAGAGGCGTGAGTAAGCCTCATTATGTCGGGGTGTAATTGCCCCAGCGCCAGTAAATGTCGGGCGTAATGCATTGTTGCGAAAAGTGGGGCATAGTGGCCTTCTATGAAATCAAGGTGTAGTTGCCCCAGCATTGGAAAACTGGCGTAATTACTATGACGTATTCAGCTGAAAAGTCTAGCAAAATGAGCGTTAATAGGAACCCATTTGTAAGTCACAGTAGTGCGAGAAATGTGTGCCTTGGAATTTTACTATTAATATACAAAACAACTTAAAATATAGATGATAAAACACTAGAACACTTCAGCCAGTTAGCCTAAAGAGTGGTAAAACAAGGAAAATAGATGAAATACAAATGTAAATTGATTATACCTTCCTTGCTGTTGAAGACTCCTTGGTTGGCCCTTGATTTAGATGAATTTGTATGCTCTTTAGATGGCTTTTGATGTTACTAGATGCAAGATTGATAATGCAAAATGACTAAATGGATGGCTAAATGATAGCAAATGCTTGAGAATGCAAATTGGCAGCATAAGGTTGCTCAAAATGAAAGTGTTATGAAAAATGCCCATTGAGGAGGTATTTTATAAAAACTCTTGAATTCTCTAGAGAATTCCAATGGTTGGATTTATCCAACAAGATGAAGGGCTAAGGTGAGTTGAGGACTCACAAGCCCTCACATTTTGACATGTGGAATGTGAGATGGCTAAGGGTGAGATGATGTGTAGGTGATGTGGAAGAGAGGTACATGATGTGGAGGAAGGACAAGTACCTTCCAAGTACTTTGATGTGACCTTTCAATGATCACATGGGGAAGGAAAAGCTTTGGGAGAATAAAAGTGAATTAAAAATTCACAATGATTGGAAGAATCTAGTGGATAAGACAAGGTTCCCAAAAGGTGGGAATTTGTCACATGTGACTTGATGTGACAAGTCAAATATTCTAGAAGGTGCATGGGAAAAGGGGATTCTAGAAGGAATAAAATGTGAATTAAAAATTCACATGAGGAAGAGGGAACCTAGGGTGAATAAAAAGGAATTAAAAATTCCTTGGGGATGGGGAGAGTTGACCAAGGTACTAATTAGGTTTAACTAATTAGTAATTAGAGGATAATTAGGGGTTAATATGGATTAGAAGCCAACTTGCAAAAGTTGGAGGATGTGACACATCCTAATCAAGGATTAGGTATGTGCACATCCTTAATGAAGAGATTAGGAGATGGATTAGGATTAGATGACAATGACATGTGAGGAATTAAATAAATGTAATATTTATTTAATTCATTTGATGAAAAGGGGATTAAGGAGGGTAAGGTATTTAATTATTAATTAAATATCTTAGGGATTTGACAGAATTAATGATATTAATTAAATAATAGTAATATTACTTAATTAACTTGGATAAGAGGTTGTTTAGATGAAAAGTGATAAATTTGGATAAATTAAGTGTCCAAATTTGGATGTCTACAACAATTTTATGTTATTTTTAGAACTAGTTTTAATGGTGTTGTCAATGAACAAATGGTCATTCATATGCCAGTAAATGTTGTCCATAAATGTTTCTTATTTGATGAAAGTCAATAGAATATTCTGAATCTGAGACTGTTTCCATTGAATTATTAGTGAATGAGATTTCTTGTGTTTATTGATCTATGAATTTTATTATGATGAGATGATGACGTGTTCTTGTTAATTTTGAAGTTTTTGAATGGTGAATGATTTGTATGTCTTGAATTTTCACTATGAATGAATGAAATGGTATAAATTATGCTATAGTTTTTATCATTTTATGGTTTGGTTGTTTGGAAGGAATGCTCATTATGAAGTTTGCATGTTTGAATTGAAGGAAATCTGCATTTATGTTTTGTTGTCCTGAGCTCTGTCCTGTCTTTTGATATTTATTTACATCCCCCAAATGTTAAATTAATTTGAACTGTGCATTTTTTATCCCTTTTACGAGCAAGCCCCTTGAATGTTATAGTTGCATAGGCCACTGAACAACATCAGTACAGTTGAGAACCAACTACAAATAGATAGCTTTAGGTTATTTATGCTTTTCAGGAGAAATAGGGTAGAAATATTCTATTTAAAGTTGTGTTACTTTGACCATCAACAGATTTGGCACTAGAAGGAGGGCCTAAAGAAACAAACTGGATTGAATCGGGTCATTTTCACCAAAAAGGTTTGAAAGAGTTCTCAGATCTGCTACAAATCTAGAACTATTAGTTGAACTCCAAACCCCTGTTAGACCCAAAGCCTATAGAGTTTTGATCCCACCATTAACATCACCACTTACTCCACCCAAGTTTCCACAAATACTGCAGGTGGCACAACCGAATCCACCACTACCACCACCACCTATGGCATTCTTTTCCAATAATCCTTCGCCACTAGGAGTCATTCCTAGTGGCATACACGAAATTCCAAAGAACCCATATAAATTATGCCCTAGGTATGCTCATGGTGAGTCAAGAAGTGTTGAAGAGCATATACAGGCATTCAAAGATGCATGTACCCAAGCTCAAATTGAGCACCGTGATGTTGTGTGTAGGTTGTTTCCTTATTCATTGGGAGACATGGCTTATAACTAGTATTAGAATCTGCCTATCGGTTCAATTTTGAGTTGGGAAAAATTAGAGGATGCATTCATTAACCAGTTTTTGGTTTACGTTGATCCAATCAGGGTGGTCATTCCATTCAAAACACCAATCAAAACTTCTAAAACCAAAATTTCCCTCATCAAAATTACCAAAACCAAAATAGGGGATACAACCAGAGGTCCAATAACAATAGACAATGGAGTACTTGGCTAAAAAATGGGGGAGGTTCCTATAACTATTAGGCTGGTGATGAAAAACCACAGACTACAAATGTTGCAGACCTCAACTTCATGACAAATTGGTGTAGGTTGCATGACACTACAACACATTCTAAGGTTAACTATTCTAAAATGGAGAAAATGGTCAATATTGCATAGGTTGATGCTCTGTTGCAAGGTGCTCCCAACAAGTCTAGTGGATCCACAGATTCGGCCATGGCTTATGAACTCTTCAATGATGAATCTACATTCCCTAGTCAAGAAGAAAATGAACTAGTAGGAGACATATATGATGCTCAGGCCTTCCAATCCAAAGGAGGTCATTTCCTGAGGAATTAGAATAAAGGACCGTTCACCATATATGCTCCTCTAAATACCATGGTTCCACCCAATTAGAATGTGGACAACAACCCGCCTCCACCAAAAGGCCCACCCAAATTTCAAAACAAAGGTAACTTATCTTTTGTTCCTAAATATCAGATGAAAAATGACATGGAATTTGATTTTATTTTAGAGATGTAGAAACAAAATAATTCATTGTCCTTCTTTGAAATTCTGAAGTGGTGCCCTGCCCAATTAGACATTGTGTTGAGAGCTCTGGAAGAGGAAAATTGGTCAAAAGGAAAGAATAAGGTGACTCCAACAAATGAAATGAACACAACCTTGTACAAAGGTAAGACAATGACCCATCATTCCTTCGAAGCTTGAGAATCTTTAGAAAGAATTTGCACAATTGCCTCTTGGATTCTAGAGCATCAAGTAATGTCATGCCCTTCTCCATTTGTAAAAATTTAGGTTTGAATTTGCTGCAGACTCACAAGAAGGTAATTCAGTTAGATAAAACTGAGGTTAATGTGGTAGAGGAACTAAAAAATATTCATGTATAGGTTGAATCTAGCCCACAATCTAGACTTATATGGATATTCAAGTGGTTGATATCCTCAATACATATGGCATGCTTCTAAGCTAAGACCTAATGAAAAGCATCAATGGGGGTTATTTATCCTTAGAATTTTCACACATGTGGCTACCATGGAAAGGGGTACCAAAACAAATTAGGATTGAAAGTGACCCTCGTCTAAAACATATGATCACTGAGTACGACTGCCCTAACAAGGTAGCTTACTTTAAAATTGGGATAGGAGTATATAAAAGAGAAGAAATATTGACCTTTTCAATGCTCAATCCTGATGATCTACAACCTTTAGAACATAGTGACCCAATGACCACTATCAACTAGCAAATTCTAATTAGAAAATTGCAACAAGATAGGCTGGTTTTAGGAGAAGAGGTTGATCTATGGAGTTTGTTGCTCCCCAATTGGTGCATGATTCATTACCAAAGTCATTCTGAATTGATGTGTCAACCCTTTGTAGAAATTTTGAACCATGTTTGTCAGTCTAAGGAAACTTGTGAGTGCCAACCTGAAACACCCCCGAATCATTTGCCCTTTGAGGCTAGAAATGCCACTGTCTTGACAAGATCAATAATACCCAATAAGAAGTCCTTCCCCCAATTGGATAGACTCAAGCTTTGTGTTCAACCTTGGGAAATGAGATTGTAGAATCTCAACAATTGTCTAACACACCAATCCTTGCTAATCTTCCAATTCCAAGGGGGTTGCTGAAACTAATTACTAGTTGAAAACTACTAATCAAGATTAGAGTTAGGAAGAAGTGCCCCCACAATTCCCAAATCTGAGTAAGATTCTTGATGATTGTGATTCAGACCATTCCCCATGTCTAGAAGTCCTAAACCAGTTTGAGACACCATCTACTTCTTGTGAACAATTACCTCCAACTCATCCTAGGAAAGAAATACCACCCTCGATCAATTGTGGGTTCTCAAATTTGATGACTCTAAATTTAAATCAGTGAGTGGAGCAGGATTTGAACTAACAAACCCAAAAGGGAAAACATACTTTGCTTCTTATAGGTTGCAGTTCGGTTGTACCAAGAATGTGGCAAAGTACGAGGCATTGGCCAGAGGGCTAATGTTTGCACATTAGAAAAAAGGTTACAACTCTAACAGTCATGGGAGATTTTGAGGTCATTTTCAAGTAGGTTTGCATTCAATACACATGCCACAACAAGAGGTTGGTTGCATACAAAAATTGAATATGGAATTTGATAGAGGAATTTCATGCCTTTGGGATCAAATTGATTCCTAGAGAGGACAACCAGATTGCAAATGCACTTGTTGTGGCTACCAGTACCATGGAACCCATGCAAGATTCCAAGTTGAAGAGGTTTTAAGTAGAGTTAGTCTTGATCCGATCCATTTCAGATAACATTCAAAAATTTTAGGACTTTGATGATGACCAACATATACTTGTCTTCTTGGAAAGTTCAAATGTCTTTGAAGGGCAGATTATTGATGAATCAAAAAGAGATCAGGGGGAGTGTGATCAGAAACATGTCATGTAGAAGGGATAATGAATCTAAAAAACAAACAACATTCCTAAGGGAATGGTAGAATTGGAGAGGATCTTTGATTCTAATCCTTGAGGCCATGAAAAGATGCCTATTGACATTGATGGAGGGAAGTACAATTCAGTTAACTTGGCAGATCTAGGCCCTAAGAAAAATGTGTTCATTGGAAAAACTTTCCCCAAACACATTTGAGAGAAAATCCTAGCAGCATTAAAAGTTGATATAACAACAATTGCTTGGGGATATGAAGACTTGAAAACTTTTGAAACATTAGTAATGACACATACTATCCCCTTGAAGCTTGAAGCAAAGCCTTTCCACCAAAAGAAACACCTAGTTAATGCATTGATTACACCCTTATTTTAGAAGGAAGTGCAAAAGTTTCTATCTGCAAGGATAATATTTCTAGTGATACATTTGACTTGGGTTGCTAACTTGGTTCTTGTTCATAAAAAGAGCAGAGAGATCAAGTTATGTGTTGACTTTAGAAACCTTAAAAAAGCATTTGAGAAAGAAAATTATCCTCTTCCTTCTTTAGATGAGGTACTGCAAATAGTAAATGGTTCACAAATGATGTTGTTCCTAGATGGATATTCAGGATATAATCAGGTAATGGTCAACTATGAGGATAGGATAAAGACTTCCTTCACTACCAAATGGGGGAAATTTGCTTATCGAAGGATGCCATTTGGTCTTATCAATGTTGGAGCTAATTTTCAATGAGCAATGGATGTGGCATTCAAGGATTTGGTAGGTAAGTGTATTATTATATACGTGGATGATTTGGCTACATTTTCAAAGAATAGAGAAAACCATACCGCAAACCTATCGAAGGTCCTTCAAAAGTGCACAAGCTATGGAATCTCCCTCAATCCAAAAAAATGTGTGTTCGGAGTTTCAAAGGGAAAATTACTAGGCCACATAATATCAAAGAAAGGAATTTTAGTTGACCTAGATAGAGTGGAATCCATTCTGAAATTGACCATGCTTGGTAGCAAAAAGGAGATGAGATCCTTTTTTAGGAAGATAAACTTCATGCAGAAATTCATGACTAGGTTTGTGAAGATCGTCAAACCCCTCAAAAAAATGATGAAGAAGGATGATAAGATTGAGAAAAGCAATGAGGCTAAATCTGCATTCTCATAGATTAAACATTCTATTTTGGAGGCACTAGTTTTAACTAGCCCTAACTATCTGAAGCCTCTTTACATATATTATTTTGCATCTAACCATTCTTGTGCTGCTATTTTTACACAACAAAAAGGTGAAGGAGATGAAAGGCCAATTGCTTTCATGAGTTCTCCATTCAAGAATGGTGAAGTTAGATATCCAACACTAGAGAAACATGCTTTTGCACTAGTGTGAGCTATCAAGAAGTTCTGACACTATATCATCCGCAGTCAAATTATTTCCATAGTTCTTGACCCTACCATAATGTCTCTTCTTATGTAGAGTGAACTGGGGGGAGATGAGGAAAGTGGATGGAAATATTACAAGAATTTGACCTAGAAATCCATCTTATGAGGTTAGTCCGAGAACAAGGCCTATCCAAGGAAATGGCAGATGTTGATGCTAAGATTACCTATCAGTAGTATACGATACAATCATTTACAAGTGATCCTTGGTACACTGATTTTATTTTTCTATTGCTAAACAACAAATTTCCAGATGGGATGAATGCCACTCAGAGAAGAGCACTCAGGCCAAAGAGTTCCCACTACATGCTCAAGGGGGGAGCTTTATACCAAAGAAAATTTGAGGGTGTTTATCTGAGCTACCTTGATCAATAGCAAGCGAAACAAGCCATAACAAAATTTCATGGTAGACATGGTACTGGACATGGCTCTTCTGATTCCATGGCTCACCAAATTTTGAGATCATTTCACTACTGGCCCCATGTGTTTTGTGATGCTCACCAACATATGAGGACATGTCATACATGTCCGACTTTTGCATCTAGGGAACACAACCCAACAATGCCTCTACAACTGGTATATGAGGTAAGATCATTTTCCCAATGTGAATTAGACTTTGTAGGTGTGATTAACCCCGATTCTTCTGCAAGTCAAAAATTTATTTTGACAGCAACCAATTACTGCACATGTTGGATTGAAGCTCAACCTTGTAAGAACAACACCACCGAGGTTTTCATCAAGTTCCTTAATGAATGCATCATTACCAAGTTTGGAGTGTCATTTGCCTTGGTATGTGACAATGGCCCTGCCTTCTCTTCAGTTGAATTTATTCAATAGGCATATGAGCATAAAATTGTGTTAAAGTATTCTTCTAATTACTACCCACAAGGGAACAAAGTAGTTGAGTCTACAAATAAAAATTTGTTGGAAGTGATTAAGAAGTTGTTAGAAAGTAATCCTAGGGATTAGCATACTCAACTCATATTTTCCTTATGGGAAGATAGAGATCAAATGAAGGCCGCCTTAGGAAACTTGCCATTGAAGTTAGTCTATGGACAAGATCGAGTCTTTCCTATCCATTTATAGATACCTATTCTTAGGTTTATGGAAGAATTCTACTCAAATGATGACAAGATAGAATTTACGCTAACCAGTTTATTGAATATGGAAAAACAAAGAGATGCCACTTTATAGTATTTTTCTAAACATCAAGTTGTTGTCAAAATTTGGTTTGAAAAAAGAGCAAAAAAATCAAAGCTTTTAGGATATGAAACCTAGTACTATTATGGGATAAAGCAAGGGAAAAGAAAGGGGACCATCAAAAAAATTTCCGACTTTGATTGGGTCCTTATCAAATTGCCGAGATCCTCAGAAAAAAATACTTTCGATTGAGTACTCTAACAGGAGAGCCTGCTCCATTTCCTGTCAATGGACAATTTCTCAAACATATTTTGGACCATGAGGATCTGATGTCTTGGTTGGTTGTACATATGTAATTAGCTAGCTCATTCATTTATTTGTTTTGGTTTGTTCTTTTGCTTCTTTGTTTGTTTTGTTCTTGTGGTTTATGTTTATATTCTTGTGTCTTGGGGTGACTTCCGTTTTTCTCTATTTCAAAATACAGAGTGGTTATTCGTTGTATGCTAAAGGTACTAGGAGAGAAGTTGGTTTAGGTATTTTTAGGTGTGTCTATGGAAATTTTTCGTTTCAAGACCTGTGTCTTGTGTTCTTTTTATATGATGGTTTGAAAGGTTAAAAACAATAGGTATATTGTAAGAGATCTCATAAACCACAGTTGAATCTATCACAAAATAGATAAGAACATCTGTTTTACATAAAATCCCATTTGTCTTTGGGTGACTATATTTTAGATCCAGGTGAAAAATATGAATCCTGAGATTGTCATGAAGTCCATTGTAGTTCTCAACCCCAAATTTTAGGTTGCTACATCTGAGTATTGAGAAAAGCTAATAAAGAATTCCTTCAAGAAAAGCTTATAAAATGAGAAGAAAAGAGAATCATTGAATAATGAAAAACTCAATACAAGAAGGGTAATTCAAGTATCTCTATCAGGGCTATGGATGCCTAACTGGCAATAGAGAAATACTTTGAGAGAACTAGAGATATCTCCGACTGGGCTATGGACGCTTGTCTAGTAGCATAGCAATACCCAGGATATCATTTCACAACATTCATAGGGATTCAACTTACGTAGCTTGAATCTTGAATGCAATTTTTAAAGAGTAGAAAGAGATTTTACCAAAATAGATGCACCATACAAGCACACACTCAAATTCGAAGTGCTTAATGTTGATTTACATTTTGAGATTCCAGCTCAACCTTGTTTTCCATAACTAATCATACTTGAAGTTTAAAATGTTCATGAACTAGAGGTTCTAGGTGACTGAATTCTTCAGTGTCTTGAAAATGGGTAAACCATTTTCCCAACCAAGTCACCATTTGTTATGCCTTGCATAACCACCTAATTTTCATTTTTGGTCAAAATGGGCCTCCCCTGTGTTTGTTTGTCCTTGGTGTTTTTATTTGGGTCTTAGGAGTTGTCTAGCAGAAGCAAAAATAGAATAGAAACTGGACTCAGAACTTTGTGAAGGTTCCAAGTTCAAATTCGGTTCTGGTCTCGGCCCCGTTCTTGCCTTGTTGGTTTTCTTTGTCTGTTTGGTTCGCCTTGCGCTCTTTGGTTCGTTTCTCCCTTGAGTTTTCTTTTTTTTTTTCTTGTGGTTTCTTTTCCTCTTGGCGGCAGTGGAACCAGAAATGGAATGGAAGTTGGAACTTTGCAAAAAGTTTTGGATCCATTTTTGGTTTTGATCCTGCTCCCATTGGATTTTTAGGTTTTTTTCCCTGTTTGTGTCTTGTTTGGGATGAGTTTTGTTTTGGTCTCATTTCCTTTTGTTCTCCTTTTCTCATTTTTCTTATGTCGGTGTTTTTTCCATTGGCAGGAGCAAAACTAGAATCAGAACCGAATCTGGAACTTTGCAAAAGGTTTTGGATCCAATTTTAGTTCTAATTCTTCCCCCGTTCCTTTGTTGTCATTTTCCTTACCGTGGGGCCGAAGCTAGAACCAAAATAGAATACAGAGCTTACATCAAGTTCCTAATTCCTTTTCAACTCTGCTTCCACTTCTGCTTTACCTCTGACGTATGCAGATGTTGTGTACTCATCCTCATTTTGATTTCATTCTTGACCAACCACATTAATTACAACCTCCTCACATGCATGAAATGGCTTTTAAACCTTAATCAAGGTTAATTAGCTCATTATCATTATTACCTAAGTTGTTTTAGTGAACTAGAGCTGAGAAAGTGTGAAAGAGGAGCATAATTTGGTTGAAGGAAAGCATCTACAAGTGGATTCAGATCAAGTTTCATCCTATTTGGTAGCGTTTTGAGGTGGGTGGGTTTTCACCCCCATTCTATTTTGTTTGTTTTCTAGTTTCCTATTCGTGGTGTTCATCGCACGTTCACAAGACCTTTCTCGTGAATCTTCGCATGTTTGTGTTTGTGTTTCTCTTATTTTTTGATTTTTTTTGCCTTCCATTTCCTATTTTCTTTTTGTCTTTTCCCGTTTGTTTTTGTTGGTTTGCCATCATTTTCCCATTTTGGTGGTATTCGTACTATCGTGCCCTAGTTTCGCTTAGGGTTTTGTATTTGAAGGATCTCATGTGCTTTAAAAGGTTGGATACCTATTTGATCAACCTTTTAATCTTATTTCCATGTCGATTCAATGACTTTCATGTTGGATTTTGATGCCCAAATTTCTTGAGCCGATAGGTTGTGCAAACTAGGGTTTGTGCATCATCTCTTTACAATATTGTGCCCTAGGTGGCTCGATCCCACCCCTATTTTGTCAATGATGAAGTCACACCTTTATTATAAGTCTCCTTGTGCCTTCTTGTGAGCTCATCCCAAGTTGTTATAAGTGTTTGGCTAAATTTGCTTCGTGTTTAATAATAAAGTGGCGGAAGCAGAGCCAGGAATGAACTCAATGTTGTACATGTTTTGCACACATGCCCTGCCGTAGGCAAGGACACCCTTTTTTTCACTCCCAATAGGCTGCTTTGCTCCTGTCTTGTTTTGTGTGCCCCATTTACCAAGCCCAAATTGGTCATGTGCCTTCAAACAATCAAATTCACCTACTTAGGGTATTCAAATCTACGAAGAAATAAAGTCGCCCATCCCCTTTCTGCTTTTTGTCTTGTTCCTGCTGTTTTGGAAACATTTGTGGACCCCTGCCTGTCTGGTTTCCACATTTTTGACTTTGGGGCCAACTTTTTGGTGGATTTGGGATGTGTTTGGGTTGCCTAAGTGAATTGCCAAAGTTTCGTCAATGTTCTGTAAAGTTTCGGTGGTTTCGGAACTTTCCCTCTGAAATTCCCTTCCTCTTTGGCTGGTTTGGAAACATTTGTGGACCCCTACCTTTCCGGTTTCCACATTTTTGACTTTGGGGCCAATTTTTTGGTGGATTTGGGATGTGTTTGAAGTGCCTAAGTGAACTGCCAAAGTTTCATCAATGTTCCATAAAGTTTCATAACTTTCCTTCAAGAATTCCCTTCCTCTTTGGCTATTTTGAAAACAACCATGGACCCCTGTCGGTCTAGTTTCTACATTTTTAACTTTGGGGCCAACTTTTTGGTGGATATGGGATGTGTTTGGGGTGCCTAAGTGAACTGCCAAAGTTTCATCAATGTTTCGTAAAGTTTCAGTGGTTTCAGAACTTTCCCTCCGGAATTCCCTTCCTCTTTGGTTGTTTTGGAAACATCCATGAACCCTTGTCAGTCCGGTTTCCACATTTTTAACTTTGGAGCCAAATTTTTGGTGGATTTGGGATGTGTTTGGGGTGCCTAAGTGAACTTCCAAATTTTTGTCAATGTTTCATAAAGTTTTGGTGGTTTCTGAACTTTCCCTCCAAAATTGCCTTGCTCTTTGGTTGTTTTGGAAACATCTGTGGACCCCTGCTAGTCTGGTTTCCACATTTTGACTTTGGGGCCAAATTTTTGGTGGATTTGGGATGTGTTTGGGTTCCTAAGTGAATTTCCAAAGTTTTATCAATGTTCTGTAAAGTTCTAGTGGTTTCAAAACTTTCCCTCTGGAACTCCCTTCCTCTTTGGCTGTTTTGGAAACATCCATGGACCCCCGTCGATCTGGTTTCCACATTTTTGACTTTGGGGCCAAATTTTTGGTGGACCTGGGATGTGTTTGGGGTGCCTAAGCGAACTGCCAAAGTTTTTTCAATGTTCCGTAAAGTTTCGGTGGTTTCAGAACTTTCCCTCTAGAACTCCCTTCCTCTTTGGTTGTTTTGGAAACATCTATGGACCCCTGTTGGTCTAGTTTCCACCTTTTTGACTTTTGGGACAACTTTTTGGTGGATCTGGGATGTGTTTGAGGTGCCTAAGTGAACTTCCTAGGTTTTGTCCACGTTTCATTAAGTTTCGGTGGTTTCAGAGCTTCACCCCCCTTTGGTTGTTTTGGAACATCCATGGAGCCCCGGCAGCCCGGCCCCTCCGTGGCCTTTTTTGGGACTCCGTCCCTTCATGGTTGTTTTGAACATCCATGGAGCCCGACAGCCTGGCCTCCGGAGCCCAGCCCCTCCGTGGCCGTTTTCGGGACTCCACCCCTCTTTGGCCATTTTGAACATCCATGGACCCCCGTCGGTCCAGTTTCCACATTTTTGACTTTGGGGCCAACTTTTTGGTGGATCTAGGATGTGTTTAAGGTGCCTAAGTGAACTACCAAGGTTTTGTCAATGTTTTGTTAAGTTTCAGTGGTTTCAGAACTACGTCCCCCTTTGGCTATTTTGGAACATCCGTAGAGCCCTGACAACTCGACCTCTGGAGCCTGGCCCCTCCATGGCCATTTTTGGGAGTCCGTCCCTCTTTGGCTATTTTGTACATCTATGAGGCCCTGGCAACCTAGCCCCGCCGTGGCCATTTCTGAGACTCTGTCCCTTTGTGGCCATTTTGAACTTCCACTTTTTTTTGAAATGGGTCCAATCTTGAAGAAGTTTTTCTGGGCATTCTTCCCCTTTTCCCATGTGTTATAATTGAAAAGTCTTGGTTTTGCTATGTTTTGTGGGATCTGGGAACCTCCCTTCCGGTTTGTTGTCCCTCATTTGTTGTCTGCCCCTTGGGCCTGCATTGATTTTTATGATCTAAATGAGCTCCAAATATGAATATTATGATATTTTGATGATGCATGGATGGATCTAACAAGTATTTTGCAAGATTTGACTAACGTTTTCCTTGATTTGTGTATGAAAGCACTTACGACACCTCATGTACACAGGATTCAAGGAGCCTACTATAGGTCTGTCAGGAGACCCATCGAGAAAATTGAACAAGGAAAGCACATCGCTCATATCACCATTCATTTCATGTTCGTCTCTCCCGCTAGCACCCACCAATCGGGTCAGCGTTAGAAGAAGGACTGTGCCAAGGAAGTCAATGACAAAAATGCAAGGGGGTGGTCTTGAAGAAAGTATAAGGGAGTTGTCCGCTCGAATCAAGGGCAACCAATCAATTGATGCCAATCATCACTGGACTCGTTTGATCCAAGGAAGAACACCGTGAACACATCAAGTAAGAGAGAAACTTTCAGGCAGTTTTTGCTACAGTGAAAAGGGAAATCAACTAAATGATGAAATTGCTATAGTGGCTGGCACTAGGTGAAAAAATAGGGAAAAGAAAAGGATGTATTTTAAATTGCTGGATAATGGGGGGTAGGTGAAACACTATTATAAAAAAATTTAGGCCATTCATTGGAAATTGATCCTAGCCATTCATTTGGGCTTTGGAAAACTATAAATAGGGGCCTGACCCTCATTTGTAAGGGTTAGAGAACTGATGTAGAGACATTTTGCAACAATAGAAAGCAACATTGCATGATTTATGGTGTTCCTTTTGATTTTTCTCTTTATGTATGCATAATTCAACTTCCATAGTAGTTTTAGTTGTAGATTCTTGAATGGAGGTGATAATGGAAATTGTTGTTATGGTATTTGATGAACTTTCATCCCATACTTTTAGCACTTGTTGATGACAAACTGCTGTGTAAAGTTAGCCTGGGCTTCTTGATTTCAAAGCTGCAACTTAGTTCAATCACATGTGCATGATGTGCATATGCAATTTGAAAATCTGTAGTCCTTAGAAGATTGCACTAGTTTTGTGCAACTGTAGGTTTCTCTTGGCTAAGAAAAACCTAGTTTAGGGAGTTTTTTCTACTATAGCAGCCTCCATGATCACTGTTCATTTGTAGTTTCAGATCCAGGAACCTTCTCTCTTCCCTACCCTTTTTCCTTTTTTTTTAATAAGTACCTTAGGAAAGGTTCATTGCATATTGTAAAGCTAAATCCAATGATAAAAATGGAGTTCAAGACTGTTGTTTGGACCTACAGCAAATGCACAACTTCTCCATCTTAGGAACTCCATTTCAAGACCCAACTTCCCATGCTTTGTAACTCATCCATAAGTCCACCTTGTGATTCCAGCAAATCACATCAAATGACTGAGATATTCCAAGCTTTGTCAAGACCTAACATTAGAGACCTTGAGATAGTGTTCTGCAATCTGATTGTGGAAGATTGTCTTTCAAGAGAAGTAGTGCACCTACGCACTGCCTATGTTGAGAAGTGCATAAAAAACACATCAACACTCAACTCATGAGTATGTGTGTAAGAGTTTAGGCTTGATTTCAATCCTACTTTTGATAAGGTTTTGTCTTCATTCCGCATCCTTTTCTTTTGGCACAAGTAGAACCATAATGGAAAAATGGACTTGGAACTATTGAATAGTTCCAGGTTCTATTTCCGTTCTGATCCCAGTTTTGATTTTGATACTAAACCCAACCTCGATCCCACCTTTGTTAGAAACTTTCTAATTTCTAATTTCTAATCTCTTCCTATTTCTGCCTCTGATAAGTTTCAAATTTCACCAAGTATGAGAGGCTACCTAGGGAAGGATAGGGCAATATCAAAGGTAATCTTCTAATGTTGATTTTCATGCTTTATATTGGTGTAATCTAGGGTTGTTTTGTAGGAGTAAGAAATGTCAGGAGCATCTAGAGAAGTTTCACAAGTGGAGGCCAGGATGTGAGGGTTCAAGGAAAGTGAAGCCTAAGAAGATAAAGGTGGAGCAGCTACCCTATACCTTCAAATACAAGCACAAGAGTGCTACTCTCACTGCAACAAAGTTAGACTCAGATTGGGCTAATATTACTAATCCTAATCAACTATGAGGAGTTTTTTGTAGAAACTTTCTCTGAAGATGTGATTTGGAGAAATGAGAGGATAGCCCAATCCGGGTTGGTACATGTGATTATCTTCCCACTATCATTCCAGTGTCTAGAGCTTATAATCACAATAACAAGGGTTTACAACCCTACAACAAGGCAATGTGGTCATTGATCTCTCCCCACAAATGATGAAGTTTATGTTAAATACACCTTCCCCTCAAAACCCTAAGCAACTCAATGAGACAAAGGCATTGCTATTTTTCAACAAACATAAAGAAACCAATAGGGCTCACATGAAAAAGAAGTGGTTAAAGGTTGAAAAGAAGTCTTTGACTAAAGTGCCAGATCAACCTAAGAGGGGAGACTTTCAAAAGGATATTGGTGACTTGATCATGATTTTGTCCAGGGTATTTTGGAAAAGAGATTCTACATCCTTCAAGGTGTGGATGTTTCCTTTTATTGAGAAAATTTTGAGTGGAAAGCAACAATTTTATTGGGCAATGATCTTGTCAGATAGCCTACACAATTAAATGCTCAAAGTGAATCAAACAAAGACCTTCTTCATGACTTCATATGTTGTATATGTTGCTGCAAGGATGGGTATATTTCCTGGATTGAATACAGTAGGAACATTAGGGAAATCTCTTGGACAAAAGAAGGCATGGGAGCATTATGATAAATTAACCTTGCAAACATCAGAGTTGCATTATAGAAGGATTAATGATGCATTCCTTTATGTCGTGATTAATCGATTGACTGGTGATGTTGGAAAAAGGTTGAGTAGATATTCTATGGCTTTCATTGTTGAATGGGGACATTGGTATATCCAATACCCCAAGTTCTCTTACTTTCAATTGGCAGGATTTGATGGGAATCCTCCTCTACTCCCAAGATGTTGCAATGATAGGATTTTCCTCATGGAATTCATATATCAGGCCTTGGCAGTCAATGTAAAGTTCACAGGTAAACACAAAATAGGATGCCACAAGTTTCCCATGAAGTTGGGAGAATACAATTGTGCTCATATTGTGGCTAAAAAAGTAATATGCGATGAGTTGAGTCACTTAAGGTTGGGTTTGTATACATCCCAAAAGAATTTTCATCTCGAACCTAAGATGAATACTTTGCTTCCTACCATTTTTGAGAAAGATTATAACCTGTTGGAGGATTTTTGGGTATATTTGTAAGATGAGTATGATGTTAGAAAGAGAAGATATGAAAGGATTCATATTCCCTCGATGATTGGGTTTGGCGTAAAAGAGGACATTCCTAATACACTATCTGATGATGGTGCGATTTTGAATCTTGACTATGAGGCAGAAAACATTGGTACCAAGAACTTGGACCCCATCAATTGGGATGAGGAAAAATTTATTGATATTAGACAGATTTCTAGGACAGTAATGGATAGAAGTATTCAATGGATATTGATGAGGATAAAGGAGCCAGAGGCTCAAACTTCAGATAAGAGGAATGCACAAGGTACCTAAGGATACAAGAGAACAAAGAGGAGAAAAACTCCTAAAGAGGAGTTAGAATATCTCCCTCCTAGCTCTAGAGGAGAGGCTAATCCAGAAATACCTACCCTAGATACTCATGAGCCACAAGGAGAAGAAACTACAACAAATACAAAAGCAACTTCATCCCAACCTTCTCTTCCAAGATAATCTACTAAGGAGACACATGTAGGTAGTCTTCATGAGCAAGAAGAGACCCTTAAGGGGAAGGAAATGGAGGTTGAAATTCATGACATTGATATCGATTTAGAGGACACACAATTAGATGATGAGCCTGCCAAAGTTGCGTTTGCTGAGAACATTGGAAATGTTGAGGAAGAACATGTGTTGACTCTAGAGCACCAGTGGAAACTCTTTGAGGATGCAAAGAGAGAAGTAGATACTGAAGCACAAGCTAAGGCACTTGCAAAGTAGAAGGATGCAGATGCTAAAGCACAAGTTGAGGCACTTAAAAAGCAAAAAGAAGTTGATTCCAAAGAACAAGTTGATGCATTGGCCAAACAATAGGAATTAGAAGCTAAGGTCAAAGCTAAATAGATTGCAAGGAAGCACGAGGAGAAGGGAAATCTCCTATAGCAACAAAAGGAAGCAGAGCTGAAACTCAAGGAGGAAAGAGATAAGTTATCTCTGTTGCAAAAAATCCATGAATTGGAAGAATAAAAGGATCAACAAGGAAGAGAGACAGAAGCCATTGAAGCCAAGTTCAAGGTTGTAGAGGAAGCTTAAAGAAAGAAGGATAAAGAGGATCTCTTGCTAAAAAAGTTGGAAGTAGAATAACAAGCCAAGCATGAGCAGAAACTAGCCAAAATGTGGGAAAAAGTTAAGCAATTGGAGAAACAAAGAGATGACATGTATGGGCAAAGGAGATTGGAAGAGGAAAGAGAGGAAGTTGAAGCTAATAGGCTTGCAAAGGAAGTAGCAGAAAAGGAGCAACAAGAGGTTGATTCTCAACCTAAGGTAACAATTTTGTAACCTCTCTTCTCTACCACTTCTTCCTCACAACAAGTGGTTACTACTCATGCTATCCCAACATGGTTGAAGCTTAACTTGGAGAAAAATAAAATAGTCCAGCCTTTGAACTAGGATGACATGATGAAATAGATTGAGAAGGAGAGGCCCAAGAAAAAGGCTAGAGTCCTTCACTCCACCAAATTGACAAATGTTGGAGAGATTATGGTTGAGTGTTCCATTCCAATGGTAGATAAGGAGAAATTAGAGATCCATTTAAGTGATTATCAGCTAGGGACTGTGAACTTGGGAAGGCCTAGAAGAAATCAAAAAATGGACTTAATTGATATTGTGGCATCCTCCACCAAGTCAAGAATGGTAAAGGATAAGTAAAGGAAAGATGAGCTCAAGGCTCAATTAGATCAATTGCATAGGTTCTTAAAGGACCTATCCTCTCCTATTTATGTACAATCTACTACTCCTACAAAACCCATTTTGTTAAGTAAGAAAGAAGCTAATGACCTTGTTAAAATGAGAAGGTAGGGATGTTGGATAGATGGATTGATAGGTTGGACCAAGAAGTGGAGTTGTTTGTTCAAAGTTATAAAGCTCATGATGATGTATTGGAGTTGGTTAGTGACATGAATTCACATTTTGAGGATCTTGGGAAACAAGAGGAAGAATATAGAGAACATACAAAGAAGTTGAAGGACAACAATAAGTTGTTAAAATGAAATTTGTTGGAGCAATCCATCCTTGAGGAGGGTAATGCAGGCCTTATTGAAAAGACCATCAACATTATTAGGTTTCGGTCCTCAATCATTTTTTATCATAGGAATGAGGTACAACAAGCTGGGAAATATTTGAATGAACAAATTGAGGAGTTGGGAACGATCATTGCTATGCTTGTAAATGAAGGCATCCCTTTGAAAGATGACCTCCCTCTTGATAAACTTAAGGAAAAATGGAATAGTAGGTTTGAGCAGGAAATGCACAAGGGAGATGATGGTGATGACTTGTTGATTGATAGACTAATGGATATCAAGGAGGAGATAAATTCTGATAGAAGAGAACTTATTAAACTTGGGGATATGCAAGAGTTTTCTTCTGCAGAATTGAAAAGAATAAAGTTTGAAGATAGTTGGGTGGATGGGCCAGATGAAGATGTGCTCCAACAAGTTTTTACTAATTATGATGAGTACATGCTTGAGCAAAAAACACGGGAATAAAGTGGCAGTGGAATGTTATGTTCCTGATGGACACCTAATGACATGGTCAGTTGGAAAACTCTTTCTTTCTCTCCTATTTTGTAGGATCATGACATGAATTCAACTGGAGATTCCTATCACTTCTACCTTCCCTCTTTATGGATCAGATTTTGATAACAGAGTCATTAACAATTGAACTAAAGATCATGATGAGCAGTCATCTTATGCACTTGTAGTTGTTCCTTAATTGGTGGATCCCAAATTTTTGACTGGAGGAATTAGTGTTAGGACTTGTCTATATGTATTTTTTCTCTCCATGATGTAAAGGTCAAATAATTGAGGAAATATTAGCAGCCTAAGGATAATTTTAGGATAATTTCTATAGTTTAAGAAGCTTTTACTGTTTTATGCAAAGACACTTAGACATTTTTACAGTTTTCAATACTGTTTTATGTTATTTTCAAAACTAGTTTTAATGGTGATGTCAATAAACAAATGATCATTTGTATGCAAATGAATGTTTTACATAAATGCTTGTTATTTGATTAAATTCAATAGAAAATTCTGAATCTAAGATTGTTTCCATTGAATTATCAGTGAATGAGATTTCTCTTGTTTATTGATGTATGAATTTTAATGATGAGCTGATGATGTGTTCTTGTTAATTTTGAAGTTTATGAATGGTGAATGATTTTTATGTCTTGAATTTGCATTATGAATGAATGTAATTGTATAAATTATACTATAAGATTGTATCATTGTATGGTTTAGTTGTTTGGAAGGAATGCTCATTATGAAGTTTGTATGTCTGAATTGAAGGAAATCTTTATTTATGTTTTGTTATCCTAAGCTCTGTCCTATCTTTTGATATTTATTTACACCCTCAAATGTTAGATTAGTTTGTACTATGCAGTTTGTATCCCTTTTACCAATAGGCCCCTTGAACATTACAGTTGCATAGGCGACCGATCGACATCAACACAGTTGATGTTATGTGACTTTTTCCCCAAGAAGAAAAACTTATGAAAACAACCCTTTAAAATTAAAGGGAGAATAAAGGATATTATTATCCTTTGATTAAATGAGATATTAATAAAGCATATGTGTAAAATCTCTCTTAAGGAGGTGGAAACATAATTATTTATTGAAATAATTATTAAATGGAAATCTCGTGAAAGGGTGTGATGGTTTGGAAAACCACCCCTTAAAGTTTATATAAAGAATTTATGTGAAACTTGGAAAAAACAAGGAAAAAATATGGAAGAGGAAAATCAAGTGGAGCACATTGCGGGAATAGGGTTTCAAGTTAGCAGGCTATGAGTAGGACGGAGAAGGGGCACTCCTATAGTGGGTGTCCAACCTGGGGTACAAGTGCGTGCACTCAGGACGATCCTGGCCAAGGCATAGTTTTGTGGCATGAGTGTTGAGCATTGTTCCAGTGGAATCAACACTCATGTAGAGCAATAAAGTCTGCTTTCCTCCCAGACTGCTCATATACAGAAGAGGCTAAACCAAGGACCATTCCAGCAATAGTTAGGGATTTCTTCTGCACATTTCAAAAGATAAGTATTAATGCTTTATAAATTATCTGAGCAATGAAGTGTTTTAAAACCTTGAGTTTACTGAATTAATAATTTATTTACGGCATGATTGAATGTATTTGAGTGAAATTGTTGATCAATTTATTATATGCATTTAATTTCAAAGTCTTTACTTAAGCTTTAAATACTATTCTAAAATTTGTGCATAAAATTTTTGGAATTAATGTGTGGAAACAATTTAAATCAATGCATTTTAAATTTGGGAATTAGTTTCATTTCATTTGGTATCAACGCCTTGCCATCTAATTACCTGGTTACATTTAGATATATTCAATTAAAAACTTTATAGTAGTTGCCTTTATTTTTGCAAATAGATATATTAAATTAAAACCATTATAATAATTTAAAATTCAGTTGTATGCATTTTTTCTAAAAAAATAAATATATTAAATGAAACATTAAAATAGCTATAATCAATTATTTATTAGACTAAAAAAACAAAATATAGATAGATAGATATAAGTAATTACTTTAAGTGAATCAAATTTAATAATAAGTGGTAAAGACTTACCCATCCTAAATTCGCATCAAATATCGCTCTTTAACTTTTACCCTTAAATTTCCCTATTAATGAATTTATTTCCACAATAATTAATTTAAAATTCAGTTCATATAAAAGAACAATTTTTGAAAATAAATTCAAAACACAATTTCTTCAAAATCATATAAAGTAAATTAGACTTTCTTGAATTTACATCGAGAACTTCAATGCACAGTAAAAATCAATTGTATTGGAAATTCAATCAGCTTTTTTTTCCAACCTTACCCTTTAATTACACTAATCATACTGTTTTCACAGAGGGAATTAAATTAAATTTAATATTCACTTATGTAAAAAAAAATACTATAAATTTTCACAACTCATTAGATAAACGGAAGTCTAAGGCATCTTGAAACTACTGCATAAAATTCCTGATGATTACCTGGATCTTCACAATAGAAATCGAAAACAACTAATTTCATTACCAAATATAAACCAAGCATAGTAAACCTCTACCAAATATATTGTTTTTCCTGGATTAATTTTATTCACTGGGTAGCTAAAATTCATATAAGATTTGGGTGATCTACTGCACAGCAATATAGAAGTTATTTCCAAAAACCACGGTTCCTTTTGTAGCCATAAAGTATAGAAACCCTACCCAACACTGCACTTGCAGGCGGTGAAGAGTATATGACTTTATTTTAACGAATTTTTCTCTCAGTAAAATTTTTGATTTACAAGAATAAATAGAGGGAGCCATAGAATCATAAAAAAAAGTGCAAGGTGTAGGGTGCGAGTACAGCTAATCGTAGCATTACCCTCCTCATTCCGGTTTATAACTCTAAAAGCTTCCATCAATTCCTTTGATTCATCTATTAATTCTATGTCTTTTTTATAAAGATGGATTGATATAAAGGGTTGAAGGATAGATAGATGAGGTGATTATATTAGCCCCCTCCCTTGGCCAAGTAGGATATATGCCTTTGTGCTCATAGCTATGCTGGGATAGATGTTAAAAATGTTGGCAAACTTCTATATCTGTATTTAATTCATTCCATGAGATCAAATTCCTTCAAGGATTTTATTAGACAATTCCCACATGAGGTCTGTAAATTCATATTTGCATTCATGTCCATCAAAGCATTCCTTAGTTTTAAGGCAGGCTCGAAAGCATCAATACAGTGATGATACATGATGCAATCTCTTTCGCTCAAAACCCTTATCACATATTCACAATGGTCTATATAGATTACTATTTTCTTGTTCACTTCTCTTCCCACCCTTTTGAAATTTGACAAATGCAGCACCAGTCCACATTCTTAGTCACCGTTTTATCCTTACTTGGATGATAATAGTATTTTTTAACTCTTGGCATTTGTTTGGCCATAAGTGTCCATCAAGGGCCTCTAGCATTGCTTCATCCACAAGTGCTTATAATTTTCCTTGCGGGAACTCGAGGGATACACATTTGCTTCCTCTAAAATAGAAACCTGTCCTGCATCATATAGTCCAACTAAGTGTCGTCCCATGTTGCTATTTTGGGGCAAGACTGATGGAAAAATCTTTGAGGTGCTGAAACTCACCTTCTTATCTCACCCTTAGAGTTGTATTACTTGGAGAAGGCTATTCCATGTTCTCCTTAAATTTCCAATACAACTTCAAATTTACATTTCCAAGGTATACTAAATTGTGATGGAAGAACATGCTTAAATCCAAATTTACCAAGCTAGTTACGAGTTATATTATCTAAGGCTGCCTTAAAAGCTAAGTATTGTGTGCTGTACAATAATGAATTGTAATATTTTTAGATGTTATAACCTTCTCCCCCACGTAAAATTGCTATTATTGTTATATCTTCCCATTTTGAATGGAGAAAATACTTTAAACCATTTGACAAAGCCCTTGGACAAAGCCCTTGGGATATCTCTTTAGATTATCGTTGAAACTGAATCTTGAAGTATAGCCTCCTGATCATAATAATTTGAGGCATCATAATGCACTGTTATTTTTTTATTGGGTGGTACACAGACTTAAACAATTACGGTTTGTAGAAAATATCACCGTGTGAGAGCAGCTGTGAATTACTTCCTAGTTCTAGTCAAAGAGTTGAATACTCTAGAATGTAATATACTTGTACAATTGCGAATGACAGCTATATTGCTCTGCTGCTCAGGAGTATCGATAAGTTCCTTGAATTGGAGATAATCAATCTTTGGGAACTCCTTTGTCTCGACGCTGAATATTAAGCTTTCATTTGTAATACTTGTCTAGTTTGAAAAGGATTTATAGTTGTCTTTGTACACCACATCACTAATGATTCTAGTGTAGCCACTACTCTAATGAAAGTCTTTGACTGTGCATAATGCTTTTTTTAAAGAATACCAAAACCCCATAGTTATCTCAACCACAAACAGATGCCTGCTAACCAGCTTCTTGGCTAACTCCCTCACACGAGTTATTTGTAGCTTCTTACAAGTGCCTTTAGAGAATTCATTATATATATATCCAACAATACTTAGATTTTACAGTGGACAGATTTTAGAGAAAACTATTAGGATCATCCTTAAAAAAATTCAGAGTTCTCTTTCAAACATGAGTAACACCATCCATATATTAGTTTCATTATTTGCCACTAATAGATAATTTTTTGTTAATATTTAATGGTTCACTCATACTATTAAGATGTGAAAATGGAATGTGTGGGATTAAAATAAAATAAAATTGTCTTATTAATAAGGTTAAAAAGTTTAGATTGAAAATTTATTGTGTTGATTTGTTAAAATCATCTAAACCAATGTTTTCTAAGCCTTAGATAATTCACAACCTATATGTCATGGTTTGGAGGAGAAGATAATAATTTAAATGGTGGAGTTGTTTGAAGAAGACAACGATTGGTTTGAAGACAAATTACTTCAAGATATTGTTCTAATTTTTAGCTATTAGGATTGTTATCCTTGTAATAGTCTATTCATGAAAATTGTTATTTATGTAAATGTACTTCATATGTAGATAAAGATATTTTTCATTTTCTTTGGTCCTCAAAGTTCATCTTTGATCTCGATTCCTTTTGAGAAAATATGGAAAATAAATGGTTTTTTCATCATTTCATGCATGGAGATGCATTGATGAACTTGGCGGATTGGAGAACAAACAAAGTTATTTATTTAAGAATTTGTAATTACAATATTCTAAAACATAATGCTATATTTTAGGTCCAAATTGACACACATTGACTAGTTAGAGGACGAAAACAAGGGTCTAATTTTAAACTTGAAATTTGGAGGTTTATAGGTTGCCAATGCATTACATAGATTTTCTAAATGACATAGAAAACCAAATTTTGAATCATACAACCCTAAATATCAAATTGGAATATAGTCTTGCATGATTCACAAAGCTCTCGGGATATTGATTTCTCTATCACAAGATTTTAAATAAGAGATTATTTAGTGGTTTTAAGTTCATATTCCTATTTGGGTAGTACCCTCTTATTTAGGTGTCTTTGAAACCAAAATTAGTAGATGAAAATTATATATTCATACTAATTTTCATTTACCTTTCTAATTATTTTGAGTGATTTTAATATGCTTGTTATGCTTGGATTCACATATTAAACTTAGAAAATTGACATTGTTTTTGGAATGAGTTCATGAGAATAATACCACGCCATTATTAGATATGTAACCAAATAAACTCTTAAGCTTAGACATAGGGACATGCCAAATCTTTCAAGAGGGGGGACTTCCTATTCCAACATTTTATACGCAAGTAGCTTATGTGATGTTTTTCACATGTTTCTTTTATGAATAATTTTATTGAAATTTCATATGTTGCCAAACTTATAAGAAAAAAAAAAGGTTAAAGAAGATTGGACCTAGAATTTTATGAGGTACAATGTGGGTATTGATAACTTGTTAATGTTTTATTTTTATTAAGGTGCTTAATGAATTTTGTTAGTACCATCTTTATCTATGGTACTTTGTTATTGGACTTGATCAACCCAATAACTTTGTACCTGTGACTTATAAAGTATTACATAGGAAAAGAGGATACTCATGTTGTCCGAAATGCATGATTATCATCTTAGAATATATTTTAAATATATCTATTATATAGTTCATGAATGAGTGACTACATAGTATGGGATATGTATGTCGTTTCACTAGATATATGTTGTGTCAACACATGATTTAATAATTTTATATATTTAATGTTGAAGCTACATATATAATATTTAAAATATCTATATCAAAGAAAATTGGTAACATGAGAGAAAATTGATAAGGTTGAAATATTGAGTAAACACATAGACTACCATTAGTTTCTTTGATTGTAAATTCCTAATATTTATATATGTACAACTCTTGTCATTGGAAAAAAAAAATGCTTTCTTGTAATTTCTTAATTTAAAATACATTTAAAAAAAAGGGGGGGGGGGAGATATCTATGAATTAAGAGAAGAAAAGGATATAAATGAAGTAAATATACATACAATATTAAGAAGAATAGTTATATTCAATATCAGTTTCTTCAATTATTGATTATGTCTTTGTTGAGTTGTGATGTAGATGCTTCACATGTGCTACTAAGGACAGTAGCTAATTTAGAAGGGGAGAATTTTTATGTGACTTTTTCCCCAAGAAGAAAAACTTATGAAAACAACCCTTTAAAATTAAAGGGAGAATAAAGGATATTATTATCCTTTGATTAAATGAGATATTAATAAAGCATATGTGTAAAATCTCTCTTAAGGAGGTGGAAACATAATTATTTATTGAAATAATTATTAAATGGAAATCTCGTGAAAGGGTGTGATGGTTTGGAAAACCACCCCTTAAAGTTTATATAAAGAATTTATGTGAAACTTGGAAAAAGCAAGGAAAAAATATGGAAGAGGAAAATCAAGTGGAGCACATTGCGGGAATAGGGTTTCAAGTTAGCAGGCTGTGAGTAGGATGGAGAAGGGGCACTCCTATAGTGGGTGTCCAACCTGGGGTACAAGTGCGTGCACTCAGGACGGTCCTGGCCAGGGCATGGTTTTGTGGCATGAGTGTTGAGCATTGTTCCAGTGGAACCAACACTCATGTAGAGCAGCAAAGTCTACTTTCCTCCCAGACTGCTCACAGACGGAAGAGGCTGAACCAAGGACCATTCCAGCAATAGTTAGGGATTTCTTCTACACATTTCAAAAGATAAGTAATAATGCTTTATAAATTATCTGAGCAATGAAGTGTTTTAAAACCTTGAGTTTACTGAATTAATAATTTATTTACGGCATGATTGAATGTATTTGAGTGAAATTGTTGATCAATTTATTATATGCATTTAATTTCAAAGTCTTTACTTAAGCTTTAAATACTATTCTAAAATGTGTGCATAAAAGTTTTGGAATTAATGTGTGGAAACAATTTAAATCAATGCATTTTAAATTTGGGAATTAGTTTCATTTCAGTTGAGAACCAACTACAGAGACCTTGGAGGATAAATAGCTTTAGGTTATTTATCTTTTTTAGGAGAATTAGGGTGGAAATATTCTATATAATGTTGTGTTACTTTGACCATCATTAGGTAAGTGACCTAGGATTGAAATTCAAAATTACACAGGGAAATTTAAACCTTGAGGAATTGATTGATTGGATCAATGATATGGAAGAATACTTTGAGTATGGAGAAATTGAAGATCTAGAAAGAGTAAAATTTGTAAAAAAATAATTTGAAAGGATATGCTACTATATGGTGGAAAGAAGTTAAATTATATAGGAATAGGAGAAGAAAGGAGAAGATCACAAAGTAGGATATGATGGTGACAAAATTGAAGAATCAATTTATACCAGTTGATTATGAGCTTGAATTGTTGAAGAGATTGTAGAATTTGAGGCAAAAGGAGAAATTTGTGAAGGATTATAATGAAGAATTTTACAAGATGATCATTTGAGCTAGACATAGTGAAGCAAGCAAAGAGAAGGTTGTGTGGTACATAAATGGACAAAGAACAAACATTCAAGAAGAATTGAGGTTTGTAAAGACAACATCAGTTGAAGAAGCATACTAATTTGCATTAAAGGTAGAGGAAAAGTTGTACAAGAAGTTTAAAAAAAGAAAGAGAAGTGAAAGAGGAAGATTCTAGAGAAGCAAATCACAATCTAGAGAGAGAATACCATATTTAGAGAAAAACAATGATAAAAGACCACATCACAGTGAAGAGGACAATAATTCATACCACATAGGAAAAGAGGAAAAAAATTTCTACCATGGTGATAGAGGAGGTTGTAATTCCTATCATAATGATGGATATAAGAGAGATGAAGGAATATCTGAGAAGAGACCATTCAAAGGAACTTATTTCAAGTGTGGAGGTGAAGGTCATAGAGCCTTTGAATTTCATAGCGAAGTACCAGGTAAGACAATTGAGCATACTAAAAGAACAATCTATGTGGATGAAAAACCTACTGGATCCCCTAATTTAGTTGGGAAACTAGAGAAAGTGAGTTGTTAGTCATGAGGAAAGCTTTGATGCCCAAAGAAGTGACTAAGGAACCACAACAAAGGAATAATTTGTTTGAAATAGGATATAAATCTCAAGGAAAGGTATGTAAAGTTATCATTGATAGTTGTAGCATAGATAATTTAGTTTTAGAAGAGATGGTAACCAAGTTGAATTTGAAGAGATTGAAACATCCAAAGCCTTATAAGATTGCATGGATTCAGGATGAAAATAAGATCTTGGTGAGTGATCAGTGTTTGGTGAAATTTCATATAGGATCATATGATGATGAAGTGTTGTGTGATATTATTCCCATGGATGCATGCCATTTAATGTTAGGGAGACCATGGAAATATGATAGGAAACAAATTCAAGATGGAAGGAGGAATACCTACAATGTGACTTCAAATGGAAAGAGAACTATATTGATACCTTTGGGAGAAGATGACACAAGTGAAGTATGTAGCAATTCCAAACTATGTTCGGTAGATGAAAGAAATTTTCTAGAAGGATTGAGGCATCAAAACATGTATTTTGCATTGATTCCAAATAAGTGTAGTAATCCAGAGATAGAGAAATCCATCGTTAAGGATGAAGATCCACTACAGATAGAAATAGTAGAACTGATGATAGAATATAATGAAGATATCATATCAGAGAATGTAAAAGATGGAATTCCATTGATCTAGAGCATTGATCATCATATAGATCTAATACCTAGAGAAATTTTTCCAAAAAAAGTGACACATAGGATGACACCTACAAAAATATGGAATTGAATCGACAAATACAGGAGTTGTTAAAGAAGAGATTGATCAGAGAAAACTTAAGCCCATGTGCAGTACCTATTGTACTGGCACCAAAGAAAGATGTAGAGTGGATAATGTGTACAAAATCAAGAGCAATCAATAGGATCACTGTCAAGTATAAATTCACATTTCCAAGAATGGATGACATTATGGATTGTTTGAGTGCATAAAAGTACTTCATAAAGATTGACCTAAAGAGTGGATATCATCAAATCAGAATTAGAGAAGGAGATGAATGGAAGACTACATTCAAGATTAATGAAGGGTCGTATGAGTGGTTAGTGATGCCTTTTGGATTGACCAATACACCTATCACTTTCATGAGGTTGATGAATGAAGTATTGAATAAATTCTTGGATAAGTTTGTTATTGTTTATTTGGATGATATTCTAATTTTAAGTAAGACTAGAGAAGAAAATTTGTGGCACATCAGACAAGTATTGTAGAGATTGAGAGACGAGAAGTTGTTGATAAACATCAAGAAGTGTAGATTTGTGAAGACGAAATTGGTGTACCTAGATTTTGTAATTTTTATTGAACGATTGAAAATGGACCCTAATAATGTTAGAGCAATTATTGAGTGGTCTACACAAGTGAATATTGGAGAATGGATTGACAAGTTTCTATTGAAATTTCATAAGGATCTTTAGTAATATTTGCACACCTATGACAAAAAAAATGAGAGGAGATATGATTGACTTTAAGTGGACATTCGAAGCACAAATAAGTTTTGAATTGTTGAAGCAAAAGGTGATAGAGAAATGAATGTTAGCATTACTTTATTTTGATAAATTATTTCAACTTGATTGTGATGCTAGTGGAAATGCAATAGGAGTAGTATTGAGTGAAGAAGGAAGACCCATAGCTTATTGACCAATGAGAAATTGAATGATTCTAGATGGAGATATTCAATTTATGATTAAGATTTTATGCCATAATTCAAGCCTTGAAGAAGTGGAGACAATATTTGTTTCCAAAGGAGTTTGTGTTGTATAATAATCATCAAGCCTTGCAATATTTGAACAACCAAGGAAAGTTGAACGAGAGACATATTAGGTGGATTGAGTTCTTGCAGAGCTATACATTTATGTTGAAGCATAGGAGTGGGAAGTCAAGAAAAGTTATAGACGCATTGAGTAGGAGAAGAAATTTATTGACAAGAATGAAGATAGAAGTATTGGGTTTTAAAGAATTGAAACATATGTATGAGGATGATCTAGATTTTGCTGATGATTTCCATGCATGTTAGGAACCAGTAGTGACAGATAGGAGTCAATGATTGGATTATTTCATTCAAGAAGATATGTTGTTTAAGGGAAATCGATTGTGTATTCCAAGTAGTTCAATGAGAGATAATTTGATTAAGGAGAAGGATAGTGGAGGACTAGCAGGACATTTTGGAGTGGATAACATAATATCTTTGGTGATTGAACATTATTTTTGGTCGCACATATGTAAGGATGTTAGAAAGTATGTTCAAAGTTGCAGATTTTGTCAAGTAGAAAAAGGGAGTAGTCAAAATAATGGATTGTATAAACCTTTAACAATACCAGAGAGACCTTGGGAAGATATAAGCATGGATTTCATATTGGGATTACCAAGAACATAGAGAGGGTATGATTTTATAATGGTAGTGGTGGAAATATTTTCTAAGATGACACATTTCATTCCTTGTAAGAAGACTAATGATGTTGTGCATGTTGCTGACTTATTTTTCAAGGAGATTGTGAGATTGCATGAATTACCAAGGAGTATATTTTTAGCAAAGGACACCAAGTTTATTGGATACTTTTAGAGGACATTGTGGAAGAAGATGAAAACATATTTGAATTTCAATTCAACATATCACCTAAAAATAGATGGATAGATCTAGAACTACTAAAAAAGAGTTTGCGTAACTTATTAAGATGTTTGGCTGGAGACAAAGTAGGAAATTGGGACATAGTTCTACTACAAGTAGAGTTTGCATACAATAATTTAGTAAATCAGAGCACAGGGAAGACACCATTTGAGATTGTGATAGGAGTTCACCCTAGAGGATTTACGAAGATCAAAGACATCAATATGCAAGATATGAGGAGTGCAAAAGCAGAAGAATTTGTAAGATTCATGGAGACATTGCATAATAAGGTTTGAAAGCACTTGGAGGACATGAATAATAGGTATAAGAAGAAGGAAGATGAGAAGAGAAGGCATAAGGAATTCTTTGTCAAAGATAAAATTACGGTATATCTCAGGAATGAAAGGTTTCTAGTAGGACCATACAATAAGTTGAAGATGAGGAAGAGTAGACCATGTAAGATTCTCAAGAAGTTTGATTCTAGAGATGAATATGAAGTTGAATTACCAAAGACATTATGTATATCACCTATTTTTAATGTTGTAGACATATATGAGTACCATGAAGGATAGTCAAGTGGTAGTAACAAAGAAGTTGGATTGGAAGAGAAGTTACCACATGAACCATTAGATCAGACTGAGTAGATATTGAATACTAGAATTGGAAGGGGCACTAGGAACAAACAATACAAGGAGTACCTGGTAAAGTGGAAAGGTAGACCAGTGGAGGATTCATCATGAATCTCAGGTTGAGGTAAACTAATTTGGTTTTCCTCTAGCCCTTGGAATGTGAGGGACTCAATTTCTTCCAACCTCGGATGTCTGATGTAGGAGCATCCCTCGTTGTAAAGCAATCCTATATCAACCAAAAAAATTTATTTTCTTATAGTTTAGTTTGTACCTATCTCGGCAGTTTCTTTTGCATTTTACTATTGTATCATTTCTCAACTCATGAATCACATAATATTGGTTCTACACATGGTCATCTATAACATATCCATATTTTAGGTGATTTGCATCCATTTGCAAAAAGTTATCACTCTCAGAATTTCACTATCAATCCTCTATTAGAGGATTCAGGGCCGACCTAGCTCAGATTAGTTGTGTAGACCTTTTTGAAATGTGTAGAGCTTAATGAAACATCATTCAAGCATTATAAGTTGAAGGGGAAATTTCTTGGAGATCCACAATTCATTTCATTTATCAATGGGTTATCTTTTCATGTTTGATGCTAACTTACACATTTGATCTTGCAGTGGGTTTATAAACCCTTGAGGTTGACGTGGATCATAATTGGAGCTGGAGATTCATATTTAAGATCATTTGTAATCCTTTGGAAAGTAGTTAGGAAATGATTAGGAATTAGAGAGATTGATCTATCCTTTTAGGTTGTGGAATGTAATAAGGCCTTGAGCCAATTGTAATATCTATAATGCCCTTGCAACAGGCCAGTGAGCCCTAATCATTCCACATATAAGGCATATGATGCATGTAATATTACAATTTATTGAATCAATGATATTTCATGTTCACTGAGCATTTTCTTGTGTTATTTTTGTTGTACTAAACTCTATGTTGCATTGTTGGATAGTCCTTTCTAGACCCTCCATTAGTAACTACAACAAAGAAGAAATCAAGTTTTTTGTGATCTGTGGGACCCTATTAATTTTAATTAGATGTCATTGGAAGCAACTCAAATCCCAATTCAGCTTGTCTTCTTTTGACAAGTATTATTTTCTGAGGATTCAATAGGTATTGACCCCTTATCTTTCTTGTATGATATCCAACCCTTTCCATGATAAATCCCTAAAGGACTAGAAATATCCCAACATGCAAAGTATCTAAAGCTCTCCTCTTAAAATCATCTATAGACAACTCCTGATAATCTTCGTGGCACCTAAAATCAATTCTAAATAGAAGTGAAACCTCATTTGGACTAGGTGGAACAAGCTAAGGTGTAGTCCCAATTAATAGAATATAAAATGCTCCACATCAAGCTACCAATTGGCGATCACCTATCCTTCATCTTTCTACCCCTAGTCTACCCATTCTGCACCAAAAAGGAGTCTACCAAACTTGTCTTTTGGTTATGTCCCCATGACCACCAACTATGGTGTTCCCTTTCTTCCACTCTCCCAACTCTTTTCCCTCAGGCTTGGTCTTGGATAGTTTCACTTCTTGGGCTTTCCTCTTTTCAAAGTATCATCACTCAAAATTTGAGGCAAGTAATTTTTTATCAACTTCATATGAAAATTTTGATGCCTCATTGTTTTCTCTCATTGGTTTCTTCCCCTACAAGTTGAAACTTAAATGATTTTCTCAAATTTATCCCTCCACATTTGCATTTTGTAGACTATTACATAATTAAATCCTAATCTTAACATAATATTATAGAATATTTGAATTCAAATTAAGAGGCTTGAAAAAAAGGTGTAGGATTTTGAAGGGATTTTATCTTGATGGTATTGTTCTACTTGCTATGAAAGATTTCACCTATGATTAAGTAGTATAAGGATTGTGTGCTTGAATGCCTATGGTTAAAGATAGCTCTTGACTGATGATGCTTGAACTTTAAGAAGAATTTCAAAAAAAATGTAAAGATTGATCATGTTGGGTGTGTGATAAAAAACTCTTTAGAACAACACTTCTTACTAGTGTTGCAGATCAATACATTGTCTAGTAGAAAAAATATATCTTTCGGCGGTGTTAGGAACTCCTTGGTAACTGATAACCCATTCAATGTTGATTTATGTTGTGGCTCTAAATTCTTCTTCTTTTTATGAGTAGTTCTACTCTTTTCCTATTGTTCTTGTTCAATGTAATTGTTGTCCAAATCACCTGTGTCTACAAGTTTTCAATGAAGTTGTTTGATCTTCAAGATGACTGAATCCTATTAGAGGATGGATATTTTTTGATTGGTTTTTTCCCCTTTAGTTGTGTTCATTGCTAATTGTAGGTGTTTTTATAAAATGAAATTATAATAATTCTTATTCCAATTAAAAAAGGTTATTCCAATTTTTCAATGATATTTTTATCAAGATAATTTAACTCTATTTATTTATTGGTATGATTGAGTTATGTATCCTTTTAAAGAGTGTCATTTTAAGATGAAGGGTAAGATAAAGAAGATGAATCCACAAAACATGGAATTTTTTTCCTTAGGCAAAAAAAGAAATCGGCTTTCCAAAAATGAGATCCCGCTTTTTAATAAATAGGATCCCGCTGTTAAAAAATGGGATCCAACTTTTAAAAACAGGGTCCCATTTAGCTTCAAGATACCGAGCCTAAATTCTAAATGAGATCCCATTTAAAAAAAAAGGATCTTGTTTATTAATGGGTCCTAAACTGGTAGACGAGAAACATGATCCCGATCTTTACAAAACGAGATTCTGATTTTTGAAAATTGGGATCCCATTTTGTAAAGATCGTCATCTCATTTTAAAGTGGTATTTATTTTTAAAAATAAATGAAAAATTAGTTATAATTCATAGAGTACAGGATCCTGATTTCACAAAGATGGCAACGATGACAATGACCTCTAGGTGCGCCTCCAGCCCCAATCTTTTTCTTTTTTGATGTTTTTTTGAAAAATTTAATACAATAATAGATTTTAGCATTTTTTTTCAATTTATTTAGCGTTATATATATATTTTTTTATCTAGTAATAGAAGAAATGATGATTTGTAGAAGTAGAAGAAAAAATGGAATGAAACCTTGAAGATTTTGAATGGAAACAAAAAAATCAACCTTAAATCATATCTTAAGATCAAAATTTAGCTTTTTAAACCTAAATTGTTCAATCAAATTAAAAAAAATTGAATTTGAAACCTAAATTGAAAGGAAACAAAAAAATTACATTTTAAAACCCTACATTGAAATGAAATAAAAAAATTGCATTTGAAAACCCTAATCGCTTTTTGAAACCTCAAATTCAAATCAAACAAAAAAATTTGCATTTGAAAACCCTAATTTGAAATGAAACAAAAAAAATGCATTGAAAACCCTAATTACACTTCTTGAAACCCTAAATTGAATTCAAACACAAAAATTTGCTAAAACCCTAAATTGAAATTGAACAAATCATTTTGCATTTGAAAACCCTAATTTCAAACTCAAGAATATTTGATAATGGAAAAAATCATTTGCATTGCTTAAATGTTTTAAATTTCATTTGCATTGTATGGAGACAAGTATGTAGGCATGCCTATGAAAGAAATTATTTGGTAGATTTAGGTTGATACATAGTAAATTAGGGTCCTTGATATTGACAATGAAATAGGATTTGATAAATATTATACATTTAAATGTGTATTCATCAAGAGACACAATCAATTAAACGTTATGAACATAGATATAATTAGAATAGAAAATAATATGTTAAACTTTACTTGTGGAACTAGTCGATCATTACAATTGATAAATTTTCAATGTTTGTTTGCAAATTTAGTTAGCAAATTCCTAAATCCTTGTACAACCCATTTCCAATTTTCACTTAATTAGATAATATTTACATTCATTTCTATTTTATGTTTTGATCTCCCTTAGTCATTCCTTGTTTCCATTTCTTGTTTGTATATGTTGTCTCTTGTCTTTCGACAATCTTAACTCCCATTCTAGTCAATTAGTTGTTAATTAGGCTTCTAGTTTAGTCTAAAATCTCAATTTGCACTAGTTACCTAGACACTAAAAGAATCTAAATAGTTTTATTTTCTTTCTTTTAGTTTCTTTCAATTCCAAACAATCCAAAATAAAATAATATTTTGGATCTTTGGGAATTAATTCAATGTTAACTAATTTTATTATACATTTTATATCATAAAATTCATTTAAGTGGGAAATATTCAACTTTATCATAGTATATTAAACTTCATATATATATATATACAATCAATATTAATGAAAAACATGTTAAGTAAAATAATCTTATATTCAATTAAAAAACTATCAAGTTAAAGTATACATCAAACTCAATTTTAATAATACATAATTATGCGTTTCTATTACGAAAATAGTCAGTCTATTCGTAAAATAAAAAATATTCATAAACTAATGTTCTTGCCTATGTGATGAATCAAAAAAACTAACCCCCTTAATTGTCATCCTATTACCCTAAACCCTAAACCAATGTCTTAAGGGGTCTTAATTTATGACATTTCTTAAGGGGATCAAAGTTCTCAAAATTTGGTGAAGTTTCCCAAGACAACCAAATTTAACAATAATTTAAGATCTTGCAAGATTATAATAAGAATGAGATTTCATGAGAGGTTGGTTAGTCAAACTAAGAGCTATATCAATCAACTATTCCACAAGAAAATGTTGTTCACTAACTTGCAAGTCCATTATTCCAAGGGCCACCCAAACTTCACCCTAAACCCTAACCCCTAAACCTAAACCCTGAACCTTGAAATATAAACTCTAAACCCTAAAGCATTCATTTTTTCCTAGGACCTTAAAATGAGATTTTGTTGCCTTGGGAAACTTCGCAAAATTTTATTCCCTTAAGCTATGTCATTTTTTCCTAGGACCTTACTACATAGATCCCCTTAAGCCATCCTATTACCCTAAACCTTAAAGTCTAAACTATAAGCCCTAATCCCTAAAGCCATCATTTTGTCCTAGGACGTTAATGAAATTTGGTTTCCTTGGGAAACTTCATTAAATTTTATTCACTTAAGCCATGTAATTTTGTCCTAGGACCTTACTACATAGATCCCCGTATGCCATCCTATCACCCTAAACTATAAACTGATGTCTTAAGGTGTCCTAATATGACATTTCTTAAGGGGATCAAAGAAGTTCTCAAAATTTGGTGAAGTTTCCCAAGGCAACCAAATTTAACAATAATTTAAGATCTTGCAAGATTATAATATGAATGAGACTACATGAGAGGTTGGTCAATTGAAACAAGAGCTATCTCAATCAACTGTTCCATAAGAAAATGTGATCACTAACTTGCAAGTCCATTGTTCCAAGGGCCACCCAAACTTTACCCCTAAACCCTAAACCCTAAACCCTGAACTCTAACTCTAAACCCTAAACCCTAAACCAAAAACCCTAAAGCATTCAATTTTTCCTAGGACCTTAAAATGATATTTGGTTTCCTTGGGAAACTCCACCAAATTTTATTCCCTTAAGCGATGTCATTTTTTCCTAAGACCTTACTAAATAGATCCCCTTAAGCTATCCTATCACCATAAATTGTAAACCGATATCTTTAGGGGTCCTAATATGACATTTCATAAGGGGATCAAAAAAGTTCTCAAAATTTGGTGAAGTATCCCAAGGAAACAAAATTTAACAATAATAAGATCTTGCAAGATTATAATATGAATGTGATTTCATGAGAGTTTGGCTAGTCGAAACAAGAGCTATCTCAATGAGTTGTTTCACAAGAAAATGTTTTTCACTAACTTGCAAGTCCATTATTCCAAGGGCCACCCAAACTTCACCCTAAACCATAAACCCTAAACTCTAAACTCTAAACCCTAAACCCTAAATTTGGTTTCCTTGGGAAACTTCACCAAATTTTATTCCCTTAAGCCATGTCATTTTGTATACATATACCCCCTTTTAAGCCATCCTATATTAATACATAGATCCCCTTAAGCCATCCTATATTAATAGTTAATTATTTTTTCATTCAAGTAACATGCCTTTGACATAATTGAGGCTTACACATTTTATCACTTGTATTCAATTAGGCCATTTATATTAATGGTTTAAGGGCATTTCCTAAACATCTATCTTACATTTTGAAATTAAAAATATAATGTTGGTTCACTTATATCATAGAGATCTCATTGATCAATTCAATAATATCTGTAATCCACCTCCATGCCCTCCATCTCCACCACCTTCACCTCCACCTCCACCCACTCCACCTCATAACCCCTCACCTCCACCACCTGAAACCGATGGTGTTTTCTTGCAAGCACAGATGAATTTCGATGTTAGAACCATTGAGGATAAAATCAACATTATTCAAAATGAAGAATGTATTGCACCACCTTTGAGGATTTTTTCATCTAGGATGCAAAATATTGTTGATGTTGTTAGGGCTATGGATGGGATCTTAGATGAGCATCAATAATGGCTAGAGGAGAGGGGAAAGTCTAATTCTGAAAAGGAAAACACAAAGAAATGAAGAGATGCAGTAGAGAGCCACAACACTTTATAAATTAAGACAATGATCTTATAATTATGAATTTATGAATTTGGTTCGATGGATATTTTGTGTTATGAATTTGTGAATTTGGTTGGATGGGTATTTTTAGTGATGAATTTATGAATTTGGCTAGATGGATATATTTAGTGATGAATTTATGAATTTGGTTGCATGGATATTTTTTAGTATTGATTTTATGAATATAATAACCTATAATGATGAATTTATAATAGTATATATTTTATGACTATCTACTAGATCGTGATTTATCCTATTGGAAAAATGTAATTTATATATGCGTTAGACATAAATGAGCTTTTTGCTAATGTTTCAAGTATATTTTTGAGTATGTGCATGTATTAAAATTACATAGCTCTATATCTTAAATTTTAAAAATTTTATGTACACAATTTAGTTGAATGATGTATGCATGCATTATGCATCACACTTTTTATTTTAAATGTATGTACATCTTAAATTTTGAAATTTGTATGCAATATGCTCAAGTTCAATCAATGTATGTGTGTGAACCCAAACCTAGGTACCTGAAAAACAACATGATTAAACAAGTTAAACAATGAAATGCAAACCTAAACATGGATTCCCCATGAGATTCATTAACATAACTAAAATTAGGAAGAAAAATGCTAAAAACACTATGAAATCACAAAAACAAGATTGAATCCTAATTAAGCTAGCAAACTCTTAATCCCATGGGGTAATTGGTGCCAATTTGATGTGAAAATTTGGCCCTTTCCCAATCCCTAAGATGTAAGTTGATTGTTGTTGAAGATTGTTGATCCACTTTGGTGAAGAATGTGATAGCTCCAAGCCTAAAATCTGCAATAACCTAGCTAAGAACTCAAATGATGGATGGAAATGGCTAAGTATTTTAGCATGGTAACTTTGTTTAGAATGTGGATGATAAAATGAGGAGAGGAGCTCTTCATTTATAGATTGATAAGTTGAAGAGATGTCCAAATTTGAGAAATGTGGGACAAAGATTCAACCAATGATATGATGCCACTTGTCAAGCTATGAATGGATGATGGTTGTGCAAGATTTGGGGTTTGTGCCAATAAATGCCAATATTTGAAATTCAAATTTGTTGAAATGACATGTAAGAGGGAAGGGAAAATGCAATAAATGCCACTTGGCTCAAGGCAAAGGACATGTAAGAGGTTTTAAATGCCTTGTTGGATGTACATGTTGACTTGAAATTTTTGAATTCAAATTGAGAGAATATTCCAAAAGATGCCTTGTGAGGAAAATAGGGATTTAATAAATGAATTAAATCTATTTTCATGTGCAAGTTGCATTATCTAGAGGATGTACATGGATTAGATTAAATTAATCAAGGGTTAATTAATTTAATGGGAAATATGATGATGTGACTTATTTGACTTAGATTTATGGATTTATTGAAATCAAATAAGAGAGGAATATGATAAGAGGTTAATTAAATAAGTTTTGATTTATTTAATTAAAAGGGATGGTGTTAGATTAAATCAAATAAGGTTTTAATTTATTTAATTTAATGGATAGACTTTAGAGATTTAATCAAATAAATTGATTATTTAATTAAATAGGGATAATTAGATCAGATGAATTGATTTAATTAACAAGAGAAAGTGACTTAATTTAGACAAAATGATTTATTTAATTAAGAGACGAATATTGATGAATTTAATCAGATAGGGGAATTTGATTAAATGGTTAGACTGAGGGATGATTTAGGAAGAAACGATGTTAGTAAGTTATGATTAGGTGCATGATGCTAATTAGTACATTTTTTATGTCTACATTTTGCCCCTCTTTGAAGCAATGCACTTTTTGCGTTGGTTCAAAGAATAACCGATCTCAATCAAAGCCAAAAAAGTTTTGATATTCAAAAGCTTGCCCCACTACCACATGGTGAGAGAATATGCCGTTATAATGCCCCCTCGAGAGATCGGACAAAAATTTCAATTTTTTGGGTGATCTCACGAAAAAGGTGACAAAGCACCTGGCAGGTCCAAAAGGGGTCCGAGAGGCTAAAAACGTGTCTAAATGCAATAAATCGATGAAAAAAAAGCCTTGAACAGACGAAAACAAGTTCGAGGGGCAAAAACCCTTAATAGGATAGCCCCAGAGGGTAAAAAAACCTAGTTTTTAGGCTTAAAAAGGGCCCAAGGGGTCACTTTCAAGTCATTTTCACACACCTCCGTCAGCAACCTCGAGATTTGAGCTCTAACCTCCTGACGATATGGCGCAACAACAGCTTCCCCTGCACATCTCTGACCGAGTTCAGACCTACCAGCGACCACCCGACATAGGTGCCCCGGTATGTGACCCTAACTGAAGCTTTGTTTTTCATTTTAACGCATTTATTGCATGTTTTAGGGAGAGCTCGCCTCTAGCGGCGCTATTATAGCACCGCTCGGTGTTTAAATTTCGCCGCTAAATGACTTTTTGCACCGTAGCGATGCAATTTGGAGTTTAAAAACTCCATCGCTGGGCTCAGGCTCAGCTTGGACTTGCGGACCAATTTTGGAAAAGTGTGTCACGCTGGTGCCCTTTTCGTGAAAACTGTGATGCTATGGGTGCAATTGCGACATAGCGGTGCCTTTTGGATAAAATCTGGGTCCAATGTCGTTGTTTGAGAAAACTCAAACTACGATGCCTTCACAAACTGCACCGCTTGAAGCAAGTTTGAGGCATTACGTCATGAATTTTTTTTTTAAAAAATTAGCATGTTGACTTTGCGTGATGTAGGACGAGCCTAGGGAGCTCTATTCTAGGGAGCACCGGTCACGAGATTTGGCAACTGTTCTTTAGGATCTTAGCGACAGAGACCAGGATTGACTGGGAGCTACAGGGCTTTGGCACATTGCCTATGCAGCACCTGTGCGCACCCACCTTGGGATGTTGTCAGCGCTAGTGGAGCGATGGCACAGTGAGACGTCATCATTTCATCTTCCTACTGCTGAGGTGACCATCACTTTAGAGGATGTCTGGTGGATTTTGCGATTGCCGATTCATGGCCGCTGGGTGATTTACGACATGGAGGGATGCACCTGCTGCACCCGAGTCCTTGCCACTAGAGTCATCATCTACTACGAAGGGCAGATCGAGTTAGAGAGGTATAGAGTGATTGCACCTCCCTTCTGCTGGGCGATTGCAGCGATTATTTCTGGTTTGGTTGCTCCAGATAGACGAGGGTGGTATTTCAGTCCTGGATGGGGATACTGCTGGGAGAGGATGATCTGAGACAGACCAGTCTGATTTGCATGGGGGCACGTGCTATTGGCCTCACTCTACAGAGATTTACACAAGTATGTGTATGCAGATGGCAGAGCGCTAGGAGCCGGAGTCACCTTGCTGCATGTCTAGGCATGGGAGCACATCTCTGTGCTACGTCCATGAGTGGTTCCAGTTTCGATGGGATAGAGGATGCCCTTGTGGCATGATATAGAGGGGGTGTGTATTTTACACACACTGAAGAGCATGGGATCCCCTACTGGAGGCGGGTTATTGATGAGATGCTCATTTTCACATGGAGACCATACCTCGGTCAGCCCAGATGGGTTGATGATGCAGACTAGCTCTTTTACTATCACCAGGATAGGTATATGTAGGGCCGAGAGCATACTATGATCGAGTGGTACCTACCTAGGTGTGTACAGTGTCAGTTCTGAGAGCCGCAGGATCAGCCAGATGATGGCTATGTGGCCATTTTTGCACAAAGTATGACACAGGTGGCATGGGGGCCAGGTATTCCAACTATAGAGGCAGTTGATAGCTTTCGGCAATTGGTGGCATGACCTTGGGCTTATGGTCAGGGTCCTGTAGATCCAAGGACTACACAGTCATACAGGGATTGGTTCAGGCCTCCCCTTCGGTTGACTATTCCAGGTGAGGACCCAGAGGCACACAGGGTCAGAGGTAGGGGCAGAGGACGAGTGCGAGGATGAGGTCCGAGGATTGAGATCCAACGGGACCTACCAAAGGTGCCCCCAGTGCCACTAGGGCACAAAGATGTCCCTATGCAGGACCAGTAGCAGGACCCACCTGTCCCACTACCACGAGCTAAGGGTGAGGGGCAGATTCATGCACACCCACGAGCACAACTAGCAGGGCACGCTGACGCACGAGATGCCTTGATTTTGTAGTTACAGGCACAGGTACAAGCAGTGACGGCCGAGAGAGACTAGGCACGAGTCAAGAGGGAGCAGCTGAGAGTAGAGAGAGACCAGGCCATGTAGCAGACACAGACGGCAAAGTTACAGGTGGCGACTGAGCTAGGCCATAGGTAGCAGATGGAGAGTATGAACACCTCGTCATCTTAAGGTACAGTGTTAGTCCAATCATACAGAGAGGCTGTTTGAGAGGCAGAGTATTACCCCCGAGCCTGCCATGATACAGTACCTAGAGCAGCCTGGGTTCTAGAGTACTCAGAGCAGGCCAGTCAGAGACCACCAGAGGGTCACAATGAAAGGGGCAAGGGCAGTATCCATGGAGATCGGCCATAATCGAGATACTTATGATGCACTTTGTGTGCTTTATGGGCTCATTTTTGATAGCCTGATGGGCATTTTGTACTGATGGACACAGTGATCCGATTATTCTTTGTACTATGATAGTTGATATATATGATATGAGCCAATTTTGATGCAATGACATGTGTACCATTATTTATGCATGATTTATTTCTATATGTTATGGATGCGTTTACTTCGAATGATGTTTATGCAATGATTATGACCTATGATATGATGTGCAATGATGTTTAGAAAATGCTTATATGAGATGATCTATGATGTGATGGATGTGATATGATGCTAATGAAATGGTAATATGAGATGCAAATGTTATTATGATAATGTATGTAATGATATTTCTAATGACTTCAAATGCTTATGTGCCTATTGCTTATGATTATCAGATGCTTATGTTCATACTATGCAATGATTTGTGGAATGGTAAATGTGAAATGTTTATGAAATGCAATGAATGATTATGCAATGATCAATGCAATGCCATAAGGTGCGATGTAATGAGTGAAATGTGATGTTATGAATGCACCTATTTAAAATGTGATGTGTATGTTTTCTAGATGATATGCTTATGCAATGGTTTCTATGTGTTATGCTTATGCAATATGCTTAATGATTTTATGGATGCAGGATCGATGATGATGATGGTGATGTTGATCAATTGTCATAGTACCTTGTTAGTGTGATTAGTAAGAAATGAAGAGGTTATTTCAACAAGACGCATGATGACACAAGTGCAAATGATGATGATGATGATGATTACTTTCCGAGGAATTGGGATTTTCAAAGGGCCAAAATTTCTTATGTTTGATAACACACGTGGTACGATGCATCAAGGTATAGTAAACCAGGATGGCGTGGTACCCAGTGTGATAGACTTTGACTCAACAATCAGATAGGAATATTCTTGTTCACACCTGACATACGGAAACCTTGCTAGGATGCACTTCAGAAGTTTCAGACACCTTGAGCCAAATCACGGAAGGTAAACCTATCCCTGTAATAGTCAACAAGTTTCCCTAGACCTCTTCCATACATACCTAACAAAGCAAGTATTTACCAAGGTTATATTACAAGAACGTCCAACAAGCACAATAGACAAAAGATAATGATCATTGCCCCATTCCTATTTCTCTAAATCCGCTGCTTTGGGATATCATCGAGACGTCCTTGGAATGAGCAAAAAATAAGATAAGTTAAAAAGATAAAGACCAAGTAAACAAACAAACTGATGCTCTTCAATACCACTAATAGAAAAAGGATATGTTTTCTAAGGATGATGAACGAAACTTATTGCCAAAAGATAATGCCCATTGTAGGAAGGATTCATCCTAAGACATGTTAGTGGATGGTGGCACGTCATTTCGTTTATCCAAAGTGTTCTTTTTGTTAACAAATGCCCTGTGTAGCAAGGATTCATCCTAGGACTGTTTGGATGATGAGTTACCGATACAAAGAGACACCCAGCTTGCCTACGTACTGACTTAGGCTTTAGACTTGACGTTTTGAGTTCTACCTTTAGACTGCTAGACTTGTTTCTGATTGTTTCACCAAAGGTTGATGATGACGATTAGTTTATTATGGATGATATTTATTGTGGGTGCAAGCGAGATGAGGTGGATGGATTTTTTCAAATATTTGGATGTTTTTGGTGTTTCGCAATGTTTTGAGGCTATTTTTGGTATTTTTTGAGGTTTTTCCAAATGTTTTGATTTTATGTTTTCCAATGTTTTGGGGATTTTCTGAGATTTTGACCGAGATTAACCTAAAGACCTATCCTAGGGGTCTCGAGGGTTGATAGACAGATTAGCCTTGCCTACGTTATAAACGTAGAAACCACGTAGTTCGACTGACAACTCGACCGATTTACAAATGATGATATACATGATGAAATGTTAGTTTATTATGATGGACTCCTATAGGACTGACCTAAATGTCTTGGGGGATGATCAAAGATCAACCTTGCCTACGTTCAAGCTCAGAGACGACGTAGTTTGACAAGACGACCTTGTTTTTGGCTTTTTGAATGACCTTTTGATTTGTTTCTGGATTTTCTGATGTTTTGAATGTTTTTGGATTTTCTGATGTTTTGATGTTTTTGGATTTTCTAATGTTTGAGGACTTTAAGACCATACACGAATCTGATCCAATGAGAACGTGCCCCCAGCATGATGCAATAGACTACCCCGATAAAGGTAGGACAAACTGACCTTGAGGATGGGCCGAGTAGTACTAGAAGGGATCATGATACGAACACAGGACCAAGCTATGGTGCAGATGCGAGTGGATGAGTGATGGATGGAGACCTGAATGCGATGGATGATGGAAGCGAAATGGAGGGATGATGAAATTCAAGCCATAAAGATCCTAGTGGATGGATAGTGCTTATTTACGCAAGGCACCTGTTTGCCAGGTTTTCACCAAGGTACTTGCCCAAAGTGCCACCAAAGTGGTTTTCACTAGAGGACAATTTTTTTGATCCTTTTTCTAATTTTTTTGGATTTTTTGCTTTTTAATTTTTTTTTGTTACCAAGACACCTTTTGCAAGGTTTTCAGAAGTAACCATTTTTTCAAGACTTTTTCTGATTTTTTGGATTTTTTGGTTCTATACCTTGAAAGAATTAGGCATAAAACTTTTTGAGATGGGAGCTATTCATGGGCTCCTGTAGAGGTTCCCATTCGGGTGTTGATAGTTGATATCCCCTGATTTATAGCTTGTTGTGATGATGAAAGGCCCTAACCAATTGGGTTCGAACTTGCCTTTGCTGTTGGGATTTGGGACATTCTTCTATTTTCCTTTTAAGACCAGTTCTCCGACTTGGAAAGTCCTGCTTCTGATCCTCTTGTTGTTGCTTTGTTTGAGTCTATTTTGATAGACTTGTAAGTGATTCAAAGCATCGATCCTTCTCTCATCTAGTAACTCTAGCTTGTTCAGTCTTGAGACCCAATATTCTTCATTAGTGATGAGATTTTGCAATGATATTCTAAGGGATGGGAGCTCGATCTCAATGGGGAGTACAACTTTTGATCTGTAGACCAAGGAGAATGGGGTGGTGCCAATGGGTGTGTGGATGCTGGTTTGATAAGCCCAAAGGGCGAGATTAAGCTCCAAGTGCCAGTCACGACCTACGTCATTGACTATTTTCTTGAGGATTTTGAGGATGGTTTTGTTCATGGCTTCTGCTTGGCCATTTCCTTGGGGATAGTACAGGGTGGAGAAGCGATGCTGGATTTTTAATTTCTCGCACAAGTCGCGAACCTCCTGGTTCTTGAATGGTGTCCCATTATCTAAGATAATGGCTTGTGGAACACCATAACGACAATGAGATAGTTCAGGATGAATTTTGAGATTTTCTTCCCAGTGATTTATGTCATGGGTATGGCTTCCACCCACTTTGTGAAGTACTTAGTTGTAGTTATAATGAATTTGTGGCCATTGGATGAGGTAGGTGTGATTTTTCCAATGAGATCAAGTCCCCATTGCGAGAAGGGCCATGGTGTGATGATCGAGTGAAGCTCTTGAGTTGGAGCATGGATGAGGTCCCCATGCTGGTGACATTGTAAACACCTCTTAGCATGATCATGTGCTTCTCTTTCCATTGTGACCTCAACAATTTCTTGGCAATGGTCATTCCACTCGAGTGTGTGCCACATATATCATTATGAACCTCGGTTAAAGTGGTTAATGCCTCCTCAACATTTAGACAGTGTAGTAAAGTGCCCTCTATGCTTCTATGGTATAAGGTATCACCTAAGATGACAAATCTGGATGCCTTTTTGATAAAGGTTCATTTTAGGCTTGATGGTAGGTCAATGGGTATGACTCCTATGCGAAGATATGTATAATGTCATGATACCAAGGATCGCCAGGACCAATGATTTGACACACATATTCTAATTTCGGTACCTCGAATGTGGGAATGAGAAGCTGCTCGATCAGAAATTCGTATTTTGGCACGTTGTGAGGGATGTCAACTAGAGACCCAATTGCAGCCATAGCATCAGCGGCTCTGTTGTTGGTTCTTGGAATTGGCTCAAATGTTATGTCGATGAAGGATTCCTTTAGAGTCTGCACCAATTTCTTGTATGGGGTTAGCTTGTCATCCTTTGTCTAATATTCATTATTGACTTGATTTATGATTAACTGTGAGTCGTCGTAGACCTTGAGAGTTATGATATTCCATTGCACTGCTATCCTGAGGCCTATAGTCAAAGCCTCGTATTTTGTGATGTTGTTAGTGCAAGGAAATGCCAATTTGTATGACTTTGGTATGCCATCCCCTTGTGGGGTGATGAAGAAGACACCAGCTCCTAATCCATGTTGGGTGTATGAACCATTGAAGTATAGTTTCTAGTGGTTCGCTATGTTGAGGTTAAAGATGGATTTGTCTAGAAATTCAGATACAAGAGGATTCTCCACATAAATAGGTGCCTCTACTAGTTGATCTACAATAACTTTACCTTTAATGGCTTTTCTTTCCACATACTCAATGTCATATTCTGATAGTATCATGACCCATTTTTCCATTCTGCTAGTTAACATTGCCTTTGATAAGAGATATTTAAGGGGGTCAATTTTAGCAATGAGCTTTATCTTGTGTGCTAGCATGTAGTATCTAAATTTTTGGGATGTAAACAATACTGCGAGGCATGCTTTCTCAATGAATGAGTAATTTAGCTCATGACCTACCATTGTCCTACTAATATAGTAGATGGCCCTCTCCGTTCCATTTTCATCATGCTGAGCTAGGAGAGCTCCAAGGGCTACTGCTATTGCTGATACATATAAGATCAATGGATTCTTTGGGATGGGTGGCATTAGGACTGGCGGTGTCAGTAGATATTCCTTTATTTTGTTGAATGCCTCTTCACATTTTGCATCCCATTTGTATGCTACTCCCTTGTGGAGTAGGTGAGAATATGGATTCTACTTATCTACTAGTTGTGCTATGAATCTTCTAATGGATTGGAGGCTGCCTTGGGGACCTCTCAATTGTTTTCATGTCTTTGGTGCGTCCATCTCAAGGATTGCTTTGACTTTTACTGGATCCGCTTCGATAACCCTCATGGACACTATGTATCCTAGTAGTTTACCTGATTGTATGCCGAAGACCCACTTCTTGGGGTTTAGTCTGACTTTGTATTCCTCCAATCTGTCAAAGATAGCACTGAGGGTTGTTATATGATCCTGTCTCTTTCTCAACTTGGCTAGAATATCATCGACATAGTCTTCAACTTTTTTGTAAATCATGTCATGGAATATTAGTGTCATGGCCCTTTGATAGGTTGCACCTGCATTCTTTAGGCCAAATGGCATCATGTTCTAGCAGTATGTCCCCCATGGACAAGTGAAAGTTGTCTTGTGTTGATCCTCCTTTGCTATCATGATCTGGTTGTATCCTGAAAATCTATCCATTAGCGATAGCATCTCATGCCCTGCTATCATGTCTACTATCATGTCAATGTTAGGGAGCAGGAAATCATCCTTGGGACATGCTTTGTTCAAATCTCTAAAATCCGTACATATTTTGATGTTTCCATTTGGTTTTGAAATAGGTACTAAATTTGATACCCATTCTGGATAATCAATTGGTCGGATAAATCCTGCATCTAGCAACTTTTTGAGCTCCATTTTGACCAACAAAGCAATTTGAGGATGCATTTTCCTAAACTTCTGTTTGACTGGTTTTGCTTCTGGATATACCACTAAGTGATGACCACTGTCTCTGGATCTAGCCCTGGCATATCAACATAACTCCATGGGAAGTTTATTTGTCTTTCCCTTAGGAATGCTGCTAGGAGTTTTTTCTCTTCTGATAATAGTGATTCCACATAGAATGTGATATGCGGGGTCTCCTCTGTTCCTAGGTTGACTGGGTTGCATTTTTCGGCCAAGATAGCTGACTTCTCTTGATGAATAGCTCTTAGGGGAAGATTGAATCCTTCATCCTCAAGCGCCTCAGAGAGGTTTTCACCATTGGATATGTCCTTTCTTTTTACTATTTTCTTGTCAGAGAATGCCATAGTGTGGTTTTCACTCAAGGACTTGGATATGATTCTTAGTTTCTCACTTTTGCGACTGAAGGATTCAATCATTTCCCCAAAATAGGCGTGTGTGTCCAACTCCATTATAAAGCCTACTTTATGATCTCCATCTGGAATGTTATCTCTCAATCCCATGAATTCTGAGAATGCTTCATCATTTTTGAATGTATCGAGAACTAGTGGTCCTCGTTGGTCATAATCGATCAGCTGGGGGTAGACTAAGCGGATCTCATGATTTTGACTATCTGGTTCAAATAATATGGTACTAATCATACACAAGGTGGTATCTTCGAATAACCTAGGTAGATTAGATAAGGTATCTTCATCATCGCTACTAATATAGGGCTCAGTTATAAAATTATGTGTGTCCCTACTTGTGACTATTGGTGAGTGTAGCTGTACTGCATTGGCTAAGGAGAGACATTAGTGGCTCTAACTGGAGGACCTTGGCCACGTATGGTTATCCTTGGAGTGGCACATCCAAGACCAAGATTTGTTATGGGTCACGTCTCTGGCATGATTGGTGTTATGAGGCTATTATCATTTTGTCCCAGTCTCTGATTGCGGTCATAGCCCATCGCAAGCATCATGCGTAGGCCTTTGCTTCTTTCGACCATTGGTAGATTAGCTGCCGATCTTTCATCTTGATACAACATGTTTGATGGATCTACTTCAATTACCTCATGGCCATGGTCTCCCCATCTTGTGAATTTAGGATAATCCTCAGGATACGTTTGTGATGTTGAAGCTTAATTTTCTTGTGGGTGTCCTCGTGATCGTGGAGATTGTGGTAACTCTCCTATCACAAAAGCATTGTTAGGGAGCCTATAACTTCCACAACTATCCTCCTGGATGATGAGCTTGATATCAGATATGGTGGGAATGGTGGGTGTCTCTGTCACAGAAGTGGATGTGAGAGTGGCGGGATCGATGTATGATGTGGATGGGCCTTCATCATTTTTCGGCACTTGGGGGATTTTGTAATATTTGGCTTCAAGGTTCTTACGGTATGAAAATGGCTCAGGATCTCCATGGACAGTAACCTCTTGTCCATTATGTGTGAATTTCACACATTGGTGGAAGGTTGATGCTACGGATTTCATCACATGAATCCATGGGTGTCCTAGGAGGATGTTGTATGGCAATTTGAGGTCCAAGACCTAACATGTGGTTTCCATGAGTGTTGGCCCTACTTGGATAGGGAGCTTAATTGTGCCCTGAGACACTCTTTCTTGATCATCATATGCTCTTATTGTGATGCCCTTGCCTTTGTCAATAGAATCTTCTGCTATTTTCAATTGTTTGATTAGGCTGAGAGAGCAAATGTTCAAACCTGCACTCCCATCCACAAGGACCCTTTTGATTTTACTCTTGTTTACAATGGCTTCTAAATGAAGTGCGCAGTTGTGAGATAGTTGGGTGGGGAAATCCTGGTCAAAAAATTTAAGGATATTAGGTGTGATGATATTTGTGACCATAGCTTGGAATTGTTCCGCATCGAGATCTGCGGGGACAGTGGATGAGGCTAATGCTTCCTCAAGGATCTTTTTATGTACTGATGAGATTTTTAACAACTCCATGATGGTGATGTGTGTTGGAATTCTTTTGAGTTGGTCTACAACATTGTAGCTATAAGGAACGGCTCTTGATGAAGGGACCCTATTTGGTTGGGATGATCCTGCAATGGTGACTTTTTCGCCTCTTGTGGTGACTCCACAATCTTCGACATGGGCGCCTTTGATAGTAATAACCATGTAGTCTTTATTTAGGGAGGCAACGACTGTTTCATACACGTGATTTACACTACCCTTCCCTTTATCATTTCTATTTCCTTTGTTGCCATGATTCAGCATCGGATTCATGTAGATTTTAAGGTCCTAATTTCCCGTAGGCTATTCCACATTTATGATTCTTTTGTCAATGATATCTTGGATGATATTCTTGAATGTCATGCAATTTTTTATGGTGTGGCCTTTGATTTTGTGGAACTCACCCAATTGATTTTCATTGTACCAAGGAGGTTTGACATCGGGTTCTTGGTAGTTCTCGAATGTAGTTTCTTTGATGAGTTTCTCGTCGATCAACCTTTTCATGATGTCCTCCAATGGTTCCCCCAACATGGTGTATTTTCATTTTGGATAAGTTTTGTGTTGAGGTGGTCCTCTTTGGTCATTGAGGTTATTGATGGTTGGGTTGTTGTTGGGTTGGTATGTTATGTGATGAGTGTTTTGGCGTTGTGGTTGGATTTGCAGTGCAGGTGTGTTTTGGCGTGGACCACTAATGACCACCTTGGCATCAACGACGCCATCATTAGTGATGTTCTTATTTCTCACCCATGTTCAAGGTTTATCATTGTAATTTGGTGGTGGGCAATTGTTTTGCTATTCATGATATGGCATTGATTCGGTGGGTTGGGTTGCAAGGGCTCTTTCGATGCTAAGCGCCTTGGAGATCAGTTGATCATAGGTGGTGATTCCCTGAACGTTGAGGTGGAATGACAAGTGGCTTTCAAGGTTGGTGATGATTGTGCAGACTTGTTGTTCCTCTAGCATGGTCCACTTGCTCCGATTGGCCTTGGATCGCCATCGTTGAAGAAATGAAGCAAAAGATTCATTTTTTCCTTGTTTTAGAGCATATAGTTCTTCGAGACTGACATCCATTGCAATGTTACATGAGTAGTTTCTAATGAATTCATCTCTGATTTCCTGAAATGTTCTGATGCCTGTGGGTAAGCGAGAGAACCATTCTATAGCAGAGCCTGCCAAGCTTCTAGGAAATAGTCACATCAGATAAGTATCGTTGTATGTGACCTCCATGCAATAAACCTAGGATTCCCTGATGTGATCTTCAGAGTTTCCCATCCCTCAATATTTGTCAAATTTGGGGATCTCAAATCCCTTAGGGAATGGTTTCATTTCTAAGCTCCTATCAAATGGATAGGGACACAAGTTGCTTGATGTTTTGGTTGTTTGCCCCGACTGAAGGTCGAGCACTTTTTGTGATAACAACCTGAGTTGTGTCATTACATCGCCTTGCGGGTCAGGGGGTGGGATGAATATGTTTTGAAGTGTTGCAATCGTGGTTTGGATAGATGGGTTGGTTGGTGCATTTTTCAATGGTATCAGTATGTTGTGGTGGGCGAAGTAGGCTTCTACTTGCTTTTGGATGAACAATGCTTGTTGTTGCTCTTGTTGTTGTTGCACTAGGATTTGTGCTTGTTGTTGTGCTTTCTTTTGTTCCAACAATGCTTGTTGTTGTGCTTGCTGCTATGCTTGTTGCTGTTCTAACAATGCTTGTTGTTTTGCTTGTTGTTGGGCTACCAATTCTGCTGCTTCTTGTTGCTCTTGGTATTGCTTTAGTGCTTGTTGATATGCTTGCATTTGCACTGCTTGTGCAAGAAGTTGTGCTTGAGTGACCCTTTGTGCTTGTAATACTTGTGCAGCTTGGGTGGCTTGTTGTTGTTGCTATTGCAATAAAGCTTGGGCTTTTTGTGCTTGTTGCACTTGTAATGCGGCTTGTGCAGCTTTGGTAGCTTGCACTGCTTGAATGGCTTGTTGCACGGCTTTTTGTTTCTGCACTTGTTGATATCCTCTTTAAAAATTGGCTTGTAATGTTGTGTCAAATTGGTTTGTTGTGGTGAACGTTGGTGGTGGTGGAGGTGATGGTGGATTTGGAATGGTGGTAGATGATGGTGTTGTGTTGATATTTTGCATGTTGGATAATGGTATTGATGTGATGAGTCCTTGAGAGACCATGTTTTGTGATGTTAGGGGGATGTTTGATGATGTTTCGATTTCTTGTGTGTTTGTCATTTGTTGTTGCGATATCAACAAAAAATTTTGTGTGTTTGGTGCAATGCTTTGATTGATGGTTGGGATATAGGTTTGATTAATACTTGGTAGGGGGAGCCTAAACCAAGAAGCAGTGTGGATGATAATGGTAATGGCGGAAGAGGTGGAAATGTGAGGGGGGTGAATCCTTGCGAGAGTGTTGTGGTGTTGAAAATACCCCTTGGTCTGAACATGTCTCCCTCCTCTTGTGAATTTGTGAGAAGGGGTGTTTGTGGTGCTCCATGAAAAGATGTTGTTGATGGGTCATAATGTAATGTGAGAGAAATGTTCTTTTGTAAATGATTTTTTGGTATGTTTTGTTCCAAGGTTGTGTTTGCATCCACGTTTTGGTTATTAACAAGGGATGTGCTTGAAGAGCATTGAGAAACATGCTTCCCTTGTTAACATTTGGTTGTGTTGGAGAAAATGATGTTGTGATTTGCGGAATATTTTGTGTGGAATTTTGAGATGGAGTTGTGGATGAGTTGGGGATGGTGGCTGAAATTGGAGAAAATGATGTGTCTACTATGGTGCTCACATCAGAATTTGAAGGCAACTTGGCCCCTTGTTTTGCTAGTTCAAGCATGTACAACAAAGGGTTGAGTCTCATCATGATGTTGATGATTCTGTGGTTGTCTGGATTTTGGAGCATTTCTGTCATTTCCTCACGAGACATTCTGAAAGTGGGGTCCTGTCTTGATTTTCTTCTTGGGGATGTTGTGATGAGAGAGTCAATGGGTTGCTTGATTCTGCTGGATTCATTTCTGCATTGGTTTGACTAAGGTCACTTGAAGCGGGTGTTTCTTTGTTGGCTTCCATGGTCTTCTTGTATTGAGATCTTGTTTGGACCATAAAATAAGGATCAAGAATATGGGAGACGAATCTCTTAATTCTTTGGATTTTATCACTATTTTATGTCCCAAAGTGCAGAATTTTAGGATGCATCTTGAGGATCAAAGGGGATGATATGATAATGATGTTAGGAATGGATGATATGGATGCTTTTGGACTTTTGATCAATCTTGAGTAAGACACTGGGATTTTTGGATTTTGATTGGATTTTGAGATTTTGAGGTTTGGTCCTTGACCTTGATTTTCTTTTGATTGGGATGTTTTCAACAAAAAGACCCTAAGATATTTGATGATGATCTAAGAGGTAGATTTGTTCAAAGGATGATAATTTGGATAAGTGTGAAGAGAAGGATGCATCTACCCACACCTATTCAAACAAGATGATAGCTTTTGCTAAGTATATGGAGAAGGATTCATCTACATATACTAAGCTAGGCGAGATGATTTGGATAACTTTGACCAAGAATATGCAAAATGATGCATCTACACATGCCTAGCCAAAGGTGTTTTTGATAATGTTCTCAAATATTTTGCCATAAAGCCTAGTATCAAGGATGATTTCAAGATTTATCAAAAGGTGATGATGTGGTGAATTTTGCTTTGATGTTTAGGTGGATGGATGAAAGATTTTGATAATGTTTTGACCCTAAGATGAACCTAAAAGGACACTTCATTTGTTTTAGATCTAGGTATTGAAGAGCATGCAAATGCTTCCTAATGACCTTTGTGACCAAGAAACGATTTTATGTGAACAAGGATTTTCAATCAATGATTTGTGCTTTTGGGATTTTGGTGAAGTTTTCAACACACATGAAAGTTCATTTTGCTTAGCTTTTCTTAATGTCTTTATTTTACCAAAACACTTTCTTCAATTAGGTTTTCAAACTAAAGATGTCCAATGTCTTAATTTCTTCAAACCCCACAAGATATGTTATGTGGAAATTTACTGAACTTAAGGCAAGGGGTTTTCCTATTGTTTACTTAAGAAGACAAATTGAGATTTTATCCAATGCTCAGAAACCTCTAAGGATGTGAATCCCAAGGGAAAGCAATAACATATGGATTGAGTCAATGGTATTTGTCTTCAAAAGGGTTTGAAATTTGGATGATGTTAAGTGTTTGTTTTCATGATGTTTTCGAACAAGCAATGCATTTTGTAACCCAAGAATAAGTACAATCCTATGGATGTGAAAGACAATATTTGTTGGATTCCCACTTGGACAAGTCCAACTACGCTTATCTCTAGCGAATGGTTAGATGCTTGACCCCACTGGCTCCCCTCCACAACACTCACTTATACGGGGCATCCAAGCATCGACACCCATGAAACTCCCATGGCATGCTTTCTATTTCTACTAGAAGACTGTAAAAGTGTGGGGTGGCTTCAGAACGACCGTTCTTGCACCAACAAATAGATAAAAGGATTTTGGAAAATTCTAGCACATGGGTTCTAGTAAGGACTTTCCGTTCATGGAGATTGACCCATACGGCAAGAGTCCCCTTTTGGATCCATCTTGTCGGAATCAACCACGTGATATTGGCATTTCTTCCAATATCCACATTTATATCCCAGCTGGAAATACTCTTGGCATTAGAGTGTTATCGGTTGAGTCATTCCCTTGGGTGATTACTTTTTCCCACAAGGCAGGTCCTCTAAGATAAACAAAAGTGAATGAAGAACAAAATCCATAACTCAATCAATCCTTGATGGCAACAAAGAGAGAGAATGTACACGAAAATGCCCCCACTCACATTCGCACAATAGTTTGTTCAATTTTAAGCCCAAATTGAAGTGTGGGGGTGATTGCTTTATCTCAACCCAAAGTCATGGAAAACACCTTTTGATTCTCAAGATCGCTATAAAGCGTGAGAGAAGTGCATACGTCCTTTTCCAATGCCTTTAGTGTAAGTAAGCCCTCACGAAAACACAACTACTCTTGTTCTTTTTAAACCATCAAAGCAAAATGTGAGTACATTTTAAAGCACCAAATGAAGTGTGAGAACTTGCCTTGTTTAATTGTTAATCCAAAACAAAATCTAGTAAGTTGTTGATCCTAAGGTTCTTTTTAATCCCTTTGCAAGAAATAAACAAAAAAGAATCCTTTTTAAACCCAAATGAAAGCTAGTGTTCTAAAGAAAGAAAAGGATGAAAAATTCTTTGAAGAAGTGTTAAACAAACACTTAAGTGTTAGAAAAAACACTTTGGTTAGACCCCATATCATCTCCATGCTTCTCCTTCCTTTGCTTTTGGCTTCCAACCTACAAAATAGAAATAATCAGATTCTGGAAAAAATACAGAAGTTAAAAAACTAGAAAATAGTAGATAAATAAGTCATGAATTAAAGCACATGCTAAAAAATTAAATTCTCCCTTTTTCTATTTTCTAGTGTCACAATTCGTGAAGGCATCACTATTTTTTCCTTCCAACGTCGCTCTTACAGTGCCGCTTTACCAGTCAGCAGCACTTTGTGTTGGGACAAAGAGCACGATTGCATCACTCTTTTTGTCCAGCGGCGTGGTTCTTGAAAGCGTCAGAGTTTCAAAATTTTTGAAATAGGGTGAGATCGGTGAGTCCAGCGGCACAGTTTGAATTTGAAATTTTTTCGGGATGAGCCCAGCAGCACTAAAATAGCAACACTAACAAGCCCGCGGTGCTGAAACTGTGACACTGACGAGCTCGCAGCACGAAAATAGCAACGCTAACGAGTCCGCGTTGGAATTTCCTATGTCTCAATAAAAATGCAGAATTTTCACAAAAAGGTTAGAATAAATGGAATGTTGCCCTCCTTCTAGCGCCAAATGTGTGAACCCAAACCTAGTTACCTGCAAAACAACATGATTAAACAAGTTAAACAATGAAATGCAAGCCTAAACATGGATTCCCCATGAGATTCATTAACATAACTAAAATTAGGAAAAGAATGTTAAAAACACTATGAAATCACAAAAACAAGATTGAATCCTAATTAAGCTAGCAAACTCTTAATCCCATGGGAGAATTGGTGCCAATTTGATGTGAAAATTTGGCCCTTTCCCAATCCCTAAGATACAAGTTGATTGTTGTTGAAGATTGTTGATCCACTTTGGTGAAGAATGTGATATCTCCAAGCCTAAAATCTGCAATAACCTAGCTAAGAACTCAAATGATGGATGAAAATGGCTAAGTATTTTAGCATGGTAACTTTTCTTGGAATGTGGATGATAAAATGAGGAGAGGAGCTCTTCATTTATAGATTTATAAGTTGAAGAGATGTCCAAATTTGAGCAATGTGGGACAAAGATTCAACCAATGATATGATGCTACTTGTCAAGCTATGAATGGATGATGGTTGTGCAAGATTTGGGGTTTGTGCCAATAAATGTCAATATTTGAAATTCAAATTTGTTGAAATGACATGTAAGAGGGAAGGGAAAATGCAATAAATGCCACTTGGCTCAAGGCAAAGGACATGTAAGAGGTTTTAAATGCCTTGTTGGATGTACATGTTGACTTGGAATTTTTGAATTCAAATTGAGAGAATATTCCAAAAAGATGGCTTCTGAGGAAAATATGGATTTAATAAATGAATTAAATCTATTTTCATGTGCAAGTTGCATTATCTAGAGGATGTGACATAAGATTAAATTAAATTAATCAAGGGTTAATTAATTTAATGGGATATTTGATGATGTGACTTATTTGACTTAGATTTATGGATTTATTTAAATCAAATAAGAGAGGAATATAATAAGAGGTTAATTAAATAAAGGTTTTGATTTATTTAATTAAAAGGGATGGTTTTAGATTAAATCAAATAAGGTTTTAATTTATTTAATTTAATGGATAGACTTTAGAGATTTAATCAAATAAATTGATTATTTAATTAAATAGGGATAATTAGATCAGATGAATTGATTTAATTAACAAGAGAAAGTGACTTAATTTAGACAAAATAATTTATTTAATTAAGAGACGAATATTGATGAATTTAATTAGATAGGGGAATTTGATTAAACGGTTAGACCGAGGGATGATTTAGGAATGTTAGAATTGGCTATGGATGCCACCCAAGATCTATGGACCAAATGGAAAGCACAAGAAAAGAGAGAATATGACAAGAATAAATTGTATTCAATGTCATTAATATGATATGCAGTACAATGATTATGATTGATTACAAATGAGAGAGACCCCTTGGTTAAATAGCCAAGGTGAGAACATAGAAGGGCATAAGATTATGACAAGTGTCAGAATCTTATGACATGAGACAACTAGGAAAACTTATCACTCCACCAAAGATGGAGAGATAATCACATGATGTGTCCAAAAAAGGTGGAAATGATGAGGTGATGACATGTCAAGTCCACCAAAAGTGGAAATTCTCCAACAACCTCCTATGTGGTCCCTAAGTAAACTTAACTAAGGTGTAATTATGACCTAGGAAAAGGTACAAAACATTTAATTACACCAACACCCCCCCTTAAGTGCAACTTAGGGAGTAGCGAATTATTATGCAAATGACACAAAGATGCAATGATGGGTCCCGGATACTAGGCCATGTTAGGTACCCATGTACAAACAATGCAATCAATGCAATCTCTCACAAGCGAGGAAAGGGAGAAAACCTCATGGGACAAAACTTCCCCTCAAAAGAGAGATGAAATACAAAATAGAAATGCTCTCAATGAAGAATGAGAAGGTAAAAACCCCATGTGAGGAAAAAGACCCCCCCATAAGAGAGAATTAGAAGAGAGACAAGGTAGCCCCCCCTCAATGTTGAGTCTCCTGCAAGAATGGTAGAAGCTCGACATTGAATGCTGAAGATGATCCAATCTCGCCGAACAACGTTCCTCCCCTTAGGAAGAAACAAAACCAAGGATGTATGCAGGATATCAAGATGATGGATGATGTGTGATGATGTCTTTGAAGCATGCTCAAGTGTCTCCATGTCGATGCAGAAAGCTGAACCACTCAAATCAGGCATTCTAGGCCACACTGCTGAAGAGTAAAACCCAACATCTAGTAGAGAAGAATGTAGAGCACTATCCAAAGACAATGATATCCCCTCTGAAGACAAAGAAGCCTCCTCCAAATGCTGTCCAAAAGTATCCACACTCACGCCAAACTGAGAAGAATGATCATGTAGAGAATGAACAAGAGGGTCAAGGTGTTCCCTCACAACAACTGAAGAAGGTGTATCTTCATCAAAGAGAAGATGAATGCTATCAATGGTGTCCTCCAAATCTGCAAGATGAGACTCCATAAACAAGTCTGAAATACCTGTTAGAAAGTCATCCAAAGTAGCCATATCTGGAAGACAATGTATATCCTGCTACACTGAATCACTAGGAGCCAAAACTATAGCAACACAAGCATCATCAAGTACAACAATAGATGGAGGAGATGAAGTGCATGGCTCAAGTACTAGATCTGATGTGAGTATGCCCAAGTTCAAAAAACCAAATGTCTCCTTTGAATCATAGTTGTGATCAACAGTCGAAGGAACATCGTCATCATTAGAAGCAAACTGTGCAAAGGAATACAACCGAGATGAATGATCAACCACCCCAGTAGCAATGACATCTCTAGTCTCCAAGTCACGAATGATAACCAAATCAGGTGTGATCTCCATAGTTCTCCCATCTCCACCATGTGTAATCTGATATATGGAAAGTAGATTGTTTGTCAAATGAGGAACACACAAGACATCTTGAAAAGTGTTCTCCCCAATGCTAATAGATCCCTTCCCTATTACACTCATGTATGTATTGTTTCCCATCAAGATAGGAGACATAGAACAAGGTTGAAATGAAGAGAAGATAGTCTGCGAAGATGCCATATGATGAGATGCTCCTGAATCTAGAAGCCATCTTCCTGATCCTGGACTTGAATGAGCATAAAGAGCTTGTCCTTTATATCCTGATATATATTTTTGACCTTTGTCCTTTTTAGACTGTTTTGAAGTAGAAGGAGAAGAAGATTCAGACATTCTAGAAGGCAAATCAATGTGATTCTTTTTGAGAAGATTTTTTAATTCATCAATATCCTTCTTATAACAATAGTGTTCTTCATGTCCATCCTTCTTGCAATATGCACAAAATTGTCTCTCCTTCTTAGATGATTCTCCTTTTGAAGAAGATTTTTTCTTTTCTTGATCTGAATGTGGTTTATCCTTTACTTGATCTGAATGTTGATTATTCTTTGCTTTCTTCTATTTCTTATCTGATTCTAATTCTTTCACCTGATTAACCAACAATGCCTGAGATTTAGAAGTCTTGATGAGACCCATTGAGATAAGCTTTTGTTGCTCATGTATCAACATCTCAGAAAATGATGCAAATGAAGGTGTAGTATATGCAGACCCCATAGTCAATCTATGAGTATGAAAGCTAGAAACAAAAGAAGCATAATCAGGACCAAGTTTGTTCATTGTATTGTACACCAACTGGATGTCCTTCTTATCAATTCCACATGCTTTACATTGCTCTTTTAGATCATTAACCTTAGTGATGTAGTCCTGGATGTTCTCAAAGTTCTTAGGATCAAGATTCATCAAATCATTATCAATTTGATAGCCTCTTACTTCATCTTTTGTACCATACAATGTTTTCAAATTTTCCCAAGCTTCATGAGAATTTTTACATGATTCAATCTGAAACAACAAATCTTGAGAAACTAGTCTACGAAGACACCTAAGAGCTTTGGCATGTTTGATCATCCATTTTAACTTTTTCTCATCATCTGTAGGTTCAGGTACCTTATTTTCAACATATAGAGAGTGACCTTCTGTCATTAGTATATTCCATGCATTTTGATGCCATGTTGAATAATTATATGATGTGAGCAAAGGAACCTTAGAATGATCCATGAGAATGAAGGAGCAAAGCAAACAGATCAAAGACAATGCACCAAGAGACCCCCCCAAATCACTCAATCAAGAAACCCCCCAAGCAATATCTGACTTGGCACTTTATATTTAGTGCATTTACAGTTTTTAGATGCCAAGAACAGCAAGCTAGACTTGATCTTAGTGCTTACAAATGCCAAAATAGGCCACAGTATCAAGTACAATTTTTGGTACAAAATGAGATCAATCTGATCATACCACTAAGAAGTACACAAAAAATCATGCACTTTCAAAAAAAATTGCACTATAAAATGTTACTATAGGATCAAGATATGAGCTCCCGAAGTTCCCAAAATGAGGACGAAGCAGTAACACCTGTGAGAATCTGCAATTTCTGGAAAAACCAGACACCAAAACCAAAAACTGATTGCACCAGTGCGTAGAGCATGAAATTCTAGTCCAAATAAAAAAAAATTGCTCGAAAAAAGGACTTAAAATGAATGAGATATTGAGCTTCAAAGATTGACTGCAAAAATGAAAATGCAATCCATGAGGGGGCCAAAAATTTCGAAGCAGTGCTGACGTCACTGATGACGCATGCTGATTTCAGTAGTATAAGCGATTAAATTTGACAGTTTGGCCGCCGTCAAAAAAGAATATTCTCTGTCGCGTATGGAATATTCCTCAGGTACATTGGCTTAAAATTGACGCTCAGAAGAACGTCGTCCTACCAGGGTTTGACCCGGAATATTCTCGAAGTTAACAGAATATTCAAAGCCACTGCCGAAGATTTGAATCGGACACCGGTGGAGTTTTTGATTGCCGAAATTTTCTTTTGCGCTGCTGGTGGATTTTTACGGCCGGCTGCGGAGATGTGCGGGGGTCGGGGGCCCGCGTGGGAGGATCCGGGGATGCCACGTGGCAAGTCTGTAGGGGCCGCGGGTATGTGCGGTACCCTGCAACTGTCTGCGGGTACAGTCTGCTCCGTAGACCTAAATTTTTTTTTTATTTTTTTATTTTTTACTTTATCAAAACTTTGAAAATATATTTCGACAAAGAAAAAAAATTTATACAAAAAATTTTCAAAAAATTTCGACGGGATTAAATATTTATTTTTCAAAATCATACCGTCGATGTCATTATGACGCCTGGGGGCCGTACGGCTCGTGGGAAAAAAAAATTTGCTTCACCGGATGACTTGCTCCAAATCGGACGAATTGACAGTCGATCTTAGGGTTTTTGGCCCTTCTGGACGTGATGGCAGGGTCGGATTTGACCCAAAATGCTCCAAAATTGCAGCTACCTTCTGGATCTGGCAACCACTCTTCAACTTCAAACCCTCATAGATTTGGCCTCGTATCTCCGATTTGGACGAAACAAAAGGCAAAATCGACTATCTCGAACCTTCGGGACACAATGGTGAGCTCAGATTTGCACCAGCAAGCTCGAATTTGAACCTGTAGCAAAGAGCCACGAACGGAACCTCCTCAGATCTGGGATCTCTCTTCAGAATAAGACTCTCCAATGGCTCCAAACACGCTCTGATACCATGTTAGAATTGGCTATGGATGCCACCCAAGATCTATGGACCAAATGGAAAGCACAAGAAAAGAGAGAGAGAATATGACAAGAATAAACTATATTCAATGTCATTAATATGATATGCAGTACAATGATTATGATTGATTACAAATGAGAGAGACCCCTTGGTTAAATAGCCAAGGTGAGAACATAGAAGGGCATAAGATTATGACAAGTGTCAGAATCTTATTACATGAGACAACTAGGAAAACTTATCACTCCACCAAAGATGGAGAGATAATCACATGATGTGTCCACAAAAGGTGGAAATGATGAGGTGATGACATGTCAAGTCCACCAAAAGTGGAAATTCTCCAACAACCTCCTATGTGGTCCCTAAGTAAACTTAACTAAGGTGTAATTATGACCTAGGACAAGGTACAAAACATTTAATTACACCAACAAGGAAGAAACGATGTTAGTAAGTCAGGATCAGGTGCATGATGCCAATCAATACATTTTTGATGTCTACAGTATGTATGTGTATGTATATGTATGCACATCCTATTTAAACAAATTTGTATGTGCATTTAAAATTTAACTATTTCTTGTAATTTTGTAAGTTTGTATGTTAATTTTGTATAATTAATGCAAGTGAACACTTATAAAGATATCATGGAATAATTTGACATTAATGATATCATCAATCCACCAACTCATCAACCTCCACCTCCAACCCCTCCTCCTCCTCCTCCACCACCCGCTGGATCAAATGAGGCTCACTTGCAAGCATGTCTCAATGAAAATGTGGAATCCATTGAAAAACAAATCAATGCTATACAAAATGAAGCATTTATTGCACCACATGTGAGACATTTTGCATCTATGATGCAAAACATTGTCTATGCCATTAGGACTATCGATTCTAACTTAGATAGGCATCAATGAGATAGAGAGGAGATGAGATGATTTTATGCAAATGATCTCTCATATAAATAAATTTTAGACCTAAAAATAACAAAAGACCATCTAGGCCCTTATTTTATCGACCCTAATACTCAATAGCCCATTCTTGCCACTAAATCTAGATTATCCATGAGGTAGTGTATACATCCATAGATCACTACACATTTTTGGGATCAATGGTATATGGTATTTGAAAATCCACCACATGCTAATTTGGAGGCCACATTATATTTTTTGCGAAAACTATATGTAGAGTTTGTTTTGGGAGAAAATCCCAATTATTTTGATTTAAAATCATCTCATGGTGTTGGTGGTGACATGCCACAATAGAGGTTGGGGGAAAGGGTTGATCCCCAAAACCCTGTGCATGCACAACCCCTTGTTGCTTATCTTGGTCTTGCCATTCCTACACCTATGCATCAATGTGTTGTGGTATCAACATTAGGATCCTTGAGTATGCTCATAGCAGACCTTAATCAGCATGCTTCTAGAATAGCGGGTAGGGAGCATGGAGACTGCAATGATGGAGGAGCAAATGCCTATGGAGTTAGTCCTAGTACCACTCCATGAGTGTTGACATCACATATATGTACTAGTTGCCATCAGCTATGCTATGGACTTGATCAGGCCACACCCAGTTCGGGTGGACATGGAGATTCTGGTGGATCATTTAATCGCTTCAGTTCATTCATAGAATTTCTTACTGCAGATCAACACCCTGAGGATAGTGTGACACAGGTATAAATATGCATCTACATGCTGAATTTATAAGAATTTTAATGAACATATATATCAAAAAAAATTGCAGTACATTTTAACAATCAAACTATTTGGTGTAGATGACACTAATAGTAGGGAAATCATCTACACCTTGAGTATATATGTTGATACTAGTCGATGTTGACAACCCTCATGGGGTATTTTGATTTCAATTTTTTAAATTATATGTGAAATAATCATTTAACTTGAATTTTTAATTTTTAATTCAATCATGAACATATGTTTAAAATATTTATGTTGGTTCAGTGGACTCAATCGACTTCCGTGTCGATTCCGCCCGAGGGGTTATAGTTGAGCACTCGTCCATTATCGAGCATCTTAGATCAAGGGAAGGTACATGTTGCCAAATTTTCACCCTTAGGCTCAATCAGGCAAGGCATCTATGTTGCAGGTCTTCTGCATTCTTCATTCAGCAGGACATTTCTATTGTTTTGGCGACCGTGGAGGCTTCTATTGGCATATGTCTTAGTTGTCAAGGTTGTGTCTTATCAATCTCAACATGTCTCCCCAACTATGTATATGGTGGTTCATCAGTGGATCTAGGAAATATCGGCATTACATCTCAGTGAGGTTTTCTTGTCTCGCCGACTGGAGAAGCAGAGTGCATTGTATCGACATGAGTTAATGTTTTCGTGGGAATTTCATGGTGATCTCCATATGTCTTACCGACGGTGTGCAAAATGGTTTTCTTTCGGCATGAGTTCACTTTTGTCTCATCGATCTGTGGTGGAAGGATGTACTTATCGATGTAGGTTTGGGTGATCGTCGTAAGGTCTTAGCGAGTGACGTTCGGTCTTGCCAATGGAAATATGAAGGATCCTTGTTGGCGTAATGATTGCCTTGTCTTGGCAACTCATAATGCATCAAGACCTTTTGGTGTAGCAAATGCAGTCTCTGTGAAGTCTCCCCGACAGATGGAAGCTACAGGGACACACTTGGGATAGGTAGACTCATCGGTGGGAGATACATTATGTCTCAGCGACCCCAGAGTGGTTGAGATCTTTCTGAATAATAGGGTCCATTCTATATGATGTCTTGCCGATAGTGGAACATCATAGCAATGGAAAACAAATGGACTCGTCGACAAGATAAAGCATGTGTCATGACAACTCAGAATGCATTAAATCTTTCGGTATAACTATTCAATCTATAAAAGGTCTTCCCGATGTCTCAAGGTCATAGTGACTGTGAATAAAACAAGGAATGCAGGGCTTAGTAGACCAAAATGCATTGGGGTGACATCGGCAGACTCTTGCAGATATGGTTTGTAATATCAAGATCGAGGAGACTTCGAGGGAGGCCCCACCAAAGCATGAAAGGGCTCACCAACAGCTGAAGATATCGCCTTAAGGTCCTACCAATACCGGGAAGTCTTGGTGACATGGAAAGTGTTATCGGCAAAGGTCCCACCAATAGTGGAGCTTCCAAATGAAAGGGGTTTCGGCCAAAAGGATAGAGGTCTCGGTGAAATATTTTGCCGAGATGAGGAGGTTATGCTGAAACCAAGGGAAAGCAAACGCATCACCGGGCAAGATGGAGGCTATCGCCATAAGGTCTGGCCAACAAAAAAACCTCCCATACGCAAAAGCAAAGGGCCCTCGACATGACTAAGGGAATTTGCTGAGATGTCTCGGTGACTATAAGAGGTCTCCCCGAAGCGAGGGGCCTTCGGCATAACATTTGGAGTTCGGGAGGACCTCTTCCTGACCGGCAGGAGTCTCAGCGAAGGAAAAGGAGAGCTCAGACACAATGAGGGTGGGGTCGACAGGATGTCTTGCTGACCAAGGAAGCTTTCTCTGAACTCAAAGTGAACTTTTGGCAAAGCAGGGGGACTTCGATATAGAGTCTTGGCGAATGGAGTATGTCTAGGCGACAAAGGGAGATGCCGATATGACATAAGACACTCGGTATGAAGTCTGGCCGATAGGCCAAGGTCTCAGCGAAAGAAGAGCATCGGTAAAATGACAGCCTCGCTAAGGTGCCTTCCCAACTCGATAGTGTCTTTCCGAAGGAGCTCGAGCCTGGAGAAGAAAAAGCAAGCTCTGGGTAAATGAAATGAGCTCACCATAAGGTCTCAGCGATAGCTCCATGTTACACTGATAGTTTCAGGAGGGGATAATCACATTGGTGAGACACTTCCAGTGTCTCATCGAGATGTGATTCTGATCAAAGGAGTTTTGACTGACCAAATGCGCTGCGTGGAATTTACTCAACCAATCAGAGAGATCTAAAGGTAAACCGTGACAGTCTAAAGAAGATGAACAGAATGACAGACAGCAGGTATCTGTTCAGAGCTCAAGAACATTCAAGGCAGCTCGACTCTAGAGAGATTCAAAGATCAACACGAGTAGTAGATGTGAAGGTGATGGTTGCAAGATGTTCAAGAAGGGAGTTCCCTGAAGGAAATCTTTGACAACAACATGGACACGCAGGGTGCAGCTTGAAATTCAATAAAAAATCTAAGGGGCAGTTTTTTCTAGGCCTAGATATTTTTTGTAAGCCATAAGGGGCTAATACAGTTTGATATATCAAGCATTTTTTGCCTTTTTTGTAGTTAGTTCTGATTACACTCTTTGAAGAGTTAGTGATTTTTTAATCAATCCTTTCTCAATTAATGTAGGTTTTTCTGTAACTCAACTAGAATCCTGAATACAACACAGACTTTACCTTGGAAGTTTGTGTTCATGTTTGTATCGATTCTCATTCTGTATCTTTCTCTTGAACATGCAAGTCTTAACTATGTTTTATAATTTTGCACTTATGTCTTAAGGTTGTGAAATTAATCTTTCCTTCCCAAGATGTGTATGTAGGCCGAACTTGTTAGGACTAAAGCATTAAGTCTGAAAGAAGATGCTCTGAGAATAGCAATTAGGCTTTCAAGTGTATATTCTTCATGTGTCTGTTTCATGATTTCTTATTAATACAGTGTATCACCATAGGTTTAGTTCCATTTTTATGAATTTTCCTTCTCCCTTTACCATCAAACAATCAGTAGTTTAGGTGATAACACAAAGGAAGTTGGCCTTCTCAGGAGGTTCACTCCAATTTCAGGTGACCCACAACCTTGGAGTGATCTAATGTTTCACTAGAAAGCTTAGTTTTACAACTTTGCATCAGGGTGCATTTCTAGGTGACAACAATACATTTATATCGCAAATTATTTAACTTACACTATTATAACTTTACAATTATGAAAATTTTGATTTCACTATATATCAAATGTGCATGTACACTTGTAAATATTATAAGCGAACTCAATGTCTATATGTATACATCTAGGTTGTTACGATAATGAGAATGAGGATAAGCCAAACATTAGATGTGGCAGCTACTCATGAGGCATCTAAATTTCAGGTTGTTTAAAAAGGTTTCTACACAAAATGTGCAAACTTGAATATATATTTTAACCTAATTCAAGTATACATGCTTTAAATTTGACCTTGTAGGACTTTGTTACTGCCACTTTCTGCCATGAATCAGTCATAGTTAGACCTCCAAGAGGACATGCAGAGCATCTAGACATCATGGTAATTTAAATTTTTTATTATATTTAAAGTCAATTAGAAATTATACATTCTAAATAACTTTATTTAAATTTAAAATTGAAAAAAAATCTTTTTCTTTTATAGCATGAGACACATCTTGTATTTGATTGTATTTGATTATTTCATATTTGGTTTCTCATGGACTTAATATTTTGTTTCATGGAATTTATTTCATTGGTTGTACTCTTATGGAATTAATACATATTGGTTTCATGGACTTTATTTCATGGGTTGTACTCTTATGGACTTAATACATATTGGTTTCATGGACTTAATATAATGTACATAATGGAATTTATTATTTTTTAATTTTAAATACAAATATGAAATTAAATTTGAAATTAATATGACATTTCAATATTTGTACTTTACAAATTTAGTGATCCACACATGATATATACATGATATACATTCAATAATTAGTGATAATTAGTTAATGTTTGAACTTATTTAATTCATGTCCTAATAGGATGTCTTAAGGGGTCCTAATACACAGGTTATCTAGTAAATAAGAAAATAAATCATAATCCACAAACTTGAAAGCAATTTGTTTATATATGACAAAGGGTGAAATTTTAAGAAATAAAAAATACCATACAATATTAGAGAACAAAATATTGGATGGGGTTGATCTTGTGCAATGGTTAAGTTGCAAGGATAGCAGCTGGGCTATCTAAGGTTCGAATCCCATAGTGGATAGTGGGATTGCTGCAGGGAGAAAGCAGTAGCGAGGTCAACAAAGGTAGTAGTGACGGTGGATATGGTGGTGGTAGCAATGGATATGGTGGTGGTGGAAGTGGTGGTTATAGTGGTGGTGGTTAAATGGAGACACTAGTAGAATTTGGCAAATAAATGACTATGTGATTAAAAAATTTAGTCATGTGACTAACACTAGTAGTATTTGGAAAATAAATGACTAATTGGGTCATCGGGTAAAATCACAACTAAATGAGTAAATAAATGACTAATATCAGACAAATAAAAATGACTAAATAAATGACTATTACTCCTCTATTCATTTTTCTTTCGAATTTGATCATAATCCATAGAGCTTAAGCCCCCCTCATGGGACCCCTACCTAAGTGGGCCATTTGACCGCCTAGGTTGCTTGGTGCACCAAAAATACCTATTGCATGGAAGCCATTGCCTCTCGGCGCAATCTTAAGGCCTTCACATATTTATTTGAAAAAGTCTTTTGGATTTGATTGGATTGTTAATTTTTATGATCAACATTTTGAATCACACTACGTGATCCATCATCAAGATGAAAGAGAGTTGAAGGAGAAAATGAATTGTTGTAGACCAAGCTTGGTTAAAAAGAGAGTAAGAGGAGAGAGAAGGGGGGAGACACACGGTTTGAGGATTAAGGATGACTAGGAGAAAGAAAATTAGAACACAAGAAAAATGAAAAGAGAGAAAAAAGGAAAAATAGAAACAAGGAGCCACGGGGAAACAAAGCAAAGAAAAAATCAAAAGAGACCACTACAAGGCCTGCATAAGAAAATAGAGTAATTAATCAAAAGACAAAAACTTATTAATCTTGTTAATCTTTTATTAAACAAGGCTTAATATGGACCTAATCTTCTAATAAGAAGAAATTAATAAGAATTAATCTTATAATTATTATTGAGAAATAATATAATCTACTTAATTAATATTATAAATAAGATTAATCTTAAAATCTTATAGAAAGAATTATATAATTGATGGATTGTGGAAACTTGATATCTTTAATCTTCACATATTTTATAATTTGCTTTAACATTTTGCTACTAAATGGTAATCATTCCTACATCCATGTGTCACTACTATATAAAGGAAGTATTTAAAACATTAATTTAAGACAAATATTAATCTTGTCTTAAATATATATTTTATGTTTAAATTATATTTCTATTTTTTTAATTTTCCTAAATTAAGACAATTAAAATAAAACTTTTTCTAAAATATTTTTTTTATTTCCCTCTCCTTATTCATTTTCCCCCCCTATGCATTTTTATTTTCCCTCCATGTATCCTGAAGAAAACAAAACAAGAGGAGTGACACAAGGCAAGCAAAGTGAAGATATTGCAGATACGGTTGAACAGGGGAAGTAGAACAAAGGATGGAGGAGGCAGTAGAGCCCCTTCTACTGATAATGTCACTATCCCTGACTCGACCACCTTGTGCTGGAAAACCTGCTCGTTGCCAAAGGCATAGGTCTCTCCTTCCTCTCCAATGTCAAACTCCTCAAGAAAATTGGCCGCAAGCATAGGAGGTTCCCTAGAGACAAGATCCACATCTATATTTGTTGTGATTTCCATATCACTATCTATGGATGACTTATAATTTTTTCATTACCTAACTGCCTATTACTACTGACTACCTATTTTCAATGGAAAATAAATCAATCATTAAGATTTTTTAGACACCTAAGGTTGTATTGCTATGGTAAATCTTGATATGATTCGTGGGTTTGTATGGTTCAAATCCAAATATTTTTTAAGTTTGTTAAAACTAGTTGCCCTAAATCTAGCAATGACATTACAATTTTGAAAAGATTGAAAATTGAAGATGAAACCCTAGAATGATGATGATATGCCAATAGCCAAACACTTGAATATGAAAGCCTAACTGTCTTGATCAATCTGTAAGTTGAGAAATTCTTTCTTGGGTTTTGAAAACATTTGCAAAACATGGAGAAACCCTTGGATTTTAACCATCAATTTGTGTTAAAGCACAATCCCTAGCAGCTGGAACAACATACTAATTTTCCTAGATATGCTTACACTTTTTACCTAAAGAAAAACACTAAAAAGCATAAATACAATAGAAAGATTGCATTCAATTAGAGGCACACAAACTTTGATAAATTGAACCAAGGAATTGTGTAGAAAGCTACAATCACTGACTTCAAGGAAACATGTAATACAAATTTGTGAATTTAGAAAAATCAATTCAATTTATCTAAACAATACATACATACAAATCTCACATGCAAACTTTGAAAAACTTTAGAGTTAAGGAAGTAGGCATACCAAAGTCTATTGAAAATATTTGAGTGTTTACAAGCTTTTTTCACGTGTCATTCAAAATAAGTAAAAAGCACATTGCAATTTCTACGCTAAAAATAATTTGCTTTCTATCAAAATAAGCTAAAAACATGCTATTATCCTCAAATATATCAACTATAATTAGATGTCCTGAAATATATTTTTTGTTAAAATTATTAAGCATCTATGGCTAAGCCTTCTCTAGTAGGTCCTCTAAAAAATGTGATGTCTTTGAATAAATCTTCTAGAAGATTCTCTCAAAATGGCTGCACCATACTAGATGCATTAGAAAATAGAAGCAATCTATAAATAGAGATAGCTAAAAATAGCTACTTTGTAACACCACCTGATAGGCTTGGTGCAACAACAAAAATAGTAGCAACATCCTTTGTATCATGTACCCTCTAAAAGATTTCAATGAAGCTCTGGACCTGTGATCTATTAGGTAGTGGCACTAAATTCATCTAAATAACTAAAACATCTAAAATGAAGTTGCTCTTTGTAATTTCTATCTTAATCTTGGTCACTTCATCTACATCCAAGAAATTTTGGCCAACAGTGGAAAATTTATCTATATTTTCATTTTGTTAAGCTCTTCCAAATGTTTCCTTTACCAATATCTGGAATTCATCCTATACCTCATCATGTTCAAGAAGTTGAACTAGAAACTAGACTGCTTTGACCAAGTGAATATTTTGTTCTCTCTAGCACTTGCTACCATGCCCATCTCAATTATATTCAAGGGTCCAAGAGTAGGAGAAAGTCACACTTTTTCTATGAAGCCCTTGTAGGTGGAAATACTACTAATCATGCCACATTGAAATTCTAAAATGTCATGCCTCACAAGCTTTTCCCTAGTCAATAAAGTATACAACCTATCTAGCACATGCAATCATAGTTGAAAATTTTTATCACTCCACACTCTTTTTATGTGCAACTAGTTGAACCATTAGGTTTTGCTAATCTATGGAATGCAAAATCTGTAGGAAAAACTTGTGGAGCTTGGTACACGCTGAAAGAGATGGGCTATAAAATTCTTAGGTTGTTTGTTTTCAGCTTTTAGGGAAGCCTTATTATCACCATCCTTGAAGACTCTTTCTTTAATATTTTCTGATAGTATCTCAAGAAGATTTACATTAATCATTCTCAACCATTTGGAAATCTAGAGGCTTTGTTAGTTCTCAAAAATGTTGGTTGGAAAACCTCGAGTTTTTCAAGTTCTTGGTACATTTTACGCTAATGAACAAGGACAATTGGTGTATTCAAATCTTCTTCTCCTCAGGCTCTTCCATACCTAGGCAGGTGTACCTATGCGAATGAAGCAAACTTAAACTATGTGTTTCTTACTTGAGCAATCTATCCACAATGGCAATTGGGAGTGGACAGATGTAAACCTAATTTGGTATAAATTGTATAAGCAATATCAAGGTGAAGTTTATTAATATGTTCAGTTAATATATGTAAAGATATGAAAATGGATTTGATAAAATGAAGTGATGAAATCGATAAGACCAATGCCTTATTGGGTATATGGAGTGAAATGAAAATACAGGATCAATGATTTATATTGGTTGTAACTCAAATTGTTTGGCACACTAATATTGGTTTATAACTTGTATAAATGTGCAGGAAAGTGATTGGAAAACTCTACTTATGGATCCAACTGACACAACTAGGTTACTTATGATTTATCAAAAGGATTTTTAATCTTTGCTTTAAAGAACCAATTGAATAAATCACACAAGAACAACATATGATATCAAATTGGAGACAAAATGGTAATCCTAATTATATGGTTCTTCTTATTTATCCAAATAACACTTCTAGATTACTGTGATTGACTAGAAATATTAGATTGGAGACAACCACACAATTGTATATTTTCAACAAATAATTGATACCAATATGAAGCCACAAAATCATAGATCTTTCATTGATTTCCTCAAAATTATACTTGCAACATAGTCTTTTGAAAGGAAAACATTATGGAAACCTTTTTTTGTCTATCTATCCCTATTCGTCTATTATCTTCTTCTATCCTTTCTTTTGGTCCTAGTCTCTCTTATATATATGAGAGGCAACAAGCTTCAGACCAAAAGATACAACTCTTGATAACAAAACATGATTTTGAACTTAATTTAAGAAACTAACACAATCATAAACATGTTGACCAATCTGCTAATCTCCTAGTAAAAACCCATGGTCATCTAAGACCTGTTCAAATATTTTACTATATGATAGGGTCCACATCATTACCAATAACCGATTCTGACTATTGCTCAGTTGTGCACAAATTATCCTCTACTTGATTGATAAACAGATTGAAAGATGAGAGGTGATCAATATATCCATGTTCTACATGAGTGTCGGCATTGGATATGACCTCCTTTATATCATACTCTATGTGCATGATTTTCTCAATTTTTTTATGAGTATTTTGCAAGACCATATCCTCATTGTTGATTTCCTACAATGCAATTGTTAGAAACTCTATAAATCCTGCTTTCCAATCGTCCCTTTCTAATAGATTCCTTGTATCATCATGGAGTGTAGGAACCAAATTAAAATGGCTGAGGTCTTCTTTAAGTCTTTGTTAATATTGGTTGTGGGATCTCACCAAGTCATTATATCTTTGCAGTGTTTGGTCTTTCAAGATCTATTTACCCAGAAGTTCCTTCTTTTTATCAATCATTCTTCCTTGTAACCGGACATTCTCCTCTAGTGTTGATTGTATTTTCTTAAATACACCCCAATAATCATTAGCTTGCTTTATCAGCTTATTTAACCTCTCTTTTATTATCTCATACATAGTATTGTACTTAGTGATTTTCACTTCTTTTTCTAGTGTTTTACACTTTTCTTGGGCCTTCAAATGGGAATTTTTCCAATAAGTTGCATCAACTAATGCATCTAACACTCTCTTATCATTTTTTAGCCAAGGAGCGTACAATTCTGGAGCAAAAGAGGAAGATGAATTCTCAATTTGATGTGATAACTTCTTTTTCAATTTGTCATTCTCTTTGACCAATTTTTCAATTTGTGCTCTAGTGAATTTTTACATTGACATTCAGTTCTGCAGTTTCTAAGGGATTAGTGTCCCCAACTCGTTTGACCAAAAGTTTCCCAAATAATTGATTAGGATTTTCAATCACTGGTGGCCTCTTCTCATGAGGGTATAGTGACTAAATAAGCAAGGTATCCTCATTTGGATTGTATCTAGACCCTGAATATATCTTATCACTAGCTTCTTCTGATAGGTTCATTGTTGTATCCCCTCTTTTTCTGAAACTGTTGAACACAATTGTTGAGCTCATATCCCATCTTGGTAGAAGTAATACCCCAACCTCTTGAAGTAATTCTCTACCTCTTTTAGGAGTTATGGATTGCATTTCCCTATCAACTTTCCTTTTCAATTCTTCTAAGGCATCAACTTCCTTTTCAAGAGTAATGTCTTGCTCCTTTTTTCTTAATTTCTTCCCTTATACTCATAGACAAATGATTTGAATTCAAGAGTTTTAAGAAAATCATTATCATAAATGAATTCATGACCAACCTTGACCCTAATGTCATCAAATAACACATTTGATGTTTCAAATTTTAAAAGTTCCCGAGGGGGCTCGTAATGTGTAATCATAGGGGCCTTTAGCTATTCCACCAGTTGCTCCTCTCCATCACTCTCTTCATCACTTTCTTCTTCTTCACTGTTGCCACTGGATAAACATACATCAGGGGTGGGTTGTGAGGTTATGTGATCCAAAGGCTCCATATCCTCAACCTATATTCCTATGCAACTTTTATGAGATGTATCAAAAATGTATGAGGGAAAATCTTTTACTATTTCATCCATATGAGCAATAAGCTACTCAATCCTAGTCAAGGTATCTTTTACATCAACAAATGTTTCTCCATATGATGGGACAAATTCTTTCTCTTCCATTCCTCTGCAAGCACAACTTTATTATATGAAGCCATTCTCTCACCAATGGAAGCTTCATCTCGGTTCCTGATCACATCATCCAGTGCAAACCAATGCTCATACCCTAACAAATTTTGAGTTAATCTTTCTTGATGAATAAATCCATTTGCATCAAATTTCTCTCTTTCATACCCAAGGGGAAGGTTGTAATGAGCTAATTTAGCATCAATTTCTTCATATCCTTCAATGAAACATGCTGTGAAATCTCCAAAACAAAGAGTATTGGGCATGAGTGATTGTTTATTATGACTCTTGAGATGTTTAGTATCACATATTGCTAATTGTCATACTATTTCCAAATAAGCAACTCTGTTAGGAGCTACTTGAGGTAGCAAATGTTGAACCACTTCAAATCCATAAACCCTTATTAGTATGCAATCAGAGAAGGCATACCAGTCTCCCCAATTATTGTTCACCCTACCTTTTGGGTTATTTTCCTTTGGTCTCCAAAATCTATGCACCTTAAGAGATAAATCGAGAGCATATGAATAGCCTAGCAACTTCATTAGTGGTTTAACAAAATATTCTTCATAATATAAGTAATGTGACCTATCACATTGACTATCCCATAGTGCAGTCCACATCTGTATAGGTTTAAAATTTCCATCTTCATCTATGTCTTTGATCCTTAATTCCTTACCCCACACATTTCTAGCATGTCCCTCATATATAAGTAAATGCATTAACAAGGAATAGTGTTTAAAATATATCCAATCACTATTGTTTTTTATTTTTTCAAGCCTTTGATTTAGGGCATTTGCTAAATAGTTTGTAGAGTCCAATGACCTAGCATCCTTTCTTTGTATATCAACTGCTACAACCATCGGTGCAATAGACATAAGTGGTGGAACCTCAATTCCCAAGACTTGACTAGCTAAGTAGTAGGTATATTGGAAGTATTCTTCGAACAAATCTAAATGAAATGGAGGGTTTTCATTACTTGAAAATTTCCTGAGTTGACCCTGCTCATTCTTAGGTCCATGCAAAGGTAGCTTCCATCTCTTGTAACTAGTATCCAAGCAAGGATATTTTGTCAAAAAGTCTTTAATGGTGAATGACAAGTTCATGGGACCTTCTAACTGAAACACATTAGAGATTGGGTCTTGGGAGATAACAAGCATATTAGCCCCATTTGGTGATTGGATTTTTTTTTTCTTGGCATTATACCGACTGGCCAGGGCTTTCACCAATTCCACATTGATGAACACGTTTGGCACCACAAGTCTTCCTAAGTTCAGTCTCCATGGGTTATAGACTGGTTGAAATTTGAATTTCTTTCTATAGTGATACACAAAAATCTCATAACCTCGGTGTGGAATCCAAACATCCCCCAAACCCCTATGTTTATCTAACAATTTACTTACTTGAACACTTCTAGGTCTTGGCCCTGACCCCAGATATTGATCTATCAAGTCTTGGTTTAGATTCCTCTTTTCAGTTTTTTGTTTCTTTGCCTTAGGTTTTTGCACATTTTCTTCCATTGTAAACTCTAAAAAATGCAACTTTCTAGCTAAGAGTGGAGTACTTATGTGAATTTTTGCTTCTCCTGGCTTCACTGCATGAGAGCTCTGAGTTTTGTCCTTTCTACTTCTACCCTTAGCGTAGCCTTTCTGGTTTATGCAAATTGTATGATTAATTCATGGTTCAATTCACCTCTATTCTGGCTCATTAATATACAACTTGCTTTATTCTTGTCATCAGAGAGAGCATTTATGTTAAATATCCCAATGATCCTCTTTACGTCACATCAACTAGTCGTAATCATTCATCGCTATTTCATTGGGACCTTGGTTTGTTTTCCACTGATGGCCACCTTCTCCACTAAAAAGTGTTTTTCTTTCGGTCTATCAGTAAGACATCAAACAATGTTACCCCGATGCATCCCAGCTTCACCGATAAGTGTTAAAATTTGATACCACGTGATTATGTAGAGATATTAGGGGAGCTTCATCATTCATTCTACCAATGCACCAAAGATGCGACAATGTGAAAATCTTTGTTGTTTCCATCAACCTATTGAAGAGACTACCTTGGAAGTTAGCCTAATGGAAGGATGCTATGTCGATGTAAGGATATGAATTTCCCCCATCAGGCTATCTGTGGGTGGTGATGGGAATTCCACCGACATAGTATTGTTAGCCAAGGACTTCAATGGATTCCATTAATGTGATTATTTGGGTGTGCTAGTCACAAAAATGGATTTTTTACATGAACCTTAGTAATTTGTCTAGACCATGAAATTGAGTCTGGTGAGATTTTGTAAGGACTAGGGGATAAATTAATAGATGTTAATGCAAATATTTGGAATTTTTTCATTCCTAACAGGCTCCACATCATGTACTGCTTTTCCTTTTATTTTTGGAGGAATATTTGTCTTTGACCTCTTAGATTATGACATGGAAAGAATAGAAAAGTAAGCATTGTAAAATCAACCTGATAAGAAAGCAACAAACTTTCTCTTTCTAGTTACTTTGGATCTTACCCATTCTAGTACCTCTCTTTTCTACTAATGTCTTCTATGAGTAGAGAAAGGAATAGTGATAATGGGAACAAGAGATACAGGAAGCAAAATATTTTGCAAACATGATGGAGAAGGAATAGAAGGTATAATGAAAGATAGAGATTTGGATTTTGAGCAACATCCAAATGTATGGGTGAAGGGGAAATGATAAAGTGTCCTAGAAGGAGAAGAAGCAAGAGGAGAGATGGAAGAAGCAAACATTGAAATAGGTAGCATCATTTGAGGTTCTAGATTTAGCTAAAGGTGAAGAAATTTTGTAGTCTTTCTAGCAACCAACTTCAACTTGGGAATTTTGTGAATTTCATCTACACACTTGTAGCTTTAAGGGCTTCATTTTTTTTATTTTTTTAATCCTTGTTCCAACCAATGACTTTTGAACTTGGTACTATGTTAAGAAGATGAAGTACTAGCTTTGGTGTTTTTATGCACTTCTTTGGAAAAATTGCATTATGTAATTTTGGAAATTCTGCTATTGAGGAAATTCCCCTTTATTTTCGCCATTCTTGGCTTGAGTGTTTTATACTTGCAATTTTTTTCTTTTCTTATGTGAGTATTTTGGATTTTCAAATGTGGTATAGGTTCATTATGTTTTTGGGTTAATGTATTTTTTGTAGTTGTATAATTTACATAGTTGGGGCATGCATTCTTGTTTGTTTTTTACCTAACTAAGCAATACTCATTTTGGGCTCTCAAGTAATGTTTTGGTTGTTTATGGCACTGTAAAATTTAGGCATTGAATGTTCTTTCAAATTCTTCTACTTATGTGATTGTTATTTGTTGTTTTACTTCAGAAAAAATAACTTTTGGTAAATGCATGACTTTTTGAAATAGGTGGGATGCTATTTGACTTCTTTTTGTTAATTGTTGCTGATTTTTCTATGTTTGCAGAGTGTATGAACACATTGTCCTTGTACATTATCAAGAAGTGTCAAATTTTTTCCCACTTTCTCTCCTTTCATATATATATTGTTCTCAACAAATTATCCTTGAACATTCAATGTTTTGTAACAATGTATATGGTGTTGCTTGATAAAAAATACAATGCATGTGGTGTTGTACTTCTAGATTGTCAATTTTTTCTAAAGAAAGTATTCTTGTTTTAGTATTTCAACATTTCCATTTGATTGTATTGTTGTTTGTCCACATGAAAAATGATTAAAAGAAAGAATTTTAATAGTAAATTGGGAGAAAAGTTTTTTTCAAATTCATGTCAATACCCATTTTTTCCAATAATTCCATTATTCTATTACCCATTCTTCCCAACTTGAAAATTAGTTTTCATAAGAGAAAACTGATTATAAGTTATGAATGTACAAATAAATAGAGGAAAAATTCCAACTATAAAGAGAGAATGAACATCTGCATTCACTTGTGTAAACATGCTCAAAACTCTGGAATGATTATAGTTTCAATTTCATCTTATATTGCTTTGCAATACTTATTTAATTCTTATAGTATATGAACTTGAGACATTGACCTAGAAGATACCATAGTATATGAAAAACCACTTTACAATCATCTAGTTGATTGCCACCAATCTTTCCTTAAATTACAAACATCTTTCCTAAAAGTATCAATACCTACATAGGGTAGACAATGGTTCCCACCTCAAGCTACACTCCCTTGAACCATCAGTTCATAAAAATGCATCAGTGCTAGAACTAATGAAAATCATTAAAGGCAATATGAAAAGCATGCAAAGAGAATTATTAGTTGTCCGAACTCCCCAACCAAAGAGGAAATTGGTTGCTATCTAAAAATGGAATCACCACATAAATTCAATTTTCCCATGGAAGAAATTTATCATATACTGGGGCTGCTAAAGGACAAAGCTTTAATTTACAGGTTTTAGGAGATTTTCTTAGACTGAGAACTCTAATACCCTATGATCAAAATAATGTGAAATTAACTAGAATAGTTTAGACTCTAACAATGCATAAGGACAATTTGATGACCATCATCAACTCAAAGCAAAAAAAAGATAGAGCCTTCCAAGGTGGACCTTGGATCTTCAACAAATTTGGCCTCTTAATGAAGCAAACGACCTCCCTTAACTTTTCTTGCACATGGAGATATATTTGCATAAAAGGACTTAAGAAATGTAAATTTTCAACATTAATAATAGAGTAGAACCTAAGGAGACAAATCCACTTTGAAAATCATTTTTATCCACATACTCTCTAGATTCTCAAACGGAACTAGCTTAACTTTTTTTCTTTACCTTGGAGCTTCTCTTTACTTAAATACAGTCATGCCTTGTCCCCTCAATGGAACTTATACAAGAAACTTGATGCTGATGATTTCTTGATTTGTACATATACAACCTTGCCAAAGAACGTACACAACATGACTATATTTAAGTAAAGAGAGGCTCCAAGGTACAAGTAGCATGTAAAATGAACAACCAACATATTAAATGAATGGTCAACTCAACTCCCTCATAAAATATATACCGTACCATAGTTTTGAATTAAGAATTTTAGTATTAAACATGGTGTAGTTGTCACTTGCAAGGGGCAGAAAGCAAGCCATTTCAATTGTTTTACCAGCAATTGGAAAATGGCATTTGATTACAAAGTAATTATAGGTTTGTTTTGCACCTTAACTTTGTTATCATGTTAGTTATCGATATCAATATTCAAATCTCTTTTTCTGGTAATCATTGTCATAATATTTATTTCTTGGTTTAGTATCGAGTCTTATGAAACTCTACATGCATCCACTAAACGGAATTGTATATAGAATAAAAGAAAGGACTTAGATTTAGTAAGTTTACTAAGACTTGGTGTCAAATTTCAAACATTGCCATCTTTTTGAATTAATAATTTAGTATTGAATATGGATAAAGAATCATCCTCCCTTAGATCTCTTGTGATAATTCCTGAAAGCTCTTCAGTTATCCACAATATCCACATGCTATGAGCTCTGATACAAATATTGTGCATAGTTCTTCTCAATTTATTCAATTTGGTGCTATTATTTTTATCCTATGATTCATGCTTCAAACCAACCCCTCTCATTATTTTTTTTCTTTTATAACTATCTAGAAGAGCATAATCAAAATAAGTATTGGAATATCTAAAAGTCGAAGATCCTTTCCCTAAAATTGAAGCTTTGTTCTCAACAAACCAAAGCTGAGATGAGCTAAGAACTAGTGGAAGGGAAGTTGAATGAAAAATGAGAGCAACTAAAAGCCTTCCTAAGAAAAGTGCCCTTTCCACTATAACTCTTGGTTCTAGTGTCTCCTTGTTCATTTTTTCTAGCATCTCCTCATTTCTCATTTCTTGATAGAAAGCTTTTGAAAGGTGTGCAAGATGTTCTTCAATCTCAACAATAAATGTTGAGATGAAATGGAACCATTTCTCTTGCAAATAGGTGCTAAATCATTTATCCTTGAAGGAGATTTATGTGCATGAAGAAAAATTAGGAGGTCTTCCAGAATATTCTTGGATCCCTCATCTATTGTATCTTTTATTTGACTAACCTCAGTTCCAAAATAAGCATTAAGGCGACCAAACCAATCTTCATCATTTGTCATCATAAATCTAAAATTCAATTGGAGGTAAATTGACACTTTTTAGGTTCCCTCTCTTGACAAGCCAACCCTCACTATTAGTTAATTTGTGCAAATGGGTTTTAATATCTTTGTAACTTGCCAGAGATGTAACTATGGCTTCAAGGCATTTACCAACCTTAACTCTTTCACACAGATCTGCAAATCCATTAGCTATTATTTTTTTCATCTTACTAATAAAAAGGCTTTCAAATAGCTCATCCCACAGACTCGCTGAGTGCTTCAAAACAATCTCACACATGCATTTCCATGGAAACTCAACATTTGAACCAAAAACCATTTCTAGGCACCCCAAGCTCCCTTCAAATGCATCCAGATTATCCAATGTTTCTTTGATCAATGTCTCATGCTCTATCAAGTTCCTTGCCACTTTTCCCAAGATCAAGCAAATACTTTCCCCCAAGTCTATCTACTGAGAGAATATCATCTGCACATATCTTAATCCATGCTACGCAATACTATGATATAAATTCGCTCAAAAAAATCATGGTAGCTTGTATTAATAGTAAAATTGAAGTCTTCCTAATTTGGTTCAATGGGTGGTGAGGTTTGCTGACTCAAACTCAAAAGGGTTTGAGTTAGCATGCTTAATGCCCACCGTTATTTTTGTTGAGATAAATCATTTGATGGTAAAAGTTGTTAGTAAGTCTCATTTTTTTATGTTAATAAAGGGATATTTAATGTCTTCCCATTCTTGTAGTTTCTAAGGAGTCTACCTCTTTGGTGCAAGAGCACTTGATGGATTATATGCCTCCATGAGGCCAAAATGTAATATTTTTTTAAGGAATGCTTAGGGGTCAATTAATAAGGTCTTTCAAGACCATTACAAGGTGTTTGAGTCAATTGTTGGATGTTTGGATAGGTAAGGTGGACAATGTATTCAATTTGCAAAAGATTCAAAATGTTGTCAAGTGAGGTCCAAAACAGGTTTTAGATGTTTTGTCATTAGAATAAGGATTTTTTGGATCATTTTATCATGTAATTATTGCATTTAAGTGGTCTAGATGCACTAAGGAATTCAAAAGTGCAAAAGAAAGCAAAATCTTGTCAACAATGTTGTTAAGGCAAAAAGTGCAAAATTGACAAATGATATGTCAAGTAGTTAGAGGGAGGTTTGAATCAGTTATAGTCATTTTTTTTGAGTTATTTTTGGTTTGAAATGAATAAATAAGCCTCACATAGGTCGAGGAAAAAAAGGAGTTTTAATTTTTAATAGTAAATCTTTAATGAAATTCTATTATTTCGTAGAAAACACAGGTAAAATGTGATTTATGGCTCCTGTACAGCCATGTACGGCTAGTTATTGAAGGAGTAGTCATTTGTAATGATAAAAATAAGGTTCTCCTACATTTTTATTTTTATCTTATTCAATTTCATGCAGTTTTGAGAAAGATACCATTTGTTTTCTGAAAATGGTCTAAAACCCTTGTTTAGGGTAAACAATGTGAGATAAAATGGTGTTTCTCTTATTCTAATCGATAAAAAGGGATAAAAACTTGTGAAATGTTTCTTCATAATGTACTATTTAATGTTCCAAAGTTTTTGATTGTGAGGATATGATTTGCTAATGTAAAACTGATGCGCTAGAGTCTGTATTTCATGAGTTCCAATTTGTCAATGACAAAAAACAGTGAGATTGAAAGTTTTGTTTGAAGAGTTGGGTCTATTCATGGGAAAGAATGTTGAATATGATGCTAGGAGGTTTGGAAAAAAAAAATTCAGACTTTCTTTGTCAAAGACCATGGATTTCTGAATCCTTTTCTTTACTACCCTATTTTGGCAAAGTTGACAATACTAATTGAGTTTGTGTTCAATATGGTTAGAAGTATTTTATTGAAATAGGTGGAGAATATTTTGAAGGTCATTGGATAGGTTCTTTGAATGGAATTGAATTCATGTTGGAGGACTGAGTTTCTTTTGTTGTTGAAAGTTGACAATAAAAACTAAAGAGAGCCGAATAGGCCTAAAAGCTAGGGACAAACATTACTTAATGGTGTTTTTACAAAACAAAGCTACCACAATGTTTGCTATGTTTCAAAGGGTCAACAAAGATACTCAAATGTGGGATCATAGTTGGTGTATTGTGACAAAATAGGGAATTATTGTTGACAGTCCCTAGTTGAAGGGTTACAAGGATATGGTGCAATCTATGAAGCAAAGACCCACTGTTGTTATGTTTATGTTGCTGACAGAGTTGTGCATGGAATAATTGTTTTCCTTATGTTGAGTGGTTGAAAGAATGTCTCTAAGAGGGCCTAATAGCATGTGTTATACAAATATTTCTTTGAGTTATTATTGAAGGTTTGTGAGATGTGTTTTGAATCCTCCTAGCATTGCATCACTCTTCCAACAACTCATTCAACTAAGCAACTCTTCATGAATTCTTCTACCCTCTAAATCAATACTTCTCTCCCTATATTAACCCTTGTACTATTTTTGAAGTTAGTTCCTCTTTCTCTTGGGTGGTTTCATCAATTCTCATCTTCTGCACGTCATTGGTAAAGTCATGTTGGTTTTTCAAAGTGATATTTTATTTTCAATGTTGAAAACATGCCAATAATCAATAGTAACCTATATTCTATATTTGTGATTATTTTTCTACAATTTTTTATTGCATCAATTTTCCACTAAAGCATGGTATCCTTATTTAATAGATTAGTCAAGAGTGGTTTCTAGAACTCCCATATTTCTAATGGAATTTTCCAATGATTGTGAGGAATGCACATTGCCACTCCATTTTTTATAGGTGGCATGATATCTTTTAATAAACCTACAAGTACCCACACCCTTCCATCTTCAAGATCTTTAAAATTTACTTTAAAAAATAGCATCTTGTTGCTTGAGAGATCTAGATAAAGCACTCCACCATACAATATGGAACTTTCTAATAAATCCTCAACTTATTCAAGCTTAGGTTCAATACAGACAAGATCAACAAGCATCCTAGGATCAATGATAATGACAAGTTGAATTACATGGCTCCTTAATTGCCTTCCCATGACTCGATCAACAAATCCACTCATTTTCATGAGTAATTTAGGCTCACTAGTGCTAGTATTAATGTGGATTTTGAAATAAAAAAGGTCATCATCAATACTAAGCCCTAAGGGTTGAACACTTACAAGAAGAAAAAAGTCAAAATTCTCTCAATCAACTTCATTAACATCTTCATAGTCACAAGGCACAAAATTATCACCTTTCTTCTACCTCCTCAAAGAAGAGGGTTGTGATTGTCCTATTAGTGGTTGTCACTTTTCATCTTTGGTTTATTACCATATTATTGATTAGTTCTGCCTTTTTTGGTATAGTGTTATATTTTGATGAGATGGTGTGTTATAGTTTTTTTTTTTTTTCTCAGTCCATCAAAAATTTTCACAGTTTTATTATTGACTCTTTTCACATCACAATATTTGTACATTTCTATTGATGTTTATAGCAAAGAAAATGTGTTCCTCTTGGGATTCTAAGTTATAATGAGTTCTTTTTCTATATACCATTTCACAACAAGCATAAGGTTTCTAGCTGCAACATGGATTATGAGCATGGTAGAGCCTTCAGACATGCCATGTGAACCCTCTAAGGAGGAGTTTCATTTGTGTCTGAGAAATGGCCTTATTTTATGTAGCTTAATCAATAAGGTTCAACCAGGAGCAATGCCAAAGGTGGGAGCATGTTGTTGACATTACCTAGTTAATTTCATTTATCAACATTTCATAATTTTCCAATTGACTTCTTTCTTTTCTACTTTATTATGCTAATAATCATGATAATAATGTCTAAATAATTGGAAAGTAGGTGGTTGAAAATATTCCATCACTTTGTCCTCAAGGCCAACCTTTATCTTCTTATCAATATTTTGAGAATGACAAAATTTTTCTTGTAGCTATTGAGGAGTTAAAGTTTCCAACATTTGAAGCTTTTGATTTAGAACAAGTGAGCATGCTCATTCCAATTTTATTAGATTCTGAATAATTAGTTCTTTATAATTTTTTCTAATACCCTTGTTTCTTCAGGAGAGTTACAACCACGTTCTACAACAAAAATTGTAGGCTATATTTTGGCTTTGAAATATTACTATGAATGGAAGAAATATGGAGGAAATGGTTCTTGGAAGTACAATGGCCTTTTGAAGTTCATTATGCTTCACAAGAATGTAGGATCCTCTTAATGTACCTCTTCATGTATGGTTGAAAAGTCCTTTGAAAACCTATAAAATCCAATAGATGGTAGCATGCAAAAGAATTGCAGGTAGTTGGATCTTTTAGGATGTGAAAACCCTAAATTTACAGATGCAATGAAGGTTAAAGAAAGTGTTTCTAAGACAGGGCAGATTCAACAAGATGATTTTGAACATAGACTCATTGAAATCTCACACTATAGAGGTTATATTCATTACCTATTTGTAATGAAGGGACTAAACTCCATTATCTCATGTTTTTCATTTTTATTTCATCTTTTCAATGATTGAATTAAAATATAACTTCATTCCTAAGTACATGATGGGTTATTACATGTTTATGGTTGGCAGACCTAATTGGAGCTTGGCTAAGGAGTTTTGTTGTAGGCATTGAGAATTCAAAGGGAAACATTAACCATAATCTTTTTGAACCACTACAAGCTACAACATTGGTATGTAACTTTGTTTTCATCCATATTTTCTAAAATTTTCATTGGAGCTTACCATTAGTGCAAATTTATTTCAGAACAGTAAAATTAATAAATGCATCTATATAGTATATATAGGTTATTTTGTAATGTATTCCCTTGCTAGATATGACCAGATGTTGGATCACTGACTGTGATCTCGATTGTCAATGATATTAAATTTTATTTTTACCAGAAGCTTGTTTAGTATATCACAGAATCTGCAAATTTCATGTTTATTATGTTTGCATGTGTTAATTTTTAGTTGGTTGTATGGTGTTTTCTTAGAGTTGGGGAATACATTTGACAACTATGGGATAAGGCTGTAACAGGTCTATCATAGTTTTAAATTCTATCCATTAGCCTTTTGTATAGAGGAGATAGGAATGACAATTAATTCGTGCAAGTCTATAGAGAATTTACAGATGTGTCTTCTGTGCATGTGGCTCCAAATGGTAGTACAGGTGGAAATTGAGTTCATTCACTCCCTTGTGTTGATCCAAATCATCTAGGTATTTAATTTGTATCATAATGTAGTATGTTCTAGGATTGGAGTACTCTACTTGAGGCTCTCATTTTTATCAATGGACCAAACTCAAATGATCTGAGAATATATTGATGCATTTTTATAGTTCATGTGAGAATTGTGTTATCTGATAAAAATATACTTCCAAATATTCTTTTTATGGATGTTCATATCCTCATCCAAAGCTCTAATTCACACACAGGCAAGAAGGACACTTTCAATCATATCAATTACAAATTTACAATCAATAATCAAGCTACTAATTAGTTGTTCACGAATAAGGCAATTGTATATCACTAATTGAATATTGTCTATTTGTTTGTTGTCTTGCATGAATTCATCTTTTTAAAATTGTAAGAGATAACTAGGAAACATTATATCTAGCACCTAAGTTTAGGGTGCCATAGTTGGAAAAGGAAAAGAAAATGTTTGAATTTTATCCTCTGTATTATTTGACTTTTTGAGTTTTTGATGTGCAAATTTTGAAACCTTATTTTCAGGCTGCAGCTCCAAATTGGTGAAGTGAAAGGTGAACACCAGCGAGGAAGAGTTTGGAGGAGCCAAAACCAATAGTGGCAGGAAAGTTGTGGATTTGTAAGGAGATTAAATGGGTCGAGCCCCTATAGGAGGTCACTACCCTTCCAAAAGGACTACAGATAAGGAAAGGGAAAATAGTATAGTATATGAAAATAGGAGTATTTTGATTATATAGTGTATCTAAGTTGTAGAGTGTCACTTAGACATTGAATATAACCAATGAGGTTTTTATTTGCCAATGAGGCTTAATAAATTAAATTTTTAGAGTGGTTTTTTCTCCACTCATAAATATTGTGTTGTGACTCCTCTTGATTTGTAATCTTTCTCTGTTTGTGTCTGATCAATCATATTTGTTCAAGCATTTTAGTCTTCATTTCATGGTGCTTCTTCAACATTTGAATGTCTATCATACTTGAAGTTTATATGAATTAATTTGTGAGGATTAATTAAGTTAGATTTTATTTGTAATGACTAAATATATGACTAAAGTAATGGCTACATTAATGACTAAATACATGACTAAATACATGACTAAATATATGACTAAATTAATGAGTAAATATATGATTAAAGTAATGACTAAATAAATGACTACCATGACTAAATAAATGACCAGTTAACAACAATCAATGACTAAATTAATGATTAAATATATGATTAAATAATTCACTACCATGACTAAATAAATGACTAAATTAACGATTAAATCAATGACTAAATCAATGACCAAATTAGTGACCAAATTAATGACCAAATCAATGACTAAATAAATGACTACAATAGTTTAGTCATAAATTTGGTGGTGTTATAAATGACTACAAATAAACCACTAAAATAGTCACGTGACTAATATTAATGACTAAATATATGACTAAATAAATGACTAAATCAATGACCAAATCAATGACCAAATCAATGACTAAAATAGTTTAGTCATAAATTTGGTGGTGTTATAAATGACTACAAATAAACCACTAATAGTCATGTGACTAAACTTAGTCATTTATATACAATTTTTAGTAGTTTATTTAGTCATATATTGTTTGTGTACTAGTGAGATATTGGGGATGAGGTCCCCTATATGTGGCCTCAATAGTTCATAGCTCTAGTCAAAAGTGTATGGTGTTGCCCCTTAGCAGTGACTAATCGAACAAAAAAAAGATTAGAGAACAAAAACATTAATAAATTCCATAAACTAAACATGAATACCAATCAAAATGCAATGAGTTTTTCCAAAAAAATTGTTCTATAAAGTATACACCATATTTCCTAGTTCTTTTACAATAGAAAATTAAAGAACAATCATACAACTTAATTATCCAAAAATAGGCTAAATTTTTGAAATTAAATCATGTACTCATGTATTTAAAAATCATGCAAAGCGCTAGAGAAAACTTAAGAACAAAAAAGTCCTCCTAACCTCATGTTCCACAAAAAACACTAATTTATAAGTTTTCAAAACAAATAATATCATCCAACAAAAATACTACATCCTTCTTCCTCTACATCCATCCTTTCTTCTAGTACTGTCAGTTAGAATGGGAGTCACATCCTTTGTCAAAAGAGACAACTAAGTTAATCTACAATTTTTCATGTAATTGCCAACATCCAATCAAGATGATTTCAAAATAAAAATCAAATAATAGCAAACATCTTCACCTATGGACGTCTTAAGGGGATGAAATTCTTAAGGGGTCCTAATAGGATGTCTTAAGGGGTCCTAATATGACATCTTAAGGGGATCAAAGAAGAGTATAATTAAGTACAAATATTAAGTGATATAAACAAGTATTAGACTTTAGGGTGACTCGTCATAAAAAATGATATAATTAAGTATAATATTTAGGATATGTCCAAATACAATGTATTAAGGGGATGTCTTAAGGGGTCTTAATACAACGTCTTAAGGGGATCAAAGAAGAGTATAATTAAGTATAAATATTAAGTGATATAAACAAGTATTATACTTTAGGGTGACTCATCATGTAACAAATGATATAATTAAGTATAATATTTAGGATATGTCCTAATACGACGTCTTAAACGGAGCAAAGAAGAGTATAATTAAATATAAATATTAAGTGATATAATCAAGTATTATAGTTTAGGGTGACTTATCATAACAAATGATATAATTAAGTATAATATTTAGGATATGTCCTAATACGACGTCTTAAGGGGATGTCATAAGGGGTCCTAATATGACGTCTTAAGGGGATCAAATAAGTAATATACATGTTTAGTGATTATACAATCAAATTTAAAGTTTCAAAGTAGGGTGACTCATCATAACAAATGATATAATTAAGTATATAATATATAGGATATGTCCTAATAGGACATCTTAAGGGGATGAAATACTTCAAAGTACATGTCTCATTTAATCACAATTGATATAATTGATTTAACAATAATTTATACATGATATTTAGTGATTATATAATCAAATATAAAGTTTCAAAGTAGGAAAACATGCACATTTAACAAACAAAATATATAGAATATTGATTTTGATACATAAAATTACATAGAGTATAATTGTGCATGTACATGTATTTGTAATTTGTACAAAATTTTTAATTGTGTAAGTATGTATATACATATATGTCAACTCAAAACAATGTTTACAAAATTTGGCTATGCCATCTCAAGAACATCTAAAACTTGTGCCCAGAATGTAGTAGGTCTTCACGCCACCTGATATAAAAAAGGTACAAGAAATATCAATGAAATCATCAAAATATACATATTTTAATTTATAGAAAACTATCTATATGTACACAACTCAAGTACCTATATTTAAAAGTATTCCACACATGTGTGTAGGTTGAATCTACATCCTCTCCTTTTTGTTTCAAAGTATGAGATCAATGTAATGATGGCTTAAGGATACAAAAAATGATAATAAATCAATTTTGATGTACAAGCAATATCAATATATAATCAAAAAATGTACTTAAATATAATTTAACTAATAATTACCCATTTTTACCAAGTATTCCATGTTGTCTAGGTTGAATTTGCACGGACTCTCCTTTTTGTGATGATGGCTTAAGGATCTATAAAAGGACAATTTAAATCAATTTCAACAAATAACACAATTGAGTAATATAAAAACATGTATTTAATATATTTAAAAGGACAATATAAAACTAAAACTATATTTACCTGTATTTACTTATTCGATGGTACCATCTGCATCCTCTCTTTTTTGCAATGCATCTATGATTGTCTCATGCTCTTCCATAGAAATTGTCCATAGCACTTTATTTGTAGGTCTTCCATGATACTGATCTAGTTTTGTATTTGTTACCACCAACAAATGTGAATAGTGATAATCTTTTATGCATTTCATAATCTTTGAATGCAAGCAAACCATTCTTCCTTATCAGGTATTTTCATAGCCAAGTGCCAACAACCACCACTGATCCTATTGGAAAACATGATAACCATCATCAAATAAGTTCTCAAAATGTTTTTAAGGGGATCAAAGACTTGTTCTAAAAAATTTCTTAAGGGGATCAAAAACTTGTTATCAAAATTTTGTTAAGGGGATCACCATACCTGTTGGATATTGATAGCCATCATCATCATCTCGAGGTGCTATTAACTTATGTTTAGTATCCACATAATGAGCAAACCAATATTATGTTTCCTCTGCATTCCCCTCAAGTGCAACAACAACATGCACATGTCCTGCAAACAAAATTTGATTTAATAACTTGTGCACACGTCCATATAATTTGACCAATCTACATACATCCATTCATATGTATATAAATAAATAATTTAGTGTTACAAATTAGTAATAAAGTGAAATAAAATGAAATAAATTGAATTAAATTACCTTGTTGTACAAGGTCTGAAACATGGTCATAGACTTTTGATGCAAACACTTGATCATTGTCTTCAATTGTTTCATATTGATTATGTGCTTGTGTAGGTGTCAACGATCTTTGCTTCCAATATTCAACCCATTTTGTATTTTCACATGCTTCCCAATCTCTTGAGATAAAAAAATGACAAAAACATGCAAGCTCCCTTGTCCAGATAGTCCATGTACTTGCATTTGAACTCTTAAATGAGTGTCATTTAGTAGATCCATTGATTGTCTCACAATCAAGTCTAGGTGGAATGTACTCTTCTTCAACCAACCAAAAGAATTGGAAAATTGTAGAGTACTTGTTGAAACTAGGTGTAGATAATGTTGGAGTAAATAAGTCATTATCTAATAATTAATTAATCTGTAATTAATTATTAGAGGCTTTTTTTTTTCTTAGATCACTTAAGCTAAACTTAGGAGTTACATTTTCATGTTTAGTTTAATTATTATTATTAGATTAGAATAAATTTAGGACAAGTTGTCTCATTGCATGAGATTAATACACTTGTCACTATCTTGTTAATCTGCAAGTAGGGTTTTCTTGTGCTTTGCTTATAAGAATGCACATTTGTTTGTAAATTCATCCAGGTTATTTACATCAATAATAATTCTCAAGTTATTGAGCACAATCTTGCTTGTTGATATTTTTAATATCGTGATAGTTAATTGCTTGCAGATGTTACATGGGAGTTGTGGATTGAATCAATCAATTCTAACATGGTATCAGAGCCTAGATCTACAGCCCCCTATTCAATTTCAGGGGAAATATGGCCTTGATCTTTTGTTTGGTACATCCTGGAGAAAAATCAACCTCACCATTGAATCTGGAGTGGTCGAAATCCCTAAGATCGCTTATTGTTTTGCCGATTTTGGTGCAGTTGCAATGAAAAACAAAATTTATTTAGACGCACATAGATCCATACAGATCTGAATGCCTTGATTTCCATGCACAAGTACAAAGAGTTATTCTCGTTTTTTTAAATTTTTTACCATCAATAAAAAAATCATTAGGGTTTTTATTATTTTTTAACCACAAAATTAAAATAATATTTATCAAAAAGTGGGTTTCATTGTTTGATTTGAAATCAAAAAGCAAAAGGAAAAAAATAAAAAGGCTTTTTAAATTATTTTGCATGGTACCAAAGTACCCTAAACCCTACAGCAATAATACTAATGGTGGGCCCATTGGCCACTACCTCCTTTAAAAATAGTGGCAGTCTTTTTTTAAAAAAATGATAAGGGTTTAGAAAAACCTGGCATAAGAGATCTCGATCGACGATGAAATCAAAGCCAACCAGCCAAAACACTCGGCAACGACCTTAGCCCAATGGCAAGCATAGGAAAATCCGTGGTGGCTATGAAATATTCCCATAGAAGAAGAATATTTTGGGCTCATCACAATTTTTCAGGCCACCGTGGAAATTTTTAGGCGAACAATTTTTTTGCCAGGGGTTTTTTTTTCCTCAGTGACAGCTGTGAAATTTAAGCCCGTCTTTTGTTGATGTCAAAATAACATCATGTTGATGTCATCATATGGACAACCCTCTTTTCCCCCCTCCTAACCCCAGTTTTCCATAAAGGAGAATTTTTTTTTTGTTTTTGGCATAGCTTGGGCATATAGTGTCAAAATCAGGGAAACGAGATATCGTCGGAAAGCTGGTTCCGTAACCTTTCTAGTGGTAGAGGTCTCATCATCAGATTTTTCAAGTGGTTTCTGTTATTCTCATTCAAAGTAATATTTTAATTTTGCACTTCTAAGCTCATAAATTTTTGCATGTATCTTCGATTTTCATGATCCAAGTGGCATTGGAAAGGTATTTCAGAGATCTTCAGATCTATACATGCATTTTTTTCTAGAATCTTCCTTAGGTACATTTTATTTAGTATTTTTTGTTTTCAAACTTTACCTAATTACTTGGATGTCTTGGCACCTAGAAAGGATCCATTTGTGTGAGATGACATCATTTGATTTGCTTTATCAGTACTGAGGGTTTTAGTCTCTAATTTTTTTCATTTGAGTGAGTATCATGGGTTTTTTTGTTCATCCTTATGTGACCAACTTGGACAAGGACAATTATGAGTCTTGGAAAAATGGCATCTTGACACATTGCAGGTGGCTTGATATTTTGCCTTATCTATATGGTCTCATACCTATACCAGACACACCATGGAGTTTTTCAGCATGGGCATCATCATAGATCATATTGTAGGGGTTATATGTTCTAGTGTTGGTCTTGCTACTATGTATGTTGTATAAAACATTGAATGCATACACTTTGATGACGATAATTCAAAGAAGCTTGAGTATATCACAGGTCTTGCATGTTCCAATGGTTCAAAGACTTTCATTCATGTTCCCACTCTTCATATTGAGGCTACATCATCATCTCCTATTGTTCTTGATCAGCTTAGCATCACCACATCTTTGGCCCCTAGTGATTTAGTGCAACTGAACATCATACATCTTCCAGACATAGCTACTTGGGATTCGTATCTCACTAACATATCATCCTTGTTTGTAGAGTCCTATATTACAAATCTTGAGGATTACTTTGAGGACATTCATCTCCTCTTTGTTTTCACTATTTTTGGCCCACCATCTTCATCGCCTTTGCAACTTGTTCTACATTAGTCTTCATAGAATCTTGGATTGCCATCATTGCTTTTCAACAAGTGGATACATGAGAACTTTTTAGAGGCATACATCATCTGGATTTGGATTCTAGTATCACCCATCCTTTTGGATTGGATTCTCCAATCACTAGTGGATCAATTGTTCATCATTGGCACGAGAGCTCTTTCATTATGGGGGGATCCATATCCTCATTTTCTCTTTCCTATTAGGGGAACATCTATTGTACTTTCATGATAGAAGAAGTCCTTGGGGGGGTCACATTGAGTCCTCCTTGTATCCTTCTTTCTCTAGTACAGTCATTTATTTTTCTCTCTTTTGGAGAGGAGTTTTTCCCATGTGGTTTTCTCCTTTTCTCCAATTATGAGAGTTTCATTTATGTACATGGGTACTTCATCAAGCCTTGTAGTCAAGACCCATTTTGCATTCATTTAGCTTCCTTTATCATTAGTTTAGTTTCTCCCTAAGTTAATCTTAAGAGGAGATGTTGGAGTAAATAAGTCATTATCTGATAATTAATTAATCATTAATTAATTATTAGAGGATATTTTACTTTAGATCACTTAAGCTAAACTTAGGAGTTGCATTTTAATCTTTAGTTTAATTATTATTATTAGATTAGACTAAATTTAGGACAAGTTGTCTCATTGCATGAGATTAATACACTTGTCACTATCTTTTTAATCCACAAGTAGGGTTTTCTTGTGCTTTGCTTATAAGCATGCACATTCATTTGTAAATTCATCCAGGTTATTTGCATCAATAATAATTCTAGGGTTATTGAGCACAATATTGCTTGTTGATCTTTTCTTTATTGTGATTGGTAATCACTTGTAGGTGTTTCATGGGAGTTGTGGATTGAATCAGTCAATTCCAACAAATAATCTTGTATTTCACCAACCCACAATCCCACGCACATCTTTAAACTTTACTGCATCCTCAAATTTTATTTTTTCTCTAGCAATAATTCTTTTAACACATGCACCAGCTCCATCATGTTCTCCTTTACCATGTCTAGCTACAAAAAAGCTCCACATATGTTAGACATTAAATTCCTTGTGAACCATACTTAACCAATAGAACATTCGAGCATTCTTGAACTTTCTTGTACAATTATCTAACCATATGAGGTGTTTTGTCATCTAGATTCATCTTACTCTTAAATTTCTATAAAATATATTGAAACAATATTGAACAAAATCTGACGAGTGTAACCGGTTATCAGTCAAATAGAAATGATACTCCCCCAAAAATTTTCTATCATCCTCTATGCTATCATCTGCATGTCTATAAACAATATGAACAAACATAGCTACTTGCATTGAATTATAATACTATGATTGAATTTCATCTTGTGGAGGTAGAGTATAGTTTTCCACAAAATCAGCCACTGATAGTATTCTACCTACTGGAAATGTGTTTCTACATGTGCAAAATTTTCCATCAAGCCATTGAGCATGTTGAGAGTGCATAGAATATTTTGGTACAATCTTATTCTTAAATTCTAATATGTATGCATGTACACTAACTTTTTTTGTAACTAAATCACAATGCTTTCCAATTTTTCCATCTTTTAGAGAATAGTTAACATTCTTAAATATTTTATCATCACTAATCATTTTCCAAAATCATTATCAACACTTTCGTGCATGTAAACTCTTAAGAATGAAATATTTCCACAACTAGTGCATTGTCTAGAAATAAAAGAAGTTAAATAAAATAATTTTCCATTAGATCTTTCACAAAAAAAACTTGATATAAACTCCCTTATTGTTTTAGTTGGCATATTAATACCTGTAAGAGAGGGGAACCACGAAATGCAAGACCCCAGGTCATGGAGGGTCAAGGCGCAAGAGGCTTCCCTAACTTACCTCAGCCAAGTGTAATGTCAGGAAATGTGAGGCAAGAGTAACAAGGACCGTGAGGCCTCTCAGCTACTTTGTAGACCTAAAACACCTCAAAAAATCTCTGTTCGAGGATGAAAGTGTGGTCTTTGGACGTCGGTGCAGTGCACTGGCATCTCAAAAGTGCGCTAGCATCCATGCGACCATACAACAGTGAAGACGAGGTCAAACCAACAAAACTAGCTAACGACCTGGTTGACTAACTAAAGGGCCAGAATGATGTGATTACATAAATGAAATATTCTCTAATATTATAAAGTAAATAAACAAGGGTAAAGAGAGCAAGCAAGATATCACCAAGGAATTCGTTCTCTAACTGATCCTCCGAGAAGCACCTACTCCTACACACAGAAAGAGATGAGAATGTTGGGTGGTTGTATAGGGGTCTGCTCAGTTAGACCCCTATTTAGGTGTTCCCACCTCCACAGACAACCTAGGATACAAGATAAAGGAAAGCAATACAATGAAGAGAAAAAGAGCACTACAAAACAGTAAACTGCTAACTCAACCAAATGATAGAGGAGAGGAGAGGAAAGCTTACCACCTCCACCAAGAGCACTCAAGGCTGCTTGGGGGAGAAAATGAGAGGAACTCAAGCCTTTGTTGCAATGGTGTGGTCCCAAACCTACTCTACTGATGTGATGGAGTGTTGCTTTACTACTATGGAATGCAAGAATGTTGTTCGGAGCTTGGAGTGGATGCAAAAGAGTGTGTTGAAGCTTGAGAATGAAGTCCAAAAGTTGTGAAGAGGATGTGTGAATATTTTAGAATCTTGCAATGAATGAATAAAGAGAGAATTTGAAGGAAGAGGGGGGAAAATGACCATAGTTGGGTTGGCTGGCTGAAGGGGGCGTTACAACTTCACCTCCAATGAGAAGAGTAACGGCTCTGTAGGTTTAGCCATTGGAATCTGCTAGGGACATAAGTGCACTATGCAAACGTTTGTGCAATGCGTAGGTGTCCTCGATAGAAACAAATCCACTGACGCTTAAAACAGGTGCCAAGTGGGATGCAAGCAACGGGATTAAGCCTCTGAACTCAATTTTCTAAGGTGGATAAAGGAAAAAAGGGGATTCGCACACTGGTGCAAATTCACTCTTATACATTTTTCCCCCACTTTAGTGAGCACGAATACTAATGAGTGCTAAGTAGATCAAGAAAGAGTAGGGTTAGAAACGTATACCTGAATCGTCGAGGATGCAGACTGTGATCTGGTGAACCTAAAGGTGCAAGGAAAGAAAAGGAATTCATAGCTACTTGGAACTATGAATTTAGAAAAATCAAGTGTCTGACAGGCTCGTAGGCATGGAAGGAGGCAACCCCCAAGATCTCTCGCATGAAGGAAGCCCTATGAAGTAAGCACCTTACAGACCCACAGACCTGTAAGGAAGGTATTCTCCAAGACCTCTCACATTAAGGAAATCAAGCAAGTGTCGTACAGACTTGCAAACCTGCAAGGAAAGTGTCCCCCAAGATCTCTCACATGAAGGAAACCCAAAGGAAGTAGACTCTATAGAGTTAGGAAGCGACGACATTTCTACCCGCAGATAGAACATGTGAAAAGTGGTGACACGTCTACCCATAGATAGAACATGTCAAAAGCAGTGGCACATCTACCAACACATATAACATGTCAAAAGTGGCAACACATCTATCTGCAGATAGAGCATGTCAAAAGCAATGACATGTCTAGCCACAGATAGAACATGTCAAAAGCAGCGACACATCTACCCGCAAATAGAACTTGTCAAAAGCAGTGACACATCTACCCACGGATAAAACATGTCAAAATCAAAGACATGTCTACCCACATATAGAACATGTCAAAAGTAGTCGTGTAGGAAAATAAGCAAATAGTTATGCAAACCATCAATAAGTAAAATTTTCAAAGGGGTCCCTCGGGAACCCGACGTAAAAAAAGAGGGGTCCACTCAAGGGATGCACTATTCTAAAGGTAAGGTCTAGTTAGGCTGCCCCCAAGCTAGTCATGAAAAGGAAAATGGAATAAGTCTAATTGGGTTGCCCCTAGGCTAGACGTGAAGGAATCCATTCAGAACAAAGACTTTCAAAGAAGGTTCCCTTGGGAACCCACCGTGAGGAAAAGGGGGGTCCACTCAAGGGACACACGGTTCGAAAGTAGGTGTTCTTCTTAGAGCGATTCTTCATCAAGGAATCATTTTGAAAGATGTTCACTTCATCAAGGATTTTGAAAGGAAGGATATGCCCCCATGTGAGGGGAAATAAAATTTTTTCCCACTTCATAGGAATGTCCTCAAGTCCTTTCTTTATGAACCTGTGATGAAGGAAACACATTATGTTAGGGTTCTAAGTTGAGAATGAAATTCTAAGGAAAATTTGGTGAATACTTTCAAGAGAATATTCGTTGGAAACGAATGTGTTTTCTGAAAGTTGAAGTGTTAAAGAAAGGTGTTGTCACACATGAAAGGGACAACTCAAGCAAGGAAGAGAAAAAGCTAAAGAAAGAAAAAAAAAAAAAGATAAAACAAAAGCAAAGGACACAAGGGTAGCTGATATTTCGGGGTCAAAACTGCTCATAAATAAATATATGTATGTATAATAGTAGTATATAAATGAATTGTCATCAACCCCCTACTATATCATGCCATGTGAGGAATGCACGAGAAGACAAAGTAAAATAAAAAATTGGGTCAACATGGAAGGGGGGCCTAAATGGCCCTCATGCTTTGCATCATCCCCAATTTATCGAAAATCAAGCACAAACATGGAAGAATGATGATGCAAATAGAAGAAGGTTTACAACACAAAAACCACACCTATATCCAAGAACTAGCGAGGGTGATGAGGGTCATCTAGGCACACATAGCACAAGAATGGGGGAACACATCACAAAACACATGCACACACACACAAGATCAAGAAAAGGGGCCTCCCCCTAACATTGATCGGCCAAGAGGTCATCCGCTTCCCAATCTAAATCCTTATAAGGGGAAGGAGTACAATCCTGCAATGGTAGGATGTTAAGAGGAGGAGCATCTGGATCTCCCACAACAAGGGCTAAGGAAGAGGGCCCCTCAAGGTCCTCTCTACCAAGCTCTTATAGAGTTAAGGTTAGCAATTTCATGAAGATCACCAATAGGGTTAGGACCTTGCCCACGGAATTAAACATACACCCCATAGGAGTGTGGTGTCTAACCTCAATAGACGGGACAAGCTATGCTTGAGGTTCATTACTAAGCTCGCTGAATGACTCGGGAGCAGTGAAAAACTCAGGGGAAGTTTGGACTAGCTCTGTTATTAGGACAAAAGAAATCAACATGGGGCTACCATGTGGAGAAGGTGGGGTCCTCCTATGTTCTCCATTCTTGGAGGGACCATCATCTACCTCCTGTTTCATTGGAGGAGATGAACTCCCCACATACGAGGCCAAAGGCATGGAGGAAGAGGAGGAAAGAATGACAATGGATACAACTGAAGTATTGATCATATCCACAAGCTTTGGGAAGGGTTGGATATCTGGAACAGAGATCAACAAAGGAAGCTCCACCGAAGGAGTGATGAACGCCTGTACCCATTTAGGGTTAGGTGCATTCATACTTGTAATGGAAGTCAGAAGCAGTACAAATCTAGATTGAAAAGAAGCAGAAGGGATGAAGAAGACACTATAGGAGGCCCTGAAGCAGGGGCAGTCGTTTCTTCCTCCTTTTGCAAGGTGGCCTACTCGGCCAAGAGAGCCTTTTGCTGGCGCTTACATTCACATGCAAGGTAGTTTCTATGGCTCTTGGAGTTAGAGGCCGGGGTTTTCGAAGTGACAAGAAGTTCCTTCTCAACCATAGGAACGTCCACTATGGATGTTTCCGGAAGAGGGACAAGTTCCTGCACGTGAGTAGGGGGAACAGGCTGAGTAGCAATAGGCGGAATCAACTTGAGAGCCTTGACAATGGGCCTCTTTCTACTCACTACCTTAAGACTAGGAGCAGTAGGAGGCCATGAAGATCGAGACAACAAGGATTCTCTCTGGGAGACCTTCTTATTGTACCGAGCAGGTCTAGGCTCTATTAGTAGAACAAGAAGCTCGAACGTGGGGCACTTAGGCTTTCGCTAGGTAGACACCATAGGGTTATCCTATAGACAAGGATCAAGACCCAATGGTACCTCAAAAAAGTGAGAAGAAGTGCCAGATTGAATAGTGGAAGAGGAAGGAGGATTGTGAGACCACTTCTCTTCTTCCTTAATTCGTGCCTTAGTGGCATTGTTGTCAGCTTTCAAGCAAGCCCTATGTGAGACAACATAAGGTGAGGGAGAGTATCTCACTTTCAGCCTTAGACACCCTTTCTTGTAGTTTTGATAATTTTTATGCAAAAGGTCTGTCCTAGGAAGAAGAGGACCCACGGAGGTAGGCCACAAGTGGTCCAAGGAGTAGCTACCACATGTAACCAGTGGTCTATAACTGGTGTCATGGATTATGTGTACAAAACCTTTGTGGATAAACTTTAGACATTTATGCACGACGGAGGGTACCGCATTCATCGTCGCTAACCAAGGGATACCCAATTTAACCCCAAAGAGTTTAGACCCAAGAATGATATCAAACATGAGTTTTATTAACTTAATTCCAACTAAGACCGATAAGAAAATACTACCCAAAGGGGGTACGGAAAGCCTGTCATGTGTATGAGTGAAACTCAAAGGAGCATTGTATCCATCCTTATACAAAAATTTTATCAACGTAATCTCCTTCATTATGTTTACTTGTGACGTCGGATCAAAAAGAACACCTACTATGATGTTTCCATTGATTCGTGTAGAAATGTAAAGAGGAGGTGATTCCTTTAAAACCCATTGGCAGGTCCCGAGAAGTGAAAGTTATACTGGTACTACTATCCAAAGGTTGCATAGAGGGGATAGGTTGATGCAAGAAGGAGGCCATTATGCACACTAGACAATGCTTTCACAAAGTCCCTAAAGGTTGACAAATAAGATAGTGACCCAATTAAGGTTTTGTTGTGCAATACCTTTGGAACCTTCCAACTATGCCAGCTAGGGGTCATAGGTTGGGTTGCAAGGTGACAACCTCACAACACTCTCACCTACAACACTCCTAGAGTAGGAAGAAAGGAATTGTCAAGATCGCAAGAATGAAACCAAAATGGTTCATGTTGGGTTCACTAAAAATGTAAGAGAGGGGGACCACCACATGCAAGACCTTAGGTAATGGAGGGTCAATATGTGAGAGGCTTCCCCGACTTACCTCAACCAAGTGTAATTTTAGGAAATGCGAGGCGAGAGTAACGAGGACAATGAGGCCTCTCAATTACTCTATAGACCTGAAATACAGGAAGGGGCTAGGCGAGCTAGTTTTTAGGTCTAACACTTCACCTCATAAAGCTCTTTATCCAAGGATGAAGTGTGGTCTTTGGACGTTAGCGTGACGTGTTGGTGTCTCAAAAGTGTGTTGGCATCCATGCAGCTAGACAACAGTGAAGACGAGGTCAAACCAACAAAACTAGCTAACAGCCTAGCTGACTAACTAAAGGGCCAAAATGATGTGATTAAATAAATGAAATATTCTCTAATATTATAAAGTAAATAAATAAGGGTAAAGAGAGCAAGGAGGATCTCACCAAGGAATTTGTTCACCAATTGATCCTTAGAGAAGCATGTACTCCTACACACAAAAAGAGAGCAAAATGTTGGGTGGCTGTATAGGGGTCTGCCTTAGCCAAACCCCCATTTAGGTGTTCCCACCTCCACGAAAAGCCTAGGAAACAAGATAAAAGAAAGCAATACAATGAAGAGCAAAAGAGAACTACAAAATAGTAATGTGCTAACTCAACCAAATGATAGAGGAGAGGAGAGGGAAGCTTACCATCTCCACCAAGAGCACTCAAGGCTGCTTGGGGGATAAAATGAGAGGAACTAAGCCTTTTTTGCAATGGCGTGGTCCCAAACTTGCTCTATCAACATGATGGAGTGTTGCTTTGCTGCTATGGAATGCAAGAATGTTGTTTGGAGCTTGGAGTGGATGCAAAAGAGTGTGTTGAAGCTTGAGAATGAAGTCCAAAAGTTGTGCAGAGGATGTGTGAAGATTGTAGAAGCTTGCAATGAAGAAATGAAGAAAGGATTTGAAGGAAGAGGGAAAAAATGGCCATATTCTGGTCGATTGGCCAAACGGGGCATTACAACTTCACCTCCAATGAGAAGAGTAGCACCTCTGTAGGTTCAGCTGCTAGAATCTATAGGGATGTAAGCGCACCACACAGATGTTTGCACGTCGTGCAAGTTTCCTCAACAGAAAGGCTTCCACCGACACTCAAAACAAGTGCCAAGTGGGATACAAGCAACGTGCTTAGGTGGAATTTAGCCTTCGAACTTGGTTTTCTAAGGTGGATAAAGGCAAAAAGGGGATTTGCACACGGGGTGCAAATTCACTCTTATACAATACCATATTACTAGATAATCAAGTTAGTATGCAAAGTACAATGTATATATCAAAAAATATCATTAAAATAATGAAATTGAACTCGTGTTTTACAACAACAAGATATTTGTTACTTATTAATTTTTATGTACTAAGGTTTACATTTTTCAAAAGACCTTTGGCTTATTTTAATGTTACCAAGTAACACTAAATCACCATAAAATTTTCTGTAAAATTCAATTTTTGTTGTATCTAATAGGTGTTTTGCATGAGGATCACGAACTTTGGACCCCACTCTTAATTTTAAAAAATCTCTAGTATTAGATGATACCCTAGTATTATCATGCCAATATTTTTCAATCAAAGATTTAATTTCATGTTAGATCTTGGGATTGAACCACTAAAACTCCAATATTGGTTAATTGGGTCATTTTCTATACTTTCTCTTCTTTTTGCTACTCTTGGCAATGCTTTAGGATGTATATTTAAAACTTCACTAATATTGCTTACCATTTTTTAATTCAAAGTTGTTTTATTAACTATATCAATTGTTATAGCTCTTCTTGCTGCATTCTTATCTTTAGATCTACTATATTTTCCAATAGACTGAATGGCACTAGCAATAGTAGACATAACATGTTTTATTGATTGATCTTTTCTTCTTTGTTTAACAAAAATGCCTAACTTTTTCATTACTTTTCTCATTTTTCACATTCTCATCAATTGCTTCATTAGTTGACATTGAACTGAAAGTTTTTTACGATAAAAAAATTGATTGTATAATTTGGGTATGTGCAGGATCATGATGGGCTAGAAAGTGGCAATATGATTGGTATGTGGCTGACAACTTTTTTCTTACCCAAAATTGATGAATCGAAAAGGGCTTTTAAAGGATATTTTCAACTTTCCACCACTATAAATTATGCTTTACTTTGAATTTAATAATTAATTATTATTCATTTTCAATTTGAATTATGACTAAAGTCTTGATTGATAGGCTGATTGAGAAACATCTGTAGCTTTCAAACAATATCACATTTTTTGAATTCAAAACACATGTCACATTCTATGCTTCGTATACTATAGGATTAAAAAAAACAAAATTGAATTTCATGAAATTTTGACCAAGTTAAGGTGGTCAGACATACGAGTTTTTAATATTTTTTAAAAGTTGTAATAAAAATTCATAATTAATTATTCACTTGGAAAAAATTAGAAAAAATATGCATCACATCGGGACATGAGTCCACTTATATCTAAAATCTTATAAAAAAATATTATCATTTTATTATGGTTAGGGTGGTCAGACAGACACCTACTTATTTTTTCCCTGAAATTTAAGTACTATTGCATTGAAATTTCAAATTTTCACCAAATAGATTTTATTTTTAAACAAACTTAGTAGTTTAGAAACTACATTCAATTTTCTACAGATTCTATTCTTACATATTTTTGAAATAATATAGATAACTTATTCAAATTTTTACGTCAAGTTGCCTAACTCTGATTTTTCTGATTTTTTTGCCACTTAAGGGCATGTTTTTTCCATGATGATCCTACACATACCCATCTATTAGCATGTGTTCTTATTTGTCTCCAAGAAATATTACTAGGAAGATTATCCAAAACATCACTTTCAATTATTTTTAAAATATATTCATTTTCAACATCACTTCCTAGAAATTCATTTTCATTTTCATCAACAAAACGGTTTTCATTTTCAATAACAAAACAATTTTCATTTTCATTTTCATTTTCATTAAAAGGATTTTCATTTCATTTTCAACAAGACAGTTTTCATTTCATTTTCAATAAAAGGATTTTTATTTTCATTTTCAACAACAATTTGATTCAAATCTTGAACTCTACGAATATTATCGATGTCAACATTGTTATATCCAACATTTTTTAAATCTCTAATAAACACCATTTCCATGAGGCTCGAAGGTGGATTTGAAGACATACATGGACTTGTGCCTATTGAAACATTCTCCATAGCATTGAAAGGGATAATTGAAGACATCCCAGGAGTAGTTTGTATATTCGTATTAGTTTCCACATTCACCTCTTGCAAGTTTGCATCGTCTACATTCATGGTCTCCTCAATGTTTTTATCTTCAATAGTTGTGGAATTGGATGCTTCACCATCACTCATTGATTGAATTATCATTATTCTTTCTCTTTGTCTTTGTTTCTCCTTCTCTCTCTTTGCTTGAATTTCTTCAAGAGTCAATACCTTCCTATCTTTCCTCTTATTCTGACATTGTGATCCCATGATTATTATTTTTTTAAGTATACACAAATGAATGTCAAAAACTTGAGAGTCTTCCTTGTTTGTTCCTTCTTCAAACAGGTAGCACTTGTTCAAAAAAATTCTCTTCCTCCTTCAAACAAGTAGCAATTGAACAAAATTCCTTTTCCTCCTTCCAACAAGTAGCAATTAAACAAAATTCCTCTTCCTCCTTCAAACAAGTAGCAATTGCACAAAAAAATTCTTCCTCCTTCAAACAAGTAGCTCAATTAAATAAAGTTTCTCATCCTCCTTTGAAAAAAAATAGCAATTCAACAAAATTTCTCTTCCTCGTTCAAACAAATAGCAAATAAATAAAATTCCTCTTCCTCCTTTGAAAATAAATAGTAATTCAACAAAATTTCTCTTCCTCTTTCAAACAAGTAGCAATTAAATAAAATTCCTCTTCCTCCCTTGAAAACAAGTAGCAATTCAACAAAATTCCTTTGTAACAACATCCCAATGATGCCTCCTTTCAAAATTGAAAAAAAATCCATCTTGAAGAGCTTCAACAAGACAAAAGGTGATAAAAAATAGGGAATATGTTGTAGTCAACCGTACAAAATAATTCTCAAACCCGAGATGCCCCTTTTTAACAGTAAAATTAAAAAAAAGGTCAAAAATAACTCGAGATACCATTTAAGAAATGGGATCCTGATTTATATAAATTAGGACCCCATTTAGTAAATGGGATCTTGAGTTATATAAATCGAGATCTCGTTTATTAAATGGGATCTCGTTCCATTTTCAATGGGCAAATAGGAAATGAGATCCTGTTTCTTCAAATTTGAAATGTAGGATGAATTTTTGCTTTGTTGACAGGTTCAGGAAAAGGTTTAGGGATTCAAACCTAGGCCCTAGACCTAGTTTGACCTGTAAGTTGAAGGTCCTAGCAATGTCACAAAAAAATAGACTTTAGGCATACGTCTGAAAACTTTTTTTGCAAAAATTTTCGACGAAATTAAAACCCATTATAGATTAGACAGTGTAGATTCCAAATATGTATTTTTTCATTTAATTTTTGATTAAACGGGTCCATAAACTTGAATTATCAAGGTTTTTTAGTATTTTAATAATTTTTTTATCAACATAACATTTTCACAAATAGATTGCATGAAAGCGTACTTTAGAATATTCTTTTCAATTTTAAAAAAATCAAAAAATCATAAGTTTAGGTCATCTTATGCGTGACGTACACGACGTTTTTTTAAAACACCAAATAAGGCCAATAAAATATTAACAAAAGAAATATATTCAATAAAAAATTACAAAAAATATGTAAAACATGTTTCAGTGAGTTACAAATCTTTTTCCAAAAGGATTTAGAAAAATGATTATTTAGGTCAAAATATGGATGACGTACACGTGCATGGTATGGTATAAAAAATTGACTTTTAGACAGTAGTTTTTAGAAACACCTATTGAAAATCAATTTATATCATCTAGGTATTGACATAAATTACATATTTGGAAACTAGACTCTGAGTACTACATTTTATGATTAGCGACTTTTTCAAGATTCTATCTCTAAGTGCTTAAAATTTTAAGGTCAAATGTGTCAAATTTTGAAAATCAAGGAAAACACTTCCACTAAATGACCAAAAAGTGGACTCAACTTCTTGCCAACACCCTGAATGGTCATGTATGTTTGAAATGATGAATTAATAAGAAGAAGGAAGAAGAGAAAAATATTTAGAGAGTAAATATATGGGGTGGTGAAGCATAGAATGAGTAAGAAATGATTAAAGGGTATAAGAGGTGCATTGGTAGGGGAAAAATATATGCACAAGAATTATATATATATAATTCTTGTGCATATATTTTTCCCCTACCAATGCACAAGAATGTATATATAATTTGCTTATATTTTAATAAAGACGTACATTATTTTTAAAAAAAGAGCAATTGTAGGCTTTTATTTTATTTATTTTTATCACAAATTATGTAAAAATTATTAATAGTTAGTCTCAATTACAAGTTATAAGAAGGGAGAGAAACAGTTGAGGAATTGATCATAATGGAAACTAGAGTGAAGTGAAGTTCCTAGAATAGGCTCTAATACCAAATGTAATTTTACTTTTCTCCTAAGTATAAAATTAGATAAATTTAATATATTAAAGTTAACATTGTATGCCAATGGATTTGTTAATGTCATTATCTAAGTTTCATGATTATAAAGTTTGCTCAAAACTAACTAATTTCAGACTTTAGCACATTAATATCACCATCCTTAATATATATGAAAGTATATTTATTATTCAAGTATCCTTAAGTAATAATAAGTTCAATGCTTATATGAATCAAAGCACTTTAAAATATCACTTCCACCAATAAATATTTTAGTGGTCTTCATCTTCGTAGCTATGGCACACACTAGTAGAAAATAGTTCATATTCAAAACAACATGTAAAACATGTAGAACAAAACAATCACTCAATAAACTCTGGCTAGAATAATCTTGAGTGTACTCTATCCTTCGAGTTGGACACACTCTATATGTCCCTTTTTCAATATCCATATCCCACCAGAACCATATTCTTGTTTGAGTGATCTCAATAGGCTTACATGTCTCACATAAATACTTTATATAACCTTTAAAAAGATGAGTTCCAAACCACCACACTTTTTCATAATTATTTAATAAATATTCTCTATTAATCTATCATTTTAACCTTTTTTTTTTAAAAATCTATTACATAAATGTGATTACTACATGTACATAAACTCATGAGGATTTTATTTAGTAAGCCCCTCACAATGTCAAGGAGCAAAAGGAAAATTAGAAGCTTCTGCTCCAGCATGCACGTGAAAATATAAATGGAGTGGCACCATGACCAGGCCTGGAATTTGATGGTATATCTGACCGTTTTTTGCATTTTGGACCGTATATTACACCCTAAAAATTTATTAGACCGTATTATTTGACTTGCTATATTTTTATATAACCGTAAATATGACACTTTAAATTATTATTAAACCGTAAAAATTTATTGTAGACATATATATATATATGATTGATTATAAATATATTTATTAATTCAAAATCTTTTAAAATAGATTTTTTTCAAGATTAAATATAGTTCTTTCTAATTTTTTAAAGATTTTGACATTTTTAGTAATAGTTATGATTGCTTTGTATTAATATATATGATTTATAATATTTATTATAAAAATATATATATTAATTCAAAATCTTTTCAAAATAGAATATAATTGTTTTTTAACTTTTTGAATATTTTAACAAGATGTATTTTTTTATATGAATTTAGAAAGTTCTTGTTAATTGTAACAATAAATTTAAGATTTTTACATTTATTTCTAATTATCAATATTTTCTAATTTTACCTTTTTTTCTAATATATATAGGATATCCATATGAATAATAACATAACACAAATTTTCACTATTTTTTCAATAGCATTTATTTTATAGCATTTTTTTCAACCACATTTATTTTATAGCATTTTGTTTATTACAGTGATTCCCATCTTTGATTTTTTTCAAAATAATACAGCATTTGGTTTTATTGTGAGCATGTTGAAATTTTATTTGTCTTTTACAAATAATTTATGTTTTTAGATAGATGAATTTAAGGATTAAACTATAAAGAAAATTCCACAACATTTTTTTATAGTCACGAGCTTTTATTTTTTTCAAGATAATACAGCATGTTGAAATTTTAGATAATGAGTTGAATAAGTATTAAACTATTTTTAATTTTATATAATTATTTCTGGATAGGTTTGAAATTGATACTTAAATATGATTTTAGATCTAGATCAATTTGAGGATTGAACTATTTTTAATATAAAGATTTTATATAAAAAAATATAAATTAAATATATTTTTGACAGTTAAATTTTTTCATAAAAAATTGAGGATTGAACTATTTTTAATATAAAAGATTTTATATAAAAAAATATAAATTAAATACATTTTTAACAGTTAAATTTTTTCATAAAACGTAAAGTGACAGGCATTAAAATGAACAAACCATCACAAAATTTTCATATGACAGATAGGGGTGGCCGTCAAATTCCAGGCCTTGCACCGTCTTCCATTTATTTTTCTTTTCCCATGTAACTAATGAACAACTCCCACGCATGACATAAGCATTGATGTCATCTCATGCAAATGATTGCCCCTTACGGAACCTCATACTTGTCTTCGTTGACTCACTTCTCTCGGTGATTTTTTTTGTTTTTTAACACATTTATATAATTTATTTCAGTTTTTATGATTTATAAAGATAAGAGATACTAATTTTTTGAATTTTTTTAAGAAATATTTGATTATTATCAATTTTTAGTTAAAGATTTTATTTCTATGATACTTTGTATTTAATGATTCTTTCTTTTATTCACATTATTTATTTTTTAAATAGAAACTAATTTCATAAAAGGATTTCAAATATGATGAGACATGTGAGACAATATAGGATATGGTTTGTTTACATTTACTTTTTCTTTATTAGTCTTTTTTTTTAGTATTGTAACAAGCAAAAGAATGAAAACAATATAAAAGCCAATCAGCTGTGAGAACATAGTACAAATATACAAATCAACTATTACAAATCATCAATGGTCGAGACAAAAACAAGAACAACTCCAAGGAGCAAGATATAAAATAAATTTTAACTTTGAATTTTAACATCTATTAGAGTTGTTTAGAACATACAAACATCATTTTTATTAGTAATTTTTATTTCTCTTTTTAATTTGTTCAAGATGTACTTGCATTCCCAATATCTTATTTTTCATTATACTTTTATAATGATCTAATCTTTATAGGTATTTATATCATTATTGACCCATTTTCAACAGTTATAATTCTTGTTTTAATTTAATTAAGTAAAATTAAAATTTTTAATAGTTGAAAATTTTATTATAGACCTCCATCAAGAAGTGTATCTATGGGAATGCAACCTAAATATGTTATTGAAGTTTTAATATGTTTTTTAATCTTAATTTACTAGCTAAAACTAATATTAATGGAAGGTAAATTATCTATTATGACAAAAACATGTTAAAAAAAAAAAGAGACCAACATTTGATATAATGTGACAAAATGAGAACTTAATAAGCCCGTGCATTGATATCTTGCCTAACCAAAGCTTCACATCCCAAGCCCACACCAATGGTAGTATTTTATTTTATTTTCATCCAAATTTCCAATTTTTAATCACCATCTCCACTCCCACATCTAAACTAGCTACCCTCAATTCTTAAGGTCATTGCCTCTACTTTGGTCACATTGTTAATCACAACACCACAATAGAAAACACCTCTAGAAACTAGAACCCCATATAGACTATGAAGATTGTGTTCCCTTTTAGAGATGCGAGTAGTTTCTCCCTTCATCTACTCCATTTTGTCTTATTGTTCAAATGGTTATGACATGAAACACTCTTTGGATGAGGTCAAGTCCAAGCTTAGCTTCTCTAAGGTATTGTTCAATCACAACACTACAATAGAAAACACCTCTAGAAACTAGAACCCCATATAGACAATGAAGATTGTGTTCCCTTTCAGAAATGTGAGTAGTTTATCCCTTCCTCTACTCCATTTTGTCTTATTGTTCAAATGGTTACGACAAGAAACACTCTTTGGATGAGGTCAAAATCCAAGCTTAGCTTCTCTAAGGTATTGAAGGGCCCTTCAAATGATTTATAATGTTCAATTGATTTTTTAACTAAGGGAGAAAGTTAGGCATATCTACATTGAACCTTTTAAAGAGTTGAATAATATTAGAATATTACACTTACTTCAACACAAAAAATAATATATAACTTCATCTAAAAATATTCTTACATATATTATTCCACAAATTCAAAAATTCTACAATATTGACAATTAATTTTGAAACATAATAAAACCATATTCTCATCGGATTAAAAACTAACCATTTGTTGTCTTTATTTTAATTCTCGAACATAAATTTCTTCGTGCTTATTAAAAACAACGAATTATTTCTTTACATAGCATAAATTGATTTTATTAACTAACTATAATGAAGTGTAGAAGGGCCATCTAATAAACCATTGCCCTCCCATCCTATCAACAACCTCTATATTCTGGATGGTGTTGAAATAAAGCCAACCTGTACTGTATAAAAGTTCGCACTACAAAAGGTCAAAAAGCCCCTGTAATCAATCTCCTTGATCCCAATTCAAAGCCGACATTCTAGAGCTTTGTAGTTTTTATTCTCATCCCAAACTCCACCTGGAAGAATCGATGGTTCCTACGATTGTAACGTGCCGCTGCTGTACCCTTTCACATTTTAATAATGTACCAAAAGCTCTTACTGTTCTTCTATATAAACCCATAAACCATTTCCCTAGATCTCATAACTTCTACGCTATAGCTCAGAGTAACACTAATCCATCTAAAGGGTGTTGTTTCCCGATCAATTCAGGAATAACCAGTAACGAAAATTATCCATTCCCATTTGGGTACTCTATTTTCCTCTGATCCCAATTTTTCTACCATGGGTGGCAGTTCATCAGAAGGGCAAGCCAATGTCCATGATTTTACAGTCAAGGTACTTTCAGATCCCATCTTATAGCGTTTAATTAAAACTTGTTATCATGTTTTATGTTCGCCATGAGGTTGAAATTGCAGGTGAAAGTCATATCCTTAAGTCAGTAATGTTTAATTGCAGGACATCAGGGGTAATGATGTGGATCTCAGTATTTACAAGGGCAAAGCTCTACTTATCGTCAATGTTGCCTCTGAATGGTATTTTTCTCTTCGCTTTGAAAATGGGGAAATTTTCTCTTTTTAAAATGGTTGTAAATGGAATATAAAACATTTGTGAGTAATTTGGGGGATGGTTCTGTGGGTGGCTGCCACACCTCCATTGTACTTGTCCCATTTTCGAATTATTGATGATCGATTGATTTTAATTTTTGTTTTTGGCAGTGGATTAACTACCTCTAACTACAAGGAGATGAATGAATTGTATGCAAAGTACAAGGATCAAGGTAATTCTTCTTGAATATACTTACTTCCCCTGTTTTACAAGATTTTTGTGCACTATTCAATGGATAATAATCTTGAGAGGCCGTTGTATGTCTTAAAATTGGATTTGTTTATGTAAGATGCTGTAATGGGATTCTGACTCCATGGGGTTGATTACTTGAGCTTTCAAGGGATGTTTTTCTTTCTTAATTCATACATTATGAATCTGTATGAACTGTCACCTAGATATGGGGACGCCATTTTGAAACAGAGGACAGGATAATATGATTAAGCGTATGCTATATAACCATTTAAATATGGTTACTGGGTTATGGGTACTGGATACCTGTCAATGGGCAGAATTTCATGGTCACTGTAATGTGGTGAGGGAAGCCTGTCCCTGGGCAGAATGCTGTATTTTACAAGTGATGTTTGATGATTTAGTGTTCCTCATAAATCAATCAAGCACATATATAGATTGATAGTAGATTTTAAGAAAAACAACTTAGCTCTTTCATTTCCAAAGATTCTGTTGAATGAGTATAGATTATCAGTAATCTAGCCTTTAGAAATGTGTAGAGAAAATAGTCCCCAAAATTTCGTTCTTGCCCTTCACATTGGTGCTTGTATCTCCGAACTCCTCAAGGCCATTTGAAATCACTGTAGATCGCTGCTTCAATCTAGGGCATCTTGATGTCCTGAGAGCTACACCATTGAACAAAACCTAAGAAATGTGAAACCATTTGAAACATTGAATTCGGGGCTTTTTTTTCACCTTAGAAATGAATATTCATGGAAGACTCCTACTTTTTAGAATTATATGGAATTGGTTTGTCTTGAGAACATGGTCAAGAATTTAATGGAATCTACTTACACTTGATTAAGCTCATTAATAGCTGTTAATCATTAACTTCTCTTAAATTGGATTTCAAACATTTAGTTCTCACCATTTTATTTTTTTGATAAATATACTGTTTGTTGGTCAACTTTTTGCAGGACTAGAAATACTGGCCTTCCCATGCAATCAGTTTGCTGGGCAGGAACCAGGTGACAATGAGCAGATTGCAGAAGTGGCATGTACTCGTTTTAAAGCAGAATTTCCAATATTTGACAAGGTCAGCATATCACTCCTATTTTGTTATTTTCATGTTTAGTTTGTTTTCTCATTATGTGGTATCAACCAAGATAAAAGAAACAATATTGTAATAACTAGCTCATCTGGTATGTTTATTGGATTTTTCACTACTTATATTGCAGTTTGGTGATGCAGGTTGAGGTCAATGGTGCTAATGCAGCTCCTATCTATAAGTTCTTGAAATCAAGCAAAGGTGGCCTTTTGGGAGACAGTATTAAGTGGAACTTCACCAAGTTTCTGGTGGACAAAGATGGAAATGTGGTTGAGCGATATGCTCCAACTACTTCTCCACTGAATATTGAAGTACTTAACAATCCCTCTTTTGTAGTTTCATACCTTATACATATTTTCTTATGATGATTAATTGTTTGGGCTTGTGTTGCATGTCAATCATAATAACAGCAAGAACTTATTTCTGAACAGCAAATGTTTGATATGGTAATAAGCTACATGCCTTAAAACAGACACTAATATTTGCATTTTATGTTTGCAGAAAGATATCAAGAAGATCCTGGGAACTGCCTGATTCTTCAGAAGCAAAAACATTACAGCATTTCTACTGTGCCCACATAGGATGCAGAAATCCATTTAGATATGATTCTGGTTACAGAACAGGGTTGTAGCTTAAAATGATGTTAGGAATTTTCAAGTTGTAACTGCTAAAAACTCACTTTTTGTTTTTGCTATGAATTTCATTTCTTTCACATGGTTTGAACTATACCATAAATAAGGGTTGTATTTCTAATAGCATCAAATATTTTCTCAACAGAAGAGCAATTATTTTCTCAAGGATGACATGCAATTTTGTTTTGCTAATTTTCTTAATTGGAAAATGATGTCTATCATGCTTTTAAGATTAATAATTTGTAAGTTGCCCATGGATTCCTCTCAACATATTATGTACTTAATCAATTCTTTTTCAAACAGGATATGATGCAATATGCCTTCTTTTCTCTTTCTTTTTCTTTTTCTTGGTTTTATCTTACATTTTTATCCTAAAAGAAATCTTTTAGGATTTTTAAGGTCCTTTATTTAGTTTTATAGGCACCAACACATTAAACTTCCCACACTGTTTAGTATAATTGCACCCATTCTTCTTTGAAGGATATAGTCTGTCTTCTATATTTCACCCATTCTACTTTGAAGGATATAGTATGTCTTCTATCCCTTTTGTTCATTATTCAATCTTAGGCACTTAACTTATGCCTAATGGAGCCCCTAGATGACATGATTAAGAGTTTGGTTTTTTCTAATCCACTCACTAATGTTTCTAAATTCAAGGGCAAGGGATATGCTAACACTGATATTAACTTCCCACACTGTTTAGTATAATTGCACCCATTCTTCTTTGAAGGATATAGTCTTACTTCTATATTTCACCCATTCTACTTTGAAGGATATAGTATGTCTTCTATTCCTTTTGTTCATTATTCCATCTTAGGCACTTAACTTATGCCTAATGGAGCCCCTAGATGACATGATTAAGAGTTTGGTTTTTTCTAATCCACTCACTAATGTTTCTAAATTCAAGGGCAAGGGATATGCTAACACTGATATTATGATTTATGTCACTACCACTTAGAGAGCCCGTACTATGGGAGGCTATCTAAGACCTTGGAAGGGATTAAGCTTGATTTTTACTATAAAATATATGAGGGGTTCATCCAATCATTTAAGTAAATTATCAGATTTTATTTATTTCTTTGAGATTAAAAGGCTCCTCAAGAATAACACAAGATAGTTCTTTCATATCATGAATAACCATACTAAATCTATAGTACACTTTGTCACTTGTTGGAGGTTAGTCCTCTATTTTTTTGCTAGTTCCCCTCACATGGACCATTGTAAAACTATGTGATATTTTCTTGCACTCCTTGACGAGGATATGCAAGAAATGCAAAAATTATCTTACAAGTCTTACGAGGATAATTAAAAAGTGTGTTATGAATAGACCAAGCTATAATTGATGATAATAAATGAAGGATAATTTAAAAAGTGTGTTATGAATAGACCAAGCTATAATTGATGATAATAAATGAATATATGGTTATAATGGGAGATTAGTTTCTAAAGGTAGAGTAATACTTGAATTTCCAAAATAGCCCTAAAATTTGAAATAATAATTAGAGTGTGATAACAAATTAGGTTTTTGATCCCCCTAAAAGTAAGATAAATAGGAAACTAATATGACAATAGTTGTTGCTCCAATAATAGTGAAAGTAGATAAATAAACTCTAACTAATAAATTAACACCATTGATTGCCATTCAATAAATAATTATTGAAACAACGGAAAATGGTGTATGTAAGGTGCTTTTGTATCATTTAGGACATAGAGCACACCCACTTTACAATTATTCCATTGAATAATAACCCTAGAGATCTCAATGCAAAGGAAAAAGAGATCTTGCAATAGGAATGTCCTAGGGGTTGATTGTAAACTAATAAGGGGTTCACCACCAAGCTAGGGCTTGGAAAGACAAATGAAATGCAAGATGTAATGTTAAACCCTAATATGTTGTAATCTTTCACTAAATGACCTAGAAATGAATGTAGAACAAAACAAAAAGTTGCAAGATGAAATGTGTGCATCTGAAAATCTAAAGATGACTGGAAGGAGATTTGAAATGTTAAAAATAACAACTTTAATGTTGAATGGGAATCATAAGCCACGTTGGGCGAATCAGTCCTAGATCTCAGTTTTTGTGCAAGAATATGAATTTGGAAAATGGGTATCCAAATCTGTAAAAACCTAAATTTTGACCTAAACTGGGACTCATACACTAGAACTGGTGAATCAATCCAGTTAGGGTTTCTAAAACTTTGAGGTTTGAATCTAGTCTTCAAGGTTTTCTTTGTGCTTCCCAATTGATTTTTAGATCCAAAACCCTTATTTGCAACCTATAGAAGTCCTCCAAGTATCTCTAATGCAAGGTGACAACATTGACAACTTTCTCCAAACTTGCTCTTCAATGTATCTTAAATCTAAACCTGCAAATCACACACTAAAGAGAGGGGAAAATGTTGTTTTGTTAGTGGATAGGGGTTTTCCTCAGTCAAACCCCGTTTTGGTAATCAAACCATGAAATAAATGAAACAGGATTAGAAAATGATGAATGAACAAAATATGATGTTGCAACTAACCAAACTCTAGCAATAAAGTGTTGCAAACATGTATGAAGTGGATCCAATGGATGTAGATCTTGACTCTTGCTTGGATATGATAGATCTTGAATGAAATGCTAGCTTGAATCATGAAACCCTACATCACAATTGTTATCTAAAAAACAAACATGATGCATGAGGACTTTGACATGATGCTTGATGCCTGAAGAATGATCTAAAATGCTTGATAATTTTCCCTTCAAAGCTCTTGTAAAATTAAACTTGCTATTATGAATGCTCTCACAAAAGTATTAGGTGAAAATGAGTGAATTCCAACCTTGTATTTATACTTAATTATGCAATAATTCCCGAAATTATAACACTACAAGAGGACATCAAATCTAAGAGGATAAAATCCCACCAAAAATTTGAATTAATTTTAATTTTGGGCCACACAAGACTCATATGCCCAAGGTGGCGAATGAGTCCCATTAGGTATAATTTATGGGACCAAATTCAAAAATGCTTAGAAAGGTGTAAAACTAGGATCATGACCCAAAAACCTAGGTGGGACTCATACACCCAAGGACCAGTGTATGAGTCCTAGATCACTAAATCTAGGCTACACAACCTGAAAACATCTAAATTATGATTGTGTGTTGATTTGTGTTCGGAATATCCTCGAAAAGATTCATTAAATGAGGCTTGTGGATGCAAAATAAGGCCAATTAAAGCATAAAGAAGCCCAATTATTTATGAAAACCCTAGAAAAATGTGAAAGTGTGTTACAAAACTTTACAACACTTTAAATTAGGTAATAAAGAGATTTATTAGGTTTAATTAATTAATAAAACCTTAGAAAAGTGTGAAAATGTGTTACAACACTTCACAATACTTTAACAAGGTGCCATTTTAAGTTCATTAGTTCACAAGAGCCCAAGACCTAATGTGAATGTTCAAACACATTACAACACTAATCAAGTTATTCTTAAGCTTAGTTAACAAGGAAGTCCCAAACAAGCAAGAAAAAGGGATACTTTTTCTATTGCCACATTTAGCCCCCACTTTAGTGAGAGGATGAACTTGCTTCAAACTCACACTAAAGTAGATGAAAAAACATTAAGAGGAGTCCAATGTGCCAATGTCAGTAAGATAGGATAACAATGACCAAGAGGGGTGATAAATACCCCATGATCAAGATCCCATTTCAAACCAACATAGACACAAAAGAACGCACATGAAAATGATATAAGAGCTACAAAAAAGCACAAGCATGCACTACCAAAGACACAAAGAAAATGAAACAAATGAAAAAGTAAGGGGAAGATCATGCTTTGACCATTTTTCCATCACGATGTGGATCATATCTAGGTTGTTTTTTTGAAAAATGCATGCTCACTCTGAGGCAATGAAACTTCAAGTTGTCTGTTGGGTGAGAAATCCAAGAAGGTGAGACACATACACACATGACCGATATATACTCACATACAAATGCGAGTGGCTAAGGGAAATTCATTCCCTTGTTTTTCTTCTTGTCAAACCATACCAAAGTTATACCTTTTGATAAATTTAATAAGGCGCCACACAAAAAAATTGAGTTTTGAGCTTCATGAGACAAGCAAAATTTCATAAGCTTGGAGCTCATGAACAAAAAAGGTGGCTCTATAGGCATGCAAGTTGTGTTATGCAAGGTGGCCATATAACTAAAAATGCAAATACAAAATGTAAAGAACGTTCAAAGGAGTCTTGTTTAGTTCACATGAGGTCTTTAACTTAGGGAACATTGTGCCTAATGTCTCCAAGAGCAGACCAATCAAAGAATAGAAGATTCACAACTTAGGGGATGTAGTGTGTCGCATCAAGCCACTAAGAGGAATGTAATATGCTAAGATAGATCATGCTTTTGAATGACATCACACCCAATGTCAACCACAAAGCGAAAAAATGCATCGCATGAAATAAGAAGACTGCACCATGAACCATGAAAAGGAAAAAAAATGCAAAATGCCAATGTATGCTCCCACTTTAAAGAAACTGCTAAACACCATGTTGTGAGAAATTACTTTAAAGTAGCCAATGATAAATGCTAACAATAAAGAATACATGAGAGCTAACTTGGATAGCCCTATGCCAAGTCATGTGTTTCTAAATGAAGTTACGTCATGTAAAGAAAAGGGAGGGGTTGCCCCCAAAAATGAAAATCCAAAAATATAAGGGATATATGGATTTGGGGTCAGTATGTTCTTGCTACAATGTTTTTTAGAGAGCTTGGAATTGTCATCACTCCCCAAATACACATAGAACTAGAAGGACAAAAAAAGAGAAAAAACAAAGAAAAACCTTTCGGTTCAACATAGAAGAGACATGAATGTTTTGATGCCTTTTGTCATCCCCAAAAGGAAAACACAAGACAAATGAAAAAGGTAAAGAAAAAGATTTTGGGTCAACATGGAAGAGACATGAATGTCTCGATGCCTTGCGTCATCCCAAAAAGGGAAAACACAATATAAGGAAAAGATAAAAGGATAAAATTAAAAGATTTATGACAGAGAAGGATGAAGGTACCAATAGAGGAATGTCACAAAGAGAGGGAGATACATCAAACAAAACATCACAGGGGATCACAATATGCACATGCAATCACACAAAAAGAAAAATAAATAATGCAAAGAAACTAGTAAGGCTCGTGCGGGTCAACCTAAAGTAGGTCATTTGCATCCCAATCATGTTCATTGTATATCAAAGGAAAACAACTAGCCAAAGGGACAATAACAAGTTCTGAACTAGGGTCATCACCAAATTCAACACTCTTCTTAGGAGAATTTCCGTTAAGCTCATAGAAGAGGAAAACAGTGTGTTCAATTCATTATGCACCTCTTCATTAATTTTAGCAACTTCCTCATCATCATATAAGTTAATCATAACAAGAGGTCAAATGATAATGTCTAAGGAAGGTGTTGATGGGTGTTTTAGCACTTTCTCAACACAGGCAATGCATAGGTGCACTACCTCTCTTAAAAAGCAATCTCCAACAACAAGTTGTTGAAAATCACCCCAAGGTCTCTCGAGTGTTAGGTCATGACTTGCATGGAATTTCTTAGTTGTTTCAATGATATCTTACTAGTAATCACAAGGAAAACTTATGGAATTAAGCTGGAGGGAAGTCAGATCTTAAAATGGAGTTCTTATGATGGGAAGTTAGTGCACAGTTGTTGTAGGTTCAAACAACAGTCTTAAATTCCTATTTCAGCTTTAGATTTGGCTTTATAATGTGCAATGAACCTTAGTGTAGGTTACTTATAAAAAAAGGAAAAGGGGTAGGGAGGAAAGGAGATTCCTGAATCAGAACTAGCAATGAACAGTGATCATGGAAGATCCTACTGTAGACAACCTTCCTAAAACTAAATTCCACTTAACCAGATTACTTCATAGTCTCATGAAATTAGTGCAAGCTTCTAAGGACTGTAGATGTTCAACCATTCATTCACCATAAGCATGAATAAAAGATAGATATTTAGTGCAACTTTTAGTTTATGTCCATACTAACTTTACAAATTTGTGTATCATCAATAAATATCAAAAAGTATGGACAAAGAAGGTTTCCAACACACAAAAAAATTCTTCAAAACCAATTAACAACACTAACTAATCTACTAACAACATGCAAAGATCATAAACAACAAAGTAAATCTACTCATATTCGCGAACTATGGGAGAAGAACCATGTAACATGTAGTTGAAACTCAAGAATCCACCAAAAGTCAATGAACGTCTATTAAAATTTCAGTAGCATGCCTTTACAACAACTCAACTCTCTTTGAAAATGAGAGAACCCCTATTTATAGTGTTCAAAAAGAAAAATGAGTGGTCAGGATTGATTTGCATTGTGTGTCCAAAATTCACTACAAACTAGGGTTTCACCTACCCCCAAATATATTACAATTTAAAATTACATTTTGTCTTCTAACATATTTTGTCTTCTTGTGGCAGCACTGTAGCTCTTTTGTCTTCTAGCTGATTTCCTTTTGCTGCAACTACTTTGTGAGGAACTCATCATCTATCACGGGATTTCCTTCAATTTTCTTGATGGTGGCATACTCCAAAAACCTTAGAATCAGTGCCTAGAGCTTGTTACATTCCAATATATCTAATTGGATCACTTGAAAGTTTAGCCTCCTTGATTTTCTTGTGATGTCATCCTAGTCCTTATCATATTTTGGTGTGTTCTTTACTACTTGCTTGGATTGAGTGAAGGTTCATGTAGCAAAACCAAAGAAATATGACATCATGGCATCTGTGGTTCCATTTTCCATTTTCTTGTGGAAATATGGCTTCAATTTCTCTGCATCCAACTCACTAGCAGGCACTTCAAGATCAATCATCATTTTTAGATATTCTTCACATGTTGTCATGATTTCCTTGAGCCAATCAATGTCAAGTTCTGCCTCATGAATCACTCGTTCCAACACTTCCTTCCTGTGATCTAGGCCCAACTTCCATGTTTCCACAAGCTAGTGGTCATCTTTTACCAAGGAAAGCTCCTCCCAGGATTTATTTTGTATCTTAAGAATAGCCTCAAGTTTGGGATACGTGATCCTATATAACTCGGGGAAGTCAGTGAAAAACTTCCTTATTCCCTCGAGTATCTTTTGCACTTCAAGGAACTTGTTGGTTGTCTTAATAGCACAACCTATGCCCATGTTTCCATTATAGAGGACCTACCAGAACCAATCCTCTATGGCCTTCATCCAATTATTTCTCTTCTCCAACTAGTCAATGTGGTCCTTAGATAACAGTTGTGGTGGTGCCCAAGATGTAGTAGGGAGCTCTTCAACTAATGACTATTGTTCGATGTATGTTGTCAAGTCAGCTACTTGTGCCTTCAACTCCTCCTTGGAGGTCTTTTCTTTGTTCATTTGATGCACGATAGTGGCGAAGAACCCTTGGAGATGGTCAATATTTTTCTCTCAAATGGTTATTCCTAGATCAAGGGTGGATACATTGTAGCTCACCCCTTCTTCTCCCAAAAATGGAGTGGCAATCTGTGCCATTTTGGATCCAGACATATCCATTGTCAGTTGAGATCTAACCTTTGGCTTCTTCTCTTTCTTCGTTCTTATTTGGGCTCAAGCAAAGATTTCCTCTAGCCTTGCCCTCAAATCCTTTAAGGTTGGGGTTTTATTTTCTAGCTATTTCTCAAGCCATTCGGGCATATAAGATTCTCCTTTTGGTGATTCATGATCACCTTCTTCCTCATGGGTGTGTTGGATTTCAATTTCTTTGCTCCCTGGAGCCTCTTGTTCTTTCTTTTCTCCTTCCTCATCAAAATCCTGGATAAAAATGGTTTCTTTTCATGGAGACTCAGCAACTACATGTTCTTTGGGGTTATCCTCCCCTTCAGTGGTTTTCTCTTCTTCTTCTCAGTCATGCTCGTGTTCTTCATGGTGTTTTTATTTTGGGATCTTTTGGGTTTCAGTATCCTCTTTAGATTTATCTTCTTTCTTTTCCTCATCTTCATGTTGTTTGGGGCTTTCGTCACATTCCCTAGTTGGAGGTTCAGTATCCTCCTCCATTCCCTCACTTGATTACTTTTCTTCCTCATGAGGTTGCCTCTCTACTTCCTCTCCAACATTCTTAAGCTATTGAGCCAAATCCACCTCTAACTTCGTGTCAAAGGTTTCCACAATATATTTGGCACCTAGCTCCTTAGTGTCTTCCTCTGATGATTGTGTTTCTTCCTCCTCTCCCTCATGCACCACTTTACCAATTGTCAAATGCTGGTACTTGGGGTACTCATGGTAATCATCTGCATCCTCTTCCATTTCTTTTATAGCTTCCCTTTCTTGTCTCTCCAATTCTTCTGATATTTCCATGGTGGCCTTCATCTTTGGTGGTTCAGTTGGAGGAGTATGGATAGGAAGACTTGCAACAATTTATGCCAAGGTAACTTGTATGGCTGGGTTCATCAACACCCTAGATTTAGCTCTATAGGAATGTTTTGCATGTGGTGAGAGAAGGCCTCTGAGAGCAAGAGAGCGAGCATTAGCATTGTTGTTGTAGCTAGTGGAAGGGATGTTGTTGAAGACATGGAGGAAGAGGAGAGAAGAGAGGTAGAGGCAAAAGAAAAGTCTATTATCATTACTTGCATAGTGGGTGGGGTGGAAGCAAGGTGGATGAAGATATCCATTGCAAGTGAGGAAGTAGTAACCATCACCTAAGAGGTAGGAAAAGAGGCAACAAAAATAGCAACATCAGTAGCAGTAGTGGTCGTGAGAATGGAGGCAATAGGTGGAGACTTTGGCTGCTTGGGCTCTATGTCTTCTCCTTCATGGAGAGGGTTGTCCTGGATGGTGGACATACCTGATGTCTTCAGTCTCTTTGAGGATTCACCTTTCGCTGCCTTTCTTGCATACACCTTAGGCTTGGGCTGACTTTCATTCATTTCTTTCCTCTTCCTTGACCTAGTGGCTGGAGGAGATTTTGAGGTTTCTCTAGTTGGGGCAGTAGTTGTCCCACTGTCAGTTTCACCTTCCAGATCATCCTCAAGTTCCCCATAGGTCAGGGTGACTCCTTGTTGCTTCAATTGGGAAATCTTCCCATTAATCCATTCCTTGGTTCTAGCCTCAACGGGCTTTGTCAGAATATCAACGTTGTCAACCTCTTATTCATCCTAGTCAATCAGTGGCCACGACAGATTGGAAACTACATTATATCAATGATCAATTACTATATTCTCATTATTCACCACCCAATCCGACACAAGGAACAAGTTGACCTTCTTCACAACATACGTTGTCATGCACATGTAGTGCCTCATTCTCACTTCTTTTTCATCCTTCCTGTTGACCCAAAAGCCCTCAACATCATGCAAATGGGCATATTCAGCCATGACCATCCTTCTAAGTTTTCCATTGGGGTCCATTCGTAGTCAAACAGTGTGGAACTTTAGGTTATACTCCACAAGTTGTTTATCTAAATGGTCCACACATTGAGATGCATGGAGCAATATCATCCAGTCATTTGGGTACTGGGGCAGCATGTATGTTTTCTCCAAGAAACCTTTAGCTCAAATGCATGTGAACTTTATAAATTGTACGAATAGAAAGGTGATTTGGTGGAGGAAAGCATTAGTGCTATGGGAGACTCTTCTTTCAAAATCACCCCCAAGCAATTTGATGATATGACCTATGAAAGCATCATTGACTTTGCAATAATCCCTCTTGAAATTCCTACACTGTAGTTGAGGGTATCTGTCATAAACCTTCAATTCCCTTCCTGGAGCCTCATCAAGAGCTCTAAAGAATCCTTAGTATTGCATCCAATTAGCCAGTAAATGAACTAGGTAAGATATCATGTAGAATCAGGAGGTCTTTTTCACAGCCAAAAATTGCTCATGCAAGAAATTACTGATTATTCCTACCTAATAGAATTTTATTTTACCATAGAGGATCTCTTCTATGAAATATAACATCCACTCCTCGAAGTAGGCAGTGGTTGGAAGGGCCATGACTCTGCATAGTAGGGCTACCAAGTCATGGTAATCCTCATAGAAGTCACTACAAAAAGAGCTCTTGGGGCACCTTAGCTACACTACCCCTCTTTGCTTTCAACCTGTGACCAATTTTCACTACAGCTCAATTGGTAGAGCTGATTAATTTGTTATATCTTAAAGTGAAAGTTCAGTTATATTCTACATGTACATTAAGTATTGTTTGCACTACATTTATCAAGTGTCATTTATGCATTGTTTGAGTGAAGTGAGTTTAGGAGTCATTGTTTAGTGCTTTTCAAGTCAAACAGAATACAAGACTGAATGTACAATTGATTAAGCATAATAATGCTTTCATTTATTTGATGATGCTATTCACATTACAAATTCCATTTGATTTCAAGAATACAAATGATGGTACAAATTTGTATTGAGATGCATTTCCTTTTCAGAATATGGAAATGAAAGAGAAATTAAAAAATCCACACAAGTCGTGGATGTAACTATCACAATGCATCACAAGGAGCATTCTACACTACTGAAGATGCAAGAAAAGGAAAACACATAAGCATGGATATAGTCATCACTACCTGTTGTTGTTGGCTGATGCAAAAGTGGTGCAACATCCTTCATCCTCGAGCTACAATTGAACTGTAAGAGAAGTGAAAGAGTTGTTAGTGAAAGAGTTGTTAGATATTTGATTATGAACATCCCTATATGAACCACCAAAAATAATGTAATATGTTGCTAACAATGCACTGAAACAAGCGAGAAAATGGGAGGTGGATAGAAGCAAAGAAAGAAACATCATAATAATATATTTTTTTTCTAACATTGTTTATTTCTTGTGCAGGTATAGGATAAGTTATGTAGTTGATCATCTCTTGAAGACAAAAGCATGTGGAGTAAAACTGGCTCCCACAAGGGTAGAACTCGACATTTTGTCCCTTAAACTTACAAGTGGGTTGAGTAAGAAAATAATTATCATGCTCATCTGAGCCATTCAAAAGAAAGCAAAACAGATTTCAATAAAGAGAAATCAGGTTCATTATTCATCCATAACAGTCAGATTGAAGCATTGAAATGAAAATTACAAATGGACAATGAAATTAATGAACTCATTTCAAATGCATCTTTTAAACACTTCCAAATTGATTGCATCTATGTTGTTATATTTTTTTCATGTTATTCATATTGTTTCATGATGCTTTGTTCCGTACAACGATGTTTCATCTTATAATGGTGATAGTGAACATGCATACATAATGCCTCATCAATAAAGTATCAAGAAGTGATAACTAAATCATTTGGAGGAACTTCAAAGCATTATTATCAAAAGAACACCAAGGATCAAAGTTCATTTCAATTGTAACTACTCGGAGGAAAGTAAAGAGTGTATGAAAGTTCAGAGGAAAGTGCTTCCATTAGGCAATTGAAAGCACTAAGTGGCTGTAGGAGAGAATGTAGATCAGAGAGCTATAATGACTAAATGAAAAGTGTTGCATTAAATGGAGTAGATGCATCAATTTAATGTTTTGAAGGAGAACAAATGCATAGAGCAGCCTTTTCTTAAGAGAACATAAAAATCCATGAAGAGTGCCAAGATAAGGAAGAGTGATATCATCTAATCAATGCATGAACAATATAGTGATAAAAAATGTTTGATAAAGCAGGGAGCTTGATTCAAGATTTGCATCTTTTGGTTCAAATTTCAAGGAGCTTTACATTGATAAGGACAGTGACCATAAAGTGTAGAATACAGGTTATTCACAGTGACCTAACCCATGTTTGGGGTTTTTGAAAGCATTCTATAGAAAAGAAATGACAACATGGTAAACATTCTATAGGAGTCAAAAAATGAAAATCCATTCATGTGTTATGATAGGCCGTGATGAAATTGGCCTTTTTTTTGCAAAATATGGAAAACCCACCTGGGTTTTTCTAGAATAGAGCCACATTGTTTTATTCTGCAAGGAAATGAAATAAAATTGAAAAATTCATCTATATTTTACAACAAATATGAGCTCCAGAAGAGAATTAAGGAATCCCATTTGAAGGTCTTGACAGAGCTCATAAATAAGTGAACATCTTTCAAAATAGTGCATACCCACATGAGGGTTTGTAATCAAAGTGTAGATTTATTTATATTACAACATAACCATGTTGGGTTTTGATCATGAAATACATAAATAAGTGATTCTTCATTATTTTCAGAAAACCCATGTGGGGTTTTTGTTAAGATGCAAAATTTATACAATACTATAATGGGTCGAGCCCAGTATGTTTCAAAATCTTCAGACCAAGTATGCAATGACCATGGCCTGTGAGAAATATTTACACTTTTTTTTTTTGAAACTAAGCTCTAGTTGAGCTATTTAAGAGTGAAATGCATGGTAGAAAAGAGAAGCAATCATTTACCCATGGCGTTGGAAAGAAACCTTCATTCAAGTTTTTCAAACTCTAGAAGATAATGCCCAGGTCGAGCTAATATATGGTGGCCAAATGGTATGTCATTAACAACAAACACAAAAAAAGACATAGTGCATCAAAAATTGTATTTATGTCGCGGCCTCAAGGCCAAAATCTGTGAAGAAATGAAACAAGGAAGCTCACAAGAAGCTTACAAACATTCTTACCGTTAGATAACCATGAAGATTCGATAGAGACAGTAACAATGGAGCTCAAATATCCCACAGAAAATCGTAACCCTAGCTCATGGCAGTTCTCATAGCAAACCTTACTCCAAATCGAAATGATGCAAATGAATGAGAAAGCTAAGTTCTGTCTTAGGGTTTCCCAAAGACCTAAGTCGACCAAGGGAATTTTTTCCTTACATTTTTTAAAATTTCAATGCCAAGTTGATACCATGGAGGTCAATCCCTTTATGCCATGACTTAGTCATTTTTTGAAAACATTTATCTCTAAGCCCCAATACATAGTGGTGGTTGATGCCTTAGGCTTTATTTTTTGAAAAATATCAAAGCCTAAAAAAAACATATGGTGGCGGGTTTAAAATATGCTTAGGTTTCCCCTTATGCATCGATGCCTAGGGAATTTTATTATGTGCCTTAATTTTATTATATGCTTTAGTTTAGTGAAGCCTTGGGTTTTTATTGTTTTTTTATTTTTAATTGGTTTTTTTAGAAATCAATCATAGGATGGGTTTATTTTCAAAAAATAAAGGGCTAAGGCATTATATTCTATTCACCTTGGTAAGATATGTGCCTTGGCTTTTGTTTTTAATTGATTTTATAGAAATCAATTATGATGAGAGGATAATATGTATTATTTTTTTATGATTTTTTTTTAGAAAAATCAAGATTTATAAAGGGGATTGAGCTTATATTTTTGCAAAGATTTTCAAATCTTAATTGAAAAAATAAATCAAATTGAGAGAATAAAAAGTTTGCAAATATTGTAAAGCAAGAATAAAACAATGCTTTATGAATTGTTTTATTTCTTTGCTATTTTTAGCAGATTGATATTGATTTTTCCTCTTGGTCGGATTTGAGCTGCATGGAGAGGAGATAAGGTGTTTCTTTTTCTTTTAAAGAAAAGCAGACCTATTTTTAGGTGCTTTTCAATATGTACATGCAAAAAGTGAGAGTCTTCCACTTTTATGACACACTTTAGAGTAGTTTTTGGTTCTTTTCCTTGAGCTTTCTTCTTGAGCTCAGATTAGGGTTTTCAATATATATCTTGAAGAAAACTTAGAGTTTTCTTAGTCCAAATTATTGTTTCTTCCTCTCATGTTGAAACAGAGATTCTTGTAAGCATAAATTTGTACTCAGGCTTTGGTATTCCTTTAGTTGAATAAAGTAGCCTTTGTATTTCTCAAATTTTGTGTCTATTTGTAGTTTTAGTTTGATGTCATATTGTGATTTATGTTTACAGAATCCTTGTTATGTCCTAAGATTGTAATTCTTGATACAAAAAGTTCAAAAATACAGGTTGCATGTTGTATTTAAATCTGAATCTTCATGAAAATCATTTATGTGTTAAGTGTTCATGAGAGATTGTGAAGTATTGTTGGTTTTCTAAAAGTTGTTTGTGGGAAAAAAACTAGAGACATCATTTAGTCACCATTAAGTCTGAAAATCATTTTAAGTCATAGGTTTTAATTTCAATTTTTCCTTCTTCCTTTTACCTCGAAGATAATTTAGAATAGGATTATTATTTGGAGAACCAACTCACCCTAGAGATTCCTTCTTCGTTCAGATCACCCACATCTGAAGAAGGTTTCCATGTGTCAACAAATAGTTAATTTTATGCAAAATTAACATAGGGTGCATATTTGATTGATAATAGTTTTTGGCACACTCGGTAGGACTTTGAAAGTTTGTTTTAGAGGAAAATTTCAAGATTTTAAGCTATTGTTTTGGTATGCATAGCAAAGTTTCAGCCGTTGGAGGTGGAAAACAACATACGTGGAGACTCCATTCTCTTATTTTTAAGTAGATCTAGTGTGAGAAACACACAAAAGTCCACATACTAAAGGGTCATGTGTTTCTTTAGTATTTTCAGCCTTTGAAGGAAAAATAATCAAACATCATGGCAAATCTAGGAAGCTTTTTCTGGTTTCAAATGATCAAGTGTTGGTATGCTCTTTAAAGATTCTAATTTTTTCTTGTTTTTAGCCTTTGAATGAACAAGCATGTCAATATTTCTTGATAATATGTCATACCATCTGCAAAATCATGAAAATCCCACTTATCCATCTTCATATCAACAATATCAACATAATCATGCTACTGGTTTTGATTCCATAACTTCTCGAAACTGACATACCTAGTATAGTTTCCACCCACCCACCCCTACCCATATTTCATCTCAACCCTCATATGTTCAAAATAAGTCCCAAGAGATTCAAGACTTGAGCTTCAAAGATATAAGACTAAACTATGAAGAGAAGATGAGTGAAATAGAAAATTGAAAGCAATAAGACGCACACCAAGGGGAGGTTGCAAATATAAAGAAAACACTGCTTGATTACATGAGTCAGCTGCAAGAGATCAAGAAGCAACTTGAGTATAATCAGCACTAGGAGGAGCAGGTTTATCAAGCCTATCTTCATGAGTAGGAGCTAGAGGCCCAAAGAACACAATTTGAGGAGGATTTGGAGAGGGACGCAACTACACAAGCGAAGCTTTTGCTTGCTCAGTTTCAAAGGAATGAAGCCCAAATAGCTCCTACCATGTTAGGACATCCTATTCAAGAAGAGGTTCGTGAGTTTAAATTTCCATGTTTTATGAAAAATGAGGCTCATAACCCTCCTAAGATCAAAATTTATGAATTTAGATATCCTTTACCTTTGCAAGAACCTAGGTTGGAACATTCTAAACTTGTTATGCTTCAAAACCAACCAATTGAAGAACCTTTTCCTCTCCAAGAAATTGGTTTTGAATGCAAACAGACTCCTCAGAAAATCAAAATCCCAAGTTTTAGAATTTTTGATTTTTCTAAGGAGCCTATTGGCATTTGAGACCAGTCCATTTGGAAACAACCTCTTTTCCTCTAGGAAACTCTAGAAATTCCCCAAGTTTCCCAACTAGATAAATTTGATTGTCCTACCACTATTTTCCATTATGAGGATAGACCTATTGTCTTACAAAATGACTCATGCACCATGGAAGAAGCTAGAAATGTAAATTTCTTGCATATAGCTATGGAGGAATATCGGTTGGAGCAATAGAATATTGATGACTATTTTGAGGTATCTAGTTGGTACAATGATGAGGAGGCTATGGTTGAAGAGCTATAAACTCTAGATCAAGGAATGGTTGATACTTCATAAGTTGTGATTGATTTATTTGATGAATTGACATTTTTTGTTAAAGATAGCATATAGTTTGCCAACTTACCCATTGATTTGGGACAGCCAAAAGGTTTACAAAAAATGATGTACTACTAACTCATAAGTGCAAGGATGAGGTTGAAACCTCAGTTCAGTTTGAGGAGCAAAGTGGCATTCTTGTTTCTAAATCTAGCATGCTTGATTGTCAAGACCCTGACTGTTCAGCTTGTAGAGAGCTTTCCACTCTGTTGAATTCTTGTAGTGACCAAATGCCTAGTTTTGAGCAGCAAAATGATGAAATTCATTTAGAAAAAATACCAATCCATGTGAAAATAAATGAGGGCAGCTTGGTTGTGGAGGAGCGTGAGGTTGAATGCATGATTCAACCAAGGAAGGAAGCAGTTGTGGTAGGTGAGGTAGTTGACAAGAATGAAATTGGAGGAAACAATTTCAATTTTTTTTGGTTGATGGGATGTCCAATTAGACACATTTTTGAAATGGAGACCAACAAGAAGGTTCCCATCATGGTTGATCCCAAGCATGGAAGTACGGCTAAAGGAGAACAAACTCAAGTCACTTCACCACCTCAGGTTAGTAATGATTATATTCCATATGAAGAGGTTAGTAAGCTTGTATATGTTCTTCAAGGTGTGGTACAACTATCTCATGGCCTTTCATCCTTTATTATTTTTCATGTAGCTGTCCAAAATCATGTCAAACATCAAATATTTTGTAGAAAGGGTAGCTATTTCACCCAATTAGTGAATGGTTTTGTTTGACCAGCTACTTTGGCTAGTTAGAGTAGGTTATAGTTAGTATTTTCAGAAAATAAGTGCTCTACACACATTTCTTTTCATTTTTTTCTTTCCCTAAGCATCATTGTGTAGGTTTCGCTTGTCCTTCAAGGCTCATTAGTTTGCTTTCAACATTGTTTTGTTTTGTTGTTGTTGTTGTTTGGAGTATTGCTATTCAAATTTTTGAGTTTCATGAAGGGGAATATTTGACTCCGTGCACAATGGAGTTTTAAAAGGTAACTGATCTAATGCTTAGTAGGAAAGAATTTAGCAGAAATCACCAAAATTTTACCAATTTTTAGTATAGCTCAATTGATAGAGCTGATTAATTTGTTATATCTTAAAGTGGAAGTTTAGTTATATTCTGCATGTGCATTAAGTGTTGTTTGCACTACATTTATTAAGTGTCAGTCATGCATTGTTTGAGTGAACTGAGTTCAGGAGTCATTATTCAATGCTTTGCAAGTCAAGTGGAATACAAGACTGAATGTACAAATGATTAAGCATAACAGTGCTTTATTTTATTTCATGATGTTATTCACATTACATAATTCATTTGATTGCAATAATACAAATGATGGTACAAATTTGCATTGAGATGCATTTCCTTTTCATAATATGGTAATGAAAGAGAAATTAAAGAATCCACTCAAGCCATGGATGTAACTGCCACAATGCATCACAAAGATCATTCTACACTACTAAAGATGCATGAAAAGGAAAACAAATAAGCATGGACATAGTAATCATTTCCTATTATTGTTAGCTGACGCAGAAGTGGTGCACCATCCTTCGTCCTCAAGCTTCGATCAACCTATAAGGGAAGTGAAAGAGTTGTTAGAGCTCTAATTATGAACATCCATATATGAGCAACCAACAATAATGTAAAAAGCTACTAATAATGCACTGAAACAATCGAGAAAATGGGAGAGGGATAGAAGCAAAGAAGGAAACATAAAATAATATATTTTTTTTGCTAACATTGTTTGTTTCCTGTGCAGGTATAGGAAAATTTATGTAGCTGATCATCTCTTGAAGACAAAAGCACATGGGGTAAAATGGGCTCCCACAAGGGTAGAGCTCGACATGCTACCCCTTAAACTTACAAGTGGGTTGAGTAAGAAAATAATTATCATGCTCATCTGAGCCATTCAAAAGAAAGTGAAATGGATTTAAATAAAGAGCATCGGGTTCATTATTCATTCATAACAGTCAGATTGAAGCAATGAAATGAAAATTACAAATGGAAAATGAAATCAATGAACTCATTTTAAATGCATCTTTTAAATACTTCCAAATTGATTGCATCTGTGTTGTTATATTTTGTTCATGTTATTCATATTGTTTCATGATGCTCTGTTCTATATAGCAGTATTTCATCTTATAATGGTGATAGTGAACATGCATACACAATGCCTCATCAATAAAGTATCAAGAAGTGATAACTGAAGCATTTGGAGTAACTTCAAAGAATTATTATCAAAAGCACACCGAGGATCAAAGTTCATTTCAACTGTAGCTGCTTAGAGGAAATTAAAGAGTGTATGAAAGTTTAGAGGAAAGCGCTTCCATCAGGAAATTGAAAGAGCTAAGTGGCTATAAGAGAGAATGTAGATCAAAGAGCTATAATGACTAAATGAAAAGTGTTGCATTAAATGGAGTAGATGCATCAGTTTAATGTTTTGGAGGAGAAAAAATGCATAAAGCAACATTTTCTTAATGGAACATAAAAATGCATGAAGAGTGCCAAGATAAGGAAGAGTGATATCATCTAATCAATACATGAACAATACAATAATAAAAAATGTTTGATAAAGAGGGGAGCTTGATTCAAGATTTGCATCTGTTTGGTCAACTTTCAAGGAGCTTTACATTGACAAGGACAATGACCATAAAGTGTAGAATATAGGTTATTCACAGTGACCTAACCCATGTTTGGGGTTTTTGAAAACATTCTATAGAAAAGAAATGGCAACATGGTAAACATTCTATAGGAGTTAGAAAATGAAAATTCATTCATGTGTTATGATAGGTCATGGTGAAATTAGCCTTTTTCTGCAAAATATGGAAAACCCACGTGGGTTTTTCCAAAATGGAGCCACATTGTTTTATTCTGCAAGGAAATGAAATAAACTTTAAAAATTCATCTATATTTTACAAAAAATCTGAGCTCTCTAAGAGAATTAAGGAAGCCCATTTGAAGGTCTTGACAGAGAACAAAAATAAGTGAACATCTTTTAGAATAGTGCATACCCACATGAGGGTTTGTAATCAAAGTGCAGATTTCTTTATGTTACAACATACCCATGTTGGGTTTTGATCATGAAATGCAGAAATAAGTGATTCTTCATTATTTTCAGAATACCCATGTGGGGTTTTTATTAAGATGCAAAATTTATACAATACTATCATGGGTCGAGCCTAGTATTGTAGAAGTTGTGAAAGCCAACTTCACAGACCCCGAAGATCACCTGCATGCAAATAACCTGTCACAGAAAGAAGAAATTGGAGACAAGAAAGCAAGGGTGCTCTGAAAGCTGAAAAATGTATTAATCAGAGAGAGGGATAAAATACAATGATCAATCCTTATAAAAGGAGATTGTGCAACCCTAAAGAAACCCTAATAGGTAGACATTTAATAATTAATATAATTATTAAATGTCACAATATGCCAACTAAAGTGAAATCTTAAGAGAGGAATTAAGGTAACTTAATTAACATAATTAAGTTAAAACCTTTACTCTAACACCCCCCCTTAAGATGAGCAAGAGTGCAGCTACAAACATGTGCAAGAAAGCAAAGGTAACTACAATGCATGAAAGCAAACAAGGGTCTCGACAACTAGGTCTGATCAGGTACCTAAATACAACCAAACCTTTGTAAAGTGGAGAAAGGGAGAAAACCTCATGGGAACAAAACTCCCCCCAAAAGTGAGAAAAGAAAAGAAAAGAATGAAATGCACTAATGAAAGAAGAATAGGAGGTGGATTACATGATACCCCCCATAGACAACTTCTATCATATAAGTACATATACAATGGTCTCCATAGGAGAGATATAAAGAGAAAAGAAGGCCCCCCCACAATGAAGAAACTCCTATCGCAATGGTAGATGCCTAATGTAGAATCCAAAAGGAGATCCTTAAGCGACATATAATATTCCTCCCCTTGGGAAGAAATGGATCCAAAGGACAATGTCAAAGAAACCCTATGAAGAGTGATGAACCAGTCTATCTCAAGATGTGTGCCATGCTAGGATGTTGAAGAATCTCTCTGTCTGAACTGAAACAAATGATGCCAAATCCAAACTGATACCATGTAGAAGTTGTGAAAGCCAACTTCACAGACCCCAAAGATCACTTGCATGCAAATAACCTGTCACAGAAACAAGACATTGGAGACAAAAAAGTAGAGGGTGCTCTGAAAGCTAAAAAATGTATTGATCAGAGAGAGGGATAAAATACAATGATCAATCCTTACAAAAGGAGATTGTGCAACCCTAAAGAAACCCTAATAGGTAGACATTTAATAATTAATATAATTATTAAATGTCACAATATGCCAACTAAGGTGAAATCTTAAGAGAGGAATAAAGGTAACTTAATTAACATAATTAAGTTAAAACCTTTACTCTAACAAGTATGTTTCAAAATGTTCAGACCAAGTATGCAATGGCCACACCTTGTGAGACAGATTTACACATTTTTTTTTGAAACTAAGCTATAGCTAAGCTATTTAAGAGTGAAATGTATGGTAGAAAAGAGGAGCATTCACTTACTTATGGCTTTGGAAAGAAACCTTCATTCAAGTTTTTGAAAAATCTAGAAAATAATGCCCAAGTCGAGCTCATATATGGTGGCCAAATGGTATGGCATAAACAACAAACACACAAAAATACATAGTGCATCATAAATTGTATTTATGTCATAGCCTCAAGGCCAAAATCTATGAAGAAATGAAACAAGGAAGCTCGCAAGAAGCTTACAAACATTCTTACCATCAAAGAACCATGAAGATTTGATAGAGACAACAACAATTGATCTCAAATCTCCCATAGAAAATCAAAACCCTAGCTCATGGCAGTGCTCACAGCAGAGCTTACTTCCTCCAAATTGAAATGATGCAAATGAATGAGAAAGCTAAGTTTTGTTTAGGCTTTCCCAAAGACCTAAGTCGGCCAAGGGAATCTTTTCCTTAAGTTTTTAAAAATTTCAATGCCAAGTTAATACCATGGAGGTCGATCCCTTTATGCCATGACTTAGTCATTTTTTGAAAACATTTATCTCTAAGCCCCAATACATAGTGGTGGTCGATGCCTTAGGCTTTATTTTTTGAAAAATATCAAAGCCTAAACAAAAAACATATGGTGGCGGGTTTAAAATATGCTTAGGTTTCCCCTTATGCATCGATTCCTAAGGAATTTTATTATGTGCCTTAATTTTATTATATGCCTTAGTTTAGTGGAACCTTGGGTTTTTATTGTTTTTTAATTTTTAATTGATTTTTTTAGAAATCAATCATAGGATGGGTTTATTTTCAAAAAATGAAGGGCTAAAGCATTCTATTCTATTCGCCTTGGTAAGATGTGTGCCTTGGCTTTTTTTTTTAATTGATTTTATAGAAATCAATTATGATGAGAGGATAATATGTATTTTTTTTTTATGATTTTTTTTCTTCAGAAAATTCAAGATTTGTAAAGGGGATTGAGCTTATATTTTTGCAAAGATTTTCAAATCTTAATTGTAGAAATAAATCAAATTGAGAGAATAAAATGTCTACAAATCTTGTAAAGCAAGAGTAAAACAATGCTTTATGAATTGTTTTATTTCTTTGCTATTTTTAGCAGATTGATATTGATTTTTCCTCTTGGTCGGATTTGAGTTGCATGGAGAGGAGATAAGGTGTTTTTTTTCTTTTAAAGCAAAGCAGACCTATTTTTAGGTGCTTTTCACTATGTACATGCAAAAAGTGAGAGTTTTCCACTTTTATGACACACTTTGGAGCAGTTTTTGGTGCTTTTCCTTGAGCTTTCTTCTTGATCTCGAATTAGGGTTTTTGGCATATATCTTGAAGAAAACTTAGAGTTTTCTTAGTCCAGATTATTGTTTCTTCCTCTCATGCTAAAACAGAGAGTCTTGTAAGCATAAATTTGTACTCCCACTTTGGTTTTCCTTTAGTTGAATAAAGCAACATTCTTATTTCACAAATTGTGTGTCTATTTGCAGTTTTAGTTTGACTCATATTGTGATTTCTATTTACAGAATCCTTGTTATGTCCTAAGATTGTAACTCTTGATGCATAAATTTCAAAAATATAGGTTACATGTTGTATTTAAATTTGAATCTTCATGCAAATAATTTATGTGTTAAGTGTTCATGAGAGATTGTGAAGTATTGTTACTTTTCTTAAAGTTGTTTGTGGGAAAAAAACCAGATTCATCATTTAGTCACCATTAAGTTCTAAAAATCATTTGAAGTCATAGGTTTTAATTTTAGTTTATCCTTATTCTTTTTACCTCAAAGATCATTTAGAATAGGATTATTATTCGGAGAACTAGCTCACTTTGGAGATTCCTTCTTCATTCAGATTACCCACATCTAAAGAAGGTTTTCGTGTGTCAACAAATAGTTAATTTTATGCATAATCAACACAAGGTGCATATCTAATTGATAACAGTTTTTCACATGCCTGGTGGGACTCTAAAAGTTTGTTTTAGAGGAAAATTTCAAGATTTCAAGCTGTTGTTTTGGTATGCAAAACAGTGTTTCAGCCTTTGGAGGTGGAAAAAAACATACCTGGAGACTCTGTTCTCTTAGTTTCAAGCAGATCTAGTGTGAACAACGCACAAAAGTCCACATACTGAAGCGTCAAGTGTTTCTTTAGTATTTTCAGCCTTTGTAGGAAAAATAATCAAACACCATGGTGACTCCAAAAAGCTTTTTCTAGTTTCAAATGATCAAGTGCTGGTATGCTCTTGAAAGATTCTAATTTTTGCTTGGTTTTAAGCCTTTGAATGAAAAAGCATGTCAATATTTCACAATAATATGTCATACCATCTGCCATATCATGAAAATTTTGCTTATCCATCTTCATATCAACCATATCGGCATAACCATGCTATCAGTTTTGATTCCATAACTTCTCAAAACTAGCATACCTAGTATAGTTATCACCCACCCAGCCCTGCCCATTTTTCATCTCAGCGCTTATATGTTCAAAATTAGTCCCAAGAGATTCAAGACTTGAGCTTCAGAGATATAAGACTAAACTATGAAGAGAAGATGAGTGAAATAGAAAACCTAAACCAGTATGACACACACCAAGGGGAGATTGCAAGTATAAAGAGCACACTACTTGATTACATGAGTCATCTGGAGGAGATCAAGAAGCAACATGAGTATAATCAGCACCAGGAAGAGCAGGCTTATCAAGCCTATCTTCATGAGCAGGAGCTGGAGGCCCAAAGAACACAGTTTGAGGAGGATTTAGAGAGGGAGATAGCTGCACAAGTGAAGCTTATGCTTGCTCAGTTTCAAAGGCATGAAGCCCAAACAACTCCTGCAATGTCGGGACATCCTATTCAAGAAGAGGTTTGTGAGTTTAAATTTCCAAGTTTTATGAAAAATGAGCCTCCTAACCCTCTTAAGATCAAAATTCATGGTTTTAGATATCCTTTACCTTTGCAAGAACCTAGGTTGGAACATTCTGAACTTGTTATGCTTCAAAACAAACCAAGTGAAGAACCTTTTCCTCTCCAAGAAACTAGTTTTGAATGCAAACAGACTCCTCAGAAAATCAAAATCCCAAGTTTTAGAATTTCTGATTTTTCTAAGGAGCCTATTGGCATTTGAGACTAGTCCATTAGGAAACAACCTCTTTTCCTCTAGGAAAATCTAGAAATTCCCCAAGTTTCCCAACTAGATAAATTTGATTGTCCTACCATTATTTTCCTTTATGAGGATAGACCTATTGTCTTACAAAATGACTTGTGCAACATGGAAGAAGCTAGAAATGCAAATTTATTGCATATAGCTATGGAGGAATATCGGTTGGAGAAAAAAAATATCGACAATTATTTTGAGGTATCCAATTGGTACAATAATGAGGAGGCTATGATTGAAGAGCTACACACTCCAGGAAACGAACAAAACAAAATTGACATGAAACAATAGAAAAAAGAAAATCAAAAGCAACCTAAACTAACCTATATAAAATTATTTACAAGAACAACTCCAAAAGAGCTCAAGCTTGGAAGTAATGCTTTAGGTGCTTCCAATTGATAGGCAACAAAACATCTTTACTAGTTAAGGTCTTGAGGAAAAAGGAATTATCTTTGAGGATTTCAGCAACTTGAAAGGGCCAAACCAAAGCTTGTCAAATTTTTCATGTCCCCCTTTCTTCTCATGGGACTTGTCTCAACATATGACAAGATCAAAAATTCTAAAGGCCTTGACTTTGGATCGTCGATTGAACCATCTTTTGACCACACCCTGGTGTTTAGAAAAATTCTCAATAGCATGGTCATGTACTTCTTCTAGGTATAGCAACTCACCTAAGTGAGCTTCTCTTCGATCTCCCTCTTCTTAAAAGGTATTGATGAACTGGAGGATGGGGATTTTCAGGTGAATTGGTAATATTGGCTCTAGGCCATAGACGATGTGAAATGGTGAATCTCCTATAGAAGCCTTATGGAATGTGTGGTCTTCCCAAAGGGAAACGCAGAGTTGGGTATGCCAGTCCTTAGGATTCTTGTCAAGTAGCTTTTTTATGACAATAATCAGGTTTTTGTTTGTAGATTCAACTAGGCCATTGCCCTAAGGATAGTAGTTGGATGAGAACTTAAGGGAAATCCCATTATCGAAGGCCTAATTGGTGAACTTAAGTGAGGCAAAGGAAAGGCCATTATCATAGACTAAGTACTATGGGCAACCAAAATGATTTAATATAAAACTTTCAAGGAAATTTATAACTACCTTTGTTGTGCATTGCCTACATGCAATTACTTTTTTCCATCTAGTACAATAATCAGAGGCGGTTAGAATGTACCTGTGACCTGTAGATAATGATGGGCTTACCAGACCAATGAAGTTGAGACCCCATTGCGTGATCGACATCACCTCCAAGACTGGTTGTAGCAGGAAAACAACATTCCTTTCTTTAGTTGCAATGGTCTGGAAAACATCACACGTGTGGACATGGTTATGAGCATCCTTGAAGATTGTCAGCCAATTGTAACTTGCTCGTAGGATCTGATGTGTGGTGGAGGGACTAGATCCATGACCGGTGCCAAATTTGTCATGAAATTCTCTCAAGACCCAGTCTGATTCTTCTTTGCCAAGGCATCTTAGTTAGACACCTTCGTGGTTCTTCTTGTAAAGTATGGATCCTTGTAGCATGTAGTTGTTGCTTTTTAGACAGAGAGCACATTTCTAAACTCCCTATAAGTGAGGTGGGAAATTTTTGTTTAACAAGTAATAGATTATATCATCATACCATTCCCTTGGGGAAATGTCTTCAAGCTGGTATTCTTGTACTATAAGCTTAGGTCCCACTTCAGCTGTTGTTTCAGCTATCATCTAGGTGAGTGCCTATCCTCTTACCAACTTCATTGGCTGAATTTCCATGTCGTATTCCTATAGCAGGGTGACCCACTTGGCTCTTCGTTCTCCTAGCTCATTTTACATGAGCAACATCTTCACTGCTAGGTCAAGGACAATGGAAAATGTAGACACATAAAAATGGCCTCAACTTGTAAACCATATTTTTCTATGATGACCACACTTCTCCCTCACATAATTCAATTATCTAATCATGTCCATTCCTCCATGATTATTTAAATAAATAAATTACATTTCTTTATTTAAATGTGTCACTGATCAATCCTTATTTCGTCCATAACATTATCATTTATCCTTAAATCAAATAATCTTATTTATTTATCCCAATTTCCATCTCACCTAATAAATAATTAAAACAATTATTTATTGTCTTTTGTATCATTCCCATTTATGAATTAAACCATTATTTAATTCATAAGTCAACATTCCTCCATAAATTAAATAATTTCTATTATTCCAACTACCTATTATTCTCCACCATTGATTTGATTATCTTCAATTAAATCTCAACCCTTCATTTCAAGGCTTGCCCTAACTTTGACCTAATGTTGCCCTAACCCTTATCCTCCTTATCACATTGATTCTTGGCCTTTGATCTTAGGGCTTCACCAACTTTTAATCCTAGTTGTCCATTCTCAATTTGGCATTCTTTAAAAGGCCTTCTCTCAAGTCATTTTAAACACAAGAGATATATACAACATGCTTGAGCACTTTTGAGTACTTGAGCATACACATTACTTCAATATTTTGCTTGTATTTGGCATAGGTTATAGTTGCACTTCAAATCTGAGGACAATTATATCATTTTCAGCAAGATGGAGAAGGCCAATGGAGGTTAACCAATGGAGGCTTGAAGACTAGGTGATGTTGTTTCATCTTATTTTGCTTCTTGTTTTCATTGTGCTCTATTGTTGATTGGGGATTTACTTTTATGTTGCTTGCAATCTAACTGAAAATATTTTCTCTAATACATTTGGTGAACCCAATGATTTCTCATGCAACTTACAATATTGCTTTGGATATTTCTATTGAAACTTATTTAGAAGTTTGTTTCATTGGAAGCTACAATGATATATTGTCTCTGTGAATAATCATCTTAGATATTTGTCTACTTTTTTGTGTTGATAATAGATGTTTTGATGCATGCCCAACAAAATATAACACCATTTTCTATATTTCATTTGCTTTCCCTTAATTGACAAGTTCTATTAAATACAGAAATAGGAAATACAATATCAAGACATTTCAGCCATAGGCTTATGATAAGTATTTCCATTAAAAAGGTACAATTGCTTAAGCTAAAGAGGCCATCACAGGTGAGGTTTTCTTCTTCTTCTTTTTTTAACTTTTTAAAAGATGGTGAAACAGTAGAGGCAAGTGTCTTCACAGCAAAGTTTGGTACAATGGATATAAATCTATGTTGATTGCCCTGTGCTCCATATCAGAAACTCTTAGTTCTTTTCTCAGCCGTGAAATTAACTCCTCTTTCTCCTAGGAAAGAGCATCAGATTGAGCAATAAAAGCTATAATCACTTATAGCCATGTTTTAGTTTCTTGTGGATTCCAATCCTACGCCAGACCTATGCCTGCTTAGTCCTCAATTTATGAGTAGTTTCATGTGAATTTACTGTAGACCACAGATCATTTGCTTGTCGGTGAAGTAATATACAAAGTTTCATTTGAAGTATCCTTTCTAGCAGTAGTCAACACACAACTCTATCTTCTTCTCATACAAGCCATGTGTATGAGGGTTGGCTGAGGTTGCAAGTTCGCTGAACACATTCATTAATTCTGACACTGCTAGGAGGGGGTGGCTAGTAGTCTTTCTTTACAAGATGTTGCAAATATTTTCCCCATCTCATTTTATCACATTTTGTCAACAGAGAAATTAATGCAATATTGATAAGAGTGTTTATCATATTTTGAAAATCTCTTATATTTCTCTGGGGTCGTTGATTTCATCGGCGGTCAAGTCATATCTTTATTGCCTTGTCCCAACCCTCTATTGCTAGTCCAATCTTTTTTGGCTTCACTCTGATCATCTGGTCATGGCAGTCAGATCAGGCTATTGGTAAGAAACAATTTCAGATTTGTTGCATTTGAAGAAAGCCACCCAGTAGTAAATGTGCTAGCATCAACATTTTCCTTCATTCGCCAAGACAAAATGGTGTGCTACTTCTAGCTATTGACAACTTTGCTACTCCTATTCTCTGCAACTCTAAATTTGTTTTTATTTTAGTTTAACATAGGTTTTCATTTATATTAGGTTAAGCTTAATATTAATTTAGATTATGTTAGAAATTTAGATTTTAGTTTAAATTTGTAAATTTATATTTATATTTTTCAAATTTTAATCTTTTAATTACGCCGAAGGCATCCCATGCTTAGTATTTGGGAGGCCTTTTTGCGTCTGACGGTGTAGATTCTTGCACACACAATCGCTTGTGATCAAACGCATCTGAGTGGCTCAATGGTTTTTCCTGGATGGCAGAGTTTATTGCAGAAGACAGAAAAAAATATGTAGAGCAGTTATTGTAGGAAGATGCAAAATATTTGCAGAAGTCGGCCTCCATGACAGCACGACAGAATGCCCCAATTTGTATTAGAAGAAAAATATCCGCATTTACTGTGAATGCGAGTTGGTGTACCATCTGTTATGTGATGCATTTACTCTTGTTCGTTGCCTTATGCATTTTTCCTCAAACCCTAAATTGCTTTCACGCAGACATGCTCTACTTTTTGTTTATTGTGAATAGATTGAAGCAGTAAGTGATTTATGCTTTCATAGGGTTTCTTGCAAACTCTGCCCATTTTCTCTCTTCGGCATCATTGACAGTGAGACACAATTTGTGCAAAATTTGGAGGTAAGTCACTTGCCAGTCTACTTTCGGAGATCTTTCTTTTTTAATATGTATGTCATCTGATCATTCTCTGATGTGTTTTATTCCATTCTAAACAATTCACTCAGATACATTTACAGCTACAAAAAATTTCAAGCTTTTATCGTGCCCTATTTATAAGATTTCTCTTTGATTAAAATTTTAATAACGGGTATTGGATTTTATTGTTTTTTATTTTTACCAATTCTTCTACCGAGGTCAACCATGCTAATTTCAAAACCTGAACTTTATGAGAATGTCATGATTGTCAAATAAGTTATTCTCTTGCTACAAATTGAGTGTATATTATTCTTGGAGCACTTTGTGACAATTTTGGACAGAAGCGTTGCCTTTATTTTGGACAATTTGGTCTCGAGAGTCCTGGCATGGCACTTTCCTGAGCGGATCTACCTTCTACAAGTTGTTGTCATCTACTTTCCAGATCTGGCGTAGTAATTTAGGATCCTTACACCTTTCTTATGCTTGCTTTGTATTGTTTCAGACCTGTAATCAATTTTATAGGACATTGGCAATTGTTGTGCATTTTCTAGGAATACTATCTTAGCAGAATGGTGTCATTAATAGTGCTCCACATGGAAAGAGACATTCTTTTGAGTCAAATATCAATAGGATAATTGGAAGGGCATGACCACAGGGGACCCATTTGTGTTTGAATACAATTAATCCCTTAACAACATATTAGGGGAAAATGAAATATAGAGAATCTTTCAAACTTGTGATCCATATCATAAAGCCCATGTGAAAATTTTCAAAGCTACTCTTCACCAGCATGACTAAGTATTGCTTGGCTTGCATTTATGCCTTAAAATGATGTTATTTATTGATACAACTGAGCATCCCAACAATGCAAGATGACATTGCTTTTTTGATTTTTCTACAGAACATTTCCAAAAGCAATAAGAATGCTACAATTTGTAATACATAGTGTTAGATCCCTATTTGCTTCTTCACCCAGTCACCTGCTAGCATTATTCGCATACCTCAAGTTCATGTCCTGACATATTCCAAAGCCATGTATCCTTGTGTCCCTGCTATCCTCATGGGGGCAGTTGAACTAACAGGTATCGCATAAAAGATTACAACCAATTTCCTACTATTAAATTTACCGGCTTCCCTTACAAAATAGCAAATGCCTTCTACAATGGCAAAATAATATCAGTTGCCCTTGAATTAAAATTATGTATTTGCGAGGAATTTTATCTATTTTTCATGCCTCTAGAGTAGCAAAACCCATACCGCCAAATTATATGGATGTTTCTCTTATAATTTGAAGAAAATATGATAGAAGTAGAAGAGTTGGCTATGTTGGTAAATTGGTGACTGTCTGTAGAATTTTAGTCATACAACAGAGAAAGAAAATGAAAAAGGGGGTTTCAGCTGTATCACAAATAAATGAATTTGAAGGTGATTCAAAGAAAGAGCACAGATGTGGGATCATAGGGGTTGGTGTTGCTTAAACTTACAATGTTATCCAAAAACCTTGAACACCCCATCACACAGAAGCTGCATTGGTTGAAGCTCAAGTAAGGAATAAGAAGCATGCCAAAACATTTACACACTTTGTCTCCACTACAAAGAAAGAGATTTGAACCTGGGTCCGATTTATTGTCAGGGGAGGGCAACACACAAGTTCTGGTTGGAGATGATAGTCAAACTATAATGTTCAATGAAAGTCACTCTCAAGTTTTGACAGCAGAGGAGATATCGAAATGGAGGCATTTGTATCTTGCAATGGAAGCATGTATGCAGAGGTTGACTTTCATGAAAGATGAGTACACAACCATTCTATATAGACTTAAAGCAACAATTAAGTGCACCCAAAACTAGAATATCCAAGATTTCCTGGTTTTGATGGTAAGAGATTAGAGCAGAATAATCTAAGCCCTATACTATATGTGTCCATATGATTTACTATTGGGTTAGTTTCATATACCTACTTAATTTATTTATGTGAGCATAATGAAGAGCTGAATTTTTGGAGCTTGCTTTGAACAAATGTACAACTCAAATATAATTTATCATATCTTTTTGTATGAAAGATCTTTATATTTGCTGTTAAACTACTTTTGCATCAACTATGTGGACTAGTGGCCTAATTGGGGGTTGTTTTAAAAAGTGATGTGGGCTTTGATTCTATTAATCCCAACTTCCAAAAGCATAGAAGAGCTGTTTCAACTTGCCTTGCTTCAACGTGTTTGATTTCTTTTGGAGACAAGGTTGAGCTCTCACATTTGTGGCCTTATGGGTTGGGCTTTGTATTTCAATTAGGAAAGCCTGACTATGAATTTGTCTTGCTTACATTTGAATTTTAATTATACTATCCTTAAAGTATGTAACTTATTATTTTTTTAAATTATGCAGTGAGGGTTGGTGACAGGTCCATAACACTTACAACTAGTAGGGCTACTGCTTTTTGTGCAATGCTTTTCCAGTTGGGATACCATTGGACTTCAAAACTTCCACTCGTATTCTTACAACTTGTATGCCTATTGTTGCAAATTGATGCAAATGCAAAGATGGTAGCTCTCTTCATCTGTGGGATTTCTAGGACAAGAATACAATTTTATTTTCTGGTATTGTGTAATTTAAATAGATTGTTTCTTTAATCAATTGTATTTGATCATAAAAGTAAATATTTTTCCACGACAAGAATAAGATTTTATTTTCTGATATTGTGTAATTTAAATAGATTATTTTTTTAATCAATTGTGTATGTTTTTCTATCAATATAAATATTTCTGAATTTAACCATTTTTACTTTAATTATTTACCACTAAAATAGATTGATATAAATCGTTTGTGCATAAATACTCTATGACCTCTCAGCCGCCCTTTTCAACTGTAAATTTGATCCACTTCGGGTTAGTGTACAATTTTGGACATAAATAACAGCTTTTGTATATAAAACTTAAATAGATCAGTCTCTGTTTAACTTAGAAAACATATAATTTGTTTCGACTCTAATACAAGAGTCTAGAATATTAGATTTATCTCTTTATGAAGAGCTTAATCAGGAGATAAGTCATAATTTTAACTTTCTTGGAAGTGAAAAGGTCTTCAACATTCAAATTCATGTGCATACCAGTCGAAAAAAGTACAGATCTATTGCAGTAAACTAAATATGCTTAGTGGTATGATTATATTAATACCTGGTTTTCATTCTATATGCATTTATAACTGTCTTAGAGTTGTCAACATAAAAGTCTAAATGTTTCTTTTTTACTTTTTAATTTTTTATTATGGCCATACTATCATTTTTCTTTGATTATTGGTCTATATATAGTACTTGCATTATTATTTTAATTTTTTATTACAGATTCGTTGGTTTGACAAGAACGCTGCAATACCTGGCTATCAATAATAAAGATGTTGGTCTTGTTTGAAACCGTTGTAGGGTTTGCTCTATTTAAAGTACTTGATGAATGAAACCTTAGTCAAGTAAAGGTATGTCATATTCTGTTCTTCTTCTCTTACTTTCAAGGTTATGGTAATTCATTGGATTCTTAGAAATGTCCATTTTTCATTCACAGTTGCATCATTTCTTATCTTTTAGTGAAGTGAGATCATTCTTGTTGAAGTAGGTAAATCTTAATGTCTATGACTCTTTCAGCCTTTCTTATTATAATCTATATATGGTGTGCTTTAAGAACTTCCTACTTTGGAAGGAATTTCAGATCTGCGCAGAAGGTTACCTTCTTTCACCATTCAAGCATTTCAAATTATTTGGATTTGAGATTTTTCCTATGCTCTCCCAAGTTTCTGAGAAGGGAGAATGGGTTTGTTTAAGGCCACTTTTTGGGGAACAACTCATATGGCCATTCAAAATTATGGAAAAAATTTAAAAATATATATATTTCCCAAATATTCACATTGATCAGGTCTTCATCATAGATATCATAGAACCTTTCTAAGCATGGGTAATTGAATAGATATGTTAGATATTTATTGCTACTTCTTGTTGCTACGATAAGGACTTACACAACCTATTGTGTGTTTCTTACACTGGATATTTATGCATGTCTTCCTTGGTTTTGCAGCATACCGTTCTGGTCTATTGTTGGTGTGTTCTATGCTAAAGCTATTGGAAATCAATAATGATTATGTTGACAATGAGGAGGTAATTATGTGCCCAATATTTCCTTTTCAACCTTATATTTTGATGTGCTTTGGAAATATTACTTGTTATGCATCAATTTTTTTGAAACTAATTTTTATTATCTACCATCTTTCATACTCTTATTGATTTGCCAAACCTTGGGGCTTCAATGATTTCTTTAATGTAGGTTACTTCAATGTTTTATAGGCTATGTTGCATTGGGACTCCCATTTTTTAAACATCACAGTTTCTTCCGTTGCCCTGTTTTTGCATCATCCTTATTTATTTAGTTCCTTCCATTCCCCTATTTTTTGCATCATTTATTTAAATTTTACAAAGACATGTTCTTTATTTGTCATTTTTCTCACAGTATGCAATAGGTTGCTACACTAACTGATTTCATTTTTTTTGTCTCCTTACAGATCACTTTAAGGATAACATTGTGCCACACACCTGATTTTCATAATGTTGAAGATCCCATATGCACTTCCACCAAAGCCTCAAAGACTCAGCCAAATCAAATCTCGTACAACTTTGGTTGTGCTGGAAGATGTCTACAAAAATCTTCATCTTCAAAAACTGTGTTGTCAAATGGATTAACAGTTTCTGATATCACACAAACATCAATGGAAATTTGGGTGCACATCATTGGAATTTTTTGTTTAAGCTGCACAAAATTTTGTGTCCACTGTTTGGATTGTGGATTTTACCACTCTGTAATACTCCCGACTTATTCACTGCAGAGGCTTCTTGGTGTAGCTATATTTTACTGCAATTTTCAAGGTTTCTGTATTGTGGATTTTGCCAATTTTACAGACATTTGTGTATTGCTACAGATTTGATATATTTATAGACTATCCTTTATTAGTCTATTTCTTGATATTCCATTTCAAAGTGTGCCATTCAAAATGTGGATGGTTTCTTCGATTGTCATTTATGCCTATCAATTGGTTTTCCCATTTTCAAATAAACAATATTTACAACCAAATTCTCTATGTTGTCTTCGGCGTACCTATTGCACCCCAAGGTGCGATTGCTAGTAGTAGATTACGGTTAATATTAATTTAGATGCTTTTAGAAATTTAGATTTTAGTTTTTGTTAGATTTAGAAATTTAGATTCTAGTTTTAGTTAGATTTAGATTGGTGGATTTAGATTTTTAGTTTTTTTTTTTTTCAAGTTTAGTTAGATTTTAGCTTTTTTCAATTTAGATAAATTTTATTTCAAAATTTTAACTGTGGTAATTAGTTTAATTTTAGTTAGAATAGTTTGATTTTGATTAATTAATTTAGAATTATATAGTTTCAATTTTTTTTAATTTTTAGATTAATTAATGGAGAATAGATCAGTTTAGAATTTAGATTTTTAATTTTTTTCTAAATTTTGAATTAATTAATTTACATTGGCTTAATTTCATTTTTTTTAGATTTTACATTTCTTTAGCTTTGGATTTTTTAGATTATTATTTGATTGTTAATTTAGTTAGAGTAATATTTTAGATTTTTAAATTTTTAGATTAATTAGATTTTTTTTAGACTAGCTTAATTTTGGTCTATTAATTAGCTCGATGAATGTTATCTTGCTTCCTAGTTCAATTTTGATTTTGTGGCTAATCTTTGACCTTCTTTTTGTAGGTTCACATGATCAGATTTGAAAATTCAAACACTAAACCTTCGCTTGTCAAAGATGGGAAGTCAAAACTATTAATCATGCTTTGTAGGGCTCTTGCTTTGTTTTATCTTGAGTGCCTTTTTCACATAGAATGATTACCGGGCCTAAAAAGAACTTGTGTGCTTGAGTTGACCTTCTAAGCTTGGATTAAAATACACAAAGTGTTTGATGTGTTTGCCTCACACTTCAATTTGGCTATTAAAATGAACAAATGCTTTCAACTTGTGTAACCTTTGATTCAATAATAGGAGTATCCTCTCCCCTTGTGCACTTGTGTGATCCTAGGTGCAAGAGAAACTGTTATTGACTCTAGGAAATTGGGCCTTCCTTGGCGGGAAAAAGTACTCACCCCAAGGTGACTCAGACTGGCAATGGAGCTCTTTGGCCGAGCTACCCCCGACCGGTATACAAATGTGAATCCTAAGGGAAAGCCTAGGATTACGAGTGCGGATGTGTCATACGGATAGAGTAGTACTCCCATAAACCCTATTGAGCGTAACCTCTTCAGGCTAGAGTACCACCTAATCGGTGATTAATCTCTTGCCCCATGTATGGACACTTGAACAGGGGTCCCGAACTAAATACTCTTGTGTAGTAGCCAAAAACCTTCTATCCACTAGTGCAACAACGATTGTTGTGAAGGCATCCACATCTTCACAGTCTTTAGTAGAGGTGATCAGTGTGCCATGGGAGTTTTATGGGTGCTGGAAGCTTGGTAGGCCGGAGAAGAGAGTGCACTGTAAGGGGGAGCCCATGCAGCCAAGCTTCTGGATTCACACACTAAGGATATGTGGCTAGGGAAACCAAAGTGGAATCTAGCAGATATTCTCCTGGCCTAACCATAAGATTGTGCTTGTCTTCTTTGTGATTGATTACACATTCAAAACATCATGTTTGCTAAGTATTTTCTGGATTCTCAAATAGTATACACAACGCTCACAAATTTGGAAATGAAACAATCAACTTTAGATAATTTAGAATTTTCATCAAAACATCACAAAATTGAATTCGAGTCCAAAAAATTTTCTTGCTATCAAACATCTTTTCTCAAAGTCTCTGTTAGAAACCAGAATTGAAATTGCTCAAAATTTTCATCATTCAACCATTAGCTTGCATTTTTACCTTAGGTTCATCCTTGTTAATTTTAGTTGCATTCCCTAGGATTCATCATCATCATTTCCTACATAGACTTATCATTAGGTCACTACTGGATTTGACACCATTTTTCGACGGGCGTTCATCGATCGATCGACAAATCTCTGTCGGAAGAGCGACGCAATGGCAAAAAAATTTCCGTCACTATTTTTTCGTCGCAAGGCCGATGACAAATTAAACGTTGAAATAACGGCGAAGAATCGTCGATCGGAAGCATCGTGAAATACCTCGGGATTTTGTCAGAATATCGACAAAAACTTTGTTTATCCACCCACGAATTAGAGCAGAAGTTCGTCGTCGGTTCGACGAAATGGGTAAGCATTATCATGGAAACAACATGGAAAGTTCGTCGAAATAGCGACAAAATACTATAGTACTGTCGAAAGAACACTAAAAGTTCGTCGAATGTGCGACGAAATAGGAAAAACTGGCATCAGAAGAACACCGGACGTTCGTCGAAAGTGCGACGAAATTGATGGAGTGGTGTGATGGTAACACCGAAATATCGTCGAAAGGGCGACGAAATGGGTATGGAGTTACGACGAAATCTTCGTCGCAGCTATAGCAACTTCGTCAATGCTTTTTGTTGATTTGTCGGTTGTTATCGTCGAAATTGCGATGAATCCTCAAATTTAAAAAAAATAAAATTATATATTCGTGGAAATTTACCATTGCAGAGACTGACGACTGATCATACATATAGACTGCATATTGGTTTGATGCTTGAAAGGATGCATTTCTTATATTGAAAAGTGCATTACCTTATTGAGATTCTCTTTGTTTTGAGTATAGTTTAATATTCTCTACTTAACAAGGCCAACCACGTGATGGTGGAAGCTCATTTGGCCCTCCCCCCCACCCCCTCACGTCACTCTCAATTTCCCATACCCAATCATATAACATTAATCATTGATTCATCCATTAATAACATATAACATTCATTCATTCATCCATTAATAACATATAACATTCATTCATTAACATATAACATTCATTAATTAACATATTCACATTCATTCCTTAACATATAATATTCATTCTTTCAGTTTTTACATATTATCAAAAATATGGTTGTCATGATATGATTACAATCACTTTTTTTTTTTGTTTCTTTTTGAAAGCTACATAAAGCTAAAGTGGAGTATCGTTTTCTAAATCAATATTTGTCCCCCTTTAGTTATTTAT
>VDFB02270651.1:317296366-317442547 GCA_007258455.2 Sequoia sempervirens | reverse complement strand
CATGAAACAATGAGTCCCCTGTAGTAAGTAGGCAGTCTATAGGGCATAGTTTGATTTTATAGAAGGATGCTCATGAAAGGAATCTTCAAGTGATAGTGAGTGAGCTGTTTGAGATTGCAGCTGAGGGTGCAATACCCAGCCTTAAAGGAAGTTAGCAAAGCAGTAAATGTGCAAGAAAATCGAATCGTACACAACAAACAATTCACAATGTTATCTTCCATAATGCCTTGAGTTTGAAGACAAAAATTTTATTGTATCTTCATGATGAAAGTGGTGAGCTTAATGGTCAATCACTAGCAACCATGATTTTAAAACATGCTATTGTGTTTATGGAGGCAACATTTTCAGCAAGGCAATGAGTGGTGGTTTGGAACAATGGCAGGTATGAAGGACTTGCTTTATATGCATACTATGCAGTCTAGCTTAAGATAGCGTTCTTAGAAGAGATTAAAGGTGGATTATGGAACTCAAGGGTTACTATGAAAAGGATTAAAGCAAAGACTGAGATCTATTTAAAAGCCACGGTCATGAAGATATTAAAGATGTCACATGCAAAAACCTAGTAGTTGGAGTAATGAATACAGTGACAAAGAGGATAGTGTGCTGGGGCAGATTTAGGAGATCTCCACATTATCTAATTATAGGGAAATACATCATTTATTTATTTTTTTAATTAAAATAAATCATTCTAAACCCTATATAGGATACATTGATATTTCAAAAGCCTCTGAAGGAATTTGAGATTATGCAAATATATGTCAAGTAACATTCATAAGGTTTAGAAAATCTTGATCACTCTCTAGAATAGCCCATTAAACATGGGTTGTGCTTGAATGCACCACATAATTGATATAACTCAACCACTCTGCATATCAACCAGAGTTATAGGATCTTTATTGCAGCAAGAGGTAATCACTCTTCGATCATGCTATAATTACATCCTAACCTGTTAAACTTGAGACAACCTGAATGCACCCAATGATGATTGACACCTACATTATACAACCTGAATTAACTACATTATATGAGTGCCTCCATTTCTATCACAACATAGCCACATTAAACTTGGGTCACACATGAATGCATCCTGTATTTGTTATAGCACAACTGTGCCACATGACCAATACAGTTATGGATCACATAATTACAGTCACAAGAATTTGTTCCTCCATTGTGATCTTATGGTGATTCCACACAACAAAATCTGGACATGAAATTCTCAAAACCCTTAACCTCTAAAAATGAAATCTGATGAGATGTTGCTTTAAAATATGATTTTCAAACTGGAACTACAAATCTGACTTCACAACTGAATTCTACAAAAAGACAATGACTACCCTCAACCTCGTGATATCTTCTTGAATTTTTTCTAATTTTTCCCAAGAAAATCGTCCTTAGTTCTCCACATAACTGTCTCAAGTAGAGCAAAACACTGTCGCAATAAATCATGCACGAACTCACTTTTCTTTATGTCGGCCACAATTTTATTTTTTTTAATTTTTCATGTTTGTCGAACATTTCAACGAAAATAATAGCCGACATTTCGACGAACCCAGGGTTCATCGAAATTTCGACGAACGTCGAGGATAAACTTTCAAAAAAATTGGAAATTACACATCAAATTTTACAAGCACCTGACGAACATCGAATTTTACATATTTTGTCAGATAGTTTCGTCGTATTTTGCAGTCAAATGTATTAGTGGGTTTTCATCTTTGCAGACTTTGGATTAGGCCACCTCATCACACTTTGCAAAATCATTGCCTTCAAGAGTAGGTTATCTTGGGACTTAGTCAACAATCTCCTTTTCAGTCATTGTCCTTTTTGTGAGAATTTCCAACTCAACAGTCTAGTTAGGAAAACTCACTAGTCATTTTTACCTTGTCACTTAGTCCCTTTAACAAGTCCTTTGATAACCAAAATTAAGACATAGATTAATCTTAGAGGGTTAGGCAAACCTTTTTCCACATTGCACTCATCTTAGTCCATACTTTGCATATTTTATGCCTAAAAATCCAAAAAAATCCAAAAATAGTGTTCACCCTAGTCCTCATTTTGCACCTTGACATTGCATTAGTCACCTTTTTAGTCAACATTATCATCTTAGTCCTCATTTTTCACCTAGTCAATTCTATCACCTTGCATTAATCAACATTGTCATCCTAGCCATCATTTTTGCCTTGACATTTGACATCTTTCTTTAGCAACTTTGACATCTTGCATCAATCATTTCCCGAGGAGAACATCATAATCACCTTGCATTGTCATCTTTTATCACAAAAACACCAAAAACATAGACTAGTTGTCATAATCATCATCCTCATTTGAGAAATTCTCTTTTATGGTCGAAACTAGGCTTCAAAGAAAGAAAAGACAAATGGAAAACTTTGGACAAGACTTCAACACCAACATCCACACCAACACTTATGACATGAACCAAGACATGACTTTTAATGATCCATTTACCAACATGAATATACCATCTTCCATGAACATTCCAACATCCTCTCAAAATCCATTCAAACCATTCATACAGAGAGACCACAATGGACAAGTATTAGCTGAGGATCTAGAGGCTGCAGCCCAAAATCCTGATGTAGCTTCATTTGTAGAGGACTTGGTCTTGAATGATGCTGACAGTTACCTTGCTATGCTTTTAGACCAAGGGGAAAAACTGCCAAAAGGATTTGACATCAATACCATAAGACCTTCATCTCCATACAACACGACACAAAACTCGACACCTCAACAAAACACGAACAATGCCTCCAACAATAACACTGTTGTCACCACACAAATTGCTACAAGCACCATCAATGTTACATCTAGTGGCACCATAAGTCAAAACACCTCCAACTCAATCAATGCAACATCTATTGGAGGAGCACCCACCATGCCAAAAGCAATATCACAATCCATGCCTGCAATGTCAATGACATCTTCACAAATAGTTGGAACTACCCTTGGATTTACATCAATGGGGGAAAGTTTCTCAAACCCCATATTTGGAACTTCATCTATGACCATAGGGACATCATCATCAAATCCTTATGTTGGAACCTCATTCAACCCTTTTGGAGGAACTAAACAACGTATTCTTATTAGAGGTCCCCAACCAAACATTAACACATCGTCACAATTAAACATCAATGCCTCACAAGGACAAAATACCAACATCCCGCATGGACAAATCCAAGGACAAAATACTAAAATCTCGCATGGACAATTCCAAGGAAAAAATACCAACATCCCACATGGACAATTCTCCCAATATGGACAAGGCACTCAAATGACCCAACAAATGAATACCTTTGGGCACCAAAATAGTCAAGGGTACTAGATCCCCCAAATATCGACAAATATGGTTGGATCGCACATTCCCACATATTCATCACAGATCCACACACAACAACACATTCCTCATCAAAATTGGCAATACCAACAATCACCAAACCAAAACATATCATACATTTCATAACAACACCTATCACATTCAAACTCGAACATGATATCACAATCAATGGGGAATCAGGGGATACCCATCATTCCCATGTGTGATGCGACCAATAATCCCATAATAGATGCCTTGACAGCCAGAGTGGAAGACCTCCAAAAATAGATGGAAAACATGCAAACATCCAACAAAATGCCACCAATATCATATGACCTATGTCCATATCCTTTTGACACAACTTTATACATGCCACCATTTCCTCCTAGATATGTGGCCCCAAACTTCACCAAATACAAGGGCAAGACAAATCCTATTGAACATGTTCAAGAATTCACAACCAATTGTATGGAAATTGCATATGAACACACTTACTTGATGAGAATCTTCTCCAAGAGTCTAACAGGACCCACACTTGAATGGTTCTCCACTTTGAAGGGGATAAAAACATGGAATGAACTTGTAGACAAATTTATGAAAATTTATGCCTATAACATTGACATAGACACCTCCATCACTAGCTTATGCACACTTACATAAGAAGATGCTAGTGAAACTTTTATCCCATTTTTCCAATGATGGAGAGGCCTAGCAAGTCATTGCCACATAGACATACCTGAAAAGGAGAAAGTTGACATGTTTGTACAAACACTCCTAGGCCCATTGAGAAATGGCTTGTGAGTTCATTGCAGTTGTACAACCTTCACGGACCTAGTCGAACGAGGTGTCCAACTTGAGAAAGCCCTTATTGCTGAGGGAAGATTAAAATATGTTCCTAAAAACATAAATGCAAGTCCACCCACTAACAAGAACAAATATTGGGTTAAGAATAAACATGTCACCAATGATGGCATTGTAGATGCTAAGACTGTCAATGCAATGGGTCCTATGCTTACCCTTAAAGGGGCTCAACCACAAAATACATAGATGACCACACAGACCCATGCTGCCAATGTTGTACAAACAAATCAAAATAACCAAAATCAAAGGCAGCCCCGACAACCTAGACAGGTCCCCAGGAGTCACACATACAACCCCTTGGGTGAGCCCATTGAAGTCCTTAAGAAACTCCTTCAAAATGGTGTCATAACACTTGAGGACCCAAAACCATATGACCCAGGGTATTTTAAACCATTTTGGTGGGATGACAATGCATTTTGTGATTATCATTAGGAAAAAGGACATAAAACCTCCTCCTATTGACAACTGAAAAATCTGGTACAAGACCTTATCGAGAATTGTACCATTGAGATAGGTGGACCACAATTTGCATCTAATTCAGACCATACCATACACAAGAACCCACTGTAGAACCATGGTTCTAGTAACCCTTCCATGTCAAAAGCCAATAACAATAATCAAGCCAACCATTCCCATATTGCATATTACTATTCTGGTGGACCTATCATAAATCATTTTAGAACAACTGTTGAACATGTCAACACAGTTACTATCAGAAAGGCCCCTGAATGCAATGTCACTACCCATGGGGGAAAAGTCACCATAGTTATCCCTCCTCCTCCTGGACAACCAAAGATAACAATAGTTGGCCTGTCAACCCAACAATCGCAGTCCCATCCATTAACCAAATAGTCCCAGCCTAAAGGAAATTTTAACCTCATTGACCAACTTGGGAAGACACATGCACAAATTTCTATACTTGATTTGCTACACATTTCCCCAATGCATAAGGCTATACTCGACAAAACATTACAAGAGTCTTCCATTCCCCAAGACATTGTTGTCAATCAATTTGAGGCCATGGTGGGATATCTTACTGCTCCCCAGCATATAACATTTTCATACCAAGACTACTCATCGTCCAAATCCAATCATAATGATGCCCTTCACATTGAAGTCTTTATCCATAAGCATAAGGTCAAACGAGTGCTAGTAGATGGCGGAGCAGGACTGAACATATGCTTCTTAAAATTGGTTAACGCCCTAGGATTTTCTGATGCTTGTGTAGACGCTACAAAGAGCATTGTTATCAAGGCATATGATGATGAAGAACTTTCCTCTCGGGGCGTAATTACACTTCCAATTCATATTGGACCAGTCGTTGTGGACACCACTTGTCAAGTCCTGGATCTAGAACTTCTATACAAAATTTTACTCGGTCAACCTTGGATTCATGCCTTAAAATTTGTCCCTTACACGTATCACTAGTGTTTGAAGTTTCCCTTTGAAGGCATTGAGATTACCATATATGGAGACCTTGACCCATTTCAATATTGTACCAATTTGAGAGGTATCTCAGAGCGCCAAGTGCCTATCAATAGTGAAGCTTCAACATCTTCATCCTCTAAATTCATTGACCCATCAACACTTGCAAAGCCTCCCACATCCACATCCACAACATCAACATCAACTTTTGCTTCTTCAACAACCATGACCACCTCCATGACATCTACCAATTCATCCATCACCCCAAGCATTGACGCAAGTATTAAGATCCAAGACCAAGGGTGTGGAGAGTATAAGTTGAATACGACCTATTGCATAACGAGGATGCCCAAGTCTCCCCAGGTCTATGGCAAGCCTTGCTTCATGTTAGAGTCAAAAGAAATTTTTAGAGTCCCTCCAAAAACAATATTCATCAAGTGGGGTGAAATGAGTCAAGAGGACACTAACAATGTGCTATCTTGGATTTATAGAGAACCAAAGGATCCAACTCCCTTGCCAGTAAAAATGTATGGTAAAGGATATGACATGATAAAGTCAAAAGGCTATGATGGAATTAGTGGCCTCGACAAGCACAAGATAGGAAGGCGAGAACCTCTAGCACCTAAAGGAAGACCTAAACATCTTGGGTTAGGGTTAGGACCACGAGAATCTGGCAATCATAGTACCAATGTGCTTTCTAGGGAGAGAGTAGCTGCTTTAGACTGTGTCGAGACAATTGAAGATCCCCTTTCTGAAACTGACTCCCACGAATGGGAATTTGGCTCCCAACGATCCCTAAGTGACTGTTGCCTTGATGACTTGTTCCTTGAACCTGGAGAGCCTACATTTGAAGAGAGATTTTGGAAAATGTTCAAAATTGACATGACACCAAACAACACCAAGCCCAGATCCTCTTCTACTCCCATTGACCATAAACTCGACATACTCATCTACCCTGCTGAACCTAATGACTATCATTCAGATTCATTTGAATTTCCACATGAAACTAATGACCCAAACTCCACTCCCTTTGTTCCTTGCTTTGCTGATGAGTGTGAATCAAGCGAGGCAGAGTACTGGATAGAATCTGATATAGAGCCTGATGATGACAATTTTATCTTTAACCTCTCTAAATCCATTGGCATGCTTTCACGTGCTACCCACCATTCACCAATATTGATGATGGCATTTCCTTAGTCTACTTGCAACTAATCGATTGGGATCAACAAGGCCCGCTAGTTAGAGACATATTTCAAAATGATGAGGCCATTGTAGAATTCATGGGACTGCGTGAGGGTATACCAAGTGGAGACCACAAGGCTAGATTTTCCATTGACCTAGATTGTGGCGCTTACTTTGGGGAGATTGCTCCATCCTCTAGTCACAAAATGAAAAATAAAAATAAAGCAAAAAATGACACTTCTTTAGGTGAAAACCACAAGGCACCTTCTGATGATAAAGAAGTAAAAATAAAGGACACGCCTAAGGATGGAGAACTAGACTTTCTCCCCGTAACTCAGGAAAAATCACCATGCTCATAGAGGACACTATGGAAGTCAACATATCTACGGCAGAAGATCCTAATATGGTCCTCTTCGCGGCATCTTTGATAGAGGAATAGAAACCTGAGTTCCACAAATTCTTTTTAGAGCGTAAGGTCAACTTTGCATGGTCTTATGCTGATATGCCTGGGTTGGATCTAGAACTTGTCTTGCACCATTTTGCATTATTTCCAGATGCCAAGCCAATGAAACAAAAGCTACGAAAGATGCACCCACAGATCGCCTTGTTAGTCAAAGTAGAACTTAAGATATTGTTAGATGTAGGATTCATATGGTCCATAGACTATACCGAATGGATATCAAATCTTGTGCCAGTCACAAAACCAAATGGTCAAATCTACATCTGCACAGATTTTTAGGACCTAAATAAAGCTTGTCCAAAGGATGACTTTCCCTTGCCAAACATCGATATCATAGTGGACCTTACGGCAGGATATGAGATGTTGTCCCTCATGGACAGTTTTTTCGGTTATAATCAAATTTGTATTGCCCCTGAAGATCAACATAAAATAGACTTTAGATGTCCTTGGGGCACATACTATTGGAATGCCATGCCTTTTGGTCTTAATAATGCAGGTGCCATGTACCAGAGAGCCATGACAACCATATTCCATGACACGATGCACAATATAATGGAAGATTATGTAGATGACCTTTTGGAAAAATCTTTGACACGAAAAGACCACTTAAGGTTGTTAGAAAAAAATTTCAAGAGACTGGAAGAATACAAGGTCCGCTTGAATCCAAAGAAATGTGTCTTTGGCATAACATCAGGCAAACTTTTGGGGTACATTGTTTCTCGTAGAGGCATTGAGGTCAATCCTGCCAAGGTGAAAGCCATATTAGACATGCCTCCTCCAAAAGGGATAAGTGAACTTAGGACATTGCAAGGGAGGTTACAATCCATCTGATGCTTCATAGCACAATTGGCAGACAATTGTCACCCATTTTAGTATCTTTTGCGCAAAATTATCCCTTTTGTGTGGACAGATAAATGTCAGGAGGCCTTCCAACAAATAAAGAATATCTACTATCACCACTTATTTTAATGCCACCATTTGAAGGGAAACCTTTGATTCTATACATTTCTGCAACAACTTCAGCACTGGGGGAATTACTCACACAGAATGACCATGAAGAAAAAGAAAGGGCCATATACTACATCAGTAGGACACTGGTTGGATATGAGCTAAATTACACAACCATCGAACGTGCTTGCCTATAAGTTGTCTTTGCTGCTCAAAAATTAAGACACTACATGTTGAATCACCAAACACACTTAGTGGCAAAGATTGATCCCCTGAAATATCTCCTAAGTCACACAACATTGACAGGTCGCTTGGCAAAATGGGTAATGATCTTGAGTGAGTATGATATTCAGTATATTGAAAGAAAGGTGATAAAGGGACAAATGATAGCAGACCAACTGGAAAATGGACCTATGCAAGGTGATCATCCACTAGTAGCAGACTTTCCAGATGAGTCAATATTTCATATAGAACCTAAGTCACCTTGGAGGCTATATTTTGATGGATCTCATACTAATCATGGCTCGGAGGCAGGAATATTGTTTATCACCCCTCAAGGATACTCCATTCCTAAGTCCTTCTGCATTGCTTTTCCATGTAAAAATAATGTGTTAGAATATGAGGCACTTGTCATAGGACTCAGAATGGCCATCAAATAGAAAATTAGAACACTTCATGTCTATGGCGATTCTCAATTGGTCATTAACCAGGTCAATGATGACTATGACACTAAGGACGAGAAATTAATGCCTTACAAACGAATAGTTGACAGCTTCCAAACATATTTTCACATGGTGACTTTTGAGCAAGTTCCAAGAACACAAAATAAGGCAGCAAATGTAATGGCCACAATTGGCTCTCTTCTAGACATTCCTAGTAATGTGCCTCAATTTGAATTCTTGGTAGAACAACTTTTGGTTCCTACATATGACATACCAGAATTAGAGATGGTTTGTGAGCTTGTTGGTCCCAATTCTCCATGGTATCAAGACATTTATGACTACCTCAAGTCCCAAACCCTTCCCTTCAACCTATTGAATAACCAATGAAAGTACTTTATCTGAAAAGATGCCAAATACACCATCCTTAGTGATACCCTTTACCGCTATAGCTTTGATAACTCCCTTCTTTGATGTCTTGACACTAGCGAAGCACAAACGACCTTGCGAGAGGTACATGAGGGTATATGCAGATCCCATTCAAGTGGTCCTACTTTAGCCAAAAAGATAACGATACTTGGGTATTACTGGCCAACCATTGAGAAAGATGCACTTGAATTTGTCAAAATGTGTCACCAATGTCAGATACACAGTGACTTGATTCATGCACCAGCGTAAGAACTTTGACTGATTACTTCTCCTTGGCCCTTCACACAATGGGGACTCAACCTCGTGGGCAAGATCCATCCTACCTCATCCAATGGCCACAAATTCATCATTACCACCACTAAGTACTTTACTAATTGGATCGAAGCCATCCCGCTCACTTACATTACTAGAAAATAAATTACCAAGTTTATCCTCAACTATATCATCTGTCGATATGGTATTCCACAATCCATCATCACAGATAACGGTTGTCCCTTCAAAATCAGGATGTTTGTGAACTTTGTGACGCTTCCATATCCGACACCACTTCTCCATGCCTTACTACCCACAAGGAAATGGTCAAGCTGAGGCGTCGAATAAAATGATCATCAAACTTCTTAAAAAGACCGTCAACGATGCTGGTCGTGACTGGAACATACAACTCAATCCTGCTTTGTGGGCATATCGCACTAGCATCCGTACCCCCATTGGAGCCACTCCATTCATCCTTGTCTTTGGAGTCAAATCCATCTTTCCCATAGATGTCAAAATTCCATCCCTACGAGTCTCTATGTAAGGTCTAATCGCTGATGAAGAATATCGACAGTCACGACTGTATGAATTAGAAATGCTAGACGAATGTAGACATAATGCCTTGAACCACTTACAAGCATATCAAAATCATCTTTGTAGAAGATACAACAAAAGAGTGATGACTCATAAATTTGACATTGGTGACCTATTTCTCATGCAAAATCATAAGAATCAGTCTGACAGAGAAAAACTGGGCAAGTTTGAGCCAAATTGGCTAGTTCCATACATCATCACTACGTCATTTGGTTATGGTGCATATCAGTTGGCTACTCCAAATGGTGAACAATTGATAGAGCCAATCAACAGTTTACATTTATGCAAGTTCTATACATAGCATCAAAAAGTCTAGCCGAAAACCATTAAAAATACAAAAAAAAGTGAAAAATACAAAAATATCGTCACTTGGATGAAAACCTAGCAAACAGGCATCTTGGTGACACCCAAAAAAAAAATGAAAAAAATTGACAAAAATAAAAGAGAAATAATTCATCCAATCGTGAAAACCTAGCAACCAGGCACTTTGGATAAGTACCATGGTGAAAACCTGGCAAACAAGTGCCATGTGTAGTCACTCATTGCTTTGACATCTACTATCACTCTATCTACCTTAGTCCATAATAAACATCCATTTTTCTGACATTCGTCACAATGTTTCATGCTGACATCATGACGTTTCTTTCCGTGGCCGATAGTGGTTGACATAGAAGTCTTGCGTACCACCTATCGTCCATACCGGTCATGTCCTTTCCATCAACTTGACTAGGAGCAATATTTTATCATGAGACTGCAGTGGGTATCGCACATGGTCTGGACAGTAGACAAAGTCTTGAAAAAATTCTAAAAAATCATAAAAAGTCCTAAAAACAAAGACCTAAAAATCAAAAAATGTCCTAAAAGAAAACACAAAAAAATAAATCCAAATAACATCAAAAATTCCAAAAACAAAGTCAATAACAGTCAAGTCAGTCATACCAGTCAATCTTTTATCACTATTGAACTACATGGTCTCTACGCATTTGCTACGTAGGCAAGGCCATCTGTCGATGAGCCCCTGAGGCCCCCCTAGGTTCTGTCGCTTAGGGTTTGTCAAGTCAAGTCAAAAAATGTCAATTCATCTTCAATATGTTTGTCCATCCTTGTCGAACTACGAGGTCTCTAAGTGCATGACATAGGCAAGGCCATCTGTTGATGAGTCCCCGAGGCCACCTAGGTTAGTCCTTTGGGGTTTGTTGTTTTGGTCACATAACTCAGACATAGTCACATTCGGAAACAAGACAGTCATTTGAACGTCAACATTCAAATCATGAACCAACAGACAACATAGTCCAATCAAGTCAAACATTAGTCAAATTGCAAAAACACAATGTCAACCTAGTCACTTTATGGTCCCCTTCAAGATGTGTCCTTCCTAATGACAGGCTTCGTCACATAGTTAGTGGCCTTTTTCAGGATGTGTCCTTCCTGATGATAGGCTTCATCACATAGTCATTGGAATTTTTATGATGTGTCCTTCCTGACGATAGGTATCATCAAATCATCAATATTGTTAGACTATCAAATCATCAAACTGTCACACAATCAACCTTCGACACACAAATCTTGGCAAACATATTGAATGGCTGTTGATTTTGCTGGTCTATTTTGTTTTATATTTTTCTTGTTTTATCTCTTGGTCATGTTACTAGCTACCTCAAGGATGTCCCAGGAAGGATTTATAGGTGCAATGATGTCTCATGGCCTAATTTTCCTTGATTGTTGTCTTTGGTGTGTCTTGAAAAAAAGACTGGGGCAACTTGGCCTTTAGTATGAGTCAGGACATTCCTTGTCTGTGGCTGTTTGTTTTTCACAAGTGGACGACCTTGCACACCTTGGTCTATGTCATATCATAGTGTTTGTTGTCCATTTGTCAAATTTTACTACCCAATGATGATTATGCAATGCCTATGATGTTATTTGGAAAAATATTGAAGTATTCCTTTTTCATCCTCACATCCATGATTTCCATGCTAACATTTCTTCTATTCCTTCATCCTATAGTCCTCTCATCCATTTCGAGAGCACAATCACATTCTTTCAACCCACCTATCCTCTCGAGGGGGCATACCAATACCTCCTCATCATCCTTCCTCTCCTCATTTTCAAACTAGGGAATATTTTTGACTTGTTCTTTGACACAATGTGATAGACTACATTATGTCAAAGAGGGGAAAAATGTAGACACATAAAAATGGCCTCAACTTGTAAACCATATTTTTCTATGATGACCACACTTCTCCCTCACATAATTCAATTATCTAATCATTTCCATTCCTCCATGATTATTTAAATAAATAAATTACATTTATTTAGTTAAATGTGTCACTGATCAATCCTTATTTCCTCCATAACATTATCATTTATCCTTAAATCAAATAAACTTATTTATTTATCCCAATTTCCATCCCACCTAATAAATAATTAAAACAATTATTTATTGTCTTTTGTCTCATTCCCATTTATGAATTAAACCATTATTTAATTCATAAGTCAACATTCCTCCATAAATTAAATAATTTCTATTATTCCAACTACCTATTATTCTCCACCATTGATTTGATTATCTTCAATTAAATCTCAACCCTTCATTTCAAGGCCTACCCTAACTTTGACCTAATGTTTCCCTAACCCTAATCCTCCTTATCACATTGATTCTTGGCCTTTGATCTTAGGGCTTCACCAACTTTTAATCCTAGTCGTCCATTCTCAATTTGGCATTCTTTAAAAGGCCTTCTCTCAAGTCATTTTAAACACAAGAGATATATACAACATGCTTGAGAGCTTTTGAGTGCTTGATCATACACATTACTTCAATATTTTTCTTGTCTTTGGCATAGGTTATAGTTGCACTTCAAATCTGAGGGCAATTATATCATTTTTAGCAAGATGGAGAAGGCCAATGGAGGTCAACCAATGGAGGCTTGAAGACTAGGTGATGTTGTTTCATCTTATTTTGCTTCTTGTTTTCATTGTGCTCTATTGTTGATTGGGGATTTAGTTTTATGTTGCTTGCAATCTAATTGAAAATATTTTCTCTAATACAGAAAACACCTTAGTCCTCAAGATGTAATGCCTGAACTTCGTAAATCCTCAAATGAGGGCATATGCCTATTTTTCCACATTGTCATATCTCAATTCAACATCTTTTAAGGGAGCACTCATGAAAGAAATTAGATTCTCATTTCCTTCATTGTCCTTTTGGGTTAAAATGTTGGCACACTAATGATCTGAAGCAAATGAGTAAATGTAGAATGGCTTTAGATAATTAGGGCTAATGAGCATAGGTGCCTCAACAATAGCTTTCTTGATTTCTTCAAAGGAATGCTTTGCTTCTGGGGTCCGCTCAATCTTGGCATCTTGCTTTAACATGGCATTTAGTGGCTTGAAATTTTTAGCAAAGCTCGTGATGAACTTTCTGACAAAATTTATCTTTCCAAAGAGAGATTTCATCTCTTTCTGCCTGCCTAGCAATTGGATTTTCAAGAGGGATTGAATGCACTCGAGATATATGGAGATTCCTCATTCTAAAATAACGTGCCTGAGTAACTTTCCTTTAGTGACTCCAAAGAAGCACTTCTTTGGATTAAGGGAAACCCCAAATTCTCAGTACCTCTAGAAGAATTTGCATAGATCGGAGAAATGATCACTTTGCTTCTTTGAAAACATGGTCAAATCATCCATGGAGATGATTATGCAATTTTTGATCATATCTTTGAAGGCTATTCCCATAACACACTGGAAAGTGGCACCAACGTTGATGAGCCCAAACAACATTCTTCCAGAGGCAAAGGTTCTGCACTTAGTGCTGAATTTTGTTTTATGTCGATCTAATTTCTCTGTTCTTTTTTTGATTGGGACCAAATTAGATGCTCATGTGGAGTTCCTAATTGGAAAGATGATTTTGGATAACAACAACTTCTACACTTCTTTATAAATGATGGGCTCAAATAGTGCATTGATGGGACGTTGTCATGGTCGAAACTGTTGGAAATCCAATTTAAGGGGGATGCTATGCATGATAATGGAGGTATCACATGTTTTCAAATCTTCATAACTCCATGCTACCACATCATGATACTTTTGTAAAGCATCAATGATTCCTATCTTTTCTTTTGATGTGTAGACTTTACCAATAAACACATTTTTAACCTCCTTGGTTGTCCCAAGGTTGAGAGTGTCACATTGGTTGTTGATGGAGTCCTTCTTCACCTACTGACCTTGGTCTTAGATCTGATCCAAGTCAAATATATGCTCTAGCTGAACCATACCTCGTGGAATGGTGTTCGTTTTGAGATTGATAACTCCTTCTATATCCAATCTAGCTTCTTCGAGCTCAATTTCATCAATTATTTTGGTTACAAACATGTCAGAATTAGTGATAAACTCCAAGATGTGCTTATCATCATTGAAAACCTGAAAATGAGTGACATTTTTTGGCACGGATGGGTGGAAGTCAGCTCAACAATGAATCTCCTGAGGCCAGACAAAGAGATGGGTTGCAAAGTGTTGGTTGCTTGAGCCAAGGCATCAATAGTATGGTTTTGAGAATGATGGATCAACTGGGTGTTAAATGCATCTAGGCTTTCTAAAAGGTCCCAAACTCTATGCATATAGTTTGCAAGCCTCCTATCATGGAAGAAGTATAATTTTTTGACTTGTTTCACTACCAATTTTGAATCACCAAAGACTTGTAGCATTTTGACTTTCTTTCTCAAAGCCATCAAAAGACCATGGACCAAGGATTCATATTTTGGTACATTATTATTAAAATAAAACTGGAGTTTATGAGCAGCGAAGGAGGTTTTACCTGTAGGGCTAATGAGCTCGAACCCGACTCTGGCTCCTTGCTTGGACTTGGATCCATCAAAGCATAGTGTCCAGAACTTGGGGGGTCCTTTGACCTTAGGTCCAATCATGTGTACACACTTTCTTGGTTGCTCACTTGCATCTGCCACTTCTGGAATAGGAACAGGCTCATTGTGGTTGGTGACAAGCTATCTAGTTGGCGGCTCCTTTTGAGATATGGCTTGTCCTTTGATGTTATCTACTATTGTTTGACACAAGCAACACTCAAATTCTAAGTGAGCAACATTATGAACCCTGCACCAACTAGGTAGTAGGAGCTCCTGAAAATTCATCCTTGCCCCTAAGTTGAGCTAATATGGTATGGATTTCTCCATGAAGTCTTGGAAACCATCCAACAGTCCTAAGTTACCATCTTCGTAGAACCCATCATCCTCTGATTCAACTAACATTTCTATGCTTTGAGGTGCATAGGCCAAGTTGATAGAAGGACTGCATAGTACCAAGAGGACCTCATCAGCTAGCTCTTCTTCTTCAGATCATGCTTCTTATTGATAAGCCATAGGGTAATAATTGCCCAATTCTATTTCAACAAACAACACCTCACCAGTGTTGTTGTATTCTATGATCATGAATTTCATACAGGGTTCTCAGTTGATGCGGATCTTATTTTCCAGTCCCTTCCATGGCAACCACATATGAGAGAAATCAGTTGCAACATATTGATTCAATGCCTAGGTGAAGTCACGTCCCAGGATAATTCTATATGTGTGAGGAATATCCTCAACTTGGATGTCAATAACTTGCTACACCCTCAGGTCTACAACAATCTACATGGGAATGCGATTGATCTCTTCGATGATGTTCACCTTTGTTTTGTCCAATTGGGTTACTTTTCTTCTTAAAGGTGTGGGGACAATTCCAAGATCCTTGCATACAACCAAACGAATGGCATTGGTTGATTCTCCAGAGTCAATCAAACAATTATGTAGATTCTTCCTGAATATCCTGATAGTGGTTAGGAATGGAGTCATTTCGAACCTTCCTTGGAAGAGACCCATAGACGAGTCAACCTAGGCCACTTGACCCTTGCCCTTTTCATTTGTCTTTCCCTTGGATTTCCCCTGATTATTCTCTTTGGTAGGTTGTCTTCCACTTTACTGAGTTGGAGTAGTGTCCTTTCCTAGAATTTCTTGGATTACTGGCTCATGTGGTGGCTCTTCAAAGTTGAACTTCTTGGAGGAAGGGGTTGCATTAATTACCCTAAAGAAGGTGTTCCTAACAACAGGAACTTTAAGCAACTCAAAGGTTGACAAGTTGATTTTGAATTTCCTAAACTCTTCAGCTACATATTTTCCCATTTGCTCAATTTCAGCATCAAAAGATCTTCCTATGGACAAGCTAGTGGGCTAGCTTTGTGCTTGTCTTGGCTTTTTTTTTATTGTTCAAGTATTGTGTGGGCACATGGGGATAGACAAGGTTGTTATTAGCATTGGGTTCAGGTGGGATGCTAAAGTTATTAGGCAGAATGGAAGTAGTGAACAGTCCCCCTGCTTTTCTGTTTCTTAATATATATGGAGAGGCTCTTTGATGGAACATTTGGACTTCATCTTCACAAGACTCTTCTTCTTCTACAAGACCATTATCTACTGAAGTAAAGAGTGGAGATAAAGCTTCTTCATTACTTACCTCTTGTACTTCTTCATTTTTGGCAGAGACGGTCTTGATCTCAAGCTCATTGCTCTCACTTCATGAGAATGGGGCCTAGTTGGCCACAAGATAGGAGGTATTGTATGGGTCAGATGAAACTATCTCTATAATTTGTGTCATCAACAAGGTTTTGGACCTTCACCTGAAAGATTTCTACGGTCATTTAAAACTCAGGGAAATCCAACTCAAAATGCCTACTAGTCTTATGAATCCCACACCATCCAGATAAGGCAACCTCGATGAGATAAACTCCACTGGTGGTCTTCTCATTACTGGAAAGTTGATCAAGAGGAGTGGGAACACCCTCATTGTTTGGACTTGTATTCTATGTTCGGTTCTATCTTTGTGAGGGTCTCCTTTCAAAGTTCTAATAGGACTTTTGTCCTCATTCATAGTTTGGTGTTGATGAGGTGCCCACTTCCCGATTGTCTCAGCTATCTCAATTGAGATTGGCTTGAATGTTATGTTGATAATCTTGTAGCTAGTTGTTTTGATTTCTATTTTGTATCATCTCCTTGGACATCCTTTGGATCACCTCTGTTAGCTCATCCAACTGATCCTTCTTGGTATTGCTTGGCTGTGGCATTTGATTTTGAAGGAAGACGAGTTGTGCCACTAGCTAGTTTTACTAAGCGAGTAGGAATTTGGGCCCTTATAGGTATGATGGTGCCTGTGGCATTTGTGGATAGGTCTATGGTTGTTGAGGTTGCAAGTAATGAGGCACTAGGGGCACCTAGTTTATGGGCTTCCCTGGTTGAGGCACTATGGGAAGCTACAACACTTGATTCATTAGGGGCGTCTGATGTTGTAAAGCTTGCATGAGTCCTTGAATCTGTAAAGAATGGGAAGCCTACCCCAAGAAGGGCTGTGGAAAAGAGATGTTCTATCCCAATTCAGTGCTAACAATGACTGCCTCATCATAAGCATCCACTAATGTGGTAGGAGTTGGTAGCATCCTCCTCACCAATGCAATTGTTAGGTTATCTAATGTTGCATAATCAATGGGAAAGGCGACACCATCATTAAGTGCATATGGAGCCTCATGTATGCTCAGTGGAATTGATTTTTGAAGGAGTTAATCGACTCATTGACTTCCCTTTAGATGGACATGAATTGATAGTATAGCTTTGAAGGTCTGATTGGAATCTTGTACTTCTACAAGAAGGCATTCATCAACAAGGTCCAAGATGTGATTGACCCCATTGGTAAGTTGATGTACCAATAGAAGGCCTCTTCCCCCAAGGAATGAGGGAACAACCTACATGCTACATCCTCCTAATCAATCTGCATATCTTTCAACATTGCTTGGAAGAACTTAATATGTTCTTTAGCTATCCTTTGAGGATCCCAAGGATTGAACTTCGAGCAAAAGCTCTCCAGGTTCTTAGGCATGTCATGGTAAGCATTGAAGAACAATGGGGAAGGATTATTTCCCATCCAAGCCATGAGGGGAGGTAGAGCTGATATTTTCTATTGAATAGTAACTCGGGGCTACACAAGGGCAACGATAGTTGGGACTGAGCCTTGGAATTGGAAGGAAGGGACTAGGGAAACACCCTAGCTGTGGGAAGCAAGTGGTTGGAAAGCAGTTTGGGATAGCTGAGCAAAGGAGGCAGAAATGGAAGAGAAAGGATGAGTGTGTGGCTAACAGGAAGAGGAAGGAGGTGAAATTGTAGGAGAGGTGGATGGAATGGAGGAGGAAGAAGAGGCCACATCCTCTCTCTTAGCTTTTCTTTCCCTTGTATGGGGTTTGCAGTTCTTGAAATTCCCCTTTGTTTGATGTTGACCTTAAAACTCTTTGGAACATTTCAAGGGAGAATGAACCGATTCGATCCAACTTACTAGCTCAAAGGTTCTCCCTCTAGTGCCAATTCTATTGAAGGGTGCTTTAGCACTTTCTGAACACAAGCAATGAGTAGGTGCACTCTTGAAAGGAAATATCCAACAACAAGTTGATAAAAATAACCCCAAGGTCTCTTGGGTGTTAGGTCATGACTTGCATGGAATTTCTCAGTTGGTTATATGTGATCTTGTTGGTAATCATAGGGTAGAATTATGGAGTTAAGCTAGAGGGAAGTCAGATCTTAAAATGTAGTTCTTGTGATGGAAAGTTAGTACACGGTTGCTGCGGGTTCAAATAGCAGTCTTAAACTCCTATTTCAGCTTTAGATTTGGCTTTACAATGTGCAATGAACCCTAGTGTAGGTTACTTATAAAAAATGGAAAAGGGGTAGGAAAGAAAGGAGGTTCTCGTATCTGAACTAGAAATGAACAGTGATCCTAGATGATCCTACTATGAACAACCATCCTCAAACTGAATTCCACTTAACTAGATTACTTCACAGTCTCATGAAATTAGTGCAAGCTTCTAACGACTACAAATATTCAACCATTCATTCACCATACGCATGAATAAAAGATAGATATTTAGTGTAGCTTTTAGTTTATTTCTAGACTAACTTTACACAGTTGTGTATCATCAATAAACAACAAAAAGTATGGACAAAGAAGGTTGCCAACACACAACAAAATTCATCAAAACCAGGAACAACATTAACTAATCTACTAATAACTTGCAAAGATCATAAACAACAAAGTAAATCTACTCAAATTAGCTAACTATGGGAGAAGAACCATGTAACATATAGTTGAAACTCAAGAATCCAACAAAATTCAATGAACTTCTATTTAAACTTTAGTAGCATGCCTTTACAACAATTCAAATCTCTGTGAAAATGAGAGGAAACCCCCTATTTATAGTGTTCAAAAAGAAAAATGAGTGGTCAGGATTGATTTGCATTGTGTGCCCAAGATTCACTACAAACTAGGGTTTCACCTACCCCCAAATATATTACAATTTAAAATTACATTTTGTCTTCTAGCATATTTTGTCTTCTTGTGGCAACACTTCAGGTCTTTTGTCTTCTAGCTGATTTCCTTTTCTTGCAACTACTTTGTGAGCAACTCATCATCTATCACAAGATTTCCTTCACTTTTCTTGATGGTGGCGTACTCCACAAATATTAGAATCAATGCCTAGAGCTTGTTCCATTCCAATATATCTGATTGGATCACTTGAAAGTTCATCCTCCTTGATTTACTTGTGATTTCATCCAAGTCCTTATCATATTATGGCATGTTCTTTACTATTTGCTTGGATTGAGCGAAGGATCATTTAGAAAAACCCAAGAAATCTGGTGTCATGGCATATGTGGTTCCATTTTCCATTTTCTTGTGGAAATATGGCTTCAAGTTCTCTACGTCTAGCTCATTGGCAAGCACATCAAGATTTGTCATCATTTTTAGATATTCTTCATAGGCTATCCTAATTTAATTGACCCAATCAATGTCAAGATCTACCTCTTGAAGCAATCGTTCCAACACTTCCTTCCTATGATCTAGGCCCAACTTCCATGTTTCCATGAGCCAGTGCTCATCTTTTACCAAGGCAAGCTACTTCTCCTAGGATTTATCTAGTATCTTGAGAATAGCCTCAAGTTTGGGATACGTGATCCTATATAACCAGAGGAAGTCAGTGCAAAACTTCCTTACTCCCTCGAGTATCTTTTGCACTTCAAGGAACTTGTTGGTTGTCTTGACAGCACGACCTATGCCCATGTTTCCATTGTAGAGGACCTACTGGAACCAATCCTCTATGGCCTTTGTCCAATTCTTTCTATAATCCAACTAGTTAATGTGGTCCTTGGATAGTAGTTGTCGCAATGCTGAGGATGTAGTAGGGAGCTCTTCAACTGATGACCATTGTTGTATATGTGCTATCAAGTCAGCCACTTATGCCTTCAACTCCTCCTTAAAGGTCTTGTCTTTTTTCATTTGATGCATGATAGTGGCAATAGACCATTGGAGATGGTCAATATTTTTTTCTCTCATGGATTTTCCTAGATCAAGGGTGGAGACATTGTAGCTCACCCCTTCTCCCACAACTAGAGTCACAATCTACACCATTCTAGATCTGGACACATCCATTGCTAGTTGAGAGCTGACCTTTGGCTTCTTCTCTTTCTTCATGCTTATTTGGGCTCGAGCCAAGATTTCCTCCAACCTTGCCCTCAAATCCTAAAGGGTTGGGGTTTTCTTTTCTAGTTGTTTCTCAAGCCATTCGGGTATCTAAGATTCTCCTTTTGGTGATTCATGATCACCTTCCTCCTCATGGGTGTGTTGGATTTCAATTTCTTCTCTCCCCAAAGCCTCTTGTTCTATCTTTTCTCCTTCTTCCTCATCATAATCCTAGATGAAAATGGTTTCTTTTTAATGGGAACTTAGCAGTTGCATGTTCTTTGGGGTTGTCCTCCCCTTCAATGGTTATCTCTTCCTCTTCTCGGTCATGCCCGTGTTCTTCATGGTGTTCTGCTTGTGGGCTCTTTTGGGCTTCAGTATCCTCTTTAGGTTTATCTTCTTCTTTATTTTCCTCTTCTTCACATTGTTTGGTGTTTTCATCATGTTCCCCAGTTGGAGGTTCAGTATCCTCTTCCATTCCCTCACTTGATTCCTTTTATTCCTCACAAGGTTGCCTCTCTACTTCCTCTTCCATTTATTTTGTAGCTTCCCTTTCTTGTCCCTCCAATTCTTCTGATATTTCCATGGTGGCCTCCATCTCTGGTGGTTTAGTTGGAGGAGTATGGATAGGAAGATTGGCAACAATTTGTCCCAAGGCAGCCTGTATGGCTAGGTTCATCAGCACCCTAGAGAGCTTCATAGGAATTTTTGCAATTGGTGAGAGAAGACCTCCGGGAGCGAGAGAGCAGGCATTGGAATTTTTGCTCTAGACAGTGGAAGGGATGTTGTCAGAGACATGGAGGAAGAGTAGAGCAGAGAGGTAGTGGAAAATGAAGAGCCTATTATCATTACTTGTATAGTGGGTGGGGTGGAAGCAAGATGGATGGAGATATCCACTGCAGGTAGGGAAGTAGCAACCATCGCTTGAGAGGTAGGAAGAGAGGCAACAACAATAACAACATTAGTAGTAGTAGTGGCCATGAGAATGGAGGAAATCGGTGGAGACTTTGGCTGCTCAGCCTCTATATATTCTCCTTCATGGAGAGGCTCCTCCTCGATGTTGGGCATGCTTGATGTCTTTGGTCTCTTGCAGGATTCACCTTCCATTTCCTTTCTTGCATACACCTTAAGCTTGGGCTGAATTTCAACTATTTATTTCCTTTTCCTTGACCTAGTGGTTGGAGGAAATTTTTAGGTTTCTCTAGTCAGGGCAGCAGTTGTCCTACTATCAGTTTCGTTTGGTGGATCATCCTCAAGTTCCCCATAGGTCAGGGTGAATCCTTGTTGCTTCAATTGGGAAATCTACCCATTAGTCCATTCCTTGGTTGTGGCCTCAATGGGATTTGTCAGAATATCAAGGTCATAAACCTCTTGTTCATCCTAGTCAATCAACGACAGTGGCAGATTGGCATTTGCATTATACCGAGGATCAAATACTGTATTCTCATCCTCCACCACCTAATCTGGTACAGGGAACAAGTTGACCTTCTTCACAAAGTACGTAGTCATGCACATGTAGCGCCTTATTCACACTTCTTTTTCATCATTGTAGTTGGCCCAAAAGTCCTCAACATCATGCAAATGGGTGTATTTAGCTGTCACCATCCTTCTAAGTTTTCCATAGGGGTCCATTCATGGTCAGGCAGTGTGGAACTTCAAGTTATACTCCACAAGTTCCTTATCTGAATTGCTCACACATTGAGATTTATTGAGCTCATACATCCCTTGGTTGAAGGAGAGGGGATAAGGAATCCTCACCTTATATTTTTTTCTTAGGAGGGCATGTGTATGTCACAACTGTTGAGAGAGTTCTAGCAATATCATCTAGTCATTTGGGTACTAGGGCAGCTTGTACGGTTTCTTTGAGAAACCTTTGGCTTAGATGTATGTTAACTTTGGAAATTGTACAAATAGAAAGGTGAACTGGTGGAGGAAAGCATTAGCCCTATGGGAGAATCTTCTTTCAAAATCATACCCAAGCAATATGATGATATGACCTATGAAAGCGTCATTGACTCTGCAATAATCCCTCTCGAAATTCCTAAACTGTAGCTGAGGATATCTATCGTAAACCTTCAATTCCTTTCCTATAGCCTCATCAAGAGCTCGAAATAGGCCTTGGTACTACATCTGATTAGCTAGTAAATAGACTAGGTAAGATGTCATGTAGAATCGCGAGGTCTTTTCCACAGCCACAAATTGCTCATACAAGCAATTACTAATTATTCCTGCCTAGTAGAATTTGATTTTACCACAGAGGATCTCTTCTACAAAATATAACATCCACTCCTAGAAGTATGTAGCAGTTGGAAGGCCCATGACTCTCCTTAGTAGGGTTACCAAGTCATGGTAATCCTCATAGAAGTTGTTGTTGAAGAGCTCTTGGGGCACCTTAGCTACATTGCCCCTCTTTTCTTTCAACCAATACTGATTGATGATCTTTTTGCACTTGAGGGGGTTTGAATCCCACATCTCCTTGGAATATTCCTCCATCTCTTTGAATGTAGGGATAGGAGAATCCCACCCTATTGACTTGGTAGATAAGTTAGCCAATACATTTTTGTCTCTATCCACAATTGTTCTGGTATCCTCTTGGTATGCTTCCCTATAGGCCATCACAAGTTTTGGGGGAACAAGAGCAGGTGGGAAACCTATAGCTTTATCCAATCTACTACTTCTAATTTTCCTAGCATTATCTATTGTGGGGTTGATCCAGACTCTTTGTTTAAATTCATCAATATCTATGTGTCTGATGTTTGTATCTAAGATTTCCTTCCAAGCTATGGTGACCTTGGAGTTGAGGGGTTCCCCTTGGAACTTGTACTTCATTTGATCTTTTTCCTCTTTTCCTCAAGGTGTTTTGGCTGACTTCTTTCCTTTTTCTTTCTCCATGGCCGCCTCTGAAGCTCTTGCACCTGCTTCCATATATCCTATAGGCGAGAGAGAGGTAAGCACATTCAAGCATGAAAACATGGAAAAGTAAGCCAAAATCCTATAAAATAGCATTAGATTAGATAATTCATCACTTAAGAATCCTAACATATCTTCTAGATCAACATTAACCTTTCACAAGAGGGAGTTTCAACAATTCGGGCCTAGGGGTTCAAACTTCCCGGGGCCGGTGGCTAATCTGATGTAGTTGCAGAAGGGACAACAATTAGGGCTCAATGGCCTACCTATCCCAACCCACTTTAGGATTTGATCATTGTGTGGGGTCCACCAAGAAGGCTACTCCATTTAGGCACATGGGTTGAGATCAATTTGGAATTTTCAAGGAGTCAGGTGCATCTTTTAAGCAAGTAGAATCAGAGGGTAGCTTGGTTGTTTAGGGTCTCCCGCTAAAATGACATTGAAAAGATAGTGGCCCGCAAGCAGAGTTCCACCATGTGGGACCCGTGGCTTTAGGAGGTAGTATATGCTTCATCATTGAAGTTTAAATCTTTCAGAAGGAGGTGGGAAGGGGAATGCATGACAACACTGATGAATAGCCCTTTAAAATGGAAAAATACAGATAAACTTTTGACAAGGGAAACCTGCAACATCAAGTCCACAAGAGGCTTCAGTTTTATTTGTTTATTATTGGAAATTCCAAAGGTGATGGAGAGGTTGGGTCCCGTGTAGTAGGTAGATGTGGATTATTTTATGTTTAAGAATGGCCAAACTAGGACAAAGTCTCACAATTACCAACCTGATTGAAGAAACCCACTTAAGGTTCGATACTTAATCATTTTCATTGCATACAAGTCAACATCAAGGGCTCGAGACCTGAAGGGTGGAAATTTTCTCATCATGAGTCGTTCAGGATAGCGGATTCAACACAACAGTCCATGGATGGAAGTTTACAAGGAGGGGTCCACAAAGCAGTTTACAATTGGTTGCTTTAGGCTGCAAATGAAATTGGTCAGCAGAGACGGGCTCGAGACCTGATGGTTGGGTGGACGCTGAGGTTTCTTTGTTTAGGATAGCTATTTATGCATTGAAAAAATGCCGACGAAGGTTTGCGAAGGGTGGTCTGCATGCTTTGATAATTGCTTCCTTGCCTCAATCGATGAAGACACAGGCAGATTCTGATAAACAAACAAATGGGTCTATTATCTCCCAGAAATGCACCCTAAGCAAAGTTATGAAAACTGAGCTTTCTAGAGAAACATGGGATCATTTCAAGGCTGTGGGTCACCTAAAGCTGAAATGAACCTCCGGAGAAGGCCGACTTCCTTTGGTGTCACCTAAAGCTACTGATTCTTTGAAGGGAAAGGGAGAAAGAGTGCATAAGAATAAAACTAAACTATGGTGATACACCAAACTGATGAGATCAATGGAATACTTAGACTACACTTGAAAATTGTCGATGACCATAAAGTTACACATCAAATTCTATAAGCTTTGCATTAGCATATATCACAAACAGGTTTGATTCACACACTTTTTCAACAAAGGAAAATATTTTCACAGATTAGAATCTATGTGTGATTATGTAAACATAGTTTGTGATTTATATAATGATGCTTTTTACAAAGGAAGGCATGAAACACCAAATAAAGTTATAAAGGAATGAAAGAAATCACAAGATAACTTGATCATTAACCTGAAATGCACAACACTTTGTAGAACAATGACGAAAATATAAAACATTGACCGTGGCCAAGGTAAATTTTGTACTTTGTATTCCAAAATCGAAGTGAGTTACAAAGCATACATCATCTGAGAGAGGATTGCTAAAAATCACTAACTCTTTTTAATGCATCATCCGAACTCTCTCTAAAGAGGCAAAAATAATACAATATATACAAAAAAGATGTCGACCCTTTAGAGCTTACAAAATATCTATCTTCAGAAAAATCTCCCCTAGAGTTTTTGCATGAAATTAATGCTACATTCAAGTGTGTCCCTATTGTCCATGTTGGTGAAGAGTTGTTCCCAGGAGAATCCTTTAGATATTTTGCAACTACCACATTCACTTCTGGTCCTCGTGTCCATCTTCGAACCTCCCTGTCGAGCTGCTTTGAATGCTCTTGAGCTCAGAACAGATCCACGTTGTTCACTCTGTTGACCTTCTTCACAGGGGGAGTCATACAGTCAAGTTTCCAATGGTTAGTCTTTGGCTCCTTTAGATTGGTCGAGCATACTCCACGTAAGATTCTAGGGCAGTCAAAGATCGCTTCATCAGAATTGCATGTCGGTGAGACACTAGAAGTGTCTCACTAATGCGATTAGATTGTTCACCGGTTATCGGCATAGCTCATGATGATCGACAAGACCACATAGAAATTTACAAAAATCATATCGATATCACAGAATAGCATTGGTGAGACAATCACTTTCAGCCAGACAACATGGTGAGCCCTTAGGAGTCATACCGATGTTGCCATCCCATTTGCTATTCATCCGCATTCGGCAAGAGTTCCTTTAGTCCGCAGGAGGTTATACTGATCTTTGTGAGTTATACCACTACACAAGACGTCACTGAGACCATCGCTATCTAAAAGATATCATAGCAAACACAAAACACTCCCCCGAGCTTAAAAATACTTCCTTCGGTGAGACACTGGAAGATCGTGGAGAGGTTATATCGATGAGACTCCATGTTGGCGAGACTCTCCCTCATTGGAGATACGTCACCCTGAAGACACCACCATTCGTTGAGACCACACCATGTCGGCAAGACCACATTCCAATGGCCATGTGCTATACCGAGACCCTTCATTCTTCGGCAGGACCTCATGCCCTCATTGAGACATCATGGTGAACTAAATCGATTGGCAAGACTCCCCGCATCAATAGGACTTCTTCCCGAGAGCACAAGCCTACACTAAAAGCAAAACTTTCGGCGTGACTTCCACAGGTTAGCCAAACCTTTGGTGAAGATGTTTCCTTTTGGTGAACTCACTTCCACTTCAGCAAGACTGCCACTTGTCAATAAGACCTCTCAGCAAGATCACAATCTTTCAGTGAGATTTTTTTTTACTTCAAGGAGAGCTTGCTCAATCGATGAGACCTTCCACTAGTCTCCTTTTCTTCACCGAGACCTCCATTAGTCACCAAGATGTCCTGTTGAGCTCTCCATTTCCTAGTGAAGGCATTCTGTTTCAGTGAGACCTCCCCATCGCCAAGACTTCTCCCTGATGGTGAGAGCTTATAGCGAAGCCCCCTTTTGTCATCGCTGAGACCTCCATTATTTGTCAGTAGGACATTTCCCCGACGTCAGCCTTATGAACAACTTTCGGCATGACTTCCACCGATCGAGAAGACCTCACAGCGGGCGGCAAGACCTCATGGAAAAAGCATTCCACTTTGATGAGACCACATGGCCTCAGTAAGACACCACACCGACCTCACAGCCTTTCAGCGAGACATTCATGTCATCATTGAGACATCTCCCCAAGCTTAACATTACGTCGAGAGTTCCACTCTTTCGGTGAGACATCATCTATTCAACAGGACCTCATGCCGAAGGAAAAATCCTATGCCAAGAGCTCCCCAATGAACAATTGTTAGCATGACCCTTTTCAAGCGGAGAGATGCATGAAGACTTCTGGTGACCTTTAGTCCTAGCAATTGGTTTATTCAACCACCTAGAACACACTGCCAGTCGGTAAGATAGTAGGAGGGTCTTGCTGACTTTCTTCTCTGATAAGTTTTGTGTCAGAATGGATCAAGGAATGATTTCGAATGGACCTCCCTATGAAATACCATCTGATGTGTGATATAACCCCTGATGCAAATGTCCTATTTGGCCTTCTTGAACATCTGAAACACAAATTGTCCTGCCCGATTGAGCCCATAGGTGAAAATTAGGCAACATTTCTGGCGACCTTTGCTGGATGTTTGCCTGTTGAACATGGGAACGGATAGCCAAAACTTGTACATTGGGCATGGAGTCATTAGGAAGCTCAAAAAAAAATTAAAACATCAACCTTGCACATAGCTCAAACATGCCTATAACCTATAGATCATAATAGGTGCCCGAAACTCAAGAAACAGGAGAAACTGAAAAGAAAATATTTACTGTGCTAAAACAGCACTTAGGAAAAGGAAAACAATTAAACTAAAGTGCAAAAGAACTTATTGGAAACATAAACCTAACCTAATATGTACAATGGAAGAACTTATCAGGCCTTAAAAAAAGGCTTGAGGTGTATCCCATTGACTGGGATAGGAAGTACTTCACCTTCTGTTGTGGCTAGTTGATAAACATTGTGTTCTTTGCAGTGTTTAATAATAAATGGACTTGTCCACATGTTGTCAAACTTGGTGTGATGGCCAAGCTTTCCTTTTAGAACATCCCATTTGAGAACAATATCACCTTCTTTAAAATTTTTAGCTATATCTTTCTTGTCAAATGTTCTCTCTTTTTGGACCTGATGATACTCCAAAGCTTTCATTGCTTTGTCTCTTGATTCTTTGAGCTCCATGAGCTTTGCATACCTCACGAACATTGGGTCCTGCGCTTCATACCTCTCCAATTGATCAACGATGTCTAGAGCTGGGAGCTCTGCAAACAGAGGCAACCTAGCCTCTTTACCATAAACAAGGACATATGGAGAATTACCCACTGATCTATTAGGGGTTATTCTATCTGCCCAAAGTGTTGATTTCAATATGGTATGCCAAATCCTTTGATTCTCCTCTATGGTTCTTTTAATAATCCTGATGAGATTTTTTTTGTACTTTCAGCTAAACCATTACCCTGAGGGTAATAATTTGAGGATGTATTCAAATAAATGCCATGTTTAATAGCCCAATTAGTTACACTTAAACCCGTGAATGTAAGAGCATTATCAAATATAACAGAGTCAGGAACTCCAAATTTGGTTACTATATCATCATTGAAATTCAGTACAGAAGATTCATTTGCCTCTTTTAATGCAACTGCTTCTGTCCACCGTGTAAAATAGTCAGTGGTTGTAAGTACCCACTTGTGACCAGCACTAGAAGATGGATTTACTAGCCCAATGAAATCAATTCCAAATCTCATGAAGGCTTGCTCTACCTGAATTGGATGTAGAGGCATAGCAGACAACTTTTCTTTTCCTAAAAATAAAGCACATTTGACACACCTCTTTGACCATGCATATGCATCTTTAAACAAGTTGGGCCAGTAGTAACTAGCTCTCACAATTTTCCATGCAATAGTTCTTGGAGCAAAGTGACCTCCTACAGCTCCATCATGAAACTCATAAAGTACCTTTTCAATCTGATCACTGTGAATGCATCTTAATAGAACACCATTTAGATCCTTTTAAATAGAACATTATTTACCAACACATATGTATGGACTGTAGTTTGAAGTATCTTCATTTAGCTCTGTCCAAACCTGGTGGACACTCACCAGTTCGTAAAAAATGGGTCATGTCGTGAACCCAATTTGTTGTTATCACAGGCACATCATCTTGAGCATCCTGAGACTCATTTGTATTAGCAAAAACAACATCCTTTTCCAATTCTTTTCCATTGATTGACCCTGTAGCAAGCTGTTCACAGAGACCTTTACCTATAATCAGTTTGGTAATCTTGATATCCACATCATATTCCATAACCTTAGCGATCCACCCTGCTCTTTTTTCATTCAAATCTTTACTCAACAAAAATTCCTTGACACTTGGGTGTGCAACCAGAATATGAATTTTATTGTTTGAAACTAGAGGCTTAAACTTCTTTAGGCTTATGGCCATGGCGAGAACATGTTTCTCAACAAAAGTATACCTCTCTTCATAATCAACAAATACTTGACTAAAGAAAGCTATGGGCTGCTCTAGATTATCCCTATTTTTTTGAACTAGCATAGCAGAAAGTGAACTAATGCTGCCAAAAGCATACAAAAAGAAGTCCTTAGAGAAATTTGAATTTACCTATGTTGGAGCTGATGCTAAAGCTTCCTTGATTTCTTCAAGACTATGTTTTTCTTCTCTAGGCCAACTGAAAACAACATTCTTTTTAACCATGACAGTCAAGGGTTGTAGTAAATTTGCAACATCAGGAATAAATCTTCTTAGAAAGCTGATTCTCCCTAAAAATCTCTGCAATCCTTTCTTGTGATTGGGTAATGGAGGTTCAAGTATAGCTTTGACTCTTTCAAGGTCAATAGTAATTCCTTGCTTTGACATTGTATGTCCTAATAATTTACCTTCATGAACAACAAAGATACTCTTTCTTGGATTGAGAGAAATATGAAATTCTCCGCATTTTTCAAAAACTTGCTTAAGGTGCAACAAATGTTCATCAACATTCTTAGAATAAACTGTAATGTCATCTAAATAAATCAGCACAATCTTATTAATCAAACTTTGAAACGCAATATCCATGCCCCTTTGAAACGTGGCACCAGCGTTAGATAAACCAAAAGGCATTCTTTTGTATGCCATGGTGCCCCATTTAGTTGTAAAAGAGTTTTGAACTGATCCTCCTCCTTAACCAGCACTTGATTATAGCCTGAAAAACCATCTAATAAGGAAAATATTTCAGAACTAGCAACTACTTGTAAGATTTGTTCCATGGAGGGCAGCGGGTAGTGATCTTTTAAAGATGCTTAGTTAAGATCCCTAAAGTCCGCACAAAGTCTTATTTCACCATTTTTCTTCCTAATCGGCACAAGGTTAGAAACCCATGAAGTGTGTTTAATAGGAAAGATAAAACCCCCCTCAACTAGTTTGGTCAGCTCTTTAATCATTAAGGGCTCAAGCATAGGATTCAAGGGCCTTTGTTTTTGCCTTACTGGCTTAGAATTATAGGTTCTAACTCAATTGTGTGTTGAAAAATATGGGGATCAAACCCTTTCAAATCTGAGTATTCCCAAGCAAACACATCATAAAATTCTTAGCATAAGGCAACAAAAGATTGTTTATCTTCATGTGAACAAATTTTTCCTATCTTAAGGATTTTACCTTTGACAATCTCCAATTCTTCATAATGTTCTTTGATTTGCAAGCTAGCTTTACCCTTTTTAAGCTTATAGTCAATACTGAAAATCGACTCTAAGGTAACAAGACCTTTAGGTAACTTATTTGTCCTCAGCTGTATGACTTGATCATCATACTGTTGCTTAAGTTTTGCTTGATTCACCATGGAGAACTGATATTCTTTGAGCAAAAAAGAAAGAATATGTTCATCACTGTCAAAAACCTACCAGTGAATGTTATTATCAGGAATTGATGGCCCGACTACAACTTTCACATACTGTTGTACTTTCCCTTTTCTAATGTCACCTGGAATATAAAACTGTGCTCCAATGGTTGCAAGCCTATCAACATGTTTATTCTGGTTCCTTGGAATAGATACTAAGTTAAAATCATCAAATTCCTCAATCATATTCCACACTCTGTTTCTATAAGACTTTAGTGTGTCATTTTTAGCAACATTCAGGCCTCTTATTTGATTGACAATTAACTTACTATCCCCATAAACTTTCAAGCGGGTTATTCCTCTCTTCCTTGCCCACTCAAGACCTTGAAGAAGGCCCTCATACTTGGCAGTGTTATTAGAGCACACAAAAGCAAAACAGAATGCAAAATAATACTTTTCACCCTGCAAAGATACAAGCATTGCACCTCCTCCAGCTCCATTTTTTCTTCTAGAACCATCAAAATGCATCTCCCATAATTCATCCTATTGCTTAAACTGACTTTCTACACTTTTTTCAAGATTTTTCATTTTTGTCCCAGCTTCATGTAATACATAATTTCCCAAACCAACGTCTTGAATAAGATCATTTGGATTATCAATCAAGTTCTTAGCTGCCCATTCATTTAGGAGTACCTCAGGTATACTCACAGCTTGTAACTCTTGTGCTGAAGCAAGTTTAGTATGCTCTAAAACAACAGAATTAACATTTATGGCAGATGGCACATAAGGTTCAATGTGATCCTTGGCAAGGGACTTAGAAGTTATAGTTACCTTAGTACCATATCTGGTCCTCAAAAGCATATGGGACCAACCTGAAGATAAATACCCTCCAATTTTAGCTGTGAAGTCTCTAGACAGGCATAAAGCAAAAAATGGAGGCAAATCTATGACAAACACATCTTGCAGGATTGAAAAATTAGGAAAGGCATGTAACGTAAGATTCAGATTTTTAATAACACCTATAGTGTTTACTGCTGCCCCATCCAATTGAAGTACTCCCTTTTCTAATGGATGGTATTGTAAACCTAGCTAGTTTGCAATCTTTTTTGGCATTACCGAACTGCTAGCCCCGCTATCAACCATGCAATTGTGCACCAATTTATTCCCCACTATTAACGAAACATAGAAAGGAGGGGCTTGACACCATTACTTTGTTGTGTAGTACTATCCAAAAGTGCATTGGTTAAAACTGACTTTGTTTGGCCTACAAAGACTTTATTTGGAAAATTTGAACTAACTGGATTTGATAAGGCTGACTGTAATAAATTCATTTGACCAGGGATTGCTAAAGAATCCCACATTGAAATTGAAAAATTCATTTTTTTCATACTTTCAACAATGTTGAAGGGTGCATATATATTTACCTTTGGCTGTGTCTTTACAACAGCATGGTCAGGTTGCACTTGACCTATGGATGAAGCATGTAAAGGTTGTTCCTTACTAGTGTCATGACCTCACTCCAAAATGTGTGGTACTTGCTGATTTGATGGACCAGCAACTCCCTTATCTTTATTTGTTGCTTGTTCTATCTCAAAAGCCCTCTTCTTGGCTCTAGTATTAGCAGCAATAGATGTATCATCCTAGTTCACTCCACAAAATTCCTCTCTCTACCAATTCAGGAGAGTTGAATCACCTACAGGTTGATCCTGCTATTGTGAATACCCTTCTTTAGTAAAATCTTGCGCACCTACAACATTTTGCACCATAAGAGTTTGGTTGATCATGCCATCAAAGCACATAGCTTCATTTTGTGGCTGATTACATGGATAACACCATTCATAATCCGCAACCAAATTTTTTTGAACAGGAACAAGTTCTTTGACAACACTAATTGGAGCTGGATTATAAGCCTGAATAGGTCTTGTAGCAATATTTTGTCTTGGGCCTTGGTAATTACCTTGATACTACTATCTATTCCCCTAGAATTGTTGTTGTTGACCTTGAAAAGGCTGACTTAAGGCCTGATTCTGCTGTTGATAAAGCCTAGTATAGGACTGTTGTTTTTCCAAGTTTACCAACTTGTTACCAAAAGTATGTAAAAGACTTTTGATCTCTTGTAACTCCTATGATGAGCCTGAAACAACACTTTCTTGTTTATCAACGGCTGGAACAACAGCTGGCAGTGTCGGTATGGCTGGTAGAGGTGTAAAAGGAGGTATCTGCAAAGGTGTATTGGACTGTATATCTAGAAAAAAGGGCATTGGTGGCCTCAGAGTAATCTTTCCTGCCTGAATCAAACAGTTTTCTATCCTGATTGCCACTTCAAATGCAGCTGGTAGAGACACACCCCCCATTGATTGTATCATAATTGAAATATCGCTATTTATAGCTCTAAGATAATACAAGAAGGCATACTCAGGTGAAGGCCCCACCATTGCAAGGATTCTATCCTAGGTTCTTTGAAATTGAAAATTAAAATTTGTCATTTACTCTTGAGGAGCTCTCTTTATAGTTGTCAACTACTCCACCAGAGACAAGTGATCAGATTTATCTTGAAACTGCTTGTGCAGTTTATCACCAAAGTCATCCCATGTTGCAATAGAGTTCACTGGTAAACCCCGATGCCATTGTAAAGCCTTGCCCCTAAGAGATGCAACAAGTAGTCTTACAACTATATCTTCATGAGTCATGTGATGCACTCCACATAACGAGGCTACATCCCTTATGTGCTCAATAGGGGTAGTCTGATCCTCCTCGGTGAAAATCGATAAATTCTTTAAGGCATCCACTGGTATATCATTATGTTGCACCAAGTTTAAAGGACTGCCTCCATTAAAAGCAACAAATGGTTGATTTTTTACCATCTTTATAGCAAGGGGTAGGTTCACTTGCACCCTAGGTAGAAAAAAAAAGGGATTAGAAATATGAGATCTTTCAGGTGGAGGAGTAGACTTAGCTCTTCTATAATATATGAATGTTGTCCCTAGCCTTTTCATTGCTCTAGCTTGTCTTCTTGATGGTGACAACTACAAATATTTGAAAGGAACTAAGCTACTCCTTGTCTGAACCCTTATCATAAACTGTAGAAACATTGATTTTGAAGTTCTTTCTCTTTACGGAGTCGCCAAGTATGCCAAAATGACTTCTATAAAGTCTGAAACTCACTGGTTGCATACCAAACCAGCAATATCATGTGGAAATAGTCCCACCGGGCGTGCCAAAAACTATTATCTCCCAAAAATGCACCCTAAGCAAAGTTATGAAAACTGAGCTTTCTAGAGAAACATGGGATCATTTCAAGGCTGTGGGTCACCTAAAGCTGAAATGAACCTCCGGAGAAGGCCAACTTCCTTTGGTGTCACCTAAAGCTACTGATTCTTTGAAGGGAAAGGGAGAAAGGGTGCATAAGAATAAAACTAAACTATGGTGATACACTGAACTAATGAGATCAATGGAATACTTAGACTACACTTGAAAATTGTCAATGAACATAAAGTTACACATCAAATTCTGTAAGCTTTGCATTAGTATGTATCACAAACAGGTTTGATTCACACACTTTTTCAACAAAGGAAAATATTTTCACAGATTAGAATCTATGTGTGATTATGTAAACATAGTTTGTGATTTATATAATGATGCTTTTTACAAAGGAAGGCATGAAACACCAAATAAAGTTATAAAGGAATGAAAGAAATTCACAAGATAACTTGATCATTAACCTGAAATGCACAACACTTTACAGAACAATGACGAAAATCTAAAACATTGACCGTGGCCAAGGTAAATTTTGTACTTTGTATTCCAAAATCGAAGTGAGTTACAAAGCATACATCATCTGAGAGAGGATTGCTAAAAATCACTCTCTTTTTATTGCATCATCTGAACTCTCTCTAAAGAGGAAAAAATAATGCCATATATACAAAAAAGATGTTGACCCTTTAGGGCTTACAAAATATCTGTCTTCAAAAAAATCTCCCCTAGATTTTTTGCATGAAATTAATGTTGCATTCAAGTGTGTCCTTGTTGTCCATGTCAATGAAGATTCGTTCCCAGGAGAAGCCTTCAGATCTTGTGTAGCTATCGTATTCACTTCCGGTCCTCGTGTCCATCTTCGAACCTCCTTGTCAAGCTGCTTTGAATGCTCCTAAGCTCAGAACAGATCCACGTTGTTCACTCTATTGACCTTCTTCGTAGGGGGGAGTCATATAGTCAAGTTGTCAATGGTTAGTCTTTGGCTCCTTCAAATTGGTCGAGCATACTCCACATAAGATTCTAGGGCGATCAAAGATCACTTCATCAAAATTGCATGTCAGTGAGACACTGGAAGTGTCTCACCGATGCAATTAGACTGCTCAGTGGTTATCGGCATAGCTCATGATGATCGGCAAGACCACATAGCGATTTACAAAAATCATATTGATATCACAAAATAGCATCAGTGAGACAATCGCTTTTGGCTAGACAACATGGTGAGCCCTCAGGAGTCATACCGATGTCACCATCTCATTGCCTAGTCATCCGCATTTGGAAAGAGTTCCTTTAGTCGACAGGAGGTTATACCGATCTTTGTGAGTTATACCACTACACAAGATGTCACTTAGACCATCACTATCGGCAAGATATCATAGCAAACACAAAACACTCCCCTAAGCTAAAAAATCCCTCCTTCAGTGAGACACTGGCAGATCGAAGAGAGGTTATATCGATGAGACTCCATGTCGGCGAGACTCTCCCTCATCGGGGAGACGTCACCCTGAAGACACCACCATTCGCCGAGACCACACCATGTTGGCAAGACCACATTATGACGGCCATGCGCTATACCGAGACCCTTCATTCTTCGGCAGGACCTCACACCCTCACCGAGACATCATGGCGAACTAAATCCATCGGCAAGACTCCCTGCGTCGGTAGGAATTCTTCCTGAGGGAACAACCCTACGTCGAAAGAAAAAATTTCGGCGTGACTTCCACTGGTCGGCCAAACCTTTTGGCGAAGATGTTTCCTTTTGGCGAACTCACTTCCACTTCAGCGAGACTGCCGCTTGTCGGTAAGACCTCTTAGCAAGATCACAATATTTTAGTGAGCTTTTATTTTACTTCGGGGAGAGCTTGCTCAGTTGGTGAGACCTTCCACCGGTCTCCTTTCCTTCACCGAGACCTCCATTAGTCGCCAAGACATCTTGTCAAGCTCTCCATTTCCTAGCGAAGGCATTCTATTTCAGTGAGACCTCCCCATCACCAAGACTTCTTTCCGACAATGAGAGCTTATAGTGAAGCCCCTTTTTAACATCACCAAGATCTCCATTAGTTGTTGGCAGGACACTTCCCCGATGCTGGCCTTATGAACAACTTTTAGCGTGACTTCCACTGGTTGGGAAGACCTCACAGCTAGCGGCAAGACCTCATGGCGAAAGCATTCTATTTCGGCAAGACCACATGGCCTCAGTAAGACATCACACCGACCTCACAGCCTTTCATCAAGACATTCATGTTGTCATTGAGACATCTCCCCGAGCTTAACATTACGCCGAGAGTTCCATTCTTTCGGTGAAACTTTGTCTATTCAACAGGACCTCATGCCAAAGGAAAAATCCTATGTCGAGAGCTCCCCAATGAAAAACTATTGACATGACCCTTTTCAAGCAGAGAGATACATGAAGACTCTTGGCGACTAGTTTATTCAACCACCTAGAACACACTACCAGTTGGCAAGACAATAGGAGGGCCTTGCTGACTTTCTTCTCTAATAAGTTTTGTGCCGGAATGGATTGAGGAATGCTTTCCAATGGACCTCCTTGTGAAATAGCATCCGATGTGTGATATAACCCCTGATGCAAATGTCCCATTTTTCCTTCTTGAAGATCTGAAACACAAATTGTCCTGCCCGATTGAGCCCATAGGTGAAAATTAGGCAATAGGGTCATAAAAGTCATTTGAGATGGTGAGAGACAAATGGAATTCCCCAAGTGGAAGTCCATAGGGAGGGACTTCTGGTGGACCGAGACTTAAGATTTTAGTGAAGGTCAAGTTTGAGGAGCGGTCAAGGGGGTGAGGTCCGCACACCAGGAAGTCATGGTTGGAAATCCATTCAAAATGATGAAGCTTGAAAGGTGCCATGGAGGCAGAATCCTGTGAAGGCAGACCCAAAAAGGTCGATGGATCGTTTCGTTTATTCTTAAGGATTCTGAACCAAGTTTGAAGCATCCAGACAGAGGGAGCATCTTGCTAAGGAGGACCCAATGGGGTCACTTGCTTTTTTGATTTTTGATGTGTTTGCAAAAGATGATGATGGCAGAGGAATGGTTGTGGGCCCATAGAGCATAGATGCTCTGGTTCAAGAATAGCGGCAGAGAGCTTAAGTTCTACACAAGGCTAATGAGGTGATTTTTGAGGCTTGTTAAAATTCTACTTCATAGGTTTTGTGCGCCTAGTCTTAGTCTAGCTATCTATCAAGTTTTCCTCTTTTAAATTTAGTAATTTTATGTAGAAATCACCAAAAATGTAATATAAGGCTTGCGGATGGAAAACCTACCTCTAAAATCTGATGACGGTGATTGATCAAACAACTAACGAATATCTCAAAGAGGCAATGAAGCTTGGAAGATGTGACAATGGCATTTGTAGCTCTCTGACTCACTTCTAAACAACTTACATGATGAAAATGATAGCTTAGGAGGGGATAATTATAGAAAATGATACATTTAATGCACCCCATTAACGATCGTATGGAGGCCTTGGCGGTTGGTAAACAATCATTTTGAAAATGGCCACAAGAAGGTCGGAGTCCGCCAAGCAAATGACAGTTAGCAGTTGGTTGTTTGATTGCTTAGTAAGGGAAACAACAGTCAAAGAGGTTGGTTTCAATAGGCGGAAGGCTACTAGATGCAAGCCATTTGAAATGATTGTGAGGCAAAGGAAACCCATAGGGGGTGACCCAAAGGGGTGGACCTGCCCAACTCCAAGGATATCAGTTTTGAAAAAGTGAAGGCAATCAGCCAAGGAGGCTCCGAATAGGCTTAAAGCATTAAAAATTTTGAGGGGGGTGAAACATGGTCAACTGAAGATGACTTCTATAAAGGTCATTGACCATCCAAGACACAAAATAGGGGGCACACAAAATGAGTTAGTGACCGAAGCGACCCGGCGAGGTAACAAGAAAAGATGGTCCCTATTTCGAACAGGGCGTGTGTACTGAGGGCACAACAAAAGGGTTCAAATCTTGTCATGGTTGCATTATAGGATCTTTTTATTTCAGCAAAGGGGGAGGCTCGTCATGTATTTCTTTAGTCAAGTTTTTATTTTTATTTTATTTGTTGTTTTCTTCATTTAACCTTCGAGCAAGCGAACGATGTCTACACCTATGCTCTTTAGGACCTCTATTTCTTTTAGTTTTTTTTTCAAGTTGCGTTTGTATAGGAGTGGGTTGGTCAACCATAGTTTTATTTTCTTCCTTAAGGGCAAGAACAAAGGGAACCATGGGAGGTTGTTCAACCATTTTCTCTTTGACTTTGTAAACTTTTTTTATTCTAGGAGGTGTGATGAGATTGTTTTCATTATCTCTTGGTCTTTTGTATGAAGTAGGTGAATTTTTTCTCTTAGGTTGGTCTTGGTTGTTTAGAATTTCTTTAGGCTCAATCATGGTTTTTTCAAGGATGGTAGGCTTGGTCATAGGTTGAGGCATATTTCGAAGGGTAAATTATGCTATTTTCTTTTCCTTGAACTTTTGATAGGATTTTAAAAAGTTCTCATAGTTGGATAGGTTCTATAGGCTCAAGCCAAAGCAAATCTAATGAAAAGTTTCCATGAGAGTACAACGGGTTAAAGCCTCTATGATGGATGGTAAATATTTCATTTTCAAAGGGAAACTTTAAGCATTTATGCACAAATGAAGGGATTGCATTCATGGAGTGAAGCCATGGATAGCCTAGCTTCACATGAAATTGGTCTGACTATGGGATGATAGAGAATGATATATCTAATGTTTTTGGTCCTATTTGTAAAGGAAGAGTGATCGATCCCATCGTAGGGAAAGCGAAACCATTATGCATCTTGATCCATGCTTTTAGTTTATCATATATATCTTGATAGAGTTCATGTAGGAGTAAGAATTCCCCAAATTCCTCGATGATCACATTCTCTCGAAAAAAAAGATCTATTAATATCCCATTAGTGGGCTTGTGATAGATTCAGATGACTATGTAAAGAGGACCATCAGGTGCATGTTTAAGTATATCTTGTGAGGAGAAAGCAATATCAAGAGACTTTTTAGTTTGACCCTTATGAGGAATGGCATCTATCATTCCTACCATGTCATCCATAGGATCATTATCTATAGGATCATGTTGGACAACATCATTGTTATCATCATCCGTATCAACATTCATCACATCATTCTTTGTAGTTTCATTGGCTTTGAAAAATGAAATGTTATGATTGGGAATAGGGCTGCTAAAAAATTGCAAGTTTTGATTTGGAGGAGCAACAGAGTAATTTAATCCCTAATCACTAACACCTCCAATAGAAAGATGACTAGAATCAATGAGGTCTTGCACAAGATGTTTAAGATGTTTACAATGTTTTGTATCATGTCCATTTTGTCAATGATAATGGTAGTAGGAGTTTGGTCTATGGTTTGCAGGTAATGGTTTATTAGGATCAGGTTGTTTAACAGGAGGCAAGTTAATCATTTTTTATTCTAAGGTTGTGTCATTATATTGTAAATGATATTGGGTAAGGGAGTGAATTGTCTTTTCGGGTCCCCATAACTAAAGGATATCGCGATCTTAACAACAACTACTTGGTTATTGAAATTTTGGGTTGTTTGTTGAGGGGGATTGAATTAAAGGAAACCTTTATTCTATTTTCTAAAAGGTTGGGAATTGTTTTGGTTTGTGGACTCAGATTTCTTAGTACGGCTAGAGGTGGATTTTGTATCTCAACTACTAACCGAATTTTTATAATCACAGAGGGCATTACACAAGTGCATGAAGGAGGGAAATTTCATCATGGTAAGCTTATCTTTTATCTTTGCAATTTTTTTATGAACATCTTTTGAAGGTGAGGATCAGGAACCTTGACATCAATTTGGGAGTAAAGTGATTGGTAGAGTGAGATAAATTCAGTTATCTTTTCTTCTTATTTTTCTTTCATCTCATCAAATTAGCCAACATCATCTTAGTGGTAATATGCACTTGGGAACGGTTGACAAATGCCTCAACAAGTTCATTGAATGGATGAATTAAGTTTTTTGGTAACGAAGAGAACCATTCCAAGGTAGTATCTTTCAAGGACCTAGGGAAAAGCTTAGCCAAGAGTTTATCATCAAGGACAAAGTCACTACATAAAGTGATATAAACATTAACATGGTTAGAAGGATCTCCCTTTCATCCATATTTCTTGAATCTAGACACCTCTACACCTTGTGGCATTGGTGCTCACAATATCTCTAAGGACAAGGGGTTTCTTTTGACATAATATGTAGGTGGGAAATTTTGATTTTGGTTGATGGTGGATTTTTTTTTTTGAACAGATGAAATGGCTTGGAAGAGTTGATTTATGAGAGGGCCATTTCTTGTGTTATGAGATGGAGGTGAAAATGGTGGAGGGGTATGTGTGTTCAATGGGAAAGTGAATGGAATGCTTATAGGTGGTAAAGTGGTAGGAGATATGACATGCAATGCCACAAAAGTATCCCAGTACTAGGGATACTAAAAGAAATACCTGAGGAAGGAATCCCATTACTAGTCAGTTGCATTGTTGTTGTTACTTGAGGGTTGGTATAGGTAGGAATAGAGGCAATTGTTGTGGGAGGAGGAATTTGAATTCCTCCTTGGCTTGTGACATTACTTGTAGGTAAAGGACAACTAGTGGTTGAGGTGAGGTATTTTCCAAATATTTGAACTATTCTTTTGACAAAGTCAAGTCCATCTTCACTTTCAAGCATGTGATGAATGTTATCTATAGTAGGGATAGCAGTAGTTGAAATGTTGTCATTGTGCACTTGATATTGCAGGTTTGCTAAATCTTCATGAATTTAAAATATGTTTTCTCGTAGGAACACTATCATTCCTTGTTTCAACATGCATCACACTACTTGAAGGTAAAGAGTTATTAAGGGTATGGTCCATACCTAGTGTACTAGTTTCAATACTAGGAGTGAAAGATCTAGACAACCCAAGATCCACGACAATTGTGCTATCGTGGGATGTCATGTGCTATCACGAGATGCCATGAGTCTCAAACTTCATCTCACTATAGTATTAGCAATAGGATACCAAATACTCATGCAAGGGATACTAGATGCAAGATGAATGTAAATACAATATAAGCTAAGAACAATGAAATGATTATAAAAAAAACTTGGTAAACTAAAATAGAAAGCTATAAATATTAAACAAGAGCACAAAAATAGAGCTTTGAATTTTGAAAAATGCAGTGCAACATCTACATCAGGATTGATTTTCCCAGAGGGGCATATGAGTCCTAGTGGGAAATTTTTTCAAGATTTTCAAAAAATTTCAATTGATTTTTATGCTTTTTATGTTGTATGATCTATAACCTAAGTGAAAATGCAAATTATATATGATTTTCAATTATTTAAGATGCAAAAAATGAAAGCTATATGAAATTTCACTAATGCAAAATTTAGAAACCCTAGAATGCCAATTAACTAATGCAAACCCTAATGCAATGTTAATGCAAGCAAGATCTAGATGATGATGCACTCCAAATCAGAATTATAATGTTCTAAATGCGCGTTCACCAAAATGTAACAACGAAAAATGATGTATGTAAGGTGCTTTCTTATGGTTTAGGACATAGAGCTCACCCACTTTCCAATTATTCCATTGAAGGATAACCCTAGAGATCTCAATGCAAAGGGGAAATAGATCTTGCAATAAGGATGTCCTAGGGGCTAATTGTAAACTAATGAGGGGTTCACCACCAAGCTATGACTTGGAAAGACAAATGAAATGCAAGATGTAATGCTAAACCCTAATATGTTGTAATCTTTCACTAAATGAGCTAGAAATGTATGTAGAACAAAATAGAAAGTTGCAAGATGAAATGTCTGCACCTAGAAATCTGAAGATGACTAGGAGCTATGAAATGCTAAAAATAGAAATGTTGACAAGGACTCATACGCTAGGTTGGGAAATTAGTCCTAGATCTGAGTTTCTATGTAGGAACAAGAATCTGGCAAATGGGTATCTAAATCTGTAAAAACCTAAATTTTGATGTAAACTAGGACTCATACGCTAGAACTAGCGAATCAATCTAGTTAGGGTTTTCTAAAACTTCAAGGTCTGAATCTATTCTTCAAGGTTTGCTATGTGCTTCCCAATTGATTTTTAGATTCGAAACACTTATTTGTAACCTGTAGAAGTCCTCCAAGTATCTTGAAGCTATTGTTCCTATTATTAATCAGGGCTTGTTTAACCTTATTCCTAAAGGTAAGGATGAAGATACTATTAATGTATGGCAATATATTACATCATCAATATTTCTTACAAAATCTTCACTAAAGTGCTTTCTCATAGAATTAAAAAAATCACTAAAGACATTGTTTGATTCAAGAAAATATACTTCTTATGAGGGAGATTCATCCTTGATCATTTAGTTCTTGCTTGGGAAAATGTTGAATGGGCACAACAAACCACATAATATGTACTAATTATTAAACTTTATTTTAATAAAGCATATGATTGAATTTTCTAGCCATTTATCCTTAAAATATTAGTGGCTTGGCTTTGTCCCTAACTTTGTGAGAAAATTAATATGCTATTTGTTGTTGTTACTGCAAAAGTTGTTGTAAATGAAACCCTCTATCTCTAATTTCCTTTGTAAAAATCTATCCACCAAGGCTACCCCTTGCTCAATCTTTGCTTGTCCTTGTAGTTGATGCCCTTGGCTATCTTTTTAGCATATGGTATCCACTAAGCTTATCCAAGGTATATCGCTACCAAGAAATATTAAAGCCATTAACTCTCACTATGTTGATGATAGCATGTGTTTCATGCAAAATTCACCTAACGAAGTGACTTGAACATGTTACATATATTGGAGCTCTCTTGTAGTATCACTAGTTCTAAGATAGCCATGCATAAAACCAAATTTATCATGAATTTCCCTAGTCCTCATCTCTTTGGATTCTTAGTGATTGTCATGAAGTAAATAATGGTTTGATCACTCAATACTTACTTTGGCATTAGAGTCTCTCTAAATGATATGTGGAAATAGCTCATGAGTTAAATCAAGAAAAATATTATGAATTGGACAAACTAGTTCATATCCATGGCGAGATGAATACAAGTGGAAAAAAGAAATTCTCTTGGCAAGCCATGTTTACATCTCTTCTTGTTACATTCCCTCTAAAAGTTGCTATAATTAGTTGAATCAAATAATAAGGATTTTCCTTTGGGATAAGTGGGGTAATAAGAATAGCCTTCCTATTACCTCATGGAACAGTTGTATCTAACCAAAGGATAGAGGAGGTTTGAGAATTATCAACCCATATACCTAGGGCATATGTCTTACTACTAAGTTGATTGTTAGATCCATCTTGAAGAGGCCTCTTGGAAATGTTTAGTTTTACACCGAATTCAATTTTCTACTACTAGGAGATCTTAGACTTTGGTCAATTGGAAAGATAAACACCTTCTTACACCTATTTTTAAAACTCATGGGTTTACCCCTTTTCACTCCATTTGGTCAGCCTAGAAAATAACTTCTAGAAGGTCTTCTTAGTTTGATCAAATTCTAAGTCACGACCTAAGATTTTCTACCTCTTCTATTTGGTGGATTCACTTAATCTATAAATGACAAAACTCTTGGTATTATCAAAAGCCTCAAGAAAATACATTTTTTTTTTAAAAGGAAACCAAGATTTGTGACTTGTGGGACATTATTAATTTTAATTGGATGTCATGACAACAACTAAAATCCCAATTCAACTTTCCTTCTTCAAACAAGCATCCTCTTCTAGGAATCCAATAGGTGTTGACCCCTTAGCTTTCTTGTATGCTATCCACCCCTTTCCATGATAAATTCCTAAAGAACTAGAAATGACCCATCATGCAAAGCATCTAAAGCTTTCCTCTTAAAATTATCTATAGACAATTGATAATCTCCTTGGAACCTAGACTCAATTCTAAATAGAAGTACAACCTCAATTGGACTAGGTGGAACAAGTTAAGCTTACAAATTTGGAAATCCAAAGCTAATGCATAGTCCCAATTAATAGACTAGAAAATGCTCCACATCAAGCTACAAATTGGTGATTGCCTCTCCTTCATCTTCCTGCCCCTAGTCTGCCCAATCTACACCAAAAAGGAGTATATCAAATATGTATTTGGCTATGTCCCCATTAATGCCAACTATGGTGTTCCCTTTCTTCCACTCTCCTAGCTCTTTTCCCTCAAGCTTAGTCTTGGAACATTGCACTTCTAGGACTTTCCTCTTTTAATAGTATGATCACTCAAACTTTGAGGCAAGTAATTATCAACTTCATATGAAAATTTTGATCCCTTGTTTTATCTCGTCTGTTTCTTCCCCTACAAGTTGAAAATCAAAGGGTTTGCTCAAATTTATTCCTCCACATTCACATTTTATAGACTATTCCATAATTAAATCCTAACCTTAACATAATATTATATAATATTCAAATTCAAACTAAGAGGTTTGAAGAAAATGTGTAGGATTTTGAAGGGATTTTATCTTGATTGTCTTGTTCTACTTTCTATGGAAGATTTCAGCTATAATTGACCAATATGAGGATTGTGTGCCTGAATCCCTATGGTTAAATATAGCTCTTGATTGATGATGCTCGGGTTTTATGAAGAATTTCAAAAAAAATGTTAAGATTAATCATGTTGGGTGTGATAAAGAACTCCTAGAACAACACTTCTTACTAGTGTTGTAGATTTGTACATTGTCTAGTAGAACAATTGTGTCTTTTGGGGGTGTTAGGCACTCCTTGGTGAATGATAACCTATTCAATGTTGATTTATGTTGTGGCTCTAAAGGATATTCATATTTTTATGAGTAGTTATATTCTTTTCCTATTGTTCCTCTGCAATGTAGATGTTGTCCAGATTAGTTGTGTCAAGTTTTCAATGAAGTTGTTTGATCTTCAAGATGGTCAACTTCTACTAAATAATGAATATTTTTTTACTAGGTTGTGCCCCTTCAATACAATACAATTAATAAAATTGAATCCAACAACCAACTACCCTTTCTTGATGTTCTTCTCAAAACACCAGATGGTTCCATAAGCTAGAAGGTTTTTCGCAAGGCAACCCATACTGATCTCTACCTCCATTCTTCTTCTCATCACCATCCTAGCCAAAATTTGGGTGTTCTCAAAACCCTGGTTTGGAGGGCCTATTAGATTTGTGGTGATGAAAAATTAATGCAAGAGTTGGATCACCTTCGTCACATTTTCGCATTTAATGGTTATTCAAGCAAGCAAATCTCTAGGGCCTTCAAGCAAGCCAAATCTAGTTTCCTGTCTAGGTCCAATCCCATTCATGCATCTTTCCCTCTTATTGTCTCTCTTCCTTTTTTTGATGGGATCTCCCAAAAAATCTCTAAGATCCTTAAAAAGGGCCTTCGTTGTGCTTTCAAGCCCCGCTCAATCTTGAAAAAATGTATCCCTTTCCTCAAAGATTCCAAGGACATCCTCCTCGACTCTAGTGTCTATAAGATCATCTGTTCTTGTGGTCTTCCTTAGATAGGGGAAACTAGATGTTCTTTCAGTACTAGGATCAAGGAACATAGTGTTGACATCAACATGACTGTACCTCTAAATCTACTCTTGTTGACCACTCCTTTTCCACCAAATATCACATTTTCCTTGAAAGTACCCAAATCTTATCCAAAGAAGATAATTTCTTTAAGCGAAAGCTTAAAGAAGCCATTGAAATCAACCATCACCCTTTGAACCTCAATTGTGATGAGGGTTGGAGTTTAAGTTTGTCCTATCAACTGTTGCTCTCCAACCTGAAGGCCCATCATCTACCTGCTCCTCGCTAGTCTTTGTCCTTCCTTCCTCACCCTTGTGTTTCACTTGTTCCCCTGTCATGTCTCTAGTTCACCCTTCCCCGCTTTGCTTGTTGTGGATCCATTTTCTTCCTTCTTCCTTTTGGCTCTCTATTTCAATTCTTTTTAGCTTATCTTATTTGCTTATAGTTGTCTTCATCTTGTGTCACTTCATTGTTCTTTTGTGCTTGTTTCTGTTTAGTTTATTTATTTATTTCCCTTCTTGTTATCAAATTGAATATCGGCTTTCTTGTTTTATATTTTATTTACATTTATCCATTGTTTTTATTAATTGTTCCCTTCTTTCTTTTTTTATACTTTATTTTTTGTATTTTTTATTTTTTATTGGTTTTCAATTCAATTGTTTATTATTCTTTTTTATTCTTTTATTGTTTTTTATCATTTCATTTGTTTATTATTTTTTGTTTTTATTTTATTTTATCTTTTGTTGAGTTCTTTTAATTTTTAACTTATATATATTTATTTTGTTTTAATAGTTGGCTTGCCTGTTTATTTCATTTGTTTGGTTTCCTTTGTATTTTATTAATTGTTTCCTTCTCCTTTCTTTTCTATTTATTTTTTATTTGTATTTCTTTATATTTCTTTGTTCTTTTTTTTTTTTGATACGCAAGGTAGGATTTATATTGGTTTTATAAAAGTATACATGCATATGCTAAGCAGGGGTTAATGGTCCTCCCTGGACTCCGACCCGAACAACAAAACATTCCAATCCAGGACAAAAATCCACCATTTCAACATTTACAGTCGCATTACAAACTTCAAAGAACGGACTACTATAAGCATCGATACAAAAAAATTAGGTCAGAGGCTGAGCCTCATCTAGCTGATAACAAAATTACAATTCCACTGCACTATGACTAAAAGACCAACCAACATTTGACAAGCTATTAAATTTTAAACCTTAGAAAACTTCAACCACAGAGGTCGAGCCTCACATAAAACCATTTAATTCTGCAAACCTTGTAAAATATTCCATCCATTCCAACCCCTCCTCCGGCACAAGCTTCAGCTTTCTCTTCAAAAATTCTACAGCCACGACTGCTATCATTCTATGCCTTGACAGTTCTGGCCCTTTGATGTCTAGGATGAAGGGAAAGACTTTAACTGCATCATCTGTCTCCCATAGGAGGTCCAGGTCTGCAAGGCGCGAAATTCCTTTGCCTTTGAAAGCCGCTTTTAGTGCCTTCTCTAGACCCCCAAGTAAGTCATCACGGAAGAGACACACCATCATTTCCTTGTTCTTTTTATTTAGTCTCTTGTGTTTATTATATTTTATTTTTTGGTTTTATATTTTGTATCATATTTTTATTTTTGTTTATTCTTTCATTTGTTTGTATTATAATTTTTCGTTTATTTTTATTTGCTTATATTATATTTTATTAATTGTATTATAAACTTTACCATGTTTTCATTCTTTTATCTTTAAATTCTTTTTTATTTAGTCCCTTGTGTTTATTTTATTTTATTTTTTGGTTTTATATTTTATATCATATTTTGGTTTTGTCTATTTTCTCAATTTTAGCTTGGTTCTTTTATTATTTATTTTATTTAGTATTGGGTCTTTATTGTTCTTTATAGCTTGGTTCTCGTGTGTGTATAAAATGTTGGCTTGTTTAGTTTGATTTTATATCATTCATATTTTTGTGTATTATTTATTCTACTTGCTTGATCTTTATATTTTGTTTTATTTGTTAGGGAATTAAACAATTTACATAATTATGATTTTTTTTTTTTTGCTATTAATTCTTTATTTTGTTGTTTTTAATTGTTTTTTTTCTCTCCTTTCCTTGGTTCCTATGCAAACCCCCTTCTCTCATCCTTTTTATTCAACTCTTGGTCTAAAGCTATTCATTTTACTCCTTATGCTCTCTTTTATCTTGATGATGGATCACAGAGTGTGATCCAAAACGTTGATGCAAAAAATACAAACACAATCGAAGCCAAAAATATTCAATCAATAAAATAATATTTTTATCAAGATAATTTAACTCTTTTTATCTATTGGTATGATTATGTATCCTTTTAAAGAGTGTCATTTTACGATTTATGGTCAAGTATATTTGAAATAATGAATTAATAAGAAGAAAGATTAAGAGAAAAATATTTGGAGATGATAAATATATTTGGTGGTGAAGCACATAATGAGGAGTAAGAAATGATTAAATGATATAAGAGGTGTATTAGAGGGGGAAAAAGGTATGTATACAAATACCATTTATAAATTATCTAAGTATTTATAACATGATAAATAACTATATATACATGTATATTTAATTTGCTTATATTTTAATAAATACATCAATTTTTTGAAAAAGCAACTATAGGTTTTTATTTTATTTATTTTTATCAAAAACTATGTAAAAATTATTAATAGTTAGTCTCATAATTACAAGTTATAAGAAGGAAGGCAAACAATTGAGGAATTGATGATAATGGATTAATAGTGAAGTGAAGTTCGCATAATAGGCTCTTATACCAAAATGTAATGTGACTAGTCTCCAAAGTATAAAATTAGATAAATTTAATATGTTAAAGTTAACATTGTACCATAAGTGATTTGTTTATGTCATTATCTAAGTTTCATGATTATAAAGTTTGCTCAAAGTTAACTAATTTAAGACTTTAGCATATTAATATCACCATCCTTAATATATATGAAACTATATTTATTATTTCAAGTATCCTTGCGTAGTAATAAGTTCAATACTTATATTAATCAAAGCATTTCAAAACATGACTTCCACCAATAAATATTTTACTGGTCTTCACCCTCATAGTTATGGCACACTCTAGTAGGAAATAGTTTGTATTCAAAGCAACATGTAAAACACGAAGAACAAAACAATCACTCAATAAGCTTTAGCTAGGACAATCTTGAGTGTACTCTATACCTCGAGTTGAACACACTCTATATGTCCCTTATTTAATATCCATATCCCACCAAAACCATCTTCTTGTTTGAGTGATCTAATATGCTTCCATGTCTCACATAAAAAACTTCATATAACCTTTGAAAGGATGGTTCCAAACAATCAAACCCTTTTGTAATTATTTAATAAATATTATCTGTTAGTCTATCATTTTAACCTTCAAGGAAAAAATATATATCCATTACATAAATGTGAAGAAAAAGGAAAATGAGAAGCTTCCGCTCAGCATGCACGTGAAGATATAAATGGAGTGGCACCGTGTTCCATTTATTTTTCTTTTCCCACGGAACTGATGGACAATTCCCCATGTGTGACATAAGCATTGACGTCATGCCATGTAAATGATTGCCCCTTACGTGTCTTCGTAGACCTCACTTCTCTCCCGCCTACTCGGAAATATGGTGAAATGTGTGTAAAACCGTATCCATTTTCTTCTTTAAAATAGGTACCAAATATTATTCATTTATTTAAATTTTAAATACATAAAAATTACAAATTAGTTTAGATTTTTAAGTATCTTAGTTTTGAGAAACTTTTCAAATTTTGTCAAATTGTAGTATTTTTTTCAACATTTTTTTTCTATTTCTAGTAGAATTTGAAAATAGGAATTATTATATAGTTTTTTCATTATTTTCATTATGAAATTGGAAAGTGAATTTTTTTGTTTCTTAAAAATATTTATATAATTTATTTTAATTTTTTATGATCTATAAAAATAAGAAATATTAATTTTTTGACTTCTCTTTTAAGAAACATTTGGTTATTATCAATTTTTAGTTAATGATTTTATTTCTATGATATTTTGTATTTAAAAGATTTTTTCTTATATTTAGCCGATAGGCTTTTATTGTGGACTTGCCAGTCCACAAGCCATCAGAAAACCTGTCTCACACACTCGGCATACCATTTGCTCGCCCGTAAACAGGTTTCAATTTGGATTGGAGAAGGTGGTTGGTCTCGAGGGGTTTCACAGTCACGTTTCATTCTTCCGGCACAATCATTCACTGACATCTCACAGCTGCAAAATCAAATCAAATAAAATCTGCATTAAATGAAAAATCTTTTGAAATGATGAAATATCTTATTTCAGGCACCCGTTTACACGTCAATCTCCTGATGGAAATCTCTTCACTCACTTTCTTCCATGGCTCCTTTGTCATCCACTGATGTGAAGAATTTGTCTGGCTCGTTGTCATCCACTGATTGTAAGACTTCAAACGGTTATTCGCATGATGAGAAGATACAGAGCCGTCCTGAGGCTTCTGGTGGGCGATTCTCCGTTATGGAATTTCTGTTGAGGGTACTTGCAGTTATGGAGTTTCTGTTGAGGGTACTTGCAGTCAGTGCAACGCTTTCTACAGCAATAGTTATGTCAAAAGCCAAAGCCAAACAGACGGAACTTGTGCCTGCAGTTGTCAATTCTGTTCCAGTTATTGTCAATTCACTTCCACTCATGGTTCATGTGCCCGCTAAATACCACTATTCCCCTACTTTCATGTATGTGTATATATGGACTAGGTTCAAACTTATACTTTTGCAGCAAAGAATTCGAGTTTCATTGATTTGGTTTTGTTTTGTTGCTTTTGCAGTTATTTTGTTGTGGCGAATGCAGTGGCATGTGGATACGCTGCGCTGTCAATACTCACGTCTTTCTCGAAGCGCAAAAATTCCTGTGTTCTGAGCACATTTCTTCTCGCTATTATAGTATTACAGAATGCGGATAAAATATAATTATACTTCAAAATGAGGTACCCGACTCATTTTGCCAAACAAAATTAGTTTGAAGGCGCGGAATACGAGGTAAGTCCCAGGGTTTCTGCAAATAATAGGGTTTCTGAAAATTTATCATCGATCTTGGTATTTCAACGAGTTTAGAAAATTTCCCCTCTATCGGGTTGTGATTTTGAAGCATTGATAATTCAGCTGTTGCTGTCACTATTCGAAGAACCATGGCGATGGGTATGATGAAGCCAATGAAGGCTGGTCTCGAGGAGTCTCAGGAGCAGCAGCACCGCATTAGGATCACTCTTTCTTCTAAGAATGTCAAGAATCTCAAGAAAGGTATTTATATCTTGTCTCGTTCATCACATACTTATTTTAATTAGAAAGAAAAAAAAGTTCTTTTCAATTGCATTGCCAGGAGTTCAAATCTTGCAAGTGGTAGATTGTGTTATAAGGTGTTTAATGGCACCTGATGAAGATTAAAGCATTGGATCTTAGTTTTTTGTGGTTTATTTTGCAGTATGTGGTGATCTTGTGAAGGGCGCCAAGGACAAAAGATTGAAGGTCAAGGGGCCTGTCAGGATGCCCACAAAAGTGCTTCACATCACCACTAGGAAGTCTCCCTGTGGAGAAGGTACTGGATTTTAGAGCTCTTCCTTTTTATAGCTAGCTAAACCGGCCAATCAAGTCAAGCATCACCTTAATTTCGAGCCAGCTTCTATGCCTCATACACCAAACTGTATTACGTTCTTAACACATATTACTTTAATGTAGAGGGCATGCTTGTTGAGTTCTGAATCTGGAACATCTTTTTGATAAATACCGCATTTTATCCCGTCGTACAGCTAAACCACAATCTTTTCTTTTTTAGTTAGAGCAATGTTAATGTTTTATGAAATAAGGTTTGGTAATCCGCAATTAGGGGTGTGATGATAGATACTGATACATCATTTTGAGGCTGGAATTAGCATGCAGGACAGATCAAAGAATCATTGAAAGCCAACACCCAGGACACATCCACGGAGTTGCACTGGCACATAACAGAGGCCACTTGATAGAGGGTGCACTAGCACAGAGGCCATATAACATAGAGGCCTGCCTTCTGACCATCAGAGACAAATTAACGTAGAGGGTGCACTAGGACAGAGGCAGCTTAACATAGAGGGTACACCTTGATGAGTGCCCCATTTTTATCAAATCACTGTTAGACAAATTTCTGATTGGATTTTCGTAAGGTTATGAATAATGTATATAAAATTGGATGTCCTTTGACTGCATTTGTTTAAGGTTATGGACAATGGTCAGTATTTTGTGGGGCAGGATTTGGGGATTGGAAGCTGGGGTATGGTAGATTGTGCTACGTGATATATTTTTTGAAACGGAAACATGTGAAATGATATTAACATAAACTCGTGGGATATGGGACGGATATGTGTTTTAATAAATACATAGTATGTATGGTGGCTAAATATAGGTGTACCGACTCTTGATTCTTTGGATGAGCTATTGTTTGCAGCTTTTCTCATATGAATGTGCAGATTAGCTTTCAAATTTTCAATTTTGCAGGAAATATGCAAGGTTCTGGATTCTGTTGTTGACTTCTTTTCTTCAGGGCCTTAGGGGTCTGATGGTTCTGAGTCATGAAGTCAGACATCTAAACGTTCAGATTTGGTTTGAGCAGTAGGTGCCTCTAGCATTTTTTAATTATAAGCTGACTGCTGATATGGTTTTATATTTTTAATTCAGACACCTGTCAATAGTCATCAAGGTTTGTGATGCACACCCTGAATGATGCAGCTATGCATCTAACCCTGTCAAGTGAAGCACACAATTGCACAGGTAACAGGGGTATTTCGAGGAAAACAAGCTATTGGATGAGAAGCAGTAGTAGTTTTGGGGGTGTGTAGAATATTTTGGAGTTCAAAGGCAATCAATATGGTTCATAGGGGAGTCATCGTCAATTGGAAGTAAAAGAATGTAGACAAAGAGTTTTAGCAAAGATTTAATGACAGTCCAGGAAAAGAAAGATCTGAACTAAAGGGCAGAAGGTGCTTCTAGAAACGATCTAAAACTTTCAGATATCACTGTAAACAGAATATAGTGGGTTGAAGAAGAACAGTGAAGTTCTATTATTTGATATGTTAATGATAGTCAAACTTGCAAAGGATACAAGGAGATTAATCCACAGTGAGCAAAAGAAATGAAATAGGTAGCTTTGTTGCAAAAGGATCTGAGAAATGAAGAATGTTCAGCGTAGGAGAAAGGTGGTCCTAGAAGTCAGGGCAGTTTCGTATGAATATGAAAGCATGTTCCAATGATAATGAAATCAGTTGGAGTTATTTGTGACACCTGTACTGGCAGTTGTAATCATTCCCTAGCATCTAGATATTGAAGAACAAAATATAGGAGCAGAGAAGGGAGAGGCAGTTGAAAAGGTTAAGATTACTTTCTTCCATTTAAGGAGTTAAGCAGAGAGGGACTTTTCCAGCCCCAGGAAAATGTCAAACAAGTCAGCATTTTTCTAGAGAAGCCTCATTTATTTTATCACACATGCCCTAAATTTACTGAAGTTGTTAGAGTTAGCAAGGCATAAAGGGTACGCTTAGTCTTCTTTGGAGGGAGAGTTCTGGCTGCGGGAGACTAAGTATTGTAATTGGAAAATCAGTTCTTTCTGGTAGAAACAGACCATGTAACTCAACATAATAGTTCTTTCAAGCTTTGGCTATCCATTGTAACTCAGAACAGGAGTTCTTTCTAGTCAAATAGCTAGTATTGTAACTAATTCTTCTAAAAGAAAAGCATTTCCTAAAACAGAGACTTATGATATTATGAACCTGATTTTGCAATAAAAGTTGAAGATATACCTTTCTCCATTTTGTCTCTCTATATCGTGTATGGTTTTGGGGCTGTTGATCTTTGTTGTGGATAGTGTTTTGTCCCTCATACTATAATTCAACTTTATACAAGTTACATATTTGCAGGTTGCATGTTGTGTTTTACTTTCATGCAAAATACTTATGTGAATCTGTGTGAAATTGTAGATTGTATATCAAACTATCAGCTTCTTTGTATGAACCTTGTGTTCTTTGAAATAGATCAAAGTTTTACTCTTCATCTGATGCATCACCACATTTTAATTTTTAGTTATCCTTCAGACCTTCTATCCCTTTTTATTTGGATGCTTAATATTTTGGCTCAATGATTTTGTGGTAGTTGGATGCAGACTCTCAATAATGCTATAGTTGAACAGAAACTAAATGAACAACAGGAGGATTTTACTGCAAAACACTCCTTTTATGTTATCATCTTGTAACTGCTGAAAAGTTTGTGGCAAGCCCTCTCAATGAGACCACTAGGTAAGACAGCCTCAATGTTACTCTTGTTAGTTGAAGGCACACTTAATAGACCAAGTAAACTACTATAATAAGTATGCTTTGTTGATTATTTGCAACTACTGGGTTTTCATCTACACATAATTATGCTCATAGATGGGACAAATTAAGCTTTTTTCATTTTCAACCTATTTTCTCAATGATAGTTACCTTGTACTCCATCTCCTCCAGTAGCAGCTCCTTGTCACTAGATTACTCCTTGCAGCAAATGGGATTCTCTCCCACTGCAGCAGGGGAGAGTGTGAAACCAAGCTTTGCCTCTATGTCCTTGTTCCCCTGAATCAACATGTGCAGACCAGCCAGAATCATGTAGTCTTTAAATTATGACTTATTACTTTGGCCCACATGACCTTAATACCATGTCATTGTTGTCGTGGTCCATGTGCAATTTGTATAAATCAGGGGCATTGGAAAGCATACTTGCACAGCTGAGGCTTTCAGCCACATCAAATACATTTCACCTGCCAATTGGCTAGTGTGGGTCCAGTAGCATTTCTTTCATCAGATGCTGAATGCCTCCTACCTCAATGTCGTCCAAGCTTTGGCTACCCTTGACATTCTTGGTATCCAAATCTGCATGATGGGTTAAGGATTTTCTGGTTGATGTGATCAATTAAGGTCCTCTGCACTATTTGTTCATAATAAGACTCCTTGCTTATAGTCATAGTGCCTATGGCCTTGATATTTTGTTAGCTGGCATGCAAAGTTCAGTCGAATTGTCAAGGGGAAGGTAAAAGGAAGGGGAGTAGCAATAATAATTTGAGAGATATGTTGATGATGCAATTTTGGATTAAGCGATGTTTAAGAAAGGAAATAAATATTATGTGTTTATTTATATTGCTTGTAAAAGATTGCAAAACTTTAATATTCTGAATGTCTTTTCTGCCAGCCTACATTATAGATCAGTATATAATTGTTCAGGGCACCTGTTAACAATGAGCAATCTTTAAACAGGTTTGTATTTTCATGGGAGGCACAGGGGCAGTGTACGGTTCAAGCATGAACTGCCCATTAGAAACAACACTGGTAACTTGTACAACAACTGTAGTTTCTTTGTTAGAAGATAAGGCTTTTGCAAAACGTATACTCAAGTACCAAAGAAAATAAGTCATTTTTGTACAGAGTCTTCTCTTTGCCACCAAGTATTAGATCAAGACTTTTAAGAGAAAGGCCAAGTTTGGCTGAACCAAAGTTTCCATGGCACAATTTTTTAAATTAAATTTTACCTTAAATTTCCTATCGGCGTATCCCTTGAACCTCATATGGGTGCAAGTGCTAGTTATCTTATTTTAGAGTAGAAGCCAACTTCATGATTAGATTTCAAATATGATGAGACATGTGAGACAATACATAATATGATTTGTTTACATTTACTTTTTCTTTATTACTTATTTTTAGTTCTTTTTTAAATTTGTTCAAGGTGTACTTGCATTCTCCATATCTTGTTTTTCATTATACTTTTATAATTTCATAGATCAATTTCAATCTTTATAGATATTAATATCATTATTGACTCATTTTCACTGCTTATAATTATTAATATATGTTTTAATGTAATTAAGTAAAATTTATATTTTAAATAATTGAAAATTTTATTCGAGACTTCCACCAAGAAGAAGTCTATCCATGGGAATGCAACCTAAACATGTTATTGACTTGGTTTTAATATATCTTTTTTTTAATCTTAATTTACTAGCTAAAACTAATATTAATGGAAGGTAAATGATCTATTACGACAAAACCACATAAAAGAAAAAAAGAGACCAAAATTTGAGATGATGTGGCAAAATGAGAACTTAACAAGCCCATGGATTGATGTCTTGCCCAACCAAAGCTTAGCATCCCAAGCCCACACCAATCACAATAATTAATTTTTTTGTCCAAATTCCCAGTTTTTAATTACCATCTCCACTCACCAACCTAACTTATCCAATAAGGATCCACTCCCACTAACTACTACCACGAAAACCCACATCTAAACTAGCTACCCTCACTTCTTAAGGTCATTGCCTACTTTGGTCACATCCTCAATCACAACACTACAATAGAAAACACCTCTAGAAACTACAACCCCATATAGACTATGAAGATTGCGTTCCCTTTCAGAAATGCGAGTAGTTTCTCCCTTCCTCTACTCCATTTTGTCTTATTGTTCAAATGGTTACGACATGAAACACTCTTTGGATGAGGTCAAAATCCAAGCTTAGCTACTCTTAAGGTATTGAAGGGCCCTTCAAATGATTCATAATGTCCAATTGATTTTTTAACTAAGGGAAAAAGTTAGGCGTGTCTACATTAGACCTTTTAAGAAGGTGAATAATATTAAAATATTACACCTGCCTCAACATAAAAAATAATATATAACTTCATTTAAAAATATTCTTTTACATACATTATTCCACAATTTCAAAAATTCTATAATATTGACAATTAATTTTGAAACATAATAAAACCATATTCTCGTCAGATTAAAAACTAACTATTTATATTCTTTATTTAAATTCTCCAACATAAATTTCTTCGTACTTATTAATAAATAAAAAATAAAAAATCTTTACCCCTAATATAAATTGATTTTATTAACTAACTATAATGAAATGTAGAAGGGCCCTCAAATGAATTGCCATCTAATAAACCATTGCTCTCCCATCCCATCAACAACCTCCATATTCTAGATGGTGTTGAAATAAAGCCAACCTGTAGTGTATAAAAGTTCACACCGCTAAAGGTCAAAACGCACCTCTAATCAGTCTCCTTGACCCCAATTCAAAGCCGACATTCTAGATAATTTATTCTCATCCCAAACTCCACCTGGAAGAATCGTTGGTTCCTACGACTGTAACGTGCCTCTCCTGTACCCTTTCACATTTTATTAATGTACCAAAAGCTCTTACTGTTCTTCTATATAAACCCATAGACCATTTCACTAGATCTCATAACTTCCACGCTATAGCTCAGTGTAACACTAATCCATCTAAAGGGTGTTCTTTCCAGATCAATTCAGAAATTCTCAGTAAGAAGACATATCCATCCCGAATTGGGTCTTCTCTATTTTCCTCTAATCCCAATTTTTTCTACAATGGGTGGCAGTTCATCAGAAGGGCAAGCCAATGTCCATGATTTCACAGTCAAGGTACTTTCAGATTCCATATTATAGCGTTTAATTAAAACTTGTTATCATGTTTCTTGTTTGCCATGAGGTTGAAATTGCATGTAAAAGTCATAGCCTTAAGTCAGTAATGTTTAATCGCAGGACATCAGAGGTAATGATGTGGATCTCAGTATTTATAAGGGCAAAGCTCTACTTATCGTCAATGTTGCCTCTGAATGGTATTTTACTCTTACTTTTGTGAATGGGGAAATATAAAACATTTGTGGGCAGTTTGGGGGATTGTTCTGTGGGTGGCTGCCACACAATTTATATTTTATGTAATTGTCCCATTTTCAAATTATTGATGATCGATGGATTTTAATTTTTGTTTTCGTTTTTGGCAGTGGATTAACTACCTCTAACTACAAGGAGATGAATGAATTGTACGCAAAGTATAAGGAGCAAGGTAATTTTTTTTTAATATACAAACTTCCCCTGTTTTATAAGAGTTTTGTGCATTCTTCAATGTATAATAATCTTCAGAGGCCATTTTTCTTAAAATTGGATTGGTTTATGGAAGATGCTGTAATGGAATTCACTCCATGGGGTCGATTACTTGAGCTTTCTAGGGATGTTTTTCTTTCTTAATGCGAACATTCTGAAATTGTATGAACTGTCACCTAGATATGGGGATGCCATTTTGAAACAGAGGACATGATCATATGAATAAGCATATCCTATATAACCATTTAAATATAGTTACTGGGGTATGGGGACTGGATGCCTGTCCCTGGGCAGAATTTCATGGTCTCTGTAATGTGGTGAGGGAAGCCTGTCCCTGGGCAGAATGCTGTATTTAATAAGTGATGTTTGATGATTAAGTGTTTCTCATAAATCAATCAAGCACATATATAGATAGATAGTAGATTTAAAGAAAAAATACTTAGCTCTTTCATTTCCAAAGATTCTGTTGAATGTGTATAGATTATCAGTAATCTAGCCTTTAGAAATGTGTTGAGAAAATAATCCCCAAAAATTCGTTCTTGCCCTTCACATTGGTGCTTGTATCTCCTAACTCAGCTCCTCTAGGCCATTTGAGATCACTGTAGATCGATGTTTCAATCTAGGGCATCTTGATGTCCTGAGAAGTACACCATTGAACAAAGGCTAGGAAATGTGAAACCATTTGAAACATTGAATTCGAGGCTTTTTTTTCACCTTAGAAATGAATATTCATGGAAGACTCCTATTTTTTAGAAGAAATGGAATTGGTTTGTCTTGAGAACATGATCAAGAATTTAATGGAATCTACTTACACTTGATTAAGCTCATTAATAGCTATTAATCATTAACTTCTCTTAAATTGGATTTCAAATATTTAGTTCTCACCATTTTTTTTTTTTTTTGACAAATATACCGTTTCTTGGTCAACTTTTTGCAGGACTAGAAATACTGGCCTTCCCATGCAATCAGTTTGCTGGGCAGGAACCAGGTGACAATGAGCAGATTGCAGAAGTGGCATGTACTCGTTTTAAAGCAGAATTTCCAATATTTGACAAGGTCAGCATATCACTCCTATTTTGTTATTTTCATGTTAAAATTGCTTTCTCATTTATGTGATATCATCCAATCTTGTAATAACTAGCTCATCTGGTATGTTTATTGGATTTTTCAGTATTTATATTGCAGTTCTGTGATGCAGGTTGAGGTCAATGGTGATAATGCAGCTCCTATCTATAAGTTCTTGAAATCAAGCAAAGGTGGCTTTTTGGGTGACAGTATTAAGTGGAACTTCACCAAGTTTCTGGTGGACAAAGATGGAAATGTGGTTGATCGATATGCTCCAACTACTTCTCCACTCAGTATTGAAGTACTTGACAATCCCTCTTTTGTAGTTTCATACATTACACATAATAACTGCGAGAACCTATTTTTAAACAGAAAATGTTTGATGTGGTAATCAGATACATGCCTTTAAACAGACACTAATATTTGCATTTGATGTTTGCAGAAAGATATCAAGAAGATCCTAGGAATTGCCTGATTCTTCAGAAGCAAAAACATTACAACATTTATTTCGTGGGATCCTAGGAATTGCCTGATTCTTCAGAATAAAAAACATTACAACATTTATTTCGTGGTCACATAGTGCTCAGGAATAAGATGCTGAAATCAATTTATATATGATTGTAGCTGAAAATGTTGTTAGGAATTTTCAAGTTGTAACTGCTTAAAATTCATTTTTTGTAGTGTTATAAATCTCATTTCTTTCACATGGTTTGAACTATATCATAAATAAGGGTTGTAATTCCAATTGCATCAAATATTTTCTCAGCAGAAGAGCAATTTAATTTCTCAAGAATGAAATGCAAATTTGTCAGCAATTTAATTTCTCAAGAATGAAATGCAAATTTGTTTTGCTAGTTTTCTTAACTGAAAAATTATGTTTGTCATGCTTTTAAGATTAATAATTTGCAAGCTGCCCATGGATTCCTCTCAGCATATTATGTATTTGTCAATTATTTTGTCAAATGGGACATGATGTGAGATGCCTTCTTTTTCTTTTTCTTTGTTCTTTACATTTTTATGGTTAAAGATTTTTTTAGGATTTCTTCCTTTAGTTACCATTAGAGGCACCAAGCCCACTACTCTTCCCACATTGTTATGTAGAATTTCACCTATTCTATTTTGAAAGATATAGCCTTATATCTACCCCTTTTGTTCATTATCTCATATTGTGCACTTAAACTTAAATGCCTAATGAAGCCCCTAGATGACATGATTAAGAGTTTGGTTTTTCCTCATCCACTTGCTAATATTTCTAAATTTAAGGGCAAGGGATATGCCAACACTCATATTATGGTTTATGCCACTATCACTAGAGAACCCATCCTATGGGAAGCTATAGTTGCCAAGATCTTTTTTAAGACCTTGGAAAGGATTAAGCTTGATTTTTACTATAAAATACACAAGGGCTTCATCCAATCATCTAAAAAAATTATTAGATTTTATTTGGTTCTTTGAGATTAACAAACTCTCCAAAAATAACATTAGGTAGTTGTTTCATATCATAAATAACCATACTAAGTCTAACACACTTTGTCACTTGATGGAGGTTAGTCCTCTATTCTTTTGCTAGTTCCCCTCACATGGACTATTGTAAACCATGTGATCTTTTCTTGCACTCTCTTGACAAGGATATGCAAGAAGTGCAAAAATTATCTTACATGTTTTACGAGGAGATCTTACAAAGTGTGTTATGAATAGACCAAGCTATAATTGATGATAATAAATGAATGTGTGGTTACAATGGTAGATTAGTTTCTCCAAGGTAGAGTAATACTTGAATTTCCAAAATAGTCCTAAAATAATATTAATTAGAGTGTGATGACAAATTAGGTTTTTGATCCCCCTCAAAGTAAGATAACGAGTGGCAACTAATATGACAATAATTGTTGTTCCAAAAATAGTGAAAGTGGATAAATAAACTCTAACCAATAAGTTAACACCATTAATTACCCTCAATTAATGGTGCTAACACAATTAATTAGGTGGAGACCGAGGTTGTTGGAGAGGTGTGCTTTTGGTGGTTTGGGTTTTCACAACATCCTCTCCTATAGAGGGGAGCTCAGTCCTCTTGAGGTGGACTTGAAGTTGGTTAGTAATGCGCTTGGGTGCTTCAAGGGGGGATTCTCCTCTTGTGTGTTGGTGTTTTTGATTAGGAGGTTTGGTTTAATGGTGGTTTTTACCATTAAACTTTTCTTATGTAGGTTTTGGTCTGCTGTTTATGAGCAGAAAGTTGGTTGTTGTTTTGTGGCTTTGTTGCCTGAGTGTTTCAGGTGGTTTTTGCAATCAAAACGTGGGTGAGGTTTCTGGTCCAGGATAAAACCAGGTTGTTTCTTGGCTTCGGGCCCATGCTTGTGTGTCATGTATAGCCTGTGTTAAGAGGTTGTTGTTAGGCTGCTAGTGGTATATGAGTTATCTTTTGTAGCAACTTGTTGTTGTTGGGCTGATTTATGCTTAATGTTGATCTCATGTGTATCAGTTGTCTTCTCTTGTTTAGGGTTTCGAGCCCCTTCAAAACCCATTTTTTACCCCTAATCAAAACACCATTAATGACCCTTCAATATATAATTATTACTAAGATAATTCATTCCCTCATTATAACAAGTTTCTTGACAAAAATACCCTATTTTTTACTATTCGCCTCACAATTATAATCTTAGCCAATATTGCACCTTGTTTAGGGCTAAGGGATATGATATGAAGACTAAATTTTTCTCTATTGGAACTATTATATGTGCTAATCCTTGTAAACAAGAATCTCAATTTAAACTCCTTCAACTATACTCTCAAACCCTAAGATTGTAATTATATTACTTGCATTGATCCAACATTTTCTCTTTGATAAACTACCCAAAGCAATCTTCGATTTACCAAGGTAATTTAATTTAGGAAATACTCTTTCACCTTCAAACCAACATGTATTAGTTCTTTTGTAAATAATAGATGATATCTTTCTCATACACATATAGACTCTTGAAGATCATACTACAAATATTACTATAAACCACATTAAACATAATTTCATTTACCAAATCTAAACTAACCTGAATCAAAGTGTGCATTGGTTGTAACTTTAAACTTTAAACTTTAAATTATCCTAAAATTTAATAACAATTGACACATGGAACTAGAAAAGAGGGAACACTTTTAAAGGGTATAAGGAAATATGGGTGGGGATTCAAGAGAAAGCTTATTTCAACAAATTGATAAATAGCAAAGCTTGGATTGTTTAGGAATTATGTGAAACCTTCTACTTTTAAATTGGACTATGGTTGATACATTTGATTCCATACCAAATTAGGAGATTTACAAGTCATTTAAGTGTGAGGTATTATCATGGTACATAAAAAGATATCTAAAAGTTGAGAAGTACAATACGTACTTGTTGAAGGACCAAAAGTATGTAGTGCTATAATTCCTCTATAAATGTAAAAAAAAATAGATTAAAAGTATTTGAAATAAATTAAAATATCAAAATTCAAATGTCAATAGCAACAAGGTTGAGATATTATAATTAGGGTTGTTACAAAACATTTTTCAAATCACAAATTTAAGAAAATTCACAAAAAATCTACTAGAACCAAAGATGTTGTAAGCATCTAAATTTTCCAATTCAATGTGGTATTGGCCTATATGATCTATTGGCATTCAACCAAATATTGGTAGCAACCATTCTAAAGATTGCAACAAGGCTCTCCCCAAGGCCCTAAACAATTTTTACTTCTATATCCATCCCTACACCATATGTAACTTGCCCTTTGAAAACTTCCTAGTGCTTTCTCCATTGGGACCTTTTGTGAGATTTATAGGATCGATATTTATTTTATAATAGAGTGCTTTGACTAGAGAATAAAATCTTTAAATTTAGGCTTATGATTTTTTTTTCCTTTGGAATTTTTGGATATGTGTATTGATTTTGTAACATCAATTGGTGTGAAAAAGAATTGGAATAGTTATTTTTGTGGTCCCAAGCTAATTTTGAATGGATTTTGATGAATCGGTCTCTTCAATCAAGATATATATTGCTTTGTTGACTTCTTATGAGGTTGGACCATGGAATGAATTTTTTTTGTGAGCTAGTACCTCCATGTGTGATGAGGGTTCCCTTTGTGTGCATATGCCCTTTGGTATTTATCCTCAATTTGTGGTATTTTGTCTTTTATGGTTGGCCATTTTTTTCTCTTTTTAAAGGCTAAGTAATTGTTGTGGAGGTTCTTGAGAGGTTGTGGTTTCTAGTCTCTTTGGATAGCTTCTTTATTATTTTTCTTCATGCACTTGGTAAGCCATAAAACCTAGCTAAATGGTTATGTTCATCACACAACCTATATGAGAAATATCTTCTTCTAATATACTAACTACATCCATTCAACCCTTGCCATGTCTAAGATGATATAGTTAGGTAACAATTTTACTAGATCAATGTTGATATGAACTCTTGCATTGTTAAGAATCCAAAGATACTTGGTAAATTCAAAGGTGGTAATATACTCACCTAATGTTCTTTAATTTTTTATGGTGAATTATTGTCCATATTCACTAGAATTAGGATAGGTTGATCTATACTAAAACCATGCTCATAAGACAATTTGTTAGATTGAAGGCATCAAATTAATGCTTCATGAACAAATATGATTTCTTTACAAATAAGGGACCTCTTTCAAAAACTAGAGTCATTTCATTTTTTAGTGGAGAAGATGGTCATATTTGTGTAGACACAAAAATTATACTGATTGATATCACACACTTGATCCTGATCTACTAACATCAGTTCTGTCTAAATAACTTCTTTACTAACCATTTAATTAAATAATCTTTATTTAATTAAATTCATCATATTTCCTCTGTTAATTAAATAAATTAATTTTATTTGATTAAGTCATCATCTTCTTTTAATTAAATAAATCATTTTTTTAATCCTATAGTCCCCCTTTAACTAAATAAATCAATTTCATTTAATCTCTAAAGCCGCTTTATTAAATTAAATCAATCTTTATTTAATTTGATCTAACATCATCTTTTTCTTTAATTAAATAAATCAGCATCTTTATTTAATTAAATCTAAATCATTTTCCTCTCTTTTTGGTTTAAATCAATCCAAAAAGCTAAATCAAATGGTCACATCAACTAACCTCCTCCTATTTAATCAAATCCTAATTAAAACTAATCTTAATCCATCAAATCCTCTAGCTTTTACAACTTGCACAATAAATCAATTTATTTGATTTATAAAATCTTAAATTACTTTCAAATGAAATATATTCCTCCATTTTGAAATCTCCCTCCTAAAAGGACTTGTCCTCCAACTTGGCATTTATGAGCTCTTACATGTCTCTTACACAAGTCAACTTGGCATTAACTCTCTTCTTTCATCCCCCCAAAACATGTCATTTCATCAAATTCAAATTTCAAACTTGCACATTGATCAAAATGTGCTCAACCTTCATCCTCTCACATCTTGACAAGTGGCTTCTTCCTATTGGTTGGGATTTTTTCCCACATCCATCCTTTTTGCCTCTTCTCTCACCAATTTCCTCTATAAATAGAGAGGTTGTCCATTGTTGTTATCATCCACAATTTGAGCAAACTTACTATACTCAATTTCATCTTCAAGCATTATCATTTTCATCAATTTTATCAAGTCATAGTTAGGTTATTGTAGGTTTTCTTCATGGAGACCATTTGAAGCAATCACGAAGTGGATCACATCATCATCAAATCATCAAAGCTTGCATAGGAGTTGGGAAAGGGCCAATTTCCACATCAAATTAGCACCAATTCCCCCATGGGATTGAGAGTTTGCATGTTTTGATAGGATTTAATAGCTTTATTGTTGTGTTCTTCGTTTATTTCCTATTTTGAGCATTGTGAATGAATTTCATGGGGAATCTTAATCTTGACTTGCATTTGGATCTAATATTGTGTTTGTGCAGGTCTAAGATTGGGGTTCACAATTTGTTCTAGTGTAAACCATTGTATACATCAAATTATTAACAACACTAGCATAAGGCACATTAGAAATTCCACCAAAATCATCATTAGATTTAGGACACATGTATAAAGTAAGCTTAGTACCAAATGGAAATAGAATAATAATTGGCTTATAGTCATGCATACCAAACCATCACAAAATGATATCTACATAATTACTCTAACTCAACAAAAGCTCTACGTGTACACAATTTGTGATGATATCCATTCCAATAATATATTTCATAGCCTCCAAGTCCTTTATATCAAGTTTGTCAAAAAGATAATTTTGAGCTCCCTAACTATTACCTTGTTATTACTAGTAAACAACATATTATCCACCTACAAGACAATGATTACCATCCGATCATCAATAATCTTAAAATGTAGATGTAATGATTTTCCTCCTTAACAAAACCCAATTTCAATGCAAATGCCACAAACCTCTGGTACCACATCCCAAGTGATTGCTCTAGATCATACAATGACTATTTCAACTTTCAAAGAAACTATTCCCTTCCTTTCCCTGTAAAATAATCATGTAGTTTCATGTATAAATATCATTTTCAAGATGTAGTTTAAGAAATTTGATCTGACAAGAAGACTAGTTATTTTTGTTATATAATTTCAATGGGAACCATACTAGGATCAACTAGTTAATTTTAGGAAACAAACTAAGCTATTACTAATCTAACGAGAAAATAAAATTATCTAGTTTAACCTAATGTGTTTTACTCTTGAGAAAATAAAGTTTTATAACAAGTTAAAACACCTGAACTATTTCTCAAAAAACATGCCTAGTTTGTACAAAAGTGAAATAAGCACAACCAGGTATATCACCAAGTTACCACAAAAAAGTGAACTGACAATATTTAATCTATTTATTCAAAATAAAATAATAATATAATGAAAAAGAGAAAATATTGGAAAACTCTTGTGTGGTCAAATATCCTCACCAAGAATAACTTGCAAAGTCTACAAGAAAAATAAAATGCTTGGGGTTGTACAAGAATTCATCAAGAATGATCAAACTTCTATTTTGTTCATTTGACCTCTACAACAACAAAATAATAAAGAAGATAAAATTAGTTTGTTCTCTTTCCTATCTTACATGCATCTAAGAAATAAGAATAATTAAAAGAAATGTTATGAATTCTAGCACTAAGATCTACATAGCATAAGTAAACTACAACATGTAAAATAGATTAAAGGAAACATGGAATCCCACAAGCACCTACAACACAAATAGATTCTACACTAAGAAAAAGATATAAAAGAGATAGAAAAAGAACACTATTACCTCAATGGAAGACCTTTCCAGATGCAGAAGTCCACATCATTACAAAGATTCAAAAAGATTGTATTAACTATTTACGTGGAGATCTTGTAGATCAAAATAATGTTGTTATGCACTAAAGCTTGCAAGAGACTATTATAGATTAAAGATTTTTTCCATTAAATAAAGCTAAAACATCAAGAGCACAAGAAAAAGCAAAAAATTATTCCAAAATGTAACTTAGAGGGAAAGGAAGGATGGTCAAGGGTCTTAGGAGACATTCAGGTGCATAATAGAGACTCCAAGAATTTGAACATATGAATGTGGAGAAAACACCTATAAACATTCACCTCATGATTGTAAATATTAGGTTACCAATGCAACACAAATGTTTTCATGTCATTCTCTTGCCCACACAAATTTGGTTCTTGAAGTCCTCAAACATCTTGGGATAGCAAGGAAAAGAAAACATAACGAAATTGTATAAAAATGAACACAAGTGGCATAACACAAACACAAGCTCAGTATTATGGGTGCAAAAAAGCTAGGAAAAGGCTATAATGAACCTAAAAACATGTTAAATGGATAAACACTAAAGCAAGTGCAAAACATAGCAAATATTTTATATTACACAAAAATTTCATCGAAGAAACTTGTGTTAACATCCATTTATTAAATCACAAGCTACAATAATGGATAAAAGGAATTTGGGTGATCCCACAATAGTATGTCCCACTTTTTGACCAAAGTGGGACATTAAAACCAATATTTTAAACTAAATTCTTACCTTATGTCACTAATAAAAACTAAACTATTAAGAATTTGAAGATGATTTGAAATAGTGATTTAATTTAAAGAATATTGTTAGGATTAAGGTTCCATCCACCTTGTGAATCATATATCATGGCTCCAAAATGCTTGGAAAGTGTCTCTAGGCACTTAGGGTGTATTAGGAAATTATTTTGTAATATTAATTCTCACCATTACTTGTAATATATTCATAAGGGGAGATGAGTTCCTCTAGTCTTACAAGTGTAAAACACAAATATGAAAACCAATAAAATTAAATATATCAACCACCATATTGTGGAACTTGTCTTGGGATCAAAAACAAGGATTCAATGATAGAATTGATGAAAATGAGGTATAAAGGCTTGGAAAAATCCTTCCTTGAGTGAAATTGGTTTAAGAAACATTTCAAAGGCTAGCCCGTTAACTTCATGATTGATAATTATAATTATCAATCAATGAGAGGAACCTAATTTTTAAGCACAAATAACTAGGTTATTCCCTATAATTATCAATCAATGAGAGGAACCTAATTTTTAAGCACAAATAACTAGGTTATTCCCTATAATTATCAATCAATGAGAGGAACCTAATTTTTAAGCACAAATAACTAGGTTATTCCCTTGCTAAGGGAACTTGAGAATCACTTACAAGAAAATGAACTAATCAATTCCTAGACATGGTTATCTAGATAAGACACATGATTCAAGATTCAACCCCTAGCATTAACGTTACAAGTCTTAGGAAAATTCCTAGTTTAGATAGACTTAGTGATTAGGATCTTATCGTCAAATTATAACTTAGGATACCATCCATAAGCTCTTTTTCTAGTTTCTAAAGTCTAACACCTCATGATGATAATAACACTATATAATAAATATAATATTATTAGTGATTAAGATTGGATTTACCAATATATATTAAATTACTATCAACAATAAATTAAATTTTTTATTCATATTAGCTTCAACTCAAAGATATTTATACATATGAGAAATGGGAATTCATTCCATGCCTATTATTATTTGAATCTTATGGGTTACTCTAATTCTAAAAATAAACTTCACTCAATAAATTGATACTTGATTAATCAATCTTATTGGATTTATATTCATTACATTAAGGATCATTAAAGGTTTTACTAAAATGTTTTTCAGTACAACTTTCACTACTTCCTTTTGGAATTAAACAAGAATATAAAGGTCATGCTTCTCTAAGTGAAAGATATCATCACCTTATGTAGTGCAACATTGGTAGTACCTATAGGATCATAACTTTATATCCCCTTGTAATATACATCTGTATTAACTATATAGTGTTGTTAAATTGGAAAAGGAGATCCTAGGTCTAATGGATAGATGACTACAATCAACCTTTTCCAAAAACATGAGTTGGAAGAATCTAGACCCACAAGGATATGAGATTGACTAAAAACCTGAAAGGTGAATCAACCAAGCCTGATTCTAGATTCTATTTTTGGAGGTGGTAGAGTTGATGAGTTGAAAATTTAATGCAATGATGTAATTGAGCAAACTATGAAAATGTAGTGTTCTGAGATGAATTTTGATAAAACGAAAACACAGAAAAATTTAAGTTCCAGAATGGTAGAAGGCAGACACTGATGCAACTGTGATTTGAATTTGAGTTGATTCTAGGTGGTCTAGGGTGTAAGGATACCCTAGACTGGGGAACTAATTCCAAAAAAAAAATTCACAAGCCTCAAGTCCCTAGTTTGTAGCTTCTTCCTTGCTAATTTGGTTGTTGGATCTTCATTTGTTAGTAAGATAATGTAGATTCTGTGAATTGTCAACTTGTAGGATTTTGATGCATGGATGAGAAAATTATCTTCAATCTTCCTCCAATAATATTTAGATCTATAACTTGCACACATAAAGAGAGGGTAAGGGTTGTTCCATATAGGGGCTTGCCTCAATCAAACCCCATGTTGGTATTTCTACCTCCATAATGCCAAATTGATGAAAAGAGAGCATCCTTTTGAGGGATAGATGCTAAATAATAATCAAATGATGAATTGAAACTTTTCTACAACTCACCACTTAGATTTTATCTCCTTGATTGAATAAAGTCATTCTCATCACCTTCAAGGATTGATTACAACTTGACTTGATTTGATTTGAATAACTACAAGCATTAGTACTCAAAAACGAAATGCATGCACAAACATGAACAAAATCACATAAAACTTGGCATGATGCTTGGATGACAAAATATTGTGATAATTTTGAAGATTCTTATCTTGACTAGATCCCTCTTTTCTTAGGATCCAAAGTATTAGGGGAAAAATATTAAATTCCTACTTTGATCTTTCACATTTGATTTTTCGATAAATGTAAAAAATGGGCCATGGAATGCATAATTTAGGAAATTAGGTGCCTTTAATTAGGTCCAATAACAGAGGGGGATAAAAACCTATTGTGAAATTATCAAGGGTGATAATTTACGATGCTACATTTATCCCCTACTTTAGTCAAAGTATGAACTTATGCTAAGACTCACACTAAAGTAAGAATATGTCAAGAGGGGTTCAACTATCCAAATATTGAAGAGATGGGATGACAGTGAATCTAGGGGGAGTGTGTCACCCTCCAAGATTCAAGATCCTATGGCAAGAAAACATAAGGACAAAGGAATGTACATGTATGATGTGTAATGTAGCATGAAAAACACAAAGCCCACACAATGCATACACACAACATAGCATAACATAAAGATAACAATAAAAATGCAAACAAACACAATGCAAACACAACATAAACACAAAGAACTAACATAAAAGACACAAAACATGCACATAAGGGTTAGTACTAAAAGGATACAAGTTGGTAAGGCAAAGAGACCCTAGTCTTAAATTTGTCTCAAATACCAAACACCATTTCTCAAATACGATGTTAGTCAAAATAGTGATCTCATAAGTGCTAACAAATTGCATTATGCTAGACCACTCATGAGCTACATAGATCCACTTGCTAGAAAGTTGTGTTATGTTAGGTGTCCATCCAATATGATGGGTTCCATAAGGCTAGCAAGTTGTGTTATGCTATGTGTCTCATGAAACACATGGCTTCACTGGAAATAAAGTTATGTTATGCTAGGTGACCATGTTAAAAGGGCACTCAAGTTCATGAATAGATAAGCTATGTTATGGAAAATCTATGGATAGTCTTACAAATCAAACCTTAGGGAGTGCTTAAAGTTCAATGTCATGGGGGACCATATAACATCACAAGGGACAAAAAATCACCTTAGGGGCTGCACAGAAATCTCCTTAGGGGTGCCTAACAAAAATCACCTTAGGAGGTGCCTAACAAAAATCACCTCAGGAGGTGCCTAACAAAAATCACCTTAGGTGGTGTGTAAAAGTTTAACAAAAATCACCTCAGGGGGTGCATAAGTTTTAATGTCACGAGAGATGAAGCGAAAATCCATGCCTCAAGGGGCATTGTAAATATCACCACCATAAAGGGGGTATGCCAATAAAGTATTATGCTTTAAAAACACAAGTTAACACCTGATTGGCCACACTTTATGGAATATCATACATGATATCACCACCAAAGGGACATTAGTATAGATCGAGGAGTTGACACATTAGATAATGTCTTATGATATTACTACTAATGGGGACATTATGTGAAAAACAAGGTCACATCCTAGGGACATCATCATATAATATCACCACTAGAAAGAGCCACATGCCTAGCATTCTTGTCTAAAATTATAATATGCAGGGGTAATATGCCCCCCCTTAAATTGTTAGTGTACTTGCTACAATAATATTTTAAGGAGATATAAAGGGATCCCTTATATCAAGGAATGCACCTGATACAAAGCTACCTAACCTTTCCCCACAAGTATAGGAAAAAAGGTGAGCTAAAATGAATAATGCCACCTTGCTCCTTGTTTGATAAAATATGTTTGCACAAAATTAAATTTGTGCCCTCGTGCATGGTAATAAGTGGCATGTGATACTACAACTACCACATAGCAAGGAGAAAAAGCCAAAATTATTTAGTCTATTATCTTATAAAATCTATCATTATAAGGATCTAAATCTTCCAATTTCTTCTTTAAAGTATGACATTTATGAGTAGCATGCCCAAACATTCTATGATATACACAAAAGTATGAATTCTTGTTCTTGCATTTCACATATTGTCTTTCTTGCATAGGAGGTAATGTAATGAATCCCAATTGTAAAAGTGTACATAAAGTGTGTTTAGTTTCAAATAAGTGATGTGGAGTGGGTAATAAGCATTTTTCTAATAGGACCATGAAGTTTGTATGGTTTGGAAGATGGATTAAATATCGTCTATAGAGGTGAAGGACCATGATAACCAATTCCTTTTGTATCCTCAAATGGGATTTTTTCCAAAAGGGTGTAGATTTCATGTTCATTATTTGTATCACAACCTTGTGTTACTCAGGATCTTAAAGCCTTGACCATAACATCGCTCCAAGCTAATGGGTGTATTAGTGAATTTTTTCATAGGATGGGGAATCATTTATAGGTTCATCATGGATGTCATTAGCAAGCTCTCTCATGTGTGCTAGGAAAGGTACAGATTGTAAAGTGCTTTATTTATGAGAATTGTAACACATATCCAATGTTGGTATCAAAGGTCTTGTTGGTTCTTGAGGATTGTGAGTAGGTAATACCCATAAAGGATAAAGGGTGATGTTCGCTTCAAGGTCAGGTATTGAATTATTTAGGAATTCATCAATGTTCACTTCCTCTTTTCTTGAGATATCCTCAATGGGAATATATGCTTTGAGAGATGAACATGGGTTTCATTACTTGAAAAATTATCCTCACCAAACACAAAGCTGGTAACATCAATCATAGATTTCAACAAAGATAACATTTTACCAAAACATTCAACCATTATGAAAAAGTGTTATAATGAGGTATGTGCATTGAATTTCAAGCTGTTACACATAGTGAACAAAAAATTAACAACATATCTGGACATAGGACCCTAAGAGGTTTTTGTCACATAAATCTAAGAACTTGAATTACCTAGTTAGAGGCATATGGATTCCCTAGACTAGCAAAGCATTTTGAAATTTTAAAATTTTGATTTATGATATTGTGTTTAAGTATTCTTCTCTAACTATGTAGGTCTAACAACTAATAAATTTCTAGAATTTGACCAATTTGTGATTTTTGAAATGTAAAATGCAAGTATGCAAGAAATTTTGAAAATGTTCAAATAGTAAATGGAATTCAAAATGCAATTTTCATATTGTAAAATGAAGACATTCACTAATCCTAACTTGTGAAATCTAAGAACGCAAAAATTGATGTCTTTTTGCAACAAGTACAATGCACTTTTTCACTTTTTCCACGATATGCATATGCCTAAATGAATGCTCTAAACACTTTCAAATGGTTCCTCCTTAAGTCTCAAGATTCATTTTTTAATATGTTTTTGGAGTCATTTTTATGACCTCAATTCAAATGGCAAAGGTCATCTTGTGATGTTTAATTGTCAGGTAATTAAGGTAATACCTATAAATACAAGTTCTTTTTGTCAATTCAAATCTAACAAGCTAGAGGTGAACTTCATAAGAGAAAATATTATTGTCAATAGCATTGGAGAGCATATATATCAGTCATTTATTGTAGCATTCAAGATCCTATCATGATGTCAAGATTTATGTGTGTTCATGCATGCTTTTGAGCTAACATTGTGATGTAAGTTTCAAATTCTCAAGCATCAAATGAAGTGTCAAATCAAGCATCCAATCAAGCCATTTCATGCAAGATTTGATTCTTGGAGTGATGTGTTAGACTTTAGTCCTCTAAGGTTAGCCCTTAAAGGGTTTGGTGAGTTGCAACAAGCTAGTGTTCATTCATCATTCCTCCCATTTATGATTTCATTTTTTTATCAAGGATTAATTACCAAACTAGGGTTTGACCAAGGCAAACCCTTATACACCAAAAATAAATAGATTTCTACTCTTTGTGTGTTTGCATATTTGCAAGTGAAGAAGAATTGAAATTGGATCAAAAGTCCAATTTTACAAAGTTGTCAGATATAAGAATTCACCTACATGTTTTATTTTTGGATTTCCAACAGTCAAAATTGGGGGAATCAAAAGCTTAGATCCAGCATCAGAGGACTTTAAAAATAATTTTCAGATCCTTGTACAAAGACCCATTTTCCCTTGGGTGAATATGTCCTTTAGTGCCAGAGCCTAAAACCTTCTTTTCGAGTCGGGTCATACCATCTTAACCTTCTCAAATATGTTGGTTAATGCTTGTTTTTGTCAATTTTATCATAATACTTCATGTTTCAAGTGTTAGATCTCACAAGTTACATTTTTAATGCACTTTTATTTTTCTCCCAAAACTATTTTCTGTCATATTTTACTATTTTCTATCATAAAGAAGTTAAGGAAGCATAGTGTCCAAACCTAGGGTTGACTCACCTTGAAGGTTGTAGGTCAATTCTAACCATTTTTGACACTATCCCTCTTCCTAATGAACATGGGAAAAGTGGATTTGTGATTAGGTGTACACCCCTTTTACTTGTTGGCATAGGTCCCTTATTTCTAGGTCTTCTTATTTCACTCCTCTTTTCCCTATGTTTCACCAAATACTGGTACTTTCTTTCTTCTATCCTTCAATGGGGTCAACCATGTTTAATTTGGATTTCATCTTTTGTCACAAGTATTTTCATTACCTTTCCACTCCATATTAATACCCCCACTTTTGTCTTCGGCTTGTTTGATCATGTTGAAGTCCCCCCAAATATCTAGGGTATATCTTGCAGGTTGAATAACAAATTCCATAAATTGATTTTGTCCTTGTGATCATTGGGTGCATAAATGGAGAAAATTCCAAATGTGGTGTCCTTTTTTATAGTAACCCATACAACCTTGTTGCAAGGGAATACACCATATTCAGTAACATATGTATCCCATTATTTAGAGATTAGGTTCGTAGCACCACCTCCTTCATTTTTCATGTCTAGTGAAATATTATGTTGCATTACTCCAGATAAATTTCAAGTTGGTTTCTACAGTGAAGCCTATTGTTTTAACCTCCTAAATAAGGAACACATCCTTATCTTTCATCAGGTTGAGAAACCTTCTTCCTATGTATTTCCTGTCAGGGGACTCAAACCCCTTGACATTCTAGGATGTGCAGTTAAGGTTCATAGGATCCAAATTCTGGGGGGATCTCCTTCTCATTTTTAATTTTTTTAAAAATATTTTGGTATTTTTACCTCAATTTCTAACCTCTTAGTAGTGGGCACTGGGATGATCACACTATTATTTTTCCTTTTCTGCTTGACAATGTGCAAACTTCCCCTCCCTAGATGGATAATAGTCTCTTTCTCTTTTTCCCTTGCCTTTTTAGGTTTTTGTGGGAACTCTGGCATCTACGTGTCCTTTATCTCCTACAAAATCATGACATATATTCTCATTCTTACCTTCTAAGTCAAGGGGCCAAGTTTGTGATCTTAATTCATCATTGGTGGCCACCCTTCTAGGATGATATTTTGGGTCCATCAACTCCTTTTTGGATTCCAATTCACTATTATTTTTGTTTTCATTAATTATTTTGTCATGTTCACATTCACTTATAGAGACAAAGTTCCCAAGGTTGTATTTAGCCTCCTCTACATAGATTATAGGATTCGTCCATTTTATCAACATTCAATCTACTAATATCCTCCAAGATATCAGTAGTAGATTTTTCCAATGAATTTTTAGAAATTTCTTTCATATTAGTATGTCTCAATAATTTAGATTTATACAATTCTAATCTTCTGTTGGTATCTTGTAGTTTATTAGCGTTCTAATATTTGGTTTCAATTTCATTTACCATGTTCTTCACAACAGATGGTGATTTATTACCATTATTCCAAGGGTTGGCCCCTCTTCCCTTTTCTAGGTTTATTGAGTTCTCAAAGTTATAATCCTTGACCTCTTTGTTTCTATATTTAATTACATAATCTTCAACTTCTAAAGACTCTTTACTTAAATGTTATTGTTTTTTCCTGTTTGGAATTTTTTATGTTTTGTTTGATCTTGTCTATTACAAGTTGTTAGACGTTCTTTTTTCTACAACACTATTTTCGACCACCTCCTTTGAGAGGTAGTGGTTATTTATGATTTCATTTGAGAGTTCATCCTTACTAGGGTAACCACATTTATCGATTATAAGATCTGCTTGTCTGACTTCTAACTCATCCATTAGGATGTTAACTTGATTTTTTATTTTAATCTTAGAGGAAGTCTGTGGTGAACCTTTGGTTGCCATATTTGGGTCCCTAGGAGCTGAGTCCCTTTCTTGGTTAAGGTTTGGTTGCATCATTTTCAGGCTATTTTCCCTCTTGTGAGCCCCTACCTTTTGGGATTCTGCAACATTTCCTATTGCATTAAGACTATTGTTAACATACCCTATTTTCTTATAACATGCCCAAAGTTTACCCTATTGGTTTACCTAAGTTTTTAACTCAGAAAGTGAATAGTTCAAGTTCTCATAGACATGAAAATAAAATTTTCCTTTTCAATAACACATTTTCCCATTGAAATAAACCATTTCATATTACATTGCATAAATAATTTTCCAACATCATTGTATAAATGAGATAACATTAAATAATTTCCAAGGAAATTCATCTTTTCAAGTACATATTACAATTGATCCATGATCATGTTCATATACAAATTCATAACTTACAAGAGTTCAATACCAAGGTCTCCTCATCTGGTTCACTCTTCAAGGTCAAGGTGTCCACTTATGGATCACATTTCTTCTGTTCCACAAGCATTGACTACCAACTGTAAGAGGGAGAGCATCACACAAGTGCTTTTCCTCCAACCATAGACTTAAGTGGTCTCTCACACATCTCCTAACTAGTAGATGGCCCTACCCTTCAACGAAGATTTTGGTACAAAAACCCTCTAGAAAATGCCTACTTGAGCATGGTGTTGTGTCCTACATAACTAGTGTTGTCATACACTGGATACCTGCAAACTATGTATGACACTCCCTACTAGCTATGCAATCTTGGCTCATAGTGAATCAAAAAAGTGTATGCAGTGACTTATACACTTACTCTGGCCAATATATATATAGATATATATATATATCCTTGTTGATATTATGCATTTGATCCTTATTAACTAACATTGATTCTTCCTTGATCACGTCCACACTAACCAATTAATTAATAATCTTTATTTAATTAATTCCTCCTAAAAATCAGATAATACATGTTATCAGGTTATTTCATCATATTCTTCCTTTAATTAAATAAATCAACTTTATTTAATTAAATCCTAATGCTCTCTCTTTGATTAAATAAATCAACTTTATTTAATTGAATCCTAATTTTCTTCATTTGATTGAATAAATCATTTTATTTAATTAAATTACTAATATCTCAAATATCCTCTCATTTGATTTAAATAAACTCAAATATCTAAATCAAATTTCAAATCAACTAATTCCATCTAAGTTAGTTAATTCTAATTAATTCCTAACACTAATCCTCCATTCTTCTAGATTTTGCAAGTTGCACATGTAAATCAATTTATTTGATTTATTAATTCCTCCTATTTTCATTCAAATATGGCATATTCTTGGAATATTCCACTTATTTGAATTCTCCCTCCCAAAGGACTTTTGTCCTCCAACTTGGCATTAAAAGGCTCTTACATGTCCTCTCCTTGAGTCAACTTGGCATTAACTCCTCTTACAACTCTTCTTCCACAAGCCATCTTTTGAATTCCAAATTCCACCTACATGCATTTAACATGCACATTGTTCAAAATGTGCTCCACTCTCCTTCATTGGGAAAGGGCTTCTTTCCACATCAAAGAAGCACCAATTCCCCCATGAGATGTTGGTTTGACAAATAGAATAGGATTTCATTAGCTTTCATCTGATTACTTTGCTTTGCTTTCAATGTTCTTGTGTTTGAATGAGTTTCATAGGAAATGCTAGTTTAGACTTGTTTATTGACTAATGTTTGTTTGTCTATCCATGTTTGAACATGTCTAGGCTGAAGCATTCACACACACACACACACATATACATATACATATACATATAGATACATGTATACATGTATATACATATACATATAGATACATGCATACATGTATATACATTTAAATATATACATATACATATACATATACATACATGTATACATGTATATATATATACATATACATATATATGTGTGTGTATATATATATAATTGTAGTGTAGAAAAATGTAACCCTTTACATTTTCTCACTTGCTTGGTCCCTCCTAGTTCAATTGGACTTAATAATGCCTTAATTTAGTGTTGTTAAATGAATCTTTTTACATTTACACACTTATTTGGGTCCTTTTAATCAAATTGAGTTTAATTATGCCTTAATAAGTGAAACAAAGAAAAATAGGATGGGGTGAATATTTTTATGAAAGGGGGTTCACCAAAATGACCTATCTTTTCCTTTATTTCATTCAAAATGTAAGCTATAAAATGTAAATAAAGAACAACAATTAAATCTAAATGAAATAGTAATTAAAAGGAATATATGGAAAGGGGAAAACAATGTGTACCTTTCACCAAAAGTCACCTTTTGAAGCTCATTGAGGACTCATTTTCCCTATGGCAAATGGGTCTTGGCTAGGGTTTTTGAAAAATACTTTCTGGGTTCTCTTCTATTGTGTTTGCACTTCTAGATTCTAGGTGTTCACTATCAAACAACTGAAAATAAAATATGTAGAGGAGTTTCTATGATTTGAAAACTTTTCTTGCAACTTCAACAACTTTGCAACTTTCTTCAGTTTTTCTCTTTAAAGGATCTTCAACCTAAAATCAAACCTTATTTGAAACCTTGGATAACAAATCTTTAAACTAGCATGAAGTGGCCTCAATGAATGTAGATCTTGATCATGAAACTTGATTAGAAACAATACCTTTGATATGCTTGATTAGATCTTGAACTCTACATCACCATATTAGCTCAAACAACATGCATGATGCAATAAATCTTTGACATGATGACATGAATCTTGATTGTTGCAATAATCTTCTATAAATCTACCCTTGAATGCCTTGAAAATGCTCTTGAATGCTCTCAATAATGCTCTCTTGAATATCCTTAGCTTGCATGAAATCTTCTAGGTGAACCTAAGTGAAATTATAAGAGTTGTTGATGAACTTGAGCATCCACGATCACCTGCAAAACCAATATTAACCTTCTACATGAGAGCAACAAGAGGATGAAATGTTGGAATATGGTGCAAAAAAAGAATAATGTTATTATCACACTTAAAATAATACAATATGTATCAACACTCCCTTGAACTGATTGAGTCGATATGAACTAACTAGGAGGGAGAGGTGAGTATTGATTATATAGCATAATGTGGGAATATAATACCAAGAGGGGTAATAACTCCCAAATAACCAAATTAGGTGGGAGTTATAACTATTCAAAAAATGCCAAACATGTGGCATATACCTACTCAGAAGGAGACAAGATAGTGGTTTTGTGAGGTGGCATAAAATTCCAAAAAAGGGTGTAAGGCTCAACCACCCAAGTGTGGGTGAGAGTGACACATGTAATCAATGAATTATGCCACATGTCCTCACATAAACCATGTCTCATATAGCCTAAGTATGCTTAATAATTTTTAGGAAAAATAAATATTAAAAAACCTACACCAACACCCCTCCTTAAGCATAGCTTAGGTGGGTGAAAAGATGAAATAATGCAAAGATAGGTCCTAGCTACAATGCCATGTTAGGCACCCATGTACAATGATGAAACCTCTCAAAAGATGAGAAAGAGAAAACCCATTGTCACAACCCCTATTTTTATGGTTCCTATTTTACAATGTTTCATAGGAGAATAAAAGTGCAATGAAACAAAAAGGAATTTAATATAATTTAACTACAGCTTTTATTTTGCAAATAAAGGATAATGCAATGTTATTGTGATTACAATTGAATGATATTTCTTTATTAATTATTTGGAATGAATATTTAAATTGCAATTAAAGGATATTTCTTTATTATTTATTCAGGATAACTATTTCTTTTGCAATTTAAAAATGTTATTTTTCTAACTATTTACTAAAGAAAAGTACTTAGTTTGCCACAAAAATAGAATTTCTTTATTATTTATCTAGGATAAATACCAGACATGAAATAAATTTTATTATTATTATTTTTCAAGATTAGGTATTGGAAACTATGGAGAAATTTTTAAAAGAGGGAAAATGATAACGAAAACAATATATGGTTTTCTTGATCTTTATTTTTTTCTCTGCAAGAAATATAACTGAAAAGGAGTGTCGCGTAGTAGAATTCCAGTAAATTAATGGTCAAAAGAAGAGAAAAATGAGAGAAGAAGCAATAAGAAGAAAGGAAAAAATACAGAAAGTGATTCCCAAGAAGGCAAGGACGAGAAAAGAGAAGAAGAAGGAGAAATTCAATCGAAAGGCAATTTTCCAGGTTTTTGAATCCTTTCCAATGCATTTAATTTTTGAAATGAGAGAACAAATGATTGTTTTTTTTGAAAAGTTGATTTCATCCTCATCACTCTATAAATTTGTACGTTCTTTCCTATTTATTTAAAATATATATACATATATTTCTCCAAACCCCTGTATTGAATATTTTATGCACAAGATGGGGATTTTCATGTATGTTTTAATTAGAATATCGATTTAGATTTTTGATAATATATATATTTAATATATATATATATATATATATATATATATATATATATATATATATATATATACTTATACCATGTTGTTTATGTTGATGTATATATTTAGTATATAATATTTGTTTATCAAATAAACGAAATCCAAATACGTTTTATGGAATCACTGTGTTTACTCATTTCTAATTTGGAAACTCATCAGGGAAAACCAAAGAGGGGGGGAGTTTTCCCAGCCGCGCCCTCCCCATTGGAGAGGGCTGCGTTGTGGAGGCAATGCCCTCCACAGGCCGCGACCTATGGAGGGGGCATTTCCCTCCACATGTAGTACCTCCCCAATGGGAGGCCACCAATAAAGCATTGTAGAGGTTAAATAATCTCTCTAATTACATTGTAAACCTGTCTCGGGCATAGCACTTGAATAGAATAGGAAGTTTTAAGATTTAAATAACCTTCTTGACTCTACTTACAATCTATCATAGTTGCAACACTTGAAAATAGAATATTGTCAATGTATGGACACATTAAAGAGCTTACGGTGAAGTTTAGAATCCATACATCAACTTGAGCACACCTTTGGAAACTCACCTTAATAAAAATTGACCTTTTCCACTAGATGCACCTATTGTAAGTCTTTCTAGATTGTGTTATTTTTTTTGTTCTAAGGCTACCAATTAATATGAATTTATAAATGAATCTGTGTGTATTTGATTTAAAAGTGGCAATTGAATACTTCAATCTGAATATTTTATCCCTATTGATAATATGTTACTGAATATACAACTTTAAAATAAATAAATAAATATATATGCATATATATGTATATAATATTTTTTACCCATTTAAAAATATACATAAATATATACCTCTGTTTATATATTTTTTTTATATATAATATGTTGTAGGTTTATATAACACTTTAGCTGTGAATGTATTATTCTCAAAATGGATATAAATTTTTTTACATGTGATTAAATATACATATACAAATATACACACATATGTATTTAAATATATAGAACATCTCAATTATGAGGTAGTGGAATGTAAGACTGAAACTATTTTAGAATGAGCAAACTTCAATTGAAAAATACAATTTTCTGCTCTCTCTCTCTCTCTCTCTCTATATATATATATATAAACGATTACAAATACTTTACATATGAAAGTAAGAATGCAAAGAGTAGATGAATAGAAATCCGATTTAAAAGTGGTTAAACTTGTTGTTTTACAATGCTATTTGTTTGTATTTGTTTGTTTATTCCTAAAAGTTTGAATAACTAAGCAATTGTTAAATTTCTTCTTTAAATGAATATACTTCTACTTGGATGTAATCAACCATGGGAACATTAGAAACTATCAAAACCAAATCATCGTGAATTGTAAAACTAGATGAAGTATTTACTTCTTGTGAATGATTTTCTCATGAAATCAAATAGGGAACTTGGGAAATTTTATGTGCTTATTTATGCACATGCGTATTTGTGAATGAGCAAGTTTTATTTCCGAAAATGTATATATATATTTCTAATATGAAAGTATTTCATTTGATTATGTATAAATCAATAATTTTAGTAAGTCATTAAAATTAGAAATAAGTTATTGGATTCTTGTGTGCAAATAGAAAGGTATATATGTGCATTTAAGTGCTATTGGTCATAGGAGTGTTAGTATGTTGATCAAATCGAGTCAATTGTGAGATGTAAAAACTAGATGATAAGCTTATTTCTTGTGAACTAATCTTTGTATAATCTAAATGATATGGGTAGGTTTATTTATTTTTTTGATATACGTTGTCATGGAATCTGTTAGCGGTATATGTATACTAAAATGATCATTATTTGATGGTAATGAATGGAAACTGCCTTGCTTAAAATAACATTATTTCCTTATTTAAATTGAGCTACTGATTTTTTTTAAGAACATATACTCATATATTCTCTAGCTTATACACATGAGCTATACCTTCTTAACTCTTATATAGTATTATTCTCTTATTTTTGGAACCTCTATGAATCAATGAGTTTAGAAGTAAGAATTCTTGTTACATTTGCATAGACTTGTGTGCATACTAGCAGGCTTAGGATTCCTTCCATGAAGCTTTATGTGATTGGCTTATGGCTTTCATCATACTTGTGTGATATTTGAGAGTGATACAGAGCATCATATCAACAACCTTCATTCATTAGGGAAATTCAATCCCAAATAAAATCAGGAGAAGATCAAATATAAAAGCATCTAGATTGCTTTATCAAAACTCTCTTAGCCATTCCAATTTTCTTCATCAATCTTTAGCATACTTGCATTATGGTCACATTGACTAATTCAAAGCAAAAAACATATTAGAAACTTTTGATTCAATCAATTAGATCAACATGCATTTCCAGAACACCATTTCAACAAGGTAGTAATCCATAACGTGAACATACACAAAGACTTCTTAATCATCAACAATTTAACTGATTTCAAAGTAACAACTTGTTCAAGGCACTGTGCCAACCAAAGCTTCAACTTAGACTCCTCAATAAAACTTACAATCAAGGCAACAAATCAACTAAACCATACCACACTGTTATCAGTCCATTATCAAATACTGTAAGTTCATCATATTTTGACTGTAACAGACTATTTACAGGTTACAAACTCTTGTTGCAACAGAACCTTGATTATCATCTTGTGGTTAGTTATCAAATCTACTCAAAAGGCTTCATAATACTCACCCATCCAACCATCAAAGTCACCAAACTTGTCTTATTCACCTTAACCAAACTTAGTAACATCAATTATATCATTAGTTGAGAGTAACCAAGCACTCAATATCATCCTTTACACTATTTAAGTAAACATCTCTATTTTGATAAGACAATATCATACTCCTCTAGTAGGTTTTTCAACCATTGAATCAGGTAGTTACATTCCTATCAGAAAGCTTATTCAAAAACTCAATGCACATTTAGAAACATTTCCAACACATCACAACATATCAAATTTCTCAGACGTTTGACATAAAGAAAATCATCAGATTTCAGACTGTCCTCTGAAGAAAGGCTAGTAGATTAGGCCTATTTTACAAAGGAAACCCCTTCAAAACCTCAAAACAGTCTTCAAGAATGTCTTATAACTCAATATTTCACCATTTATAGGGATCGAAAACCATGAAAATGTTTTGATCCAATAAACCCTCGTTTATAAGGTGTAAAAGCACAAATCAAGGAGGGTTCTATGAAAAAATACTCTTGCAAACCCCTATTTCTCTGGCCACCTCTTGGAACATGATTTTTTATGTTTGCCAAGATCTTCTACATTGTTTCCAAGCCTTTGCAATATTTATTTCTTCATGACCCATGACTGTAGCATCACTTTGTGTAGGAAAATCCTTTATTTTCTAGTGTAGCAGCAACTCCACCATGGCATTCTTGCTTTTCCTTGCACTTACAATCATCAAAACATGCAAAATATCCTAACATTAACCTACTACACCAATCAACTTGTCCTACATTGGTGGAGTAGTGAAGAAATACCTTATTGGACTCTCAAAACCCAATATACAGGGTTTCAGACCAAATCACAAAGAGTTTTCTCAAACAAAAATTATATCCAATGGATCCTTTCCCAAATGGATATGAATGAAAGTTGGTTCTTTAAACAACTAAAAAAAATCATATTTTGAACCCTAGGACTATTGCTTAGTCCGTACAAGATATAAATAACTGAAAGAACCTAAAATAGACCAAAAACAGGGAACTTTTATTATTTCAATTCTTCAAGAATACAATGATATCTTTGCTCGGCCTTTTCAAGGCTTTATAAATGTTTCCACTTGACCTTTCAACTCCCCAAATAGTTACAACTACCCTTTTACTCTTAATTTTGCTTTGTTTTGGGGTGATCCCACAAAGCTAGTTAACAATTTCTAGGAGATTCTAATTTTTGTTGAAATCACATATTTTTAGAAAATATAATGATTTAAGCCTTTAAAAGTTTCATTTAAATCATTCCAATTGAAGAGGGTTTGATCAAACTACCTTAGATCAAACTCCCTTGGATAGAAGACCGCTATTTTTAAACCATACCTATAATGGAGTCTCCTTTACACCTATCAAAATGCTGATAAAAAACCACTTTTGATTTACCTTTTGGGGGATCAAATGAATTCATTTAAATTTTATTTTTTGTAAGTATTTATTCCTTATTATAAGCTTCCCAAAAAGTATAATTTTAAATAAATTTAATTTTTTTATTGTATTTATTTTATATTTCTTGTGAATGTAGGTTTTTCACCGAAAATCAAGCTCTCTATTCTGCACACGTGGAAAAATAGAATATTATCAAATTTTTTTCTTGAAAAATATGAGTGCATCAAATATTGAAGTCCTTGATCCAACAAAAAACAAAAATTTGAATTTTGATATATACAAGAAAAGTTATCTGTTATACGGTCCGCCTATGTCTAAATTGTAATTGGTTTGACTTTGAAACTTGATTAAGGAAAAAATTCAAAAAAACACTATGAAACTAATTTGAAGCACTATATATCATAGTTAAAAATCTAAATTCAAAAAAAAAAGAATTTTATCCTTATTGGAAAAAAAATTATGTGTTATATGGTGAGCGTCACTGCTTAAAAATGGTGTTTACTGAAAAAAGCTAGTTTTCAAAGGAGATGGAAAAAAGAAGTGCAATCTAATTCCAAAAATTTTGAAAAAAATATATTTAGAATCTATAGAAAAAATTTCACAAATCACTAGTTTGCATCATCTTCAAATTCCTCAGGTTTTAGCTGTTATAGGTGCCCAAAAGTGAATATTTAGTTAGAAAAAATCAGTTCAATGTCCAGTTTGGCAATAAATTGTAAACCAGTGTTGTGGGATCACCCTTTGTCAACTTAACAATGGCAATAATGCAATATTTTGAAAATACAATTATGTGATTCCCTCCAAGGACCTATTTAATGACTTCATAAGACCTTTACAATGTTCTAGACTTGAAAAATTCAAATTTTTACAATTGATCCTTTTGAAGGCATTCAAAGAACATGGTGCTCTTGCAGTAGAGAGATCATTGAGAATGGTCTTATTTGCAAATACTTGGGATTCATTCATGATAGTGTTGGCACTACCTAAATCTCATATGTAAGGATAATACATTGGTGAAAATTGAAAATGTTGTGTGTAGACTTAGGTGACTAGTAAAAGAACTTCCATATGCTCCTTTATATGTGAGACACTCATGATATCTAGAATTATGTAATGAATGGTCTTGTCAACGAGACAGTATGACCATTACCTGTGAGACATCTTGTAACTATTGAAATTTTGTAGCCAGTAAGGCTCTGTCGATGAGGCATTTCATTAAGCCAGTGAGGCACTTTTGACAAGTGGTTTTTCATCCCTACGAGGGTTTTCCACTCATGAAATCCTTGTGTTATGGATTCTTTGTGGATGCATATATGATCTTTCTATTTCCTTAATTTTGCATTGTAGTATTTGAATTTACATGTATTATTGAGATGATAATTCTTGTGTAAGCCATCATGGCTAAATCTAGTGAAGGCTTAACCTTTTTTTAATATACTTTGATTCATTGATGTATGTTATTCCATTTGAATTTAGTGATGAATGTAATTTAAGTTTTCCTTCGCGCCATTCTATTAAATTATTTTGGCAATTAAGGGTTATAATTAGTAAGTGAAATTTTCAGACCTTACATTTTGGTATTAGAGCACCCAGGTTCAACATTCGGACCTTGAGTCTTCTATGCTTAGGTTGCATTATGGTATGTGAACCTGTTGTATTGAATAGAGAACCCTAGTTATGGGTCAAGATTCTTTTGATGAGTTGGTGATTCTAAGATGGCTAGTTGGAACCGAATAGAAGTTTAGATTTAGTCTGATCATTCAAAAATATTGAGGTGTGAGACCTCTTTGCCTTAGTCACAATTTCATAAGAAATTGCTAGTAAGGGTGATGGTGACTATCTAAAATAAGCCAAGATGGATAAATTATAGTGTTATTTGAAGTGAGCCAAGATGGATAGTATATGGTGACAACCCTTGAATGATGAGGTGGCAATGAAAGTCAATTAATAAGAAAAGTATATTGTGAAGAGAGCTCTCTCTAATGACGTAAAGAATAAATGAGTTGAAAGATACAAAGAAAGGAGAAAAGAAAAAATTTTGATATGAGGAAGAAGGAAAAACACATGTGAAGTAAATAAAGTTGATAATAACAGATAAATATTGGTTGAGCCTTCTCAAAGGTAAGAAACCTGCTTAAGGCAAGAATGTTTGTGAAAATACTAGGCATTGGGAAAGTTGATTGTTGAGCAACATCTTATTCTTATAGGATTTGGGATCTTTCGAAAATGCAAGGTTCTGATGTCTTGAGAATCTTCATTGGTAATTCATGATAGCAGTTGATTTGATAAATAACTTGATCTGTCTGATAGGAAAAGGCAAAAGTGATTGATGTGAGGAATCATGTATGCTTGATTGTTATTAGTGAAAGTATGTATACATATGTACTATATGAGAATGATACTTGTGCAATAATGCACTTCTCATGTTCTAAGTGAATGACACATCTGTATGAATGATTGTATGCATATCATAGAAATTTTTTGCCTTAACTGTACTTATAACTATACTTGAATGAGAAATGATCACTATACTAATGTGAGTGATGCATATTTCATATTATTGTTATTTTTGTGTGAGTGATGCACTAGAGTAAGTTCTTGATTCCTTTGTGTGGATAAAGTACTTGAGTAATGATTACATTTCAAATTGTGTGTGTGACATACTTTTGACATTCATTGTGGATCACTCTTTTTATGCATATTTTACTTTTGTGTGAGTGATGCACTTGTGCAAGAGATGCACTTACCATATTCATTGTATGAAACTTGAATGAATAATGCACATTGTATACGAGACATCTTCCATACTTGTGCGAGAGAGGCACTATAGGTAAATTATGTATTCATACCCTATACAAGTTAGGTGACAGGGGTTTATGTATTCTTGTTTGTTAATTATTCATTATATGTGCACTTGAGCATGTTATGCACTATTTTATTATCTAGTCCTTATTCTATGCAATTTGAATATTCTTGTTGAATGTGATGTGTGTGATAAATTCAAGCTTACCTTTTGGGACAGGATGTCGAATGTGGATCAATAGAGAAGGTGGTCTTCTTTTCCAAGATCAACCAAATTTTTCTATATATGCTTTGGCCAAAGCGAGTTGTACCATTGAAATAGATGGATAATGAATGCCTAGAATTTTTATATATTATATGTTTCTTTGCCACATCTTGTATGCAAGAAATATGTTCATTCTAGTATAAGAATGCATATAAGGCATTAGGCATGCATCGAGAGTTTCCCTCCTACTCTACTATTATTGGTTTCTAGGGGCCTCATGCAATGTTGGGTGTTCTTCGAGTTAGGAAGAATCCTGGCAGGGAAGTGTTATGCTTCATGGCTGGGTGGGAAAAGCACCTTAACCATGCTCTTGACCTTCAGCTTGCGGAAGACCATTGGGTTATGGCAGTTGAAGATTGATAAATGTTTTATTTTCTTTATGTAATCCAAAAATTGGATATGTGTCATTGCATGGATCATTGTATCGCTTGTTTAGCCAATTAATGTAATGCACTTCTCTTGGATGCACTCTTGTTGCATTTGTAAAACGGTAAAGGATTAAGCATAGAATACACTTACTTCTTCCAATTATAGACTAAGATTTACTTTTATGGTGAGATGTAGTAACTGGTTGAATCAGTATTGAGCTCTTGATGGTCTTCCTAACATCAAGCATTTCGGGTTGCTAAGGTAATCAACTTTAACCTTTTGTATTAGTAAATTATCTTCTTATCTTTGATGTATCTAATCATGTTGATGATCTTTTGTAACTTGTTGATCTTCTTAACTTTTATGTTGTTGAGACTTTTTCTTTTGTTAGTATTTTAATTTGCTAATGATGATAACAAGTAGTATTGGATGCTTGTTTATCATCATAGAGGCAATTATTTAAACATCTCATATGAGTAGGTATATTGACAAAATGAACATAATTGTTTCCATCTATCGGTAAATATCTTGGAATATGAAAAGATTTGAATAAGATATAGAAGACTGTATAAAAGAAATAAATTAATTTGCATACTTCTAATATTTAAGTAAATGGAGTGAATTTAAGGAAGCCATGATGTGCCAACAAGGTGTGCAAGTGTATGGATGCTAGCCACAGGAATTTTTGTTGGGATGAACAGATAGGTGTTGGAAATAAACAATGGCTTCATAAGGTGGGCTGCTTTGGACATTAAGGTAAAACAAAATTAAAGAGGTATGACTTTTTATCTTTAGTTAAGTTGATCATCGATACGATGATTCTTAAGGGGGGAAGGATGTCACAACCCCTATTTTTATGGTTCGTATTTTACAATGTTTCATAGGAGAATAAAAGTGCAATGAAACAAAAAGGAATTTATTATAATTTAACTATAGATTTTATTTTGCAAATAAGGATAATGCAATGTTATTGTGATTACAATTGAATGATATTTCTTTATTAATTATTTGGAATGAATATTTAAATTGCAATTAAAGGATATTTCTTTATTATTTATTTAGGATAACTATTTCTTTTGTAATTTAAAAATGTTATTTTTCTAACTATTTACTAAAGAAAAGTACTTAGTTTGCCACAAAAATAGAATTTATTTATTATTTATCTAGGATAAATATCAGACATGAAATAAATTTTTATTATTATTTTTCAAGATTAGCTATTGGAAACTGCGGAGAAATCTTTAAAAGAGGGAAAATGATATCAGAAACAATATATGGTTTTCTTGATCTTTATTTTTTTCTCTGCAAGAAATATAACTGAAAAGGAGTGTTGGGTAGTAGAATTCCAGTAAATTAATGGTAAAAAGAAGAGAAAAACAAGAGAAGAAGCAATAAGAAAGGAAAAAATATAGAAAGTGATTCCTAGGAAGGCAAGGATGAGAAAAGAGAAGAAGAAGGAGAAGGAGAAACTCAATCGAAAGGCAATTTTCCAGGTTTTTGAATCCTTTCCAATGCATTTAATTCTCGAAATGAGAGAACAAATGATTTTTTTTTTGAAAAGTTGATTTCATCCTCATGACTGTAAATTTGTATGTTCTTTCCTATTTATTTAAAATATATATACATATATTTCTCCAAACCCCTATATTGAATATTTTATGCACAAGATGGGGATTTGCGTGTATCTTTTAATTAGAATATCGATTCATATTTTTGATAATATATATTTAAATATATATATAAATATACCATACTGTTTATGTTGATGTATATATTTAGTATATAATATTTATATATCAAATAAAAGAAATCTAAATACATTTTATGGAATCACCATGTTTACTCATTTCTGATTTGGAAACTCATCAAGGAAAACCAAAGAGGGGGGGGAAGTTTTCCCAGCCGTGCCCTCCCCATTGGAGAGGGTTGCATTGTGGAGGCAATGCCCTCCATAGGCCGCGGCTTGTGGAGGGGGCGCTGCCCTCCATAGGCAGTGCCTCCCCAATGGGAGGCCACCAATAAAGCATTGTAGAGGTTAAATAATCTCTCTAATTCCATTGTCAACTTGTCTCAGTCGTAGCACTTGAATACAATAGGAAGTTTTAAGATTTAAATAACCTTCTTGACTCTACTGACAATCTATCATGGTTGCAACACTTGAAAATAGAATATTGTCAATGTATTGACACATTAAAGAGCTTACGGTGAAGTTTAGAATCCATACTTCAACTTGATCACACCTTTGGAAACTCGCCTTAATAAAAATTGACCTCTTCCACTAGATGCACCGGTTGTAAGTCTTTCTAGATTGTGTTAATTTTTTTGTTCTAAGGCTGCCTATAATTATGAATTTATAAATGAATCTATGTGTATTTGATTTAAAAGTGGCAATTGAATACTTCAATCTGAACATTTTATTCATGCTGATAATATGTTACTGAATATACAACTTTGAAATAAATATATATATATATATATATATATATATATATATATATATGTATATAATAATTTTTACCCATTTAAAAATATACATAAATATATACCTCTGTTTATATAAAAAAAATTATATAAAATATGTTGTAGGTTTATAAAATGCTTTAGTTGTGAATGTATTATTATCAAAATGGATATAAAAAATATTGCATGTGAATAAATATATATATACAAATATACACACATATGTATTTAAATATATAGAAAATCTCAATTATGAGGCAATGGAATGTAAGCCTGAAACTATTTTAGAATGTGCAAACTTCAATTGAAAAATACATTTTTTTGTTCTTCTCTCTCTCTCTCTCTCTCTCTCTCTCTATATATATATATATATATATATATATATATATAAATGATTACAAATACTTTACATATGAAAGTAAGAATGAAAAGAGTAGATGAATAGAAATCCAATTTAAAAGTGGTTAAACTTGTTTTACAATGATACTTCTTTGTATTTGTTTGTTTATTCCTAAAAAATTGAATAATTAAGCAATTGTTAAATTTCTTGTTTAAATGAATATACTTCTACTTGGATGTGATATTTTCATTACCTACAATCCTATTATTTCTTTAGAATGTATCAATTAAATTACAAATGAAGTATTGAACACTTTGTTCACAATATAAAAATGCACTATGCATGAAGTTGCTATCAACCATGGGAACGCTAGAAATTGTCAAAACCAAATCTCATGTATTGTAAAACTAGATGAAGTATTTACTTCTTGTGAACAATTTTCTCCTGAAATCAAATAGTGAACTTGGGAAATTTCTTGTGCTTATTTATGCATATGTGTATTCGTGAATGAGCAAGATTTATTTTTAAAAATGTATATATATATTTCTGATATGAAAGTATTTCATTCGATTATGTATAAATTAGTAATTTTAGTAAGTCATTAAAATTAGAAATAAGTTATTGGGCTCTTGTGTGCAAATAGAAAGGTATATATGTGCATTTAATTGCTATTGGTCATAGGAGTGTTATTATATTGATAAAATCGAGTCAATTGTGAGATGTAAAAACTAGATGATAAGCTTATTTCTTGTGAACTAATCTTCATATAATTTGAATGATATGGGTAGGTTTATTTATGTTTGTTGATATACATTGTTATGGAATCTGTTAGCGGTAATGAATGTGTTATTGGAGATTGTGAGGCAAATATGTGAATTTGATGCCATAGTCAAAAAGGAGAAGCATAAAATGGGCTTTGGTGGGGATTTTCCTCTTGGAATTGGTGTGGCAGAAGTGTGCCCTTCCATCCAATCAGCACACACTGTAGGAGATGAATTGGTAGCATATGGTTTTTCCTTCCACTCCAAGAGAATAAACTTTGATATCACCAGGGAGGTACAGAAGAAGGCCACTAGGGAGTACTATCACAAGGATGACCTAGAAGATTATTGGGCCAACATTAGGGATGATCTTGAAGCTCGAAAGAGGAGGTACTCCAGGCTTCCTGTTGATGTGATCAGATGGTACAATGTGAAGTTGATCCCCAACCAACTGCAGGATAATGGAAATCTGGTACAAGACCATGCATATGAGGCTGTTAAGGATAGGTCAATCGAAGAAATCAACTGGAATGAGGATGAGGTCACAGAGTTGGAGGACCTAATGGCCCCCGTTATGAGATTCACCGCTTCTTGGTTGAAGCATAAGGTTTGGGAGCTGGAAAGTGAGAAGGTAGCCTGTACCTTCAATTTAATGGGAAATATCAACCCAATGTCTACTTCAGAAGAATCCAGGGAAGATGATCCCAAAGGGAAAACTCAAAAGAAATTGCCTTTCAAGATCAAAATCAGAGGCCCTAAGGAAAGTGAGCCGGAACTAAAAAGGAAGCCCAAAGGGAAGAAGATAAGTCGGGCTTTGAAGATTGGCAGATCCTCTGATGAGGAAGAGTTGGAAAAGGCATAAGAAGAAAGTGCTCCCCCACCACCAAAGAAAACAAGAACAATCAGGACTTCAAAGAAGAAGGTCTAGGACACATCCAAGGGTGAGCCTCCTATTGTTGATATAGAGAGTTCAAGAGAGAAGACACAAGTCTACATGAGGAGGTCTAGGACTCCTTCTCCTAAGGACACTATGCAAAAGATGGATTCTCCTCCAAAGTCACCAGTTGTGGAGCCATCTAAGGCTGCTTCTCCTCCACCAAGCGTGCATGGGCAAGGGACTCTTGAGGAGCAAAAGACTAGTGGAGAGGCAAAGCCATTCAAGGAAGGAGAACTCTTCGGTGCAGGTGCCAAGCTTGGGGTTGAGGAAGAAGAAAGGCATACTTCTCCATTAGTACAATATGAAGATTCTCCGGTAAGTAGCAGGGGCCATGAATCACCCAAGAAGGAGAATGTCCCGATCAGAACCCCATCACCGGTGCAAGAGGTGGAGGTTGGGGAAGGTGATCAGAGTGAGCAGCTCCCTGAAAAGGAAGAGGAGAAAATGCCAGAAGAACAACAGGAAGAGGCAACAACAGAGGAAATCCAAGTAGAACCTGTTGTCCCAGATTGGCTTGAAAAGGAGATCACAAGGAAGAAATAGGTCATTGTGGAGGACACTCCGTTGGATTAGGATGAGATGCTATCCAAGATCGGTAAGGGAAAGAAGAAGAAGGCAGCTAAGGTGGTTTCAAGAATAGAAAGGGATGAATCAAATAACTGATTTGTCCACATTGCCACTCCTGTCGCAGACAAGACCAGAGAAGAATTCATTGGTGAAGATTATAATGTACAAACTATCAACCTAGGACCGACATCCATGGAGCAGGATATAGAGGAATATGAAGGGTCTAGTGTTGTGATCATTGGCAGACTAAGGAAGGAGACCCAGACCAAGCATGAGCTAAGAAAGGAGAATGAAAGACTTAGGAAATGTTTGGAAGAGGTGATGAAGCCTCTGCAATCTCTGCACCCCTCTTCCTCTGCTCAAGCTACAATTGATTGGCTGAACGATGTGTAGGTAAAGGGAGATAATGCAATCAAAGAGATCGTGTCAGTTGGGAAAGATGCAGTTAGGGCCAAGGAATTATTGGAGCATGTGATGTTCCAGGACAAGGAAGACATTGATCTTCTACTACAGAAATCCAGGGTCATCATAGAATATGGCAAAGATCAATTGGTTGTGGATGGGGTTCTTCCTTCTTCTAGGTTAAATGAACCCTGGGAATGGTTTGAGGCTCTGCAGATTTGGCATAAGGCCATAAAGAAGATTTAGAAATGAAAGAAACAAATAGATGGCGATCTTACTAGAGTATATGAAGGGTGCATTGCATTCTTTGAAGTCATGACTGGAAGGAGAAAGATTGCTCCTAAGTACCTAAGTCTAGAGCAGCTTAGGGAGTGGTGGCATGAAGTTTATACCCCGGATTTTGAGAATGTTATAACTAGCCACCAGTTTGATGATGCAGCCACATATCTGGCAGTAATGGATAAGTATCAAGCCAACAAGGATAATTGGGATAAGGCGGTTAAACAGTCAAAAGAGGAGATTGGCTCTATAGAATGTCGGCTTAGGATATTGCCTTTACCACCTGTCACCAAATTGGATGGAGCATTTTTGAGTGTTCAAGGATCGTTGGCCCAAAGCAAGGATAAGGGAGGCGGAAGTTAATGCCTATTTTGAGATTTGTGCTTCCCTATTATTATGGGGCATGTATTGAACCAAACTTCATTGGGGATTGTGCCTAGGCCGACCTTGATGATATGTGGCATTTAATGTATGCCTTATTTTGATTTCTTAGGCCGACCTATTTTGGCGGTTGTTCTTGCTTTGTAAATGTTTGGCTGGGCTGACATGTCTTGAGATATTGCTATAAAGGGCATTCTTGCCTCATTATAAGACATTAGATATTAGAAATATAGAGAAGAGATAATAGAGACAAGTAAGAGTTAGAGCATTTTGTGAAATTCTTAAAGCAAGCATTGTAAACATAACAGTGGAATTGTTGCAGCATTTTGGTGGTTTAATACAATTGAAGATATTGTGGTTTTCCTGGTGCAATCTCTTGTGTTATTTCATCTTGCATGGTTCTTGTTGTTCCATCTTTCAAATTGCTTAAAGATTTAGGATTTAGTGTTCAGGATTAAATTAGTTTTAGTTTGGTGAATGGTGTTTATGATTTCATATTTGGAATGTTTGTAGCAATCTCTGGTCTATACTCCCAGTAACTATCTGATTGTAGTAGGCTGGTGAAATCAACCTAGACTATATATTTACATGTGCTTAAGTTCGATTGTGGATGAAAGTATATGATTTGAAAATCTATATACCTTAGAAGATTGCACCGTTCTTGTAAGATTGCATTGTGGAAGCAAGAATTGGTTATTTGAGATTGGTCCATTCCAGATATCTGTTATTTGCATTACTCATTCTAGGAATAGTTTAGATCTTATCATTTTCTTATCATATCCTTGCACCCTTATCTTTTTCTATTTCTTTATTACCTAATTAGATTTAGGATTAAAGATCATCATACTTTAAAATATGATAAATTGGAAAGATACAGTTTGCTTGTAGTAAGGTCCGATTGTGATTACCAGCATTTCACATTTTATCCGAGTTGTTTATGCATTGTCATGACCTGACACCCGAGAGACCTTGGGGTGATTTTCAATAATTTATTGTTGGAAATAACCTTTCAAGAGAGATAGAATATTGTATTCTATCTGAGTTGTTGTTGTGCAGAAAACACCATCAACAGATTGGCGCTAGAAGGAGGGCCTTAATGAGCACACTAGATCATTTCTTGAACGCCATCTCTCCAGAGAGATATAGGAGAAATACCAGATCTACCATAGGAGAGGAAGATTTACAGGAATTACAATTCCCTGCTAGGTTAAGGAGGATCCAAGAAAGGGGAGAATCATCATCACCCATCCCTTCGCCAGCATCATCCATATCTTCACATCCAGAGGTTGAGGCCATACCCATCCCTGAAGCAGTTCCCATTCAACAACCTCAGCCTATCGTTAACCAACCACCACCCCTGCTTTTGCCAATGGCTTTCCTAGCTAATAATCCATCCCCTTTGTCTTTCAATTCTTACAATGTAATGCCCAAAAACCCTGAACACTTCTGTTCAAAGTTCCATGTTAATGACCCAAACAGGACTGCAGAAGAGCATATAAGGATTTTCCAAACTTGGCTTAAGGATAGAGGGATTGTTCATGAGGATGTTGCTTGTAGGTTGTTTCCTTATTCACCAGGGGAAGAGGATTTTTACTGGTATAATCACCTCCCATCTGGTTCAATTCTTAATTGGAATGATCTTGAAACTTCCTTTTTACAGAAGTTTAGAATACCTATCAGTGCCAATGAATTGTATTTACAATTCACTAGAGTCAAGAGAGAGGTCAATGAACCCATATCTAGTTTCAATAATAGATTTCACCGTACATACACCAGACTTCAGGATCCTTATGTTTTGGATAACAATACAGCCCTAGGAGTCTATTACGAAGCATTGGATATCCTTACAACCACCTTTCTAAAATGGAGACCTAACCCTCCAGCTAACCTAACCGATGCCTATACAGAAGTTGTTAAACTTAGCACAGATCTGAGGCAACATGTGACCGGACCGTTGCCTTCTCTAGGACCAGTTGCACATCCCAATCAGGTTCAGGCAGTAAATCAAGCACTTACTAGTCATACTCCAATTATGAATCCAATACCTCAATTACCCTTGGTGCCACATCCTAGTCTCCCCATGAGCCAGTTTTCTCCTATGATGAATTTTCCCCAACAAAAGGTTAACCAACCCATGTATCAGCCATAGCCAAATAGTTTCCCTGCTTATCTGCAAAATTATGAGGTATTACATCAGTCTATGGGATCTACTACAATGCCTGTCCCTCCTCAGAATAACCCAAGCCGGCCCCCTTATGAAGATCCAAATAAAGAAAGGATTGATGAAATGGCTGAACAGATAAAGAAGTTGAATCTAGAGGTGACCTACCTAAGGAATCAAAACAGCCAATTACAAGCCACTCAGAAGAATATACAGTCTAATCAGAATAGGGAATTTCCACAAGGACAAAATTTTGACAGAGGATAGCATAATGAGAGAGCATTCTACAATGACAAAGGATATAATCAGGACAGGGGTTACAACAATGACAGAGGCTACAATAATAATAGGAGACAGAATTTTGATAGGGGCCAAGGTAGTGGGTTAGGATTTGAAAAGAGGCAATCACAGGGACAGAGCAAAATGTGGAATACGGGACCTAATAATGGAGGAGTCCCCACCCCATTGGATTAACCAGTTAATCAAGTGGTCAACCAGTCTGCAAATCAACCAGTTAGTCAAGACAAGCCTCCCAGTGGTGTATACTTGGCTGAAGCAGCCTTATCAAGGTGGTGTAGGCTTCATAAGACAAGTAAGCATTCAGAATTGGAATGTCCAGAGTTCCAAACTGCTGCTTCCATTTTCTAGTATGAAGTGGAGAATAATGCAAATGGGCAGGAGATGGTTCTTTCTTCACCCTATGATTCTACTGTGCTAGTGTTAAATCACGCTCCCTTCATAGCAAGTAAAGACAATATTCCAGAAGAAGAATCTGATCCCCAGGAGGAGAAAATAGATCAAATTTGTAATGGGGATGAAGTGGCTCAGTTATTCAATGAAGAAGTGATGAATGATAATGGCCCCCTTGATCAGGAAGTAAATTATGTTGAAGAGGTACAGATGTTTCAAAGGCAGGGTCTAAGAGATATGCCTCATAGGCGCCCATAGGCTGGAGGACCTTTCACCACTTCCATTCCTCCTAACAACTTCAGTACTCCCCCAGATCCTAATGCTAGCAATAATCCGTCCTATCCGCATGTTTCCAGACAATATCTTTCAAAGGAAAGACAGCCCCAGATTGACCCACAGAAGGATAAGACTGTTCAAGCAAGCAAGGACAGGGTGGAGGAACCTCCTAAGGAAGCCTTCATTGACATGAATGAAGAAAAAATGGCTTCATATGTTGCTGAGGAGTTCAGGAAATTAAAGGTAAATCTTTCAGCATTTGAGTTATTAAGGTTCCCTTCCATTAGGAAGGTAGTTTTAGGTACTTATGATTCATAGCCTATTTCTTTCGGTAAACCTTCTAATGAGCATAACAGTAAGACTGCCAGTTCTCAACCTGAAAAGATAGAAAATCAGACTAATTTGCCTCCTGGAGATAAAGGAAAGGAGAAGGACAAGACTCAAGTGGCTCAAGTGGATACTCAGCCCACTTTGTTCCAAGGGAAGACGGAAACCCCACCATTCCTGATCTATATGCGCATATTCGGTAAGAATCTACATAATTATTTACTAGATTCTGGTGCCTCCACCAATGTGATGCCATTTGGAGTTTGTAGCGCTCTAGGAATTACACCTGTTGATTCTCAGAAGAAGGTGACTCAGCTGGATAGAACTGAAGTAAATGTGGTGGGAGAATTAAATATGATCCACATGCAGGTAGCTTTAGACCCAAGGATTCAATAGGTTATCAATATTCAAGTAGCTGATATCCCTGATGCGTATGGCTTGATTCTCGGAAGATATTTTACTAAGGCTTTGAATGGCTATGTGTCTACTGATCACTCCCGCATGTGGCTTCCCTGGAAAGGGGTGCCAAATCAGATCAGGACTGAGAGAGAGCCAAGAATGAAATACATGATCATAGAATACTAAAAGACTTCAACAGAAGTTCTAATATCAGAATTTTGCATGGGAAATTATATGTTGTCAACTCAATATGAGGAGTCAGACTCAGAGGAAGTATTGATGCTACACACGATGCCTATAGATGCAGAAACAGGATCCAGCCTTGTTACTGTCCTGACAGAATCAGTGGAGGAAGAAGAGGAAACTGAAGATAATCAGATCAGCCTATTAGACAGTTTTCAAGAATTCATCAGGCAATGTGTTGACAATCAAATTCATCTAGGTAGAAGGACAAGCTTTGAAGAATTACTCTTACCCAATTGGTGTAGAGTCCATAATGCTTCCCATTCAGAGTTGGAGTGTTGTTTATGCCAAATAGCGGTTGAACAAGTACAGAAGTACATGAACCCAACCTTAGCAAATAAAACAGATATACAGAACCCTCAGGAAGAATATCAAGGAAATGAGTCTGTGTCATCTAAAAAACTATCCAACAATATTAAGCCAAAAGATGTGATGAAGAGAACTACCACTGCTGAATGTTGGACTCTTAGATTTGATGGATCCAAATCCAAACATGGAGTCGGGGCAGGGTTTGAATTGATTAGTCCGAAAGGTAAGAATTTCTTTGCAGCCCATAGGCTCCAATTTCATTGTACAAATAATGTGGCAGAGTATGAAGCGTTAATTCATGGACTTCTTATGGAACTTAAGAAAAAGGTTAAGATTCTGCAAGTTTTTGGTGATTCTGAGTTAGTAATTAAGCAAGTAAGGAGGCAATATTCTTGTCATGATAGAAGAATGACTAATTATAGGCATAGAGTATGGGACCTCATTGAGGGATTTGATGCCTTCAACATTCAATTAATACCACGATGGAAGAATCAAACAGCTGATTCTCTGGCTCAGGCAGCAAGCACCCTGCAACCTTTATCTTTGTCAGGTTTGAAGAAATTCACTATAGAATTGACTCCTGTGCCATCGGTCCCAGACAATGTCACTAAATTTCAGGTGTTGGAAGATGACAAGCATATTCTATATTTTATCACAAATACAGACGTTTTTGCTTCTCAAATCATTGATGAGATAGAGCTTCAGGAAGCAGAACTGGATTTAGGAGTTATGAACCTAAAATCAAATACTATTCCAAGGGGAATGGTACAGTTAGAGCGAATCTTTGACATGGATAAGATTAGAGATCAAGAGCAAGAATCAAAGAAGGAATCCATCAGTGGACAGTGTGATACTTACAATATGGGAACTGAAGATAACGCCAAGAACATTTTTATTGGCAAAGTATGCACTCCAGAAGAAAGACGGGGGATAATTGCAGCATTGCGTAACTTTCCCGATATAGTAGCCTGGAGTTATGAGGACTTGAAAACTTATGATACATCAATCATAACTCATACTATCCCTTTGAAGCCAGGAGCCAAGCCTTTTAGGCAGAGGTAGAGGCCAATTAATGCATTATTGGAACCAGTCGTATAGAAAGAAGTTCAGAAGTTACTATCTGCTAGAATCATATTTCTAGTCAGACATTCAACATGGGTGGAAAACCTAGTTCCAGTGAGAAAAAAGAATGGAGAAATTAGACTCTATGTTGATTTCAGGAATCTAAACAGATTGTCAGAAAAGGATAATTATCCAGTTCCTTCGTTGGACGAAGTACTTCAAGCGGTTAATGGATTTCAGATGATGTCCTTTCTGGACGGCTATTCAGGGTACAAGCAAGTAATGGTTCAATATGAGGATAGACATAAGACTGCCTTCACAACTAAATGGGGTACCTTTGACTACAGGAGGATGCCATTTGGACTCATTAATGCAGGAGCTACATTTCAAAGGGCTATGGATATTGCTTTTAAAGATATCATAGGCAAATGCATCATCATTTATATGGACGATCTGACTGTGTTCTCAAAGAACAGAGGGGATCACATCTCAGATTTGCACAAAGTGTTCCAAAGGTGCAGAGAATTTGGCATATCCTTAAATCCTAAAAAGTGTATTTTCGGAGTAACAGAGGGAAAGCTGCTTGGACTGTGATATCAGAGAAGGGAATTTCCATTGACCCAGAAAGAGTGGAAGCTATCCTGAAGATTCAGCCACCTGCTAGCAAAAAGGAAATGAAATCTTTCTTTGGCAAGATCAACTTCATCAGAAAATTCATTACTGGATTTGCTAAAATTGTCAAGCCACTGAATGCAATGTTAAAGTAGGATGCGAAGGTCGAATGGACAACAAAAGCAAAGGAGGCATTTGCAGAAATCAAAAGAGCCATTGTTGATGCTCTAGTATTGGTAAGTCCTAACTACAACAAGCCTTTTCACATCTATTCATTTGCTTCAGACCATTCATGTGCAAGAATGCTAATTCAGAAGTCCGATGAGGGAAATGAGCATCCCATTGCCTTTATGAGTGCCCCATTAAAGGATGCTGAATTGAGATACCCAAGTGTGGAGAAGCAGGCATATGCTTTGGTCAGAGCAGTAAAGAAATTCAGACATTATATCCTCAGGAACAAGGTTTATGCAATTGTACCAGACCCCGCAGTCAAATTACTTCTGATGCAAAATGAGCTAGGAGAGCGTAGAGCTAAGTGGGTGACAATGCTACAAGAGTACGACATTGAAATCCAGCCCATGAAGTTAGTAAGAGGACAAGGACTCACTCAGACTATGGCAGAAATTGGTCCTGAACTAACTGTTTAGAATTATAATGTTGAGGAGATTTCCCTAGATGGCTGGTATGATGACATAGTTTATTATTTACTGAACCAACGATCTCCAGGTCATCTTAATGTTGTTTAGAGGAGAGCCCTATGATTGAAGAGCGACAGTTTCATGCTAAAGGGAGTTGTTCTGTACAAGAAAAATCATGAAGGCATTTATTTGAGGTGTCTTGGTAAACAGGAAGCTAACAGGGTGATAAACGAGTTTCATGAAAAGTATGGCACTGGCCATGGTTCTGGGATTGCCACAACAAATCAAATTTTGAGGGCAGGATACTACTGGCCTACATTATTCAAAGATGTTCATCATCACGTCAGGACCTGTCACACGTGCTAGACTGCAGCAATAAGGGAAAGGTATGCAGTGCTTCCACTCCAACCGGTCACTGAGGGAAGGCCTTTCGCTCAATGGGGTATGGATTTCATAGGCCCCATCAACCCACCATCTTCTGCAGGACACAGGTACATTCTCACTATTACTGATTATTTCACAAGATGGACTGAGGCTTTTGCTGGTAGGCAATGTACATCTGAGGTGGTGATTGATTTTCTAGAATCTGCTATTCTTAATCGATTTGGATGCCCTATTTCTGTTGTCTGTGATAATGGTCCTGCTTTCACATCTTTAAAATTTTCAAATTGGGCTTTCGATCATGGCATTATTGTGAAGTTTGCATCCAATTACTATCCTCAAGGTAATGGCTTAGCGGAGTCTTCTAATAAGAACTTATTGACTGTTATTCGCAAGATGTTAGAGAGGAACCCAAAAGACTGGCACACCTAGCTTCAGTTTTCCCTTTGGGCAGATCGTACAAGACTTAAGTCATCCATTGGAATGTCTCCTTTTCACTTAGTATATGGTCTGGAACCAGTATTCCCAATTCAACTTAAGATCCCAACCTTGAAGTTTATCAATGAGTTTTATGACGAGGGGGACAGAAGAGAGGCTAGGTTAACAAAGCTACTGAACCTTGAGGAGAAACGAGACACTGCCCTTAAGAATTTTTCCAAACATCAGGGGGTAGTTAAGAGATGGTTTGATAGGAGGGCTAAAATCAAAGCCTTTAGGATTTCTGACCTAGTCTTGTACTGGGATAAACCTCATGATCGAAAAGGGGACCATGGGAAATTTGACAAACTGTGGCTTGGTCCATATCAGATTGCTGAAATACGTGGAGATAATGCCTTCCGTCTGAAGACTCTCACGGGAGAAGATATTCCACTGACTATCAATGGGCAGTATTTGAATCATTATTTCTAGTCCTGAGCTGTTTTCGGCGCTCTGCTTTGTATATAGTTAGTTTAGGTTGCTTCTATTGTTTTGTTTGGTTAGAGTAGGTTTCTTTTTTTTTTGTTTGCTTGTTTTTCTTTGGTTAGATTAGGTTTGCTTTGGTTTGTTTGCTTTTGTTTGCGTCGCTCCTACTCTTGGTTCCTTCTCTCTTGGGGATCCCTGGTTGTATTTGTATGACAGTGGTGACAAAGTTGGTCCAATGCCCTTGGTATTTCTTTTACAAACTTTAATTATCCTTCCAGGGTATTATGGTATGAATTTCCTACCCACTGTCACTTATCTTTGTGTTGAGGCAAGGGATTTTCTAGTCAGAATGAACAAGAATATATTAGGGTCTCATATTTTAAATTAAAGATACCTGAAGTTGCATAAGGTCCTTATGAAGTTTGAACAAGTGAAAAATCCGTTTTCTACTCTAATGCCCCTGTGGTTCTCATCCCTGAGTGTGAATTTCATTGTTCATAGGTTGAAGCGAAAACAGTGAAAAGATAAGCAGTAAAAAAAGAAGAGAGAAATACATATTGAAAATTGAAAGGTTTGAATTCAACTCATCAGGGGGATCTGGATATCTCTACCGGGGCTATAGACGCCTGGCTAGCAGTAGAGCTATGTTCAGGGGAATCACAGTGATAACCTTGTCGGGGCTATGGACACCTGACTGGCAGTGAGGCTCTATCCAGGATACTTTTAGAGTACGAATATTTATGTAGCTTGTTCATACCGAGTTTGGTTCCTGTTGTAACTGAGGGATGGTAATGAATACATGCGCACACACTTTGACCCTGGTATAGGAAAGTTTGGCTAACTAGGGGGTTTTCTTTGTTTTACCATGGGTGGTGGTAGGATAGGTAAGTCGAAACCATGAGTTCTGGGTTCTTGATTCTAGTTTGTCATTGGAATGCTTAGGAGCATTTCCCCAGCAGAGTCGCCATTTGTTGTGCAATTTTTGCACACACACCCCACTTGGAGTAGGGACCCTCTTGTCATGGTGTCTTTTGACCTTTTGTTTTATGGGATTTGTATTTTAAGGTCTTGACATGTTAGTCTTGCTGGCTTTGATCCCTCCCTGAGGCTTAAATTGGTTAAAATGGGCTTTTAGTGAAAATCTGGGTCTTGACTTGAATCCAGGATTTTCCAGCTCCGGCGGATTTTCCCGGGCTCTGGTTTGTTGTCTGGTCATCGCTAAATATTTTGAATCTGGGTTTCTGCTTAAATCTGGGATTTTCTGGTTATGACAGATTTTCCCGGACTGTGATAAAGTCCCGAACTTCATTAAAATCCCAGTTTCTGCTATTTCCACGGAATTCATGTTCATCTGAATTTTTTGCATGTCTTGGGATTCTCCGAAATTCCGTCCTAGGCTCGGGTTTCCGGCTTTTTCATATATGTCTTTTCATTCATTAATTCCCAAGGTACCATTGCTCAGACGCATATGTGGGTGGATTTTAAACCTTTTAGGTCACATTTCGACTTCATTATTCACTTGTTTGCTGCTGAAGTGTCTGAGTGCATTCCTTGCTCAAGCTTTGATTATCGATTTCGAGTTGTTTGCGTGTGAGTTGGTGGAGTGCAGATTAGGGTTTTCATTGCTTGGGCATGCTTGTTGCGTGGTCGCTTCTTCAAGCTCGAGTTTCATCCATGTTGATCCATGGTAGGTTATCATTGGCCCTTTCATTTGTTTGCATAATGATTGAACTGTTCTAGGTTGATTTGTGGTCATTTTGGGTCGGCCCATGTTTAGTCACAATTTTCCTCTTATCGAGTTTGGGTGGGACCTATCTCAAAACCTCATCACCCGTGCCAGGCGTATTTGTATTTACTCATTAGATGTTAGATGGGTCAGTGTTGATGGACGTTCAGGGTAGGATTTCGTTTCTAGATGCGTCGTTCATCGTATTTGGCTAGATTAGTGTTTTGGGTGTTTTGCTCGAAACTGCTAGCAATGGTTAAACCGTCATAATTTTATATCTTGCACTTGTATTACACTGACCCCTGCCTTGTGAGGATTCGGAGTGCTTTGGATCAATTTTTGCAGATGGAATTTTAAACCTTGAGCTTACACTGTTTTCCATGGCAGAAGTCTGGTCATCAATTTAGGGCATCATTGTTTTTTCATGGAGAGTGGTCATTTGAGAGTTTTGGGAGCTTGAGTTCATTTACATTCTGAATTTTGATGGTTGGCGTCGACTTTGAAATCATTAGAACCCAAGTGAGGAATCTTACATAATCGTTCAGTCGATGGTTTGCGTGTTGTCTTTTATCGGGTTTCTAGGGTGTTCGTGGAATTCTTGCACACCTGAATTTTCCCAGTTTCGGCCAATTCCACGGAATGTAGCGATTTTCGGAGTTCTTCAAGCTTTCGGAGAAATCCGTCCCATCCGGATTTTTTTGGTTTTCCTGTCTGGTTTTAATTCTTTTGATTTTTCAAAGATAGGATTTATGCAGTCAATACTTAATGCCAATTTCTTGTTGCCAATAAATGAATTTCATGATTATCTCATAATATTTGGTCCATACTAATGATTTATTTGGCCGGTGATGTCTTGGCAACAAGAATCCGTCTGGGTCGGATTTCTCTGAAATTCTGCCCCGACTGGATTATTCCGATTTTCAGTGTTTTCCCGGACTGCTTTATTTTTTTGGATTTTCAAAGATTGGCATTTGTGATAGTTTCTAATTGCTTTATATGATTTATGCTAATCTTTTGGTCAGAATATGAATGATAGTTGATACTTATGATGATTTCTTGTAAGTACAGGCTGAATCAAGCAGGGCTGCAGCGGGAAAGTCCAAGGGTGACACGGAGGGGTCCTCCATCTCAGAGGCAGAAAGGCTAAGATTGGATATCAAGAGTCAACTTCCTGAGAGCAAGATATCTTCCGTGTGGTCTGAGGTGTCTGATACCAATGTGGGGGCCTGGAGGTATGAGGAATTCAAAGAAAGAACAGCTGAGAAGAACCTGTCATTTTTAAGGAATGGAATGATGAAGTCCGAACTGGTGCATGTTGCAGGGTTCCCCCCAGCAATCCAATGCTATGAATTAATCCTGGAATGTGCCCGGCAGTATGACTTCGACACACAGAGGGTTGTCAGTACTGAAGGAAGAGTCTTGGCCAATTTCAGTCCGGTTTCTATTGCACAAGCCTTTGACATGCCGGATCTGCCTTTTGTGTGTGCTTTAAACATGGACTTGGCCAGAACATATTACGAAAATGAGCCCATCAAAGCTCAACAGATGATTAATGCTTGGTTGGAGAAACCGAAATCACATCACTCTAAACTGCCCAAGAAATTGCATAGAATCAAACTCAGATCAGATATCTATGATGCAATAACATTTCTGAGCAGGGTGGCAGGATTGAAAAGTGTCAGAGTATTGGAGAGTTGGATGGTCCATGTGATCACCAAAATTGAGCAGGGAACTAACTACCACTGGGCAGGACTTATCAGCACTGTGATTGATAAACAGCTGAGGGATGTCCTAGAAACAAAGAGATTCACCATGTCTTCCTATGTCATGTATGTGCTTGCCAGATTCTACCCATACAGGTGTTTGAATCCACGAGGGACATTTGGACAAGACATAATCTATGAGATCTATCCGGAGTTACACCTAGGACATGGAGACTACATAAGATCCAATGATGCATTTACAATGCATATCACTAGGATGCTTTAGAATGTCGAACATGTGAGACTGTCAGATGGAGTAAAAGGGTTGATAAAGAATTATGGGGCTGGTTTGTTCAATTTCCCACTTTCACATACATTAGAATTGATGGATGCCTGGCCGCTCCATATAGGTTACCTCGGTATCCTACTGATCACTTTGTGTTATTGGAGATTGTGAGGCAAATATGAGAATTTGATGCCATAGTCAAAAAGGACAAGCATAAAATAGGCTTTGGTGGGGATTTTCCTCTTGGAATTGGCATGGCAGAAGTGTGCCCTTCCATCCAATCAGCACACACCGCAGGAGATGAATTGGCAGCATATGGTTTTTCCTTCCACTCCAAGAGAACAAACTTTGATATCACCAGGGAGGCACAGAAGAAGGCCACTAGGGAGTACTGTCACAAGGATGACCTACAAGATTATTGGGCCAACATTAGGGATGATCTTGAAGCTCGAAAGAGGAGGTACTCCAGGCTTCCTGTTGATGTGATAAGACGGTACAATGTGAAGTTGATCCCCGACCAACTGCAGGATGATGAAAATATGGTACAAGACCATGCATATGAGGCTGTTAAGGATAGGTCGATCAGAGAAATCAACTGGAATGAGGATGAGGTCATAGAGTTGGAGGACCTAATGGTCCCCATTATGAGATTCACCACTTCTTGGTTTTGGGAGCTGGAAAGTGAGAAGGTATCCTGTACCTTCAATTTAATGGGAAATCTCAACCCAATGTCTACTTCAGAAGAATCCGGGGAAGATGATCCCAAAGGGAAAACTCAAAATAACTCGCCTTTCAAGATCAAAATCAGAGGCCCTAAGGAAAGTGAGCCAGAACTAAAAAGGAAGCCCAAAGGGAAGAAGAGAAGTCGGGCTTTGAAGATTGGCAGATCCTCTGATGAGGAAGAGTTGGAAAAGGCAGAAGAAGAAAGTGCTCCCCCACCACCAAAGAAAACAAGAACAACTAGGACTTCAAAGAAGAAGGTCCAGGACACATCCAAGGGTGAGCCTCCTATTGTTGATATAGAGAGTTCAGGAGAGAAGACAAAAGTCTACATGAGGAGGTCTAGGACTCCTTCTCCTAAGGACACTGTGCAAAAGATGGATTCTCCTCCAAAGTCACTAGTTGTGGAGCCATCTAAGGTTGCTTCTCCTCCACCAACCATGCATGGGCAAGGGAATCTTGAGGAGCATGAGACTAGTGGAGAAGCAGAGCCATTCAAAGAAGGAGAACTCTTCAGTGCAGGCGCTGAGCTTGGGGTTGAGGAAGACGAAAGGCATACTTCTCCATTAGTACAGTATGAAGATTCTCCGGTAAGTAACAGGGGCCATGAATCACCCAAGAAGGAGAATGTCTCGATCAGAACCACATCACCAGTGCAAGAGGTGGAGGTTGGGGAAGGTGATCAGAGTGAGCAGCTCCCTAAAAATGAAGAGGAGAAAATTTCGGAAGAACAACGGGAAGAGGCAACAACAGAGGAAATCTAGGTAGAACCTGCTGTCCCAGATTGGCTTGAAAAGGAGATCACAAGGAAGAAACAAGTCATTGTGGAGGACACTCCGTTGGGTTGGGATGAGATGCTATCCAAGATCGGTAAGGGAAAGAAGAAGAAGGCAACTAAGGTGGTTTCAAGAATAGAAAGGGATGAAGCAAATAACCGAGTTGTCCACATTGCCACTCCTGCCGCAGACAAGACCAGAGAAGAAGTCACTAGTGAAGATTATAATGTACAAACTATCAACCTAGGACCGGCATCCATGGAGCAGGATATAGAGGAATATGAAGGGTCTAGTGCTGTGATCATTGGCAGACTAAGGAAGGAGACCCAGACCAAGCATGAGCTAAGAAAGGAGAATGAAAGACTTAGGAAATGTTTGGAAGAGGTGATGAAGCCTCTGCAATCTCTCCACCCCTCTTCCTCAGCTACTCCTGGTTTCTTACCCAAGGAAACCATCTCCAAAATTGAAAAAATGAAGGCTTCTACTCAAGCTGCAATTGATTGGCTGAAGGATGTGTAGGTAAAGGGAGATAATGCAATCAAAGAGATCGTGTCAGTTGGGAAAGATGCAGTTAGGGCCAAGGAATTATTGTAGCATGTGCTGTCCCAGGACAAGGAACACATTGATCTTCTACTGCAGAAATCCAGGGTCATCATAGAATATGGAAAAGATCAATTGGTTGTGGATGGGGTTCTTCCTTCTTCTAGGTTAAATGAACCCTGGGAATGGTTTGAGGCTCTGCAGATTTGGCATAAGGCCATAAAGAAGATTCAGAAATGAAAGAAACAAATAGATGGAGATCTTACTAGAGTATATGAAGGGTGCATTGCATTCTTTGAAGTCATGACTGGAAGGAGAAAGATTGCTCCTAAGTACCTAAGTCTGGAGCAGCTTAAGGAGTGGTGGCATGAAGTTTATACCCCGGATTCTAAGAATGTTATAACTGGCCACCAGTTTGATGATGCAGCCACATATCTGGCAGTAATGGATAAGTATCAAGCCAACAAGGATAATTGGGATAAGGCAGTTAAACAGTCAAAAGAGGAGATTGGCTCTATAGAATGTCGGCTTAGGATATTGCCTTTGCCACCTGTCATCGAATTGGATGGAGCATTTTTGAGGGTTCAAGGATCGTTGACCCAAAGCAAGGATAAGGGAGGTGGGAGTTAATGCCTATTTTGAGATTTGTGCTTCCCTATTATTATGGGGCATGTATTGAACCGGACTTCATTGGGGATTGTGCCTAGGCTGACCTTGATGATATGTGGCATTTAATGTATGCTTTATTTTGATTTCTTAGGCCAACCTGTTTTGGCGGTTGTTCTTGCTTTGTAAATGTTTGGCTGGGCCGACATGTCTTAAGATATTGCTATAAAGGGCATTCTTGCCTCATTATAAGACATTAGATATTAGAAATATAGAGAAGAGATAATAGAGACAAGTAAGAGTTAGAGCATTTTGTGAAATTCTTAAAGCAAGCATTGTAAACATAACAGTGGAATTGTTGCAGCATTTTGGTGGTTTAATACAATTGAAGATATTGTGGTTTTCCTGGTGCAATCTCTTGTGTTATTTCATCTTGCATGGTTCTTGTTGTTCCATCTTTCAAATTGCTTAAAGATTTAGGATTTAGTGTTCAGGATTAAATTAGTTTTAGTTTGGTGAATGGTGTTTATGATTTCATATTTGGAATGTTTGTAGCAATCTCTGGTCTATACTCCCAGTAACTATCTGATTGTAGTAGGCTGGTGAAATCAACCTAGACCATATATTTACATGTGCTTAAGTTCGATTGTGGATGAAATTATATGATTTGAAAATCTATATACCTTAGAAGATTGCACCGTTCTTGTAAGATTGCATTGTGGAAGCAAGAATTGGTTATTTGAGATTGGTCCATTCCAGATATCTGTTATTTGCATTACTCATTCTAGGAATAGTTTAGATCTTATCATTTTCTTATCATATCCTTGCACCCTTATCTTTTGCTATTTCTTTATTACCTAATTAGATTTAGGATTAAAGATCATCATACTTTAAAATCTGATAAATTGGAAAGATACAGTTTGCTTGTAGTAAGGTCCGATTGTGATTACCAGCATTTCACATTTTATCCGAGTTGTTTATGCATTGTCATGACCTGACACCCGAGAGACCTTGGGGTGATTTTCAATAATTTATTGTTGGAAATAACCTTTCAAGAGAGATAGAATATTGTATTCTATCTGAGTTGTTGTTGTGCAGAAAACGCCATCAACAGGTCTTATTTGCAAATACTTTGGGAGCCATTCATGATAGTGTTGGCACTACCTAAATCTCATATGTAAGGATAATACATTGGTGAAACTTGAAAATGTTGTGTGTAGACTTAGGTGACTAGTAAAAGAACTTCCATATGCTCCTTGATATGTGAGACACTCATCATATACAAAATTATGTAATGAATGGTCTTGTCAACAAGATAATATGACCATTGACTATGAGGCATCTTGTAACTATTGAGATTTTGTAACTAGTAAGGTTCCGCCGATGAGGCACTATTGACGAGTGGTTTTTCATCCCTACGAGGGTTTTCCACTCATGAAATTTGTGTGTTATGGATTCTCTGTGGATGCATTTATGATCTTGCTATTTCCTTAATTTTGCATTGCAGTATTTCAATTTACATGTATTACTGAGATGATAATTCTTGTGTAAGCTATCATGGCTAAATCTAGTGAAGGGTCAGCCTTGTTTTAATATACTTTGATTCATTGATGTATGTTATTCCATTTGAATTTAGTGATGAATGTAATTTAATTTTTCCTTTGCGCGATTCTATTAAATTATTTTGGAAATTAAGGGTTATAATTAGTAAGTGAAATTTTTGAAACTTACACCCATAGGACAAAATTCCCCCCAATAGAGAAAAAGAAGAGAGACCATATAGTCCCCAAATGTAGAATCTCCTGCATTGTTGGTGAATGCTCAACACAAGAAGGTAAAGATGATCCAAGATTGTCGAACAATATTCCTCCCCTTAGGAAGAAAGAAAACCAAGGATGTATGAAGGATATCTTCCCATTCCTAAAAGGAATACGTATGAAGAATGATGAAAATGTATGATGTATATGAACTCTGCTCATGTGTTCGCATGTCAATGCCAAAAGTTTTTACCATCAAATCAGGTGTTCTAGGCCACACTACAGAAGATGACAATCTAGGACCTAATGGAGATGGATGTAGAACAAAATCTGAAGACAAGGATATCTCCTCTAAAGAAAAAGGCACCTCCTCCAAATGTTGCTCAATAGTAGCCACAATCATGTCAAACTATGAAGAATGACCATCTGGGTAAACAACAAGAGGGTCAAAAGGTTCCCCCTTAGCATATGAAGAAGTCAAAGCAACTTCATCAAAGAGAAGATGTATGCACTCAATTGTGTCCTCCAAGTCTGCAAGATAGGACTCACAAAACAAACCTACAATGTCTATCAAGTACTCATCCCAAGTAGCTATGTCTGGAAGACAATGAATTTCCTATTGCACCGAATTAATAGAAGCCATGGATGTAGCAATATTGGTATCATCAAAGATAATAGGTGATGTAGGAGATGGAGTATCGACACATGTCTCTTGAACCTCAATTGAAATAATACCAAAATTCACTTGACCATACTGAATCTCTTCAAAAATGTTCACACTAGATGCCTGAGTGTGTACATCAGTTGAAGGAACATTAGAGAAAAAATAAGAGAAGGTGTATACTCGAGATTGATGATCTACCTCCCCGACTGCAACAATATATCTACTATACAAATCCTGAATAATCACAGAATCTAGTGTGAACTCAACACTCTTTCCTTCCCCACCATGTGTGATTTGATAGATAGAAAGGATATTTGTTGACAATGAAGGAACAAAAAGGATATCATTGAATGATCCTTCGTCTATGTCAATATATCCTTTCCCACAAGCACTCATATATGTGTTGTTATCCATCAGGATGTTTGGTGATGAACAAGTTTCAAATGAAGAGAACATACTTTGTGATGAAGCCATGTGATGTGAAGCTCTGGAATCAAGGATCCATCTCCCTAACTCACAATATGCAATTGCAACAAGTGCTTTCCCATTTTGTTTCTTTGACTTTGGTTTAGAAGAAGATGATGAATCCTTTGACATAGTTGAAGGAAAATTGATTTTGTTCTTTGTTAAAAGATGCTTCAACTCATCAATTTGTTTTAAATAACATTGATGTTCACCATGGCCATATTTCTTGCAATATGCACATGCGGGCTTCTCCTTTTTAGACGATTCCCCTTTTGAAGAAGGGGATTCAAATTCTTTCTGTGGCTTATTCTTTTTCTTCTTCGTTTTTTATTAGGATGTTTTGATTATTTTTGTACATTAGGCTCACTAGCTGCTAATGCTTGTGACTTGGAAATCTTGATGAGTCCCATTTGAATTAGCTTTGATTCCTCTTGGATTAGAAGATCTAAAAATGCATCAAATGTAGGCTCAACATATGCAATTCCCATAGAAATCCTATTGGTGTGAAAGATAGAAACAAATATTTAATACTTAGGACCAAGCTTGGATAACACATTGAGAATTAACTGTAAATCCTCCTTAGTACTCTTGCAATCCTTCAGATGTGTTCTTAGTTGCTTAATCTTGGAGATGTAGTCTTGGTTGTGGTTGAAACTTTCCGATCAAGATTCATCAAATCATTATCAATTTGATAACCCCTAATCTTATTAGTTTTACCATACAAGTTTTCAAGAGTCTCCCAAGCCTCCTTAGGTGTCTTGCATGATACAAGAAGAAATTGTAAGTCAAAAGAAACTAGTGAACAAATGTAACCAAGAGATCTCTCACGATTGATCTCCCATTTTTCCTTAGCATCAGTATTAGTAGGTTCAAAAATAGATTCTTCTACATAACCTATGCAACCTTTTTCCCTTAGATATTTCCATACTATTTTTTTCCATGTTTCATAGTTATATGGATTTAGGAGTTCAATTTGAGTTTTCCCGGTTGTATTAACACACAACAAAAGAAATGAAAGCAATCAAAACACCACAAGATGACCCCCCCAAATTCACTCAATCAATGATCCCCCTAGAAAAACATGATGGTGGAACTTTATAATTAGTGTGTTTACAATTTTTGAGTTGTTACCAGAGTTTTACAATGTCTGCAATTGGCCCCAAATATTGAAAGTACATAATAATATCATAATAAAAACCTCAAAGTAGCACCAGTGTGTAGTGCTCAGAAAAATATCAACTTTCAAAACAAGAATCACTTTGATCTGAGGTCGTATGTGAAAATTACAGCCGTTTGAAGTTCCAAAAATGAGAATTGTCCTTTAGATCTGCTAGGAAAACTGATTTTATGGAAAATATGGATCACTTAAACAAAAATAGATTCCACCATTGCAAATCCTACGAAATTCTACCCCAAATAAAAAAAAAATTGCAAAACAGAGCTCAGATGACTGAGTTAGAGGCCTCTAAAGTTTGACCTTCCAAACTCAAATACTCAAGTGAGAGGGGGCAGAAAATTTTCAATTCCACCCTACTGATGTAATGATGATGTCACCACCAAGTTTAGCTAAGAATCTCAAAATTTAGTAGGATCGACAGTTTTGGTAGTAAACGAATAACTTCTCGCCAAATTTAGAGGAAACTGCCAAACAAGTTCTAAATATAGAGCCACTGCTAAATGTAGTGATTCATGCTAAATATGGAAAAGGATGCATGCAAGCCAAGACAGATTGGAGGTATAGTGTATGGGTATGAAGTCCGAGGCCATAAGAGGACTACGATTGGGAAAATTCTTAAAAGTTTCTTTTTGAAATTTTTAATATTTTGAAATTTAATAATGAAAAAATATTTTAAAAATTTGAGGGGCCAAACCTTCCCCAAGTCCCACGAACTGTGGGGTCCACGACCTGCTTGGTGCAGGGTCCAAGGGTACCTTGCGCAGGTGCCTATACGGGCTTGTGCAGGGTGGTCCCTTTTTATTTTTTCTCCAAACAAGCTTTTTTCCAAAATATTTTTTGATTGGACTTTTTTGATATTTTTTGGTTTTCAAAAAAAACTTTACAAGTATAAGATTTTTTTTATAATATAATTTTTGAAAAAGATAAAAATTACCCAATGGATGACATAAGCAAAGTTTTTTTTTCTACACACTGACTGTACTAATTTCGTATTGACGGTATGGAATATTCTAGTCAAAGATTCTTCATGCCATCCAAAAAATTTCAGAAATGTTTCATTTTGGTGAACCCAAGTATTTGAACATTCTAATTCTTTATTTGGAGTGTATTCAAACCGTAGATCTAGGATTTGCATTAATTCATTGCATTTAGGGTTTCTAAATTTGGCATTAAGTTGCCTTGCATTTTACACTCATTTTAAATCTGAAAATTCAAAAAAAATTGTATAATGTTAGATTGATTTTTCATAGTATTTACATAATCGCATACTTTAATTCACTTAAATCAAAAAATTGGACCAAAATTGCATTTCAAAAAGTTTCATATGGTTCATCATTTGTCATTAATTTCACTTGCATTTAGACATCAAATTTTGGAAAATTCTATTACAAAAGTTATAGTTTGAGACCTGGAATAGAGAACACATATAATCACTCAAAAATTGCATTCTTTATTTTTAAAAACTTTGAACATAGACCCATTCACCCATGGGCGAATGAGTCCTTCAGAACCTATAAAAACCAACTTTTTTGAGCTTTTTTGTGGTTTTTTGCACTTCCCAAATCTCCTAGTAACCCACTGTTTCAGTTTGGCAAGTTTCAGGAATTGTTTATTTATGCATTAAGGACTAATCATCCATTTAATTTAGGTATATAAAATTGGAAAAAAAATTGCATTTCAAATTTGTAGAGGAATTATTACTGTGATAGGGCGAATATAATCGTTAAAAAATGAGCAACAAACTAAAGAGAGTGCAAATAACAACTAAAAACACCCTACACTTCAAGATTGGGCAAATGATGGACATAACAACATAAAAATGGAACCTTTTACCTTGTAGAGTTGTTCTTTGGTTGGCCCTTCAATTGTAGATGAGATGTATGCTCCTTGATGGCAAGTAGATGCAAGATGTGAAGTATGAGATGCAAGATAGTTGGACAAAATGGATGCGAATGGCTAAGTGTAGATTGAGAAACAAAATTGCAAGAGTTTGGCTAGCAAAATAATCTCCCCCCAAATGAGAGAAAAGAGGGGGTATTTATAGGAATTTTGAGAATTGCTAGAAGAAATGGACAATTGAGATTGATCCCCCACATGGCCAAGATGTAGGGCTATGGTGAGTTGAGAACTCACAAGCCCTCACATCTTGACATGTGGCAAGGGGAGAGGTTTGAGAAAGATGAGGTGGAGATGAGGTGTAAGAGAAGTACATGACATGGATGTACTTCAAAGGACCATAGGGATTTGGTCAAGATATCCTCATAAAGGATGTCCTTGTCCCATGTGGGTGAGAGGACATGTGAGGAATTAAAAAGTCCTCAAATATCCTCATGGGGAGAAGAGAAAGAATAAAGAATTCCTTTGAGTGCATTGGGAATTAAAAGTGAATTAAAAATTCACATGGGGAAGTGGAGTGCCTTGTCCAAAAGGGGAAGGCCTTTAATAAGGTTGCCAAGGACACATGTCATAAAGGACATGGGGAAGAGAAAAGGAATTTAATATTCCTTGAAAGATGAGAGTGGAATTAAAAATTCCTCAAAGGACTTTGGGAAGACAAAATGAATTAAAAACTCCTTGGGGGGTGGGAAGAGTTGACTAAAGGGGGTGATTAGAAAATTTGATGAGGGGTTAGAGGAAGGTTAGGTGGCTAAGAGAGATTAGAGGCCAACTTGAAAAATTTGGAGGATGTGACACATCATAATCAATGATTAGGCATGTGCACATCCCTAATGATGCGATTAGAAGATGGATTAGGATAAGATAAAAATGATGGAGGATGTGACCTATGAGGAATTAAATAAATCATTTGATGAAAACGAGAAGGTATTTAATTATTTAACTAGATACCTTAGGGATTAGAAGAGCTCTAGAGGGATTAATTAAATAATAGTGATATTACTTAATTAATGCAGATAAAGGGATGCTTAGATGAAAGGGGATAAATTTGGATAAATCAAGTGTCCAGATTTAGGTGTCTACATTTTTCCCCTCTTTGAGATGGTGTTATGAAGTAGCATCATTTCAAAGAATATTAAAACATAGAACCTAGAAGAAGATGGTTAGATTGGGAAAGATGCCCCAGTCATTCAAAGAAGTGACTAGGAAGGAAAATGATGGGGGTAAAGATGAAAGTTAGGGATGAAGGATGCCCTCTCGAGAAGACATGCGGGTTCAAGAGAACACGAGTGTACTCTCAAAATGGATGAGATGATGCAAAGAGAGATGAAGAAGATGAAAAGTGATAGGTAAGAAAGGATGAAAAAGGCGACAGGAGATTGGGAGGGAAGCGTGATGAAGGATGAATGGATGGGGGGATTTTGATAGATGAGAGGTTGGAGATGAAATGCAATCCAAATGCAATTTTCCATAATGGAGCACTGATTTTTTCTATAGCATAAGACACAAGACGCCAAGGTATGTGTCACATCTCATACTTTGATGCTATTTTGACCATGACTTACTTTGATGCTATTTGGACCATGACTTACTTTGACGCTGTTTGACCATGACTTTGTGGGATTTAATATATGAATTATGATACGTGTTAGAGCAATATAATATAATACAATGCTTTGGTGTGTGGAAATGTAGAAAAATAATTGTTTTCTTTCAGAATTATGAGTGCATTTTATTTTTAAACTAATACAAAATAGGAATGTTGATTTAATTATTGCTTAAATTTATATTTCTATATTGGTTACTAATACACTTTCGTTTTTGCACGCCTGAGTGCATTTGAGTTGCAGGTGATCGAAGGCCAAGAGTGTGATTGAGGAAAAGAAGGTTAGCTTCCCGACAGGGTAAAAGAGGAGAAGCTCTCGATCGCGCACACACCACTTAAAAATCATGTAGTTGCATTAGGTCATATCTGTTTTCAAAATGATTGTTTGAAATTGATTACGTGGTTTGAATAAGTGATTGATTAAAACAAAAGAAAAATATATATATACATAAAAACAATAGCATAGCAAAATTTAAATATAGTTTAATTAACCATAAAAATTGTGAAAAGAATATGGTTTAATTTATTTTAGTTTATCCCATTTATTTTGTGCAATAAAAAGGAAAATTTGAGTTTAAAAAATATAGGAAATTAAAAACAAATAATAAAATGAAAATATTATGTTTGCATATAATGAAATAATTGGTTTGTATAAAGTGGAGATATCTCTGTTTGCATATGATTTTTTTTCCAAAATGAAGAGGAATGAACAGCCCGAGAGAACTTTGGGCTCTGAAATTTTTTCTTAAAACCAACAATGCTGTTGGCATGTGGCAATCTTGGGAATTTGCATGAGAAATTTATCTGTCATCTGGAAATACTCTGCATGATCCTCGAAAAGAGGAATAAAGCTTTAAGAAAGAAAAGAGAACATTCATGGAGACATATCCGAGAGCTCTGGAAGAAGGCGACAGGAAAGTAATACTAGGCATCTGCACTGGAAGAAATTGCCAGGTTCTTTTCCATACTTGTTTTTCAATCAGATTAAAATTGCAGTAAGAGAATTTAAGAAATGAAAGGCTTCAATCTATGAAATGATTACAAATCTTTTCCAATTTTTATTTCTGGGTAATAGTTTACTCCTCATTGCTGCAATATAGAAAGAATACCCAATCTTTTCTTCCAGATTAGGGTTACAGTCAGATGCAAAAAGCTACAAATTATTAAACTGCTCTCAATTATATTTGAAACCTACATAAACATATATATATATACATATATATATATATGCACAGGAAACTGTATTCCCGTGCATAAATACATATATATATATATATATATATGCATACAATTTGCATAAAACACTGTCATCTGAAATAAATTCGAAATGCCTTTTGGGATAAATATGAATGCAGTATATTACTGGGCAAAATGTCTCTAAATGTCTTCTTTTTTTTTGAGTTATGAAACTGTTATACACAGGAAAAAGGAAAGGGATTTAATCCCTTGTCCTCCCCATGGGAAGGACGCGGATCTGTGGGGAGGCTCGTGCCCTCCATAGGCCGCGGCCTGTGGAGGGGGTGCGAGCCCCTCACAGCCCGCCCCCTCCCCATGGGAGGGGCAAGGGCTTCCTGCGCCCTTATGTTGCTCAACACCAGTAAGGAAACCCTGAAAAATGTTTATATTCTGTGTGCACAGCCAGAGAACTTATAAACAGTTATAAAAATTAGTATTTCTTTCTTCAAAATTTACACTCAGCTGTATATGAATTTTTACACACACATATATACATATATATATATATATATATATACACTCAGCTGTATATGTATATATATATATATATATATATCCATGCATATATACCAAAATGCAAGTTTGAACAGGAAAACCCTTTTAAGAGAGTGATATGATCTCTGTTAAAAATACACAAATTTCTCAGAAATGTTAAACCTAGAACAAGAACAGAAGTATCACTGAGAAACCATGTAAACTGAAAATCTTCTTGATTACTTTGACATGTATTTACATACAGAAGTACATTCCTGAGTAAAGGTATTCAATGTAAAATTCGAATACAAGTTTATCTTTCAAACCTCTGTATTCCGAAAGAATTGCATTGTTTCTGTATATTACTAATATTCAGAAACCTGTATTCAAATTAAGAGTTACACTTTCAGTCAGCTTGAATTTGGAAAGAATAGAAGTATATACTGAAATCAGAAAACACTGTCTCATACAAAAGAATTAATTAAATTTCTCTAGTAGTACACTGATATTATTATGTCATACATGATCTTCGTTAAAAATAGAGTCTTTTACCAAAACATAAAGGAATTACTTACAAAAGAGTAAATGAAATCTTTCTACTGAACTTACAATTTTTCTTTCAACGGATGTTATGAAATTATCATTTGAAGTTCATTTAGAATCAATTGAATGCATGAAACATGTAAGAAAATGCACAACTTTCTGCGTTTGTATTTATTCATACTTTACTTTTGGTAACTTCCGGGACAGGATGCCGAAGGTGGACTTACAGAGATGGTAGTATTACCTTTTCTAAACTACCATTTTCTTGTATTATTTATGCTTGGCCAAGCACTTGTACCATTGAAATAGATGGATTTGTTTTTAAATCCTAGAAACATATATGTATTTGAGTCTCTGCCACCTCCTGTTGCAAGAAATGTGTTTTTCTCATGTTAGAAATGCATATAGGCACCAGGCATAAATCGAGAGTTCCCTCCTGTTTTACTGTTTCGGGTTGCTAGGCTCCTTTATGCAGGGCCGGGGATTTCTTCGAGTTAGGAAGGAACCCGGGGAAGTCATGGACTTCGTGGTTGGGCGGAAAAGGCGCCTGAATCACACTCTTGGCCCCAACTCGCAAGCAGACCGAGGGGGTCACGGCAGTTGGAGGTTCCAAGTTTCATTTGCTATTGATGTACTTTGTATTATTCTGGATTGGCTTGTGAAGCCCATTATAAATGTATATGTATTTGACATTCTTTAATGAAACTTTGAAATAGAAGTATGGCTTGAAAGAATATAATGTAACAATGATTTGAGGAAATTAAAGTTTTATGACTTAGCATAGAAAAGATGTTTCTATTGGAATTGTTGATTTCTTTCGAGTATGGTTGAATATGTATATGAGATAATTCATTGATGTACTTATGCTTTGTATAATCTTGATGAATTACATTGTTATTACATGAAATGCAATTTAAATTCTCTTTTATTGAGCTCATTTTGGAAGTTTTTATGAATAATATTAATTACTGGAAAACCTTTTTGAAATGGATTGAATGATTGAAAATGTCTTTACTTTTAATTTTCGGAGCGCTACAGTATGACAAACCAATGCGGATTAGTGTCTAATGCATAAAACAAACATAACAAATAAGAAGGCTATCCCAACACCCCAAAGTCATGATGACCTTGGTCAGGCCAGGTATTGGGATAACTACAAGCACACAAGGATGCTCCAGCGTAACACAAGACCTCCGAGATCTTGGTGGGTACTACGTAGGACAACCAATAAGACAAAGAAAAGATCAAGATACACCCCTATGTTGACTAGTCAAAACACACCATGATATGATGGATCAAGGCGACCATGACAAGTGATGATAGGGAGCTCAAATGATAAATAAAATCCAAAAGCATCAAAAGATCACAATAAATTTCAAACATCCTTCGCCATAGATTCAAGGGGATGGATGGGATTGATGAGGTCTGTTAGAAAGGATGCATCCTATTGAGACTGATGATTGATTCTAAACTAAAAGATTGATATGACGCAGGATATTCAAAACTGATTGGATTTGATGATACAAGTGAATCTCATTTGTTAAGATCCAGCTAGATAAGGGCATAGCTTGATGACACGACACAAGAGACATGACACAAGATAAGAGACTTCGATGGATGATAAAGATGGGATAGACAATAGGAACAAGAGTTGAAGACTGATGATAGATGATAAAGGATCAGATGGACAAAGCAGAAAGACCGATGATGGAACCCCGGGGGCGGATCAAATGATCTACCTTGCCTACGTGAAAGCACAAGGGCAACGTAGTTCGAAAAAAGGTCAAAGACAAGTGATGGATAAAAGATGATGAGATAACCCTAGATAAGGGGATAAAATGATTGGACTGACATGATGGGACAAGATAGACCTATGGGATTGGATCGAAGGATGGTGACGACACAAAGCTCAGGGATGGGATAGTTATCCAAATCATCAAAAGATGAATTGGGAGGATGATATGATGGAGAGATACCAATGACAAGGGATTATAAGATGGGATGAGGAGGAAGAGATGAGGATTGGGAGATGAAAAGGATTCGTTGGATTGATGGATAGGAAGATAAGGATGGGGAGATGGATATAAGGATTGTGTGGAGGGATGGGAAGATAAGGATGGGGAGATGGATATATCGATAAGGAGATAAGGATAGGGAAATGGAAGGGATTGCTTTGATGGAATGAATGATGTCTCCAAGGACTATATCACAAAGGAAGATAGATGCCCCCACTCTAGATATGTCATGTGCGAGGAGGTATGAGGGATGCAATAGAGAAGGATAAGAAAATAAAGGAGTGAGATAGATGAATATAGGATGCATGGATAAGGAAGGGAGATTGAAGGTAGCATGACGGGTGGATAAGGAAGATAGACAAGTGCGAATGAGGATTAGGATAGTGTGCGGATGAGGGGAATGTATGCTAAGAAGTGTCCAAAGTGTGCTTATATGTTTGCCCCTATTGTTATCAAGATCACAAGGAGGATGGAAGGATTGGGATAAATGAGATATTCCAATCAGGATGGAGGGGATGAATGAAGGTGATGTATAGCAAGAAGACAGGTGCATAGCTGGAAGCATAGCAGGAAGCATAGTGGATGGAGGGAATGCATAGCAGGAAACTACCCCCAAGTGCAGATGGGGATTTACGCACGATGCCTGTTTGCCAGGTTTTCATCATGGTACTTACATCCAAAGCTTGTTTCAGATTTTCTACATTAGGGCCGGATTATTTCTCTTTACTATTTTTTTTTTTTTGGCTTTTTGGGATTTTGAGCTTTGGTTTTTGGACTTTTTTGCCAGCATGCAGAGAGATGGATGTCAGGATAGGGAGCGAATAAGTAGATTTAGAAGGCATCACGATAAGAGAAATATGGGCCGAAGACTCAGCATCATTTCTATGTAGAATTATTAAGAACTCGTATTCCAAAAGCTGTTTGATGTTGTTTAACAGAAACTGGCCAGGAAGAAATGATTATGCAAAAGGATGAATTAGAGGTTGATGGGGAGATATGTGGGAGTAATGAATGGGATCTTTGGAAAGGGTATGGATAGAATGATGGGGTGTATGTGTGATGGGGTGGTGAGTTTAGTACCAACATTGGCACATGTGGTGATGGGTGTGAAAAGATAAGAGGACTAATGGATGGAGAATGTGGGGATAATGGAGATGAAATAGTGAATTTCGGGACATAGGGACCCAAAACAGACTTAGGAGATGAAAGGTGGGTATGGTTAGCTTTTGGATTAGCAACTTTGGATGTTCTTACAGATTTTTCATTTGATGGCATTGCATCTTTTTTCTTTGGGATCCACATGGTTTTGATTTTTGCTTTAGTGGGCCTTTGTGGCTAATGGGTTTGATTTGGATTGTGGATTTGATTTTTCTTTTCTTCAACATGTTGTATAGAGGGACATGGGGAGCTTTAGATTCATGTGGGCGTTTGGATTTACTCATTTTATATTTAGCATCCAAGGTACATTTATGTAGCAATGGGATAGGTGTATGGGGATGGAGCGATGTGTGGGCAATGGAGGGTAAGATGGTGTGGGGGATGTTTAGGTATGTGCGTTTGTTGATACTAATTATAGGATATCTACGAGAGAGATGTTTATGATGGATGACATTTATAGGTGTTGGACTAGGTGAAAGAGGCAAGAGATGGAGGAGGTGATCTTAGGATATCTGGACCGCAGATGGATAAGTAGGTAGAAGGATAGGAGATGGTGGATGGAAAGTTCTGGGACTAAAATGGTGGAAGCGAGATGAAGGAGGAATATGGATAGTTGTTTTGAGGTGATATGATAGAAGGAGGAGGATGGCGACATATGATGAAAAGCTTGATAGGGAGAAACTTGAAGTTCTTTTAGAAGAAAGGCTTCGTTGAGGGCGTCTAGAGTTGTACTGACATCTTTAGATTGTGAGTCTTGGGAAATGGGTCAAGACCTTGCATGCAGTTGTTCTTTGACTTGGATGGGCTCCTAAAATACCTTGCTCGTGAAAGGGCTGGAGCCACTTTTCCTTGATAGTTCATGTGTTCTTGAGCATTGATCCATGATAGGAGCTTTGTTATTCTAAAAACATGATGCGAGTCCATTGTGGAGTGGGGGGATGATGGGTAAGTACTATATACTGCTTTGTGTTTTCATACATGAGGAGGAGAGGCCTGGCATGGAAAAATTGTAAAGTACAGGGATATGCAAAAGCTGATGTGGGGATAGCATTTTAAGTGATGGGGATCTGAGAAAGGAGATGATGGGATAGCAGCATTTGGATGGGTGAGTATCTGGAGAGAGGAGTAGAGGGGATATGATAGGATCTGATTTTGTGGTAGCGGGGTCATGTGATGGAGATGGAGATGGAGATGGAGTGGTGGAGTCTTGAATGACAAGGGGATCATGGGATGGAATGGGTGGGGGACTGTGATCTTGCGGTAGAATAGATGGGATGGTAGGATCTTGATCTAGAGGAGGGGCTATGTTAGCATGCTTTGGATTAGACTCTTGACATGACTCATCTTGTGTGGATGGCAGGATGACAGAGTGTTGGAGAGACTCTTCAAGTTGGGGAGATGGAAGGATGGAGGATTCGATGTAGTCATCGCAATGGATTTTACTAACACTAGGAGTGGCAGAAGTGGATTGGATTTGGGTGTCATCAATGGGTTCGACAGCTCTCGGAGTAGGGGGTGGGTGTTCAATGGATTTGGTAGATGTGATGGTAGGAGATGGGGACTTAGTGGATTCAGAGGATGTGATGGTAGGAGATGGGGACTCAGTGGATTCAGAGGATGTGATGGTAGGAGATGGGGACTCAGTGGATTCAGAGGATGTGATGGTATCATCAATGATAGGTGTTGGATGGAGAGAAGGGTCTTGTCACTAACCAATACCATGGATGATGGGTTGAGATGGCATGGTTCCACGACTACAATGTGTGGAGTGGGGGATGTTTCCTTTGTTATAAGTCCTTGGAGAAACTTGAATACGCTAGGTTGAGATGGCAAGGTGGGAGTGGATGAAGGTTTATGGATTAGTGGACTAGGATTAGATGGAAGATTAAGACTAGATGCAGGATTAAGGTAAGGATATGGGCATTGGGAATTAGGATAGGATGCCATGGACGGTGGATCATTGGTAGAAGATATGAGCGGTGTGTTGTAATAAAGGTATTGGGACGGTGGATTAGGATGGGAAGATGCAGGTGTTGGATTAATATAGGGAGATGCGGATGTTGGATTAGGGTAAGTTGATGGGTGTGTTTGACTAGGATAGGAAGGTGTGAATGTAGGATTAGGCTGAGTGGATTGGTATGGAAGATTAGGGTAGTGGGTACATGTGGATGAAGGATTGAGATAAAAGGATGTGGATGGGGGATCAAGATAGGGGTATTGTGACAGCAAACTAGGATAAGGGGATGATGTAGATGAAGGATATGATGGATATGATGGACATCCTTTGTCAAAGGTAGCATAAGGAGTGTGATTAGCCATAGATGAAGACATGATGCGATAACTTGAGGGGGTGATTGGGTTTTGGAATGTGGGTGGAGAAAGCTTACTAGCAATGATAGTGTCAAGGGGATCTATGTCATATACCTCTTGATCAACAAGACTTTCATTATCATCATTGACATAATTAGGGTTTCCTTTGATTACTATTGATGGAGAATAAGGATTCATAATGATGAAAGGGATGGAGGATGGTTTTCGATGGGAACAAACTAAAGGTCAAGCTGAAATTTTAGGTTAAGCTTAGATCGAGATTGAATTAAAGGTCAGATTAGGATGATCAAATAATGCGATGGGATTGATTTTGATGATCGGATTTGATTACTAAAGGATGACCTCGACACCGAATTTTCTCCGAGATGGAAGTAGATTGATTGGGTCAAAGGTGATTGGATAGGGATGTGATTGGATTGGATTGATTGATGATTGATAAGATCGACTAATGAATTAGATAGGATGACGAAAGAGACTTTAAACGCCATTCAGAGATTACCCTAGGTGCCTTAGGATGTTGATTGATTGGATTAAATGATAAAGAGATCATTGCGGCACCGAATCCACTTTGAGATTGAAAATGGATTGATTGGGCTGACGATAATGATTAACTTAGGATGGATGACAATCCTAACTGGATGTTGATGATGACGATCGGATCAGACACTTCGGTCAATTTGGATAATGGCTCAAGATGAAGTTCAAGGGATTTGGATGGGGAAAGTGATGATTTGATTGGGGGAACGAATGATAGAAATGGATGAACAAATACTCGAAATGAGCAAATGATTGATCGGGACGAATGAACGATTGCTCGGAACGAGTAAATGACTGCTAAGAATAGATGAATGACTCTCAGAACAAGAAAACAAAAGCTCTAAATGAATGATAGATTACTTGGAACAAGTAGATGATTGATTGGGATTGTAGAACGAGAGTTCAAAATGATTGAAGGTGGTGTGAAATGGATGAACATTTACTCAGAACGAGTAAACAGATGATCGAAATGATAGAACGAGAGTTCGAAATGATGAAATGATGTGTGAAATGGATGAACGTTTACTTGGAATGAGTAAACAGATGATCAGAATGGTAGAATGAGAGTTTGGAATGATGAAAGGATGTGTGAAATGGATGAATGTTTACTCAGAACGAGTAAACAGATGATCAAAATGGTAGAACGATAGTTCAGAATGATGAAAGGATATGTTAAATGGATGAACGTTTACCTGGAACGAGTAAATGGATGATCAGAATGGTAGAAAGAGAGTTCAGAATGATGAAAGGATATGTTAAATGGATGAATGTTTACTCGGAACGAGTAAAAAATGAGAATGGTAGGGTATGTCCCCCTCGAGGAGGCGGATGAGGAAGGAAAAGGTGCCCCGGTCAACTTCTCAAAAGTATGAAGTGGTATATGTCATCGGAAAGAGCACGAAAAAATGAGAAGAATTATTTTTGAATAGAGTTAATTGGATAAATGGTGCGGAAATGGCGGCCCCGAGAAGAAAGAGAAGAAGGTCAGGTCTGCCATAGCATGAGGTCAGGTCCGCCAAAGCATGGGGTCAGGTCCGCCACAACATGAGGTCAGGTCCACCACAGCATGAGGTCAGGTCCGCCATAGCATGTGGTCAGGTCTGCCACAGCATGAGGTCAGGTCCGCCACAGCATGTGGTTAGGTCCACCACATCATGAGTACAGGTCCACCACAACATGAGGTCAGGTCTACCATAGCATGAGGTCAGGTCTTCCAAAGGATGGGGTCAGGTCTGCCACAGCATGAAAAAGGGGTCCCGGGCAACTTCTCAAAAGTAGGGAGTGGTATATGTCATCAGAAAGAGCACGAAAAAATGAGAAGAACTATTTTTGAACGGATTCAATCAGATAAATATTGTGGAAATGGCGGCCCCAAGAAGAAAGAGCATGAGGTCAGGTCCGCCATAGCATGAGGTCAGGTCCACCACCGGAGAGGTCAGGTCCGCCATCGGGGTCAGGTCTACCACTAGAGAGGTCAGGTCCACCAAAGGATAAGTTTAAGCTTGATTTTTTGATGGATGAGTAAGGGAAAGGACCCAAAATATAGCAAACATTGATAAAAAGATTTGGCTAAACTAAAAATGACTGGTTTTGCACGAGAAAGATAATTCAGACAACACAACCCTAAGATTAGTAGAAACGGGTATGGCCAACAAAGTCTTCTACTCTAGGATGAACATAGTTGCTAAGGAGTCCTCGATATACACCTGGTACGTGAGGCCCAAACTGTGAACACCAACCCGTTACAAGCGTGAGTCGGGAACCTTAGCGAGATACTAAAGGCTCGGACCAACTCTTCATGTCATCCCGACGCTTCGCCAATTACAATATGGTTGGATTGAGGTATAGCTTTCGCTCTCCCCCCTTTATATACCCCACTGGTACACATGGTTGGAATCGTCCCTTGGGGTGATGAAATCCCCAAGCAAGTCCCACTAAGAAAATGGAAATAGGGTGACTCAAAGGACTTGGAAAGCTATAATTTCTCGTCACCCAAGATCGCCAAATGGCGCAAGGGGATTGGATACGTCAAATAGCCTTCCACAAGCATGCCAAACAAGGTTTGTTGACTCCTCTAATTAAACTATGTGCCTAATTTACCAAAGAACAATTGGTAAAAACTTGAAATTTCACCTTCAGGAGGTCAGGTCCGCCATCGGAGAGGTCAGGTCTGCCATCGGGGTCAGGTCCGCCACCAGAGGTCAGGTTTGCCACCGGAGGTCAGGTCTGCCACCAGAGAGGTCAGGTCTGCCACCGGAGAGGTTAGGTTTTCCACCAGAGGTTAGGTCTACCACCAAAGAGGTCAAGTCCGCCATCGGAGATCAGATCCACCACCGAAGAGGTCAGTTCTGCCAATCTGTAACCTGAACCTGTGAAAATGCCAAAAACAACAAACGTGAAAGAAAAAGACCCGTTTGTGGGTCCCACCAGGCATGCCAGAAATGTGATAGGGCGAATATAACCTTTAAAAAGATGAGCAACAAACTAAAGAGAGTGCAAATAACAACCAAAAACACCCTACACTTCAATATTGGGCAAATGATGAATTTAACAACATAAAAATGGAACCTTTTAATTGTAGAGTTGTTCTTTGGTTGGCCCTTCGATTGTAGATGAGATGTATGCTCCTTGATGGCAAGTAGATGCAAGATGTGAAGTGCGAGATGCAAGATAGTTGGACAAAATGGATGCAAATGGCTAAGTGTAGATTGAAAAACAAAATTGCAAGAGTTTGGCTAGCAAAATGATCTCCCCCCAAATGAGAGAAAAGAGGGGGTATTTATAGGAATTTTGAGAATTGCTAGAAGAAATGGACAGTTGAGATTGATCCCCCACATGGCCAAGATGTAGGGCTATGGTGAGTTGAGAACTCACAAGCCCTCACATCTTGACATGTGGCAAGGGGAGAGGTTTGAGAAAGATGAGGTGGAGATGAGGTGTAAGAGAAGTACATGACATGGATGTACTTCAAAGGACCATAGGGATTTGGTCAAGATATCTTCATAAAGGATGTCCTTGTCCCATGTGGGTGAGAGGACATGTGAGGAATTAAAAAATATCCTCATGGGGAGAAGGGAAAGAATAAAGAATTCCTTTGAGTGCATTGGGGAATTAAAAGTGAATTAAAAATTCACATGGGGAAGTGGAGTGCCTTGTCCAAAAGGGGAAGGCCTTTAATAAGGTTGGCCAAGGACACATGTCATAAAGGACATGGGGAAGAGAAAAGGAATTTAATATTCCTTGAAAGATGAGAGTGGAATTAAAAATTCCTCAAAGGACTTTGGGAAGACAAAAGGAATTAAAAATTCCTTGGGGGATGAGAAGAGTTGACTAAAGGGGGTGATTAGACAAGTTGATGAGGGGTTAGAGGAAGGTTAGGAGGCTAAGAGAGATTAGAGGCCAACTTGAAAAAGTTGGAGGATGTGACACATCCTAATCAAGGATTAGGCATGTGCACATCCCTAATGATGCGATTAGAAGATGGATTAGGATAAGATAAAAATGATGGAGGATGTGACCTATGAGGAATTAAATAAATCATTTGATGAAAAGGGGAAGGTATTTAATTATTTAACTAGACACCTTAGGGATTAGAAGAGCTCTAGAGGGATTAATTAAATAATAGTGATATTACTTAATTAATGTGGATAAAGGGATGCTTAGATGAAAGAGGATAAATTTGGATAAATCAAGTGTCTAGATTTAGGTGTTTACAATTCATCACGTTTTCATTACAAAAGTCTCTTGTTATCATACTTCATGTTATATTTTTAGATTTTGTTGAATACTCTAAGAAATTGTTGCTACAAGCATATGAATATGAAGTCATCTCTCCTCTTTTCTTGTTCTTCATTAATCCCTTTCCTGTGTGTGAAACTTAGTGAAAAAGAATGCAATTTTGGATAATCATGACAATCAAGTTTTTTCTTCTCCCAATATCTCTCCTATTTGTGAAGAAGATATTTTAGTGTTAGAAGATCCATTCAATGAAAGTTATGAGAATCCTATTTGTTTCTCTTCCCCTACCTCTCCCACTTGGGAAGACATTGTTGGATACAAGGATGAGACCATTGACACATCCCCTAATACCACTTTTCCTATTTCTCCCATTTGTGAGAATGATTTGATCAACAAGAGGATGCCATCATTTATAAGCAAGACAATACAACCATTTATAACTCCCCAACTTGTGATGAAGTTATTTTAGAAGAACCAACCATTGAATGTCATGAACATCTAATTTGTTTCTCTCCTAAAAACTCTCCTACTAGAGAAGATATCATGGTGCAAGAAAATGACAACATTGGCACATGTCTTTAAAAAAATAGTAATGTGGCTTCCTTAGAAGAAGATTATGAAGTGACATTAGACTCCCCTTCACTAAGCGATCATGAAAATAAGGATAAGTTTTTTGAGGCTATAAACATTAGAACTCCCTCAAGTCCTCTAATTCTTAGACCTCGTACAAGTGCTTTAATTATTGGATCTCCTAAGTCATATCTGAAGCCATTTCTTACCATCTAACCACCCTCACATAAAAACCAAGTTCAAAACAAACTCGTTCTTATCCTTAAACCACCTAAAAAGAAACCATTATCCCTCAGAGATATCTTGAAGTTTACAATGCAACTTGATAGTAACAATGTTTTGCAGCAACTGAGTTACAATACCATTACTCACACATATAATACAAGGAACAATACACAACCAAAAACAAATCCAACATCCCTTCCATTACTTCAACCATATCTCCCACCTGCACCTAATATCTTGTAACGTAGTGGAAAGGAGTATGATCTTGTAGAACAACTCAAAAACACTCATGCTAAGATTTATTTATGGGACCTTATTCAAGCATCACCTAGTTATCATAACATGCTTCAAAGTGCCTTACAACAAGTTCCTATCCCTCCTAATGTGCAACCAAATGATATAGCATTTATAATTCAAGGAATGAATTTAGACATTGTTTTCCACCAAAGTGAGCTATCCCCTTTGGATGTGCAAAAACAAAATCAAGCCTTTATGATGATCTCTCGTATTAATATGACTGGGATAAAGAGAACCCTTGTTGACAATGGTTCAGACCTTAACATGTGTAGTGTAAACCTTTTGGACAAGTTTGGAGTGGAAAAGACTAAGATTCAACCTGATTCTTTATCTATTCATGGGTTTGATAATGTAGGAAAACAAACACTTGGTGTGATCACATTACCTATTTAAGTTTTAAAATTCACATTGCAAACTCTTGTCCATGTTATGCCTCAAGATCTCTCATATAAACTTATTTTAGGAAGACCATGGATTCATGAGATGCATGTGGTGCCTTCGACCCTTCATTGTATAATGAAGTATGTCTATGAAAACAAGGTTTATATGATAAAGCCCTAACTTGAACCAAAAATTTGTTTGCACACTGAGAAACACAAGGAAAGTCCTTTGAAAACATTGACACCAACTACATAAGTGGAACCCGTGCAAGACCTCTGACAAGAAGGTTATGCCTCAATATCTCTCATATAAACTTATTTTAGGAAGACCATGGATTCATGAGATGCATGTGGTGCCTTTGACCCTTCATTGTATAATGAAGTATGTCTATGACAACAAGGTTTATATGATAAATTCCCAACCTGAACCAGAAATTTGTTTGCACACTGAGAAAGACAAGGAAAGTCCTTTGAAAACATTGACACCAACTACACAAGTGGAACTCATATAGGAGAAGGAAAAATAAAAGAATACTGAAGAAGTCACAAAGTTATTAGATGATAATTAGGGTTCCTTAGATTTTACACCTACATTCATGGGAGAATACAAGATCATAACAAAAGATTCTAAAAAGAGAAAATAAAAGTGGTAATTCCAACATAAAATTCAAAAGAACCATTGAAAGCATCCAATCCAACCACTTTAGAAGAACAAATTACACAACAAACTTTGATGAATTTGATTATGAACAACCGCCAAATCCAAAAGAAATGGAAAATCTTTATGGAAGAGGTTACGGACTTTTGAAACAACTTGGTTATAATGGAAAAGGATGTGGTGCTAGAGAACAAGGTATCAGTGTCCCTATAGAGCCTAACACACAAGAAACCACTAGTGGTCTTGATTATTGTCCTTCAAAAGAAACAAAAGCATCAAAAAATCCTTCCCTCAATACCAACACTATTACAAAAGATTCTTCTAAGCCAACTTTAACCTTGGTGCATCCTGAATTGATAGAAACAATTAGTGGTCTGGGTTACTGTCCCTTGAAAGAAACAAAAGAATCAAAGAAATCTCCATTTAATATCAATGTCATCATGCAAAAAACTCCTAGGACATCTTCAACCACATGTACTAAGCAAGAGATATCTTTGAAGAAAAAGAAAGGAACATCTTCTACCATTGATCAAGAGAGTATCTTGTTGAGACTTCTCCAAGATCACTTGATAGCTCTCCCTCCAAAGACATGAAAGAAATTTTACATCACAAGTTCATTTTGTGCATATCACCGAGTTCATAGTCACTCTACTAATGAATGTAAGGCTTTGTGATAAAATTCAACACCTTAAGAATTGTGGTGCTCTTCTTTGTGTTGATGCACCTATTTCCTCTAATTAATACTAAGTTCCATCCTATCTTGTTGCTCACCACTATGTGGCATTAGTAGCTTTGTGTGTTTTGCTCACTTCCATTCATGGTGGTACAATGTTAGGTGCAACCATATCTCTTTTGGTAGAAACATGATAGTTCTTGATGGTTTTCTTTGTCTCTATGATTGGGGGGCAAGGATAACTAGTCTTTGGGAGGCATGCATTCTTTCCAAGGATCCTCTCTTTCTCTCTTTCTACTTAAAATACCAACATAAAAAGTATGTTGGGATTTTAATTTGGGGCATATTATCCCTTGTCCATTATTTGCATGCTTCCTTCTTAGTGATGATAGCATACATGAATGTGATCATTACATTAACATTATTTTATTAGCATTATTTCATTTTGGCAATAACATTTTGACATTTCTTGCTTCAGTTTTTTCATAGAAGTTGAATTTAGTGTAGCATTAGCATAGCATATTGATCATGTTGTGCGATGCCTTATCAAAGTTATCAGGAAGTTTAACTTTGGTATGGTTAGTAGAATGGGAGCCTATAGACCTGGCGTGACATTCTTATTGTACGGTGAGACCCTAGACAAAGGCATGACTTTCTCACTTAGCCACCCTTTTGGGGGCTCACCTAGTGGACGATGGATTTCATTAGCCCTTGTGAGCATATTTTTCCTATAATGTCATAAAATTGCACCCCCTTGCAATTTCACATACATTCTTGTATCCACTATAGTGTCCACTCCCTTAGTACTTGTGTAGGCTCATTTTAGCCCTTGCATCAACCTTTTTACCCTCTCAGGATGCTCAACACCCCTTTTTAGTAGCTACCCTTGTGCGTCATCTTTACGTTAAACCTTGTGCTTTTCCCATTCTCATCATTTTGTAGCGCGATGTGTCTAGACACTAGTGTGTCATGCAGATGTCCACACCCCATAACTAGCATCTTGCGATATTTCAACATTCAAACGACCGCTTTTGAGCATGTTTACCACTTGTCAACTAACTTTTTCGATAGTAATGAATGGGGATGCCTTGTAACTACTCAAGAAGCTTCTTTCCCCTCTTTAAAAGTCATCTTTTCAACTCATTTGGCTCTCCTCCTTCTTGGTTTCTCTCTCAAACATTCTCCCATCTTGCTCTTGCTTGTATAACTCTCTTGTTTGTTACAATAGCCTCAAGCACTCTCACATCCTTACAATAATCTTTACAACTCTCTTGGCTCTTGTAGCCATCTTTGCCTCTCCCTTTGGCTTCCTTAAGCCTTACAACTGATATCTCTCTTGCATTATTCTTGTGACCATCTTTGGATTTCACACATCCCCTATCTATTGCATCTCTACTTTGTGATACAGGTTCTCCTCCTCGAGCGGGGATTGCTTTCTATATTTTATGATACAGGTTCTCCTCCTCAAGCGGGGTTTGCTTTTATCACTCACCGCATACTTTATTTCACTTTATCTATTTGGTTGTCCATGGAGGTGGGAACATTGAAACAAGGGTTTGACTGAGGCAGACCCCTATATAACCCCAACATTTTTTCTAGATCTGTCACATCCAGGTATTGAAGATATTCACTTGCTAGAGGCTTCATTACTTGGATTGTTGTGAGCATCTTCTTTCTTTCTTCTCTTTATCTTTATCATCTATATTTCACTTTATTTCAGTTCAATTGTATTCTATTATTTTCTTGTATTTTGGAAGTTCTTAGTAATTAGATCGCTAGTAGTCACTTTGCTATTTTTTGTGACAAACTTGTTTTCTGGTCTATACAAGATGCTAGTGTGCCTTTGGGATGCTCGTATTCTGCACTGTCATATGTATTATGTGTTGTCGTACTTTGGTTGAGAGCTTGTCAGTTTGTCCAAAAAACCTTTGTGACCTGCTCTTTCTGATTCTAGAACTCTTGCATTGTACCTTGAGCTAATTTAGGGCAGTTCGCCCCTTGGGAATCTCTTGAGAATAAATAGACTCATGAGTAGTGAATCCCCCTTCTCTACATTTCCAAAGGGCACCTAGCATAAAACAACTTGCTTTCCTATGGAGCCTTTGTGTTTTTCATGTCCACCTAGCATAACACAATTTTCTTGCCTATAGAACCATGTGTTGGATGGATGTGGCATAATACAACTTGCTAGTCCATCTTTGTTTTCTCTTCTCTTCAACTTTAACATTGTATGTTTGTGTATCTTGTCTTGCTACTGCATATCATACATCTTGTGTGTGTCCCTTTATGCTTATGTTGGTTTGACATCAGATCTTGGATTCTAGGGGCTTGGCCACCTCCTTGATCTTTTCCATCCTATCCCATCAACATTTGTGCACTTGGACCCCTCTTGACTACTTTAGTGTGAGTTTGATGCAAGGTCCTCCTCTCACTAAAGTGGGGCCTAAATGTAGTGTAGAAAAATGTAACCCTTTACATTTTCTCACTTGTTTGGGCCCTCCTAGTTAAATTGGACTTAATAATGCCTTAATTTAGTGTTGCTAAATGTACCTATTTATACTTACACACTTATTTGGGCCCTCTTAATCAAGTTGAACTTAATTATGCCTTAATAAACCCTTTAATTCATTTAGAAAGCCTAATTAATTACACTTTCTGAAGGGGAAACTCGACAACCATTAATGCTAACACATAATTAAACACCTTGATAAATGTGTGTTCCAAGAATAGGCACCTAGGAACCATTTTCCCATGGGCGAATGGGTCCTCCCTAAGCCTTGGAGCCCATTTTTAATACATTTTTTTGTGGTATTTTTATGATCCCAAATTCAAATTTCAAATGTTGGCTTGTAATGTTTAATTTTTGGGAAATTAAGGATAAATGTCTATAAATGCAAAGTTATTTTATCAATTTAAAACATCTAGCAAGAGGTGAAATTAACAAGAGCCAAGATTATTGTCAAGAGTAGATTTTTTATCATTTTTTGCAGCATTCAAGATCTCAAGCATCATGTCAAAGTCTTTGACAATCATACATGTTTTTGGAGCTAACATTGTGATGTAGGTTTCAAGCATTCAAGTCAAAGATTCAAAGAAAGATTCAAGCATCAAAATCCACATCCATTGAATTCATTTCATGTAAGATCCACATCAAGATTTCAAATTTCTAGCTCGATTCATTAAAGGGTTTGGTGATTTACAACATTGAGTTGTTCATTCGTTGTTCCTTTCATGCTATTTCATTTCAAGGTTTAATTACCAAAACAAGGTTTGACCAAGGAAAATCCCCATTCACCCAAAAGAGAACATTTTTCCCTCTCTCTTTGTGTGTTGCAGACTTCCAGGTTCATAGGTTGAAGAAAAGTTGAAGATCTCAAAATTGCAAAATTACAAAGTTGCATTTGTTGTCACCTTTGTTGTCATCTCACGGAAACTTAGATCCTGAATTTATTTTTGATTGTCTGACACTAAAACCCGAAGGATCTAGAAAAGTAGAAACATGAGAAAAGGACCCAAAAAATAATTTTGGAAAGGTGAGCAAGGACCCATTCACCTGTGGGCGAATGAGTCCCAAGACAACTTTTGAAAACAATGTTTTGTGATAGGTACACAACATTTTCCATTCCCAGATTTTCCAAAAGCTTTACTAGTTTTGATAGCCCTATGTTTCATCTATCATATCCAGCCTTTACATGTCATGAATGAGTGCATTTGGTTTTTTAATGTTTCTCCCAAAGCCCTTGTTCATTCAATTTTGTAACTATTTCTGTTAAAAGACACTCTGCAATTGATTTTGAGGTAGGCTTTAAGTGTTTTGGACACTCATCCAATTTACATAAAGTTGATTGTTTCTATTAGAGTTATGATACATCTACATGAATCAGGTCTTAAGTTGTAGATTTGAGGTCATTTGCTATCTTATTTTAATCTCCCAAGCGTGTTGTTCAGTCATATTTACCCTATCCACACAAAGGAAATTGTTACTCCTCAAAGAATTCACTCACCTAAGGGTTGAAAGTGGATTTCAATTTGAGAGATCTCATTTCCTGAATGAAATGGGAAATCGGTAGGTTCATTACACCCCATTTTTCCCTTTCTATTTATAGTAAGTTTGGTGAAACATTCCAAATTTAGTATAAAACCCTATGTGTTTTGAACCCTAGATCCTATTTTTCTATGTTGCAATAATAAACTCACTTTCTACAAAGCGGTGTTGTATGTTCACCCACCTCCTCGCTCAACTTGGAAACTTTATTGACCTGTGAAAACTCTTGTCTTATTTTGACCTCAAGATTTAAATAACATAAAGAAGATTCCATACAAAAGTGATAACACACATGATTTGTTTACATATACTTTCTCTCTTTATTACTTATTTTTGTTTTCTTTTGAATGTATTAAAGGTGCACTTGCATTCCTCGTATCTTATTTTCATTATACTTTTATAGTCCCATGCATCAACTTTGACCTTTTCTATATATTAATGTCATTATTGACCCATTTTCATCACTTATAATTATTCATATATTTAATATAATTAAGTAAAATTTAGAATTTTAATATATAAATATTTTGATTGAAAATTCTAATAGAGACCTTCACCTATAAGAAGTGTATCTATGGGAATGCAACCTAAACATGTTAAATTTGTAATATGAAAAACACTTTATTTGAGTGTACTAGCTAAAAGTAATATTAATGGAAGGTAAATGGCCTATTACAACAAGACTATGCATAAAACAAAAAAAAGAGACCAAAAACTAAGGAATTGTGACAAGATAAGAACTCAATAAGCTCATGGTTGATGTCTTCTCCAACCACAATTCCCCCTTCCAAGCCCACATCAATCACAATAGTTATTTCTTTGTCCAAATTACAACTTTTGTTTACCTCCTCCACTCACCAACCTAACATATCCAATAGAAGGATTTGCACCCACTAAGTAGTACCATCAAAAGCCACATCTAAACTAGTTAGCTCCACTTATTAAGGTAATTTCCTCTACTTTGGTCTTATCCTCAATCACCACACTACAATACAAAGCACCTCTAGAAATTGGAACCCCATATGAATTATGAAGCTTTTCTTTCCTTTTAGGGATGCAAGTGGTTTCTCCCTTCTAGTATTTCACTTCATATTATTGTTCAAATGGTTAGGACATGGAACACACTTTTGATAAGGTTAACACCCAACCCAATCTATCTTATAGCTTTTATAAGGTATTGAAGGGTCCTTTAAGTGACTTTTAATATCCAATTGAGGTTCTAGCTAAGACAAAGGGTTGTGCATGCCTACATTGGGCCTTTAAGGAGGAGGACACTAGTGGAATGTTACATTTTCTTCAAAATTAGGTGTGGAACATTGCTAACCGAGACATGATCACCACTTTCATCTACCTCCATTATCTTATTTTGTCAAATTCTATGAAAGCCATACATATTTTTTCAAGGTTCCAAATTATCTTCCAAATACTTTTAGGCTAGCCACAAGAACCCTAAGGCTTGAAACTTTTATTACTTTCATGTTAGAAATCCTCCTTCATTTCATAATAGCTTGTTTCTTAAAAGGAACTTATATTTCCTCCCAAATAATCCATAACTCATCCTAATCAATGAGTTACCTCCCTTCACTATCTCTCAACATTTATTTTATAAAATAGATGTATTTAACCTAATATATACTAGAATTATATCATTACAAATTGTATAAATTTATTTATGTCGAAGGCATTTCCTTATTTGAGCTTCACGAGCTCATTTTGCCTGCGGACTCTTGAAAAGCAACAGGAGACCCTCAATGACAGTTAAAAAGAATCTCAGATGTCCATCATTTTTCACCATTTTTCAGTTATTTTCTGCCGGTTTTGTGTTGCTTTCCCTGCCATTATCAGTTTTCTTCCTCCCTAGTATTGACCTTTCACTTCTCCAATTTGGCGAGTTGCAACCTGAAAATAAAGTTTTGACAAGGGTTTTAGAGTATGTTTATTAAAATGAAAATTACGGCCAGGATCCTAATAATGAGCACATTTAGGTTTTAAAATTGTGGCATCCTTCACCTACGTAGTTAAATATAAATTAGCATAATTAATATATAATTTGTATATTTTATATAATAACAAATAAATTATAAATAATATAATTATATTACTTATTATATATCTTATTCTTGAACAAAACTATCAAATACATATATATTAGGTTTTAAAATTTCGGCATCCTTTACCCTATGTAGTTAAGTATAAATTAGCATAATTAATATATAATGTATATTTTATATAAGAAAAAATAAAATAAATAATATAATTATCTTAGTTATTATATATCTTATTCTTTAACAAAACTATCAAATACATATATTAAATTATTATATATACTTTATATAATACAAAGCACTATAAATTCTAGTTGCATGTGGCTAGATTAAACAATTAATAATAAGTGCTAAATAATGGAAACCTCTACCACTATCTCTCTATCTCTTTCACTATCCCCCTCTATCTCTATATATCACTCTCTTTTTATGGCTATCCCTCTCCTTTTATATATATTGAGCTATCTCTCCTCTCTCTCCATTCTTCTTCTCTCTCCCTCTCTACATATCGTTCTCCCTCTCTCCCCCTTCTTTCTCTTTGTCTTCTACTTATCTTTCTCCATCTCTTCCCCTCTTCTCTATGTCTCCTCCTCTACCAATCTCTCTCCCATTCTCTCCCTCCCTCTCTCTCTATCTCCCTCCTCTCTCTATCTCTCCCTCCCTCGCTCCTTCCCTATCCCCCTATCTCTCTATCTCTACCTATCTCTCCATTTCTCTTCCCATATATCTCTATCTCTCGCTTTCTCTTCCCATATATTTATATCTTCCTTCTCTATCTATCCCTCTCTCCTCTCTCTTTATCTCTCCCTCTCCTTCTCTCCTCTCCATATCCCTCTCCTTCTCCTTCTCCATCTCCATCTCTTATCTTTACTCTATCTCTCCCTCTTTCTATCCCAACCTCTCCCCCTCTCTCTAACTCCCTCCTTATTGCAAACATAACAAATGGAGTCTACTTATCTCCCTGATTTAGAGGCTTTATTTCAATCATGTTTGGATCCCTATAAGTGAATGCATAGTTTATTTGAAGCTATCACTTCTCCATTGAGACCTTTATTGCACAAACAACATCATTTGCTAAATGACCCACCAATTGACCTCATGTACTGCATAAATATATGAAAAATAATATATACCAAAATTTATCTTAATTGACCTTCCACACTTCTTCGGCGTACCCCTTTACACACTAATGTGCAATTGCTAGTTTTATTAACTACGAAGAAACGTAGAAGGGATCTCAATTAAATTGCCATCTATCGGACAACATCACATTCTGGATGGAGTACGATTCGGCTGCATTAAAGTTCACACCGCAAAACTGAAAAAGCACCCCCATTCCAATCTGACATTCTAGAGGCCTACCACATTATTTCAATCGATGCTTCCTACGACTGTAACGCGCCGCTCTTTTACCCTTTCACGTTTTTTTAATGTAGCAAAAGCTCTCACTCTTCTTTTATATAAACCCATAAACCATTTCAGTGAACCTCACAGTTTCCATTCCATAGTTCAGTGTAACACTAAACCATATACAGGGTGTTGTTTCCCCGACAATTCAGGAATAACCAGTTACGAAATTTAACGATTCCGACTTGGGTCCCATCTTATTTTCTTCTAATACCAACTTATTCTATCATGGGTGGCAGTTCATCAGAAGGGCAAGCTAATGTTCATGATTTTACAGTCAAGGTACTTTCAGATTTCACCATATACCGTTAAATTAAAAAATGCTATCATGTTTTGTTTCCTATGAGGTGGAAATTGCATGTGAAAGTCATATCCTTAAGTCAGTAATGTTTAATTGCAGGACATCAGGGGTAATGATGTGGATCTCAGTATTTACAAGGGCAAAGCTCTACTTATCGTCAATGTTGCTTCTGAATGGTATTTTCCCCTTAATTTCGTCAAATAGGGAAATTTTATCTTTTTAAAATGGCAGTTTGGGAGATGGTTCTGTGTGTGGCTGCCACAGCCCCGTTGATATTTTACGTAATTGTCCCATTCTCAAATTATTGATGATCGATGGATTTTAATTTTTGTTTTGGCAGTGGATTAACTACCTCTAACTACAAGGAGATGAATGAATTGGATGCAAAATACAAGGAGCAAGGTGATTCTTCATGAATATGCTTACTTCCCCTTTTTCTATACGTTTTATTAACTTTTCTGCATTAGCTATATGGTTTTTCTGCACTCTTCAATGGGTAATAATCTTCAGAGGCCAATTTATGTCTTAAAATTGGATTAGTTTATGTAAGATGCTGTAATGGAATTCTCACTCCAGGGGTCGATTACTTGAGCTTTCTAGGGATGTTTTTCTTTCTTAATGCGTTAATTCTGAATTTAAATATAGTTACTGGGAGATAAGGGTAGGGGGTATGGGGACTGGATGAAAACAGTTCGAACTTGCTTGCCTCCACTACCAGCTAGTCATCCTAGTAAATACATTGCTATATATGATTGCCCAGAATAATTCAGACCTGAAAGTTTGGTCTAATACAACTTTTCATACATAGGTCTTGATAAGATCCTTCCATCTAGTGACACTTTTGTGAGAGGACTGATTTATCTTGAATTTTTTCTGTCGTTTGTTTAGGCCTCAATATCCCTTCCAGTGACTTATGGATGATGGATATGGCCTTTGCAGTTCAAACACTAAGCTTAACCTGGGGAAAGCTCATAGAATGTTGTATTTTATAAGAGGTGTTTGATGATTCAGTGTTTCTCATAAATCGATCAAACTGACAAAATCATAGATAGATAGATAGTAGATTTTAGGAAATACAACTTAGCTCATTATTTTCCAAAGATTATGTTCAATATGTATAGATTGTCAGTGATCCAGCCTTTTGAAATGTGTTGAGACAATAATCCCCATAAATTCGGTCTTGCCCTTCAGCTTGGTGCTTGTATCTCCTATGTCAGCTCCTTAAGGCCATTTTAAATCATTGCAGATCGATGGCATCTTATGTCCTGAGAACTACATCATCGAACAAAGTCTAGCAAATGTGAAACCAATTTAATGCTTTTTTTCACCTTAGAAATGAATTTCATTGATGACTTTTAACTTGTAGAAGAAAATGGAATTGTTTTGTCTTGAGAACATAATCAAGAATTTAATGGAATCTACTTACTCTTGATTAATTTCATCAATCGCTAATAGTCATTAATTTCTCTTAAATTGGGTTTCAAACATTTATTTCTCATCATTATATTTCTTTAACAATATACAGTTTGTTGGTCATCTTTTTGCAGGATTAGAAATACTGGCCTTCCCATGCAATCAGTTTGCTGGGCAAGAACCAGGTGACAATGAGCAAATTGCAGAAGTAGCATGTACTCGTTTTAAAGCCGAATTTCCAATATTTGATAAGGTCAGCATATCACTCCTATTTTGTTATTTTCATGATCTTATTTTGTTTTGTTATTTACTTGAATTCATCCAGCATATAAGAAATAATCTTGTAATAACTAGCTTAACTGGTATGCTTATTGGATTTTTTAGTATTTATATCTCAGTTCTGTGATGCAGGTTGAGGTCAATGGTAATAATGCAGCTCCTATCTATAAGTTCTTGAAATCAAGCAAAGGTGGGCTTTTGGGTGACAATATTAAGTGGAACTTCACCAAGTTTCTGGTGGAAAAAGATGGAAATGTGGTTGATCGATATGCTCCAACAATTTCTCCACTGAATATTGAAGTACTTGACAATCCCTCTCTAGTAGTTTCATACCTTATACATCCTTTCTCACGATGATTAATTGTTTGGGCTTTTGTTTCTGAACAAGGAATGTTTGATGTGGTAATAAGATACATGCTTTAAGACAGACATTAATATTTGTGTTTTATGTTTGCAGAAAGATATCAAGAAGATCCTAGGAACTGCCTGATTTTTCAGAAGCAAAAACATTACAGCATTTCTACAGTGCCCACATAGTGGTAAGGAATAAGATGAAGAAATCCATTTAGATGTGATTCTGGTTACAGAACAGGGTAGTAGCTGAAAATGTTAGGAATTTCCAAGTTGTAACTGATTAAAATTCACTTTTTGTAGTGCTATGAAGCTCATTTCTTTTTGAACTATACCATAAATAAAGGTTGTATTTCCAATCTAATCATTTATTTTCTTAGTAGAAGAATAATTTGATCTCTCAAGGATCACATGCAATTTTGTTTGGCTATTTTTGTCAACTGGAAAAGCTGTTTATCATGCTTTTAACATTAATAATTCGCAAGCTACCCATGGATTCTTCTCAGTATATTGTGTACTTTGTCAAACAGGACATGATGCAAGATGCCTTAATTTTCTTTTTCTATCTAAAAATAACCTTTTAATCTGCCATTAATTATGTTTACATCAAAGGTTCCTTACAGACATGATTATCTTTTGAGAGCTTAATAGGGATTTAAAGCTAACATTCTTCATTTTCCTCAGATTCCCAGATATTTAGTATTTATTCTTAATCTTAATTAGCTTTGAAATAGTTTATCATTGATTCTTTGATTGAGACACCCTTAGATATATGTTCTCTATTTATTTTCGAATAAGATACTCTTCATGGCCTTCCATATCCTTCGAAGTATCTCTTAAACCATATGTCACAGCTTGGCTGTCTGTTCATGTAGAAGGCAATGATTTTTCGCTTTCCTTTTCCTTTTTCAACGTCTATGATGATTGCCTTTTATGTTCATCTTGAGGCCACTGGAATCTTTTTGCTATTCCCTCTAAGACAGTACTATAATTATTTTTGAGTCACCAGCATTTGTTTCAAAGGAAAGCTTATTTCAACAAACTGATAAATATAGCAGAAATTGAAATGTGAAATCTTCTGCTGTTAGACTGATATATGGTTGATACCTTTGAGTCCATATCATGGTACATACAAATATATCTGGAAGTTGAGAAGTACAATATATTCTTGTTGAAGGACCAAAAGTATGCAGTAGTAGAATTTTTTTATAAACGTAAAATTCATTGGATTAAAAGTATTTGAAACAAATTAGAACGTCAATAGCAATAAGGTTGAAATATTAAGCTAAGTGTTGTTATAAAACAATCAAAAATTTGAAAAAAATAACAAACAAATCTACCAGAAACAAAGTAGTTGTAAGCATATAAATTTGACAATTTCAATGTGGTACTGGCCTGTAGAATCTATTGGCCTTCAGCCAAACATTGGTAGCAAACATTATAAAGTGTGCAACAAGGCTCTACATGAGTTTTACTTCTATATCCATGCCTACCCCATATGTGCTTTGCCCTTTGTCTGCTTCCAAGTGCTTTCCCCATGGGAATTTTTTTGTGAGATTTATAGGATCGATTTTCATTTTATAATAGAGTGCTTGGGCTGGAGAATAAAAGCTTTAAATTTAGGCTTACGATTTTGTTTTCGTTTGAAAGTTTTGGAGGTGTATTGATTTTGCAACATCAATTGGTGTGAAAAACACTTGATTGAATTGGAATGGTTCTTTTTGTGGTCTCAGGCTAGTTTTGAATGGCTTCTGATGACTTTGTCTATTAAGATATGTATTGCTTTGTTGACTCCTTTTGAGGCTGGAACATGGAATGGGTTTGTCATTTTGAGCTGGTTCCTCTATATGTGATGATGTTTCCCTTTGTGTGTATGCCCTATGGTATTCTATGGTATTTATCCTCAATGTGTGGTACTTTGCCATTATGGTTGACCACTTGTTTCTCTTTGGTAAGGCTAACTAATAGTTGTGGAGGTTCTTGAGAGGTTGTGGTCTCTAGTAACTTTGAATAGCTTGTTTATTCGTTTGGTTATTGTGCTTAGTAAGCCATTAAACTTAGCCAAATGGTTATGTTCATCACACAACCTATACAAGAAAGATCTTCTTATAATATATTATTTGGACCCATTCTACCCTTATCATGGCTAAGATGACATTGTTAGGTAGCAATTTTATCAGACCGAGACCGATATTGATATGAACTTTTGTACTCTTTAGAACCCAAAGGTAGTTGGTATGTTCCTTCAACTTTTTGATGGTGAATTACTTCCAATATTCACTAAGAAGCAGGATAGGGTGACCTATACAAGAACCATGCTAATAAGACAATTTGTTAGATTGAATGCAACAAACCAATGATTCAAGAAAAAGTATGTTTTTTTACAAACAAGGGACCTATTTGGAAAACTAGAGCCATTTCATGTTTAGTGGAGAAGATAGCCATATTTGGTCTAGTGTAAACCATTGCATACATCAAACTACCAACAACACTAGCATAAGACACATTACAGATTCCACCAAAATCATCATTAGATTAGGACGTACATGTCTAAAGTAAGTTTAGTACCAATTGGAAATTAAATACTCATTGGCTTATAGTCATGCATATCAAATTATCACAAAATGGTATCTACATATTTACTCTAACTCAACAAAAGCTTTATGTGGATTCAATTCATGATGATCTTCACCCCAAGAATTTATTTCACAACCTCCAAGTCCTTTATATCAAATGTATGAGAGCTAAGTTTTGAGTTCCACAATCATTGCCTTGCTATTACCAATTAACAACATATCATCCACATACAAGACAATAATTACTATCTAATCATCAATAAGTTGAACATAAATGAAATGATCTTCCTCATTCTTAACAAAATCTAATTTCAATGCAAATGAATCAAACCTTTGGTACCACATCTTAGGTGACTATTTTAGATCATATAATAGCTATTTCAACTTGCAAAGAAACTATTCCTTTCCATTCCCTATAAAATCATCACATAGTTGCATATAAATCTCTTTTTCAAGATGTATTGTATGAAATTCAATCTCACAAGAAGACTAGTTATTTTTGTCACATAATTTCAATGGGCACTAGACTGGGACCAACTAGATCATTTGAGGAAAGAAACTAAGCAACTACTAATCTAATAGGAAGCGAAAATTATCTAGTTGAACCTAATATGTTTTACTCCTAAGAAAATAGAGTTTTCTAACAAGTTAAAACACAAGAAAGTTAGAAATTTTTAATTTACAAATTTTACAAATTATAGTTTGATTGAATCAAATTTACAATTGTTAAAACAAAAAAAAAAGAGGAAATTGGATGCTAAAATTGGGAGCCTCTACTGAGGATGCAAACATGTCATGCAAACTTATGTTTTTTTGCAAGTAGTCTACATGGTAGGAATGACTTGAGCTATTTCTCAAAAAATGTAACTAGTTTGCACAATAGTGACATAAGCACAACTAGGTATATTACCAAGTTACCACAAAAAAAAGAAATAACAAGGTTTAATTTATTTATTCAAATTATATAGATAAGATAATGGAAAAGAGAAAATATTGGCAAACTATGGTCTAGTTGAATATCTTCACCAAGAATAACTTGCAACTACAAGAAAAAGGAAATGGTTGGGGTTGTATAGGAATTTGTCAAGAATGATCAAACCCCTATTTTGGTCTTTAGACCTCCACAATAAATAAATAATAAAAAGGATAAAAGTAATGTGTGCTCCTATCTTACATGCATCTAAGAAATTAGAGCAACAACAAGAAATTCTATGAATTCTGGCAATAAGATCTACATAGGCTAAGAAAACTATTATTAGCATCAATTTTCTGGATTAGATTGCGTACAAATTTTTGCATCAACGTTTCGGATCACACTTTGTGATCCATCATCAGGATGAAGAGCTGAAGGAAAAATTTTAGCATCAATTTTTCCTTTAGCTCTTCATCCTGATGATGGATCATGGAGTGTGATACGAAACGTTGATGCAAAAAAATTTACGCAATCTAATCCAGAAAATTGATGCTAATAATCAATATGGATTGTGGAAATTTGATATCTCTAAGAAAACTATTGCCTGTAAAATAGATTAAAGGAAAGATGGATTCCCACAAGCACTTGCAACACAGATAGATTCTACACTAAGAAAATGATATAAAAGAGAGAGGAAGATAACACTATCACCTCAATGAAAGAGATGAAAACTACATAACCCAAGGCAAGATGTAATGGAAGACCTTGCTAGATGTAGACGTTGAAATCCTTGCAAAAATCCCAAAATATTGTATTAACTACTTATGTGGAGAGTTTTAGATCAAAATAATGTTGTTATGCACTAAAGCTTGCAAGAGAGTGCTATAGATTCAAGATTTTTCCAATAAATAGAGATAAAACATCAAGAACACAAGAAGAAGAAGAAGAAAGATTCCAAAATGTAACTTAGAGAGAAATGAAGGATGGTTAAGGGTCTTAAGAGACATTCGGGTGCACAATAAAGGTATTACAAGAATTTGAACATGTGAAGGGGGTAGAAAAAACACTTAGAAATGATTGCTTGGTGATTGTCAATATCAAGTTACCAATGCATCACATAAATGTCTACATGCCTTACTCTTGCCTAGACAACTTTTGTTGTTGATGTCAAATTATATTTTTTATTAATTTTTATTGCATATTTTTATTTATTATTATTTTTTTATGTCAAATTAATTATAATTTAGACAGTTTTATTCCATAACACAATTTTTTTTGTTGAAACAAGGATATTAATACATAGTGTAGATATAGTTTTTTTAAATCACTATTTTTTAACTTTTCCATGTGTGGAGACGGATCATTTGTGAATTTGATTCGCAGGTGATGGTGACTTTGTTGAAGAGACAACAGTTAGAAGATGTCAGTTGGCATTTGGCTATAATTATAAAATAGATTCTTAATTTGTGTGCTTCCTTGGAATCTGTTACTTTCTATCGCATTCCTAGAGAATGAAATGGGGTTGTGGATTGTTTGGCCAAATGGGCTTCCAATCTTCTACATAATTAGAACATTGTGGATAGGGGTCAATTACCCCCGAATTTGTCTCAAAAGTTGGACCACTTAGTGGTGATTGATAGGGGTGTGTAATGTCCTTACTTTCTACTGCTTTATTTTGGTTTGAATAATTTATTACCCCTCTTTTAGTTAAGTTAGCTATATTTAAAATTATACTTTTTAAAAATATGACTTTGAGGGCTATGATCTTATAAATTATTTTGTCGCATCGATTATATTTGCTAGTCCAACCCCAAATTTTAAACAAAAAATATGAGAAAAATCTAAGGACCAAGATGGAAAGGCCCTTCCAAGGACCTTCAAATCAAGGTATCTAAGGACCTTCATTCAAAGGTACCTTCAAATGCAGGTCCTTTAGCTGACATAAGGATATTATAATATTCCTTATATAAATAGAACTTCATAAATTACTTAATCTTAAAAAAATATTTTTATATTTTTGGGATTTTTTAAAAGAAGATTTGCTAAAATAGTTTGTGGAGGAGATGGGAAATAAAAGAACAAGGAAAAATAAGACTGCATTTGAATATTCAACAAAAAAAAGAAACTAAATGAAGAAGATGCAAAAATGTTTCAAAAAGAAAGAAGGTATGTATTTTTAAATTTTTATTTTAAATTAAATATCAAATAGTCTAATTAGATTATAAATTTTAAGTGTTTATTGCAAGAAATCATATATAGTTAGAATCCTTAAAACACGTGTTGTAATTTGTTTATATACGTCATATAATTGAATTATGAGATAAGGATAGGTAATGAAAATTTAAAATTCAACTTAACATTCTACTTGTAATGTCGTAAAATTACACCCTCATGCAATTTCACATACATTCTAGTAGCCACTTTAGTGTCCACTCCCTTAGCACTTGTGTAGGTTCATTCTAGGCCCTACATCAATCTTTTTTCCTCTCTCAAGATGCTCGGGACCCCTTTTTAGCAGCTATCTTCGTGCATCAGCTTTGCATCAAACCTTGTGTTTTTCTTGTTCTTGTCATTTTGTAGCGTGATGTGTTTGGACACTAGTGCGCCATGCTAGCATCTTGGCAGTAAGTTTTGTCAGTGGTAATGGCTCAGGACGCCTTGTAACCACCCGAGAAGCTTCTTTTCCCTCCTATTCTCTCTTTATATGTGATCTTTTCAATATACTTTGGTCTTCTAGCTTCTATCTAGCTTTGGTTCCTGCCTTTTCCTCCTCTCTTGCTCTTCCTATCTTGCTTGCACGACTCCGTACAACTTGTTACAACAACACTCTCAAGTTCTTACAGTGCTCTTTGTAGCTCTCTCAGCTCTCGCAGCTATCCCTCCCTTTGGCTTCCTTAAGCCTTGCAGATGATACCTTGCTTATCTTGTGCCCATGAACATCTTGGGATTTCACACATCCCCTATCTATTGCATCTATATTTTGTGATATGGGTTCTCCTCCTCAAGCGGGGATTGATTTTATCACTTATATTTTGTGATATAGGTTCTCCTCCTCAAGCAAGGTTTTCTTTTATCACTCATTATATACTTTATTTCTCTCTATCTATCTAGCTTTCCATGGAGGTGGGAACACCAAAACAAAGGTTTGA